>OZ014519.1:94104219-94796719 GCA_963966055.1 Lathyrus aphaca | reverse complement strand
AGAAAGGCGGCCCCGACCCCCACGCTAAGCCGACGCTAAACCACTCTCGTTTCGATTTTGTGTTAGCGAGGGCTTTTTGGCCGACGCTAAATCTACTTTTTCTTGTAGTATATATATATATATATATATATATATATATATATATATATATATATATATATATATATATATATATATATATATATATATATATATATATATATATATATATATTAGTTAAACATCTAGTATAATATATATAGTATATATTGTTAGACGCTGTGGCTAGTGATCTAGAAGGGGGGTGAATGGATCACCTCCTTGTTTACAAGGATTTAAAAGATTTTTCAGAGTTTTCAAAGATTAACGAAAACAACGGTCCCAAATATACTAGCGTCTATTCTGGACCAGCCACTAGAAGACCGAACATGTGATAACGTGCTGGATTTACAATTGAGATGATAAAGGATTAAACACACAAGCTGTAAAACAGTTGAATGCACCTATCACAAAAGCTATTTCCAATGAATCAAAAACGATTGAAAACGTAAATAGAGATAGAGAAGGAATATAATACGCAGAGATTTGGTAAGGAAGTTCCGCACGTTCGTCCTCGCGTGTGGGTACGTTTCCCTCTCAATTTCAAACCGAAATTGAGAACTTTTATATTAATATTGCTGAAATCGTCGATTACAAGGTTGCTATACAAACACCAGAAATCTATACACCTAGATCTTCCTATTGTATCAACCTTCACTTGATCTGAGCCCAATCAAGATTCCCTGCAAGTAATACAAACAATTCACCGGTTCCACGATCTATTTGCGAAATCTCCCAATTTCCAAATCTTATGCTGCGGCTGAATCTGTCTTGTAAACGTGACTAACAAACCCTCAAGAACACGCCCGTTCTTGAAGGAAAACCCAGCTGGTTTTTCCTTGAAACCTTCTTTCACTCTTCAACTCAGCTGGATCTCCGATCGTACCACTGAACGTTATCTCATAAACTTTCAATTCACAGAACAGCACTAATTTCTTGTTGATGTTCTTGAATCAAGGTACTTGAGAAGATGATGAAGATGAATATGAATCTAGGTTTCAATCCTGCTCAACATTGAATTGTCCACACTCAAAATTCCTTTTCTTGATGTGTTGTTCAATGATCCCTTGACAATTAAATTCGTATGCAATTTCTGTGTTATTTCCTGCACTAAATGAAACACAAAACATATACTATGCAGATTCTATTAGTAGTAAAACAGAAAAATGAATCGATTCAAGACACGAATGAATCGATACATAATGGTATTTATACTGTTATGTATCAATGCATAATAACATGAATCGATACATACTGAACAGATGAGCAAAAAAGAGAGAAATGAACATACAATGAATCGGTGCATGTTTGTATGTGTCGATTCATAGAAGAAAATCCAGAACCATTCTTACAGCATGAATCGATGCATAATAGAATGAATCGATTCATTTTGCGAATTTCCAGAATTGTTTCTACAGCATGAATCAATGCATGATGGAATGAATCGATTCATTTTGCGAATTTTCAGAAATTCAAAGACATTATTAAAAATAAGACAAGAGATATAAAGACAAGCAATGCAAACAAAGTGTCTTAATATGAAGCACATGATAATAAACACAAACACTTAAATTTTATAATCATACAAAACTAAAGAGTTGCTCACAAACTCCCCTTTTTGATGATGACAAAAAAATTTTAAGTGTGAGAACCACTCCCCCTGAGTTTGTGCATGCCTCTGTCATTTTTCACACTCGCCTTTCTCCCCCTTTGTCAACATCAAGAAAGAATGCATAAGTGAAGTAAAAATTCAGCAATACCAAGATATATAAGCAGAATTCATTCATAAAGAATGAAATATAAAGGGCAAACAAATTAGGCAAAAGCAAATAATCATAGGCAGTGAAATTGTCAAATAGAGTTGCGAATTACAGAAACAAACCAAACCATACAATGTTTAAACAAAAAATGCAAAAAAAAAAACTTAAGCAAGAAACAATGATGATATGCAAAATGAAATGCAGCTTCAATGAGGAAAGTGGCCACCACAAGACTCCGCATCATCTCTATCGGGGTCTCGGAAACTTGGAGGAGAAGGTGGAGGAGGCATTTCATCAGGATTCTGCCCCATGAAGGCGTAACGCCTGAACCGTCTCTGAACCTCTGTGCTTTGAAATCTTTCCATAATCCCCGGATGCGAACGACAATCATCCATAAATCCAGACATCTCATCGTAGAAAACTTGATGCCACTTAACCAAGTCGGTATGCCATGAATGCTGATTATGATACATCCTAGTGTGCTCCTCATGCCATTCTTGGTGCTCTTTATGCCATTCCGTTTGTTGGACATGCCACGCACGGGCCTCTTCATGCCGTGCATTGTTTGAAATTTCCATCTGCTCAAACATCTGAGTAAGATATCCCGGAGCAGTAGTAGATGAAATCGGTGGAGCCGATGAAGGAGCCGGTTCATAGTTTGTAGAAGACCACCTTTGTGGTACCCACTCACCCCAACCAGTGTTGGCATTTGCATCAGGAGGATTTTCTGCATCCTCCATATCTTCATCCCTTTGTTCTTCAACATAAACATGTTCAGAAGGAATATCAAAGTTGTAGATGCAGGTTCTAGTGCTGCGTTCAAAGAAGTAATAGCAGCGACGCTCGATGTCCCACCTATAACCCATATGAGAGAGAGTGGCATTGTTGAATTCTTGAACACTAGAAGAAGATAAGAGAGGCACAGGAGGGAAAACCACTTTCCAAAACTTAAGGATCCGCATAATCTGGGCAGCATATGCAAGAGTGATGTTCTTTGAGCTATTCCGCGTAAGAAAGATACGCTTTACAAAGTAATTGGGCCAGTTTAATGGTATCTTCTTCTGCAGAATATACAATAGATGGATGTACGGCTTATCCAATTGAGAGTGCCCACCAGACCTTGGAAGCAAGATATGTGAAAGAATCCAATGCAGAATTCTTGGAACGCTTTTAATCATACCAGAAGTCAGAGGCTCATCATCAGCAAGAGGTCTTTCCAATTTAGAAATGGATGCACAATATTCCTTCAACTTAAACTGTGTTTCAAAGTTCTGATCATGCCACATCTGCAATTCAGGCAACAGGGATGGAAGATTGAACACTTTGGACCAATCATCAGCCTCAAAACGGTAAGTTCTGGTTCCAATAGAACACTTGAACATGTAACCTTTACCAGTTTTCACACCAGCATAAAAAGCACGAATAAAGTCTTCATGATACTCATCTTTAGCAGTTAAAAAGGACCCAAGATTTTGTGCGTCGATTAAATCCGCAACTTCTTCTAAACAAAGAGTACGTACATCACTAGTATTGAAAACATGTGGTTTCATGACTAACCTCGTCTTAAAAGAAACCTCAAATTCTTCAACAATGGCAGGATGAAGAATGGCAGCCCCAGATGGAGGAATTTCGGGAACAGAAGGAGCCTGATGGGAAGACCCAACGGGTTCTTTGCCTTTACGTTTTCCTTTTTCTCTTGGAAGCATGACTCTTGGAGGCATAATGATGAGATTAGGGTTTTGAGAGAAGAGGGATTTTGTGGCAGTTAGGGTTTAGAAACGAAAATGATGCAAATGGGATGATGAGGAAGACAGAATGGAGTTTTATAACTGATGGACATGTCATAGCAGTTGCTGATGTGTCGATTCATAAGAAATAAACTGAATTTAAAACAGTATGCGTCGATTCATGACCTTATGAATCGATTCATTTGACAAAAATTTTTGAAAATCAGGTTGCTATGTATCGATACAAACCACGAATGTATCGATACATACTGTAACTATTTTGACAGATTTAAAAGAAAATGAACATGAATCGATTCAATATTGCTATGATCGATTCATAATGCGAAATTTTTGAAATTCAAGTGGCTATGTATCGATACAAGCCAGTATGTATCGATACATACTGTAACAATTTTGACAGAAATTAAAAGAAAGTGAACATGAATCGATACAAGATGGTTGGGATCGATACATACTGTAATAATTTTTACAGTGATAAAAGAAATTTAGCATGAATTTGACACAAAAATGAATATGCAAAACAAACATTATGCAAAATGCAGAATGAATCATAACATTGTATGGATGCTTAAGAATACTTTACAAACAAAACATCAATGCTCAAACATTCATATGTAAAGAAGTACATGTAAGCGAGAAATAATTGCTCAACCATACATTGATCATACAATATCAACAAAGTGAAGAGAGGAACAATATTACCTCCTTCGTAGTATTCTCATGAGGTACGAGTGAAGACTACATACAGAACTTAGTAAACATGATGAGATAAATAGAAACTACATCAAACAAACTTAAGATACCAATGCGGAGAGATCAAGAATCCCTAATTCGCGACGAATGTTGAAGAATGGTTCAGTTGCCAAAGGTTTAGTGAAAATGTCAGCAAGTTGATTTTTAGTATCAACATGCTCAAAAACAACATCTCCTTTTTCAACATGATCGCGAAGGAAGTGATGTCTAATCTCAATATGTTTGGTGCGTGAGTGTAAAACAGGATTCTTAGTGAGATTAATGGCACTAGTGTTGTCACACTTAATTGGAATGCGTTTAAGTTCAATGTCAAAATCTTGTAGTTGTTGTCTTAGCCACAAAATTTGAGCACAACAGCTACTGGCTGCAACATACTCAACCTCTGCAGTAGAAAAAGATACGGATACTTGCTTTTTACTATGCCAACTTATTAAAGAATTTGAAAACATATGACATGTGCCACTAGTGCTTTTCCTATCTGATTTGCAGCCAGCAAAATCAGAATCAGAGTAACCTACTAAGCTGCAATCGCTTCCTTTGGAATACCAAAGCCCATATTTAGGTGTTCCATTAAGATACCTAAATATACGCTTGACTGATTTTAAGTGAGATTCCTTAGGATTTGATTGATATCGTGCACACATACACACACTAAACATGATGTCCGGTCTAGAAGCAGTAAGATACAAGAGAGACCCAATCATACCTCTATACCTTTTGATATCAACACACTTACCATGTTCATCTTTGTCCAAGTTTCCGTTGGTAGGCATGGGAGTGTCAATTGATTTAGAATTATCCATTCCAAAACGCTTGAGCAGCTCTCTGCAGTATTTTGTTTGACATACTGTTGTACCTTCATTGAGTTGCTTTATTTGGAGACCTAAGAAGTAGTTCAACTCCCCCATGAGACTCATCTCAAACTCACCCTGCATAACATTAGAAAAATCTTCGACCAAGTGTATGTTAGTTGAAACAAAAAATATCATCTACATAAACTTGAACTAAAAGAATGTGCTTTCCTTTGTGTTTAATGAAGAGTGTATTATCCACTTTACCTCTAGAATATCCATGATCTAGTAGAAATTTGCTAAGTCTTTCGTACCACACACGGGGTGCTTGCTTAAGACCATATAAAGCACGCTTTAATTTGTAAACATGATCTAGATATTCAGAATTTTCAAAACCGGGAGGTTGTGAAACATATACTTCTTCATTTATGACACCATTTAAAAACGCACTCTTTACGTCCATTTGGTAAAGCTTGAAATTCATAGAACACGCATAAGCAAGCAAAAGACGTATAGCTTCAAGACGAGCCACTGGAGCATAAGTCTCCTCATAATCGATGCCCTTCTCTTGGTTATACCCTTGTGCTACCAAGCATGCCTTGTTTCTAGTTATCACTCCGCTTTCGTCAAGTTTATTCCTAAACACCCATTTAGTACCTATGATGTGATGATCTCGCGGACGAGGGACAAGTTCCCAAACGTCATTTCTTTTAAATTGATTAAGCTCTTCTTGCATGGCCATTAGCCAAAATTCATCAATCAAGGCCTCTTTAGCATTTTTAGGTTCCACTTGTGATACAAAAGCGAAGTGAGAACAAAAGTTACTTATCTTAGAACGAGTCAACACTCCCTTTGAAATATCTCCCAATATATTGTCTATAGGGTGGTCTTTAGAGGATTTCCAAGCTGGTGGAAGGTCCTTCGCTTCAGATGTTCCTTCCTCTTTATCTTTTTCATGACTAGTATCTTCCTCCTTCTCAATATCATCCGTTTCAGATTGATCAATTTCCGAAACAGCTTCTTTGAGTATGTCTTCTGTAGATACACCTGCATCATCAAAAGAGATACCTTTTCCGACAATTTTTGGGAAAGACTCATCAAAAGAAACATGGACAGATTCTTCAACAGAAAGTAAACGCCTATTATACACTCTATATGCTTTGCTTGATTGAGAGTATCCAAGAAAAATACCTTCATCAGCTTTGGCATCAAACTTCCCAAGATTTTCTTTACCGTTATTCAAAACAAAACATTTACAACCGAACACATGAAGATGAGACAAGTTTGGCTTTCTACCTTTTAAAATTTCATAAGGGGTTTTATTCAAAATAGGACGAATTAAAATCCTGTTCAGAACATAACAAGCTGTGCTAATTGCATCAGCCCAAAAATATTTTGGTAATCCACCCTCATTGAGAATTGTTCTTGCCAATTCCTCTAAAACTCGATTTTTGCGTTCCACAACACCGTTTTGTTGTGGAGTTCGAGGAGCTGAAAAGTTGTGCTCAATGCCATACTTGTCACAATACTTATCAAAGAGATGGTTTTGAAATTCACCTCCATGATCGCTTCGGATTGTAACTATTTTAGAATTCATTTTATTTTGGGACAGCTTTGCAAAACTTTTAAAAGCAGAAAAAGTTTCATCTTTGCTATGAAGGAATATAGTCCAAGTGAATCTAGAGTAGTCATCTACTATTACGAAACCATAATAGTTTCCACCTAAGCTCTTTGTCCTAGATGGTCCAAAGAGGTCCATATGGAGAAGCTCAAGGGGTCTTGAAGTTGAAATTATGTTTTTAGATTTAAAGGAGACCCTTGTTTGTTTCCCCATTTGGCAAGCATCACATAGGTGGTCTTTTGAAAATTTTATTTTTGGAAGACCTACTACTAGATCCTTGGATACAACCTTATTAAGCAAATCGAAATTAACATGCGCTAAGCGTCTATGTCATAGCCATGAATCATCATTTAGGGCTACTAGACATTTAGTGCTTGTTAAAGATACACTCAAAAGATCAAGCATATATATGTTGTTTACTCTTACACCCTTAAACACAACATTATGTTCGGTATGTTCAATTTTGCAACAAGTTTTTGTGAAAGAAACTTTATAACCTTTGTCGCATAATTGACTTATACTTAACAAATTGTGTTTAAGTCCCTCTACAAGATGGACATCAGAAATAGTAGTGGTAGAGGGATTACCTACACTACCTTTACCAAGTATAGCTCCTTTGTTATTGTCTTCATAAGTAACATACCCCTTCTTCTTTGCTTTGAAGTCAATAAAAAGTGATATATCACCCGTCATGTGCCTTGAACACTCGCTGTCCAGAAACCATCTTCTTTCCATGGATGCAAGACATTCATCCTACAATATCAAAAGAGAGAGGTAGGTACCCAATTTTTATTGGGTCCAAGTGGGTAAGTGGTAACATGGTTGTCTTTAGGCTTCCATTGATAAATGCCTTTAGGCACTAGAAATCTTCTATATTTGCATTTTTCAATGGTATGGCCAGCATGACAACAATAATGACAAACACTACGATAATGTTGTTGTTTATGATTGGTCCTTAAATCCTTTGGAACAAAAGAATATTTTGCATATGGAGGATTTAATGACTTTTTGAACAACCTAGTATCAATGGCATAAGTAATCTTAGGTTGCAAGGCTTTTTCCAATTTGACTTTAAGAGAAATAACCTCTTGTTGCCAAATGTGACAAGTTTCACAATGCCTTATTTTACTACAACCATCAATATCAATAGCTTTTGAATTTTCTGCAATGTTAGCTTTCAAGTATTCTAAATCTTTTTCAGCATGTTGTACTTTACCTTCCAAGTATGAAAAAAAAAATTTATCGGAAGATAATCTTTTAAATGCTTCTATAGCTTCATTATGCAGTTTTTCAAAAGCTATTTTCAATTCAGAAAAGGACATAGAAGAGAAATTGTTATAGTAAGCTTGTTTTACCTTTTTATCATCACTTTTCTTCTTGTGGTGGGACTGATTTTTGGTGTGAGCCATAAGACACAAATTTGCGGTTTCATCGCTATCACTTGAGCATTGTGTACTTGATGAATCACTATTACTTTCCCAAGCAATGTAAGCTCTTCTTTGCTTATTATACCTTTTTGGTGGAGCTTTTCCTTTATCCTTTTTCTTTAAAGGACAATCCGTTTTATAATGCCCGGACTTGCCACAATTAAAGCAAGACCCTCTTTCTCTATTCTTCTTAATCTCTTCCTGTTTTGAATCTATAGACTGTCTTCTAAACTTTATGAGATTTTTGTCGGAATGCTTGATTCCATTCTTTCGAATGAATCTATTATATCTCCTAACAAAAAGTCTCATTTCTTCGTCATCGGAGTCTTCGTCACTACTTGACTCATTGTTGCTTAGCTCTTTTTGTGAGGACTTTGAGTTAGAAGCCACACGAGCTATAGGCCTCTTCTCACCCTCTTTGTCTTTATTCTTCTCTTTTCCCTTTTTACTTTTATTCTCAAACTTTTCTAGACTTTCTAGTTCTTGCTGATGTTCCTCCAGCTTTCCAAACAAAGTAGTCATTGTGAGTGTCGTTAGATCGTTGGCTTCCTTGATAGTTGTTACTTTAGGTTGCCATTCCCTGCTAAGACATGTCAGAATTTTATTGGTAGCAATTTCATTGGAAACAGGTTTTCCAAGTGCATTCAAACGATTAATGAGATGAACAAATCTCTTTTGCATGTCGGGAATAGATTCTCCTTGTTTCATGCGAAAGAGTTCGAACTCTTGATTAAGTGTGTTAATGCGGGACTGTTTTACTTCAGTTGTACCTTCATGTGCAATTTCTAAAGCGTCCCACATTTCTTTAGCTGTCGAACAATGGGAAACTCGATAATACTCATCTGCACTAAGTGCTTAAATTAGCATATTTCGAGCTCTCCAATCACTTGACCACTTTTTCTCATCTTTTTCATCCCAATCATCTTCTGGTTTAGGTACTATGGCACTTGCCTCATTCATCATGGTAATTTGAAAAGGACCATTTTGAATGGCAGTCCATACGCTCCTATCCACAGAATTTATGTGAACTCGCATGCAGTCTTTCCAGTAGCCATAATTTTCACCATTGAAAACAGGAGCTCTATTATACACCCCCTTTGGTTCAGAATCCATAACGTTACAGGCAGCCACAAAGCACCAGCGAACTGGTGCTCTGATACCACTTGTTAGACACTGTGGCTAGTGATCTAGAGGGGGGTGAATGGATCACCTCCTTGTTTACAAGGATTTAAAAGATTTTTCAGAGTTTTCAAAGATTAACGGAAACAACGGTCCCAAATATACTAGCGTCTATTCTGGACCAGCCACTAGAAGACCGAACATGTGATAACGTGCTGGATTTACAATTGAGATGATAAAGGATTAAACACATAAGCTGTAAAACAATTGAATGAACCTATCACAAAAGATATTTCCAATGAATCAAAAACGATTGAAAACGTAAATAGAGATAGAGAAGGAATACAATACGCAGAGATTTGGTAAGGAAATTCCCCACGTTCGTCCTCGCGTGTGGGTACGTCTCCCTCTCAATTTCAAACCGAAATTGAGAACTTTTATATCAATATTGCTGAAATCGTCGATTACAAGGTTGCTATACAAACACCTGAAATATATAAACCTAGATCTTCCTATTGTATCAACCTTCACTTGATCTGAGCCCAATCAAGATTCCCTGCAAGTAATACAAACAATTCACCGGTTCCACGATCTATTTGCGAAATCTCCCAATTTCCAAATCTTACGCTGCGGCAGAATCTGTCTTGTAAACGTGACTAACAAACCCTCAAGAACATGCCTGTTCTTGAAGGAAAACCCAACTGGTTTTTCCTTGAAACCTTCTTTCACTCTTCAACTCAGCTGGATCTCCGATCGTACCACTGAACATTATCTCATAAACCTTCAATTCACAGAACAACACTAATTTCTTGTTGATGTTCTTGAATCAAGGTACTTGAGAAGATGATGAAGATGAATATGAATCTAGGTTTCAATCCTGCTCAACATTGAATTGTCCACACTCAAAATTCCCTTTCTTGATGTGTTGTTCAATGATCCCTTGACAATGAAATTCGTATGCAATTTCTGTGTTATTTCCTGCACTAAATGAAACACAAAACATATACTATGCAGATTCTGTTAGTAGTAAAACAGAAAAATGAATCGATTCAAGACACGAATGAATCGATACATAATGGTATTTATACTGTTATGTATCAATGCATAATAACATGAATCGATACATACTGAACAGATGAGCAAAAAACAGAGAAATGAACATACAATGAATTGATGCATGTTTGTATGTGTCGATTCATAGAAGAAAATCCAGAACCATTCTTACAGCATGAATCGATGCATGATAGAATGAATCTATTCATTTTGCGAATTTCCAGAATTGTTTCTACAGCATGAATCGATGCATGATGGAATGAATCGATTCATTTTGCGAATTTTCAGAAATTCAAAGACATTATTAAAAATAAGACAAGAGATATAAAGACAAGCAATGCAAACAAAGTGTCTTAATATGAAGCACATGATAATAAGCACAAAAACTTAAATTTTATAATCATACAAAACTAAAGAGTTGCTCACATATATATTATATAATTTTTTAGTTAAATTTATTACAAAAATAGTTATTAGATTATACTAAACTAAATATAAAATAGTATATATATATATTTCATAACACACACTATTTATATTAGATTATATATAAAATAGTTAAACTTAATTACTGTACAATTTAAATTAAAATATACTAAATTATATATATTAAATAGTTAAATTTAAACATTATATTATATGTAATACTATAGTGGCAGCCAAGTGGCCGACGCTAATATAAAAAAATTGTTTATCTAAAAAACATAGTGGCGGCCATGTAGCCGACGCTACTATAAAATAATTGCCTGTCTGAAAAATATAGTGGCGGCCACCCGGCTGACGCTAGCGTATAATAATATGTTGACCAACCTGTCAGTCAATCAAATAAAAAATAACAGATGGCATTCATGTAGCGTCGCCATTAAGCCGACGCTAATTTATCATTTAGTTGTGCATTTGAGGTCAATAAATAGTGTCATTCTAGTGACCGCCAAAAGCCGACGCTAATATAGTGTCACACAAGAAGTCGACGCTAGTACAATTAACTTTCAGCTTTGGAAAGGCGGCCCCGACCCCACACTAAGTCGACGCCAAACCACTCTAGTGTCGGTCTTTTAGTATTAACATGGGCTTTTTGGCCGACGCTAAATCTACTTTTTCTTATAATGTATATTTATATATATATATATATATATATATATATATATATATATATATATATATATATATATATATATTAGTGAAACATCCAGTATAATATATATAGTATATATATTATATAATTTTTTAGTTAAATTTATTACAAAAATAGTTATTAGATTAAACTAAACAAAATATAAAATAGTATATATATTTCATAACACACACTATTTATATTCAATTATATATAAAATAGTTAAACTTAATTAATGTACAATTAAAATTAAAATCTACTAAATTATATATATTAAATAGTTAAATTTAAACATTATATCATAGGTAATACTATAGTGGCGGTCATGTGGCCGACGCTAATATAAAATAATTGTCTGTCTAAAAAATATAGTGGCGGACATGTAGCCGACGCTACTATAAAATAATTGTATGTCTGAAAAATATAGTGGTGGCCACCCGGCCGACGCTATCGTATAATAATATGTTGAAAAACCTGTCAGTCAATGCAATAAAAAATAACAGCTGCCTTTCCTGTAGCGTCGCCACTAAGCCGACGCTAATTCATCAATTAGCTGCGCATTTGAGGTCAAAAACTAGTGTCTTTCTAGTGACCGTCAAAAACCGACGCTAATAGAGTGTCACACAAGAAGCCGACGCTAATACTATTAACTTCCAGCTTTGGAAAGGCGGTTCCACCCCCACGCTAAGCCGACGCTAAACCACTCTAGTTTCGATTTTGTGTTAGCGAGGGCTTTTTGGCCGACGCTAAATCTACTTTTTCTTGTAGTATATATATATATATATATATATATATATATATATATATATATATATATATATATATATATATATATATATATTAGTTAAACATCCAGTATAATATATATAGTATATATATTATATAATTTTTTAGTTAAATTTATTACAAAAATAGTTATTAGATTATACTAAACTAAATATAAAATAGTATATATATTTCATAACACACACTATTTATATTAGATTATATATAAAATAGTTAAACTTAATTACTGTACAATTTAAATTAAAATATACTAAATTATATATATTAAATAGTTAAATTTAAACATATTATATGTAATACTATAGTGGCAGCCATGTGGCCGACGCTAATATAAAATAATTGTTTATCTAAAAAATATAGTGGCGGCCATGTAGCTGACACTACTATAAAATAATTGTCTGTCTGAAAAATATAGTGGCGGTCACCCGGCTGACGCTAGCGTATAATAATATGTTGACCAACCTGTCAGTCAATCCAATAAAAAAATAACAACTGGCATTCATGTAGCGTCGCCATTATGCCGACGCTAATACATCATTTAGTTGCGTATTTGAGGTCAAAAAATAGTGTCATTCTAGTGAGCGCCAAAATCCGACGCTAATATAGTGTCACACAAGAAGTCGACGCTAGTACAATTAACTTTCAGCTTTTAAAAGGTGACCCCGACCCCCACACTAAGCCGACGCTAAACAACTCTAGTGTCGATCTTTTAGGATTAGCATGGGCTTTTATGCCGACGCTAAATCTACTTTTTCTTGTAAATCTACTTATATATTAATTAGTTAAATTTAAATATTATATCATAGGAAATACTATAGTGGCGGCCATGTGGCCGACGCTAATATAAAATAATTGTCTGTCTAAAAAATATAGTGGCGGCCATGTTGTCGACGCTACTATAAAATAATTGTATGTCTAAAAAATATAGTGGCAGCCACCCGGCCGACGCTAGCGTATAATACTATGTTGAAAAATCTGTCAGTCAATCCAATAAAAAATAATAGCTGCCTTTCCTGTAGCGTCGCCACTAAGCCGACGCTAATTCATCAATTAGTTGCGCATTTGAGGTCAAAAAATAGTGTTGTTCTAGTGACCATCAAAAATCGACGCTAATAGAGTGTCACACAAGAAGCCGACGCTAATACTATTAACTTCCAACTTTGGAAAGGCAACCCCACCCCCACGCTAAACCGACGCTAAACCTCTTTAGTGTCAGTTTTTTGGCCGACTCTAAATCTGTTTTTTCTTGTAGTGATATATATATATATATATATATATATATATATATATATATATATATATATATATATATATATATATATATATATATATATATATATATATATATATATATGTATATATATTATTTAAACATCCAATATAATATATAATTATAGTATATATATATTATATAATTTTTTAGTTAAATTTATTACAAAAATAGTTATTAGATTATACTAAACTAAATATAAAATAGTATATATATTAAATAACACACACTATTTATATTAGATTATATATAAAATAGTTAAACTTAATTACTGTACAATTTAAATTAAAATATACTAAATTATATATATTAAATAGTTAAATTTAAAGATTATATTATATGTAATACTATAGTGGCGGCCATGTGGTCGACGCTAATATAAAATTATTGTCTATCTAAACTTTATAGTGGCGGTCATGTAGCCGAGGCTACTATAAAATAATTGTCTTTCTGAAAAATATAGTGGCAGCCACCCTGTCAATGCTAGCGTATAATAATCTGTTGACCAACATGTCAGTTAATCCAATAAAAAATGACAGCTGGCATTCCTGTAGCGTCGTCACTAAGCTGACGCTAATTCATCAATTAGTTGCGCATTTGAGGTCAAAAAATAGTGTCGTTCTAGTGACCGCCAAAAGCCGACGCTAATAGAGTGTCACACAAGAAACCGACGCTAATACAATTAACTTTCAACTTTGGAAAGGCGGCCCCGACCGCACGCTTAGCCGACGCTAAACCACTCTAGTGTCGATTTTTTAGTGTTAACGAGGGCTTTTTGGCCGACGCTAAATCTGCTTTTTCTTGTAGTGTATATATATATATATATATATATATATATATATATATATATATATATATATATATATATATATATATATATATATATATATATATATATATATATTAGTTAAACATCTAATATAATATATATAGTATATATACTACATAACACACACTATTTATATTAGATTATATATAAAATAGTTAAACTTAATTACTATACAATTTAAGTTAAAATATACTAAATTATATATATTAAATAGTTAAACTTAAACTAAAATAACAGTATTAAATAATTAAATAATTACAATCTTATATTTAAATATTGAAATTATATTAACTTTTTTTAATGTATAATATGCAGGCTTAACATAAATATTAGAGTAAAAAAAGAAGGTAAGCTAATGCTTAAATATGTAAATGTATAATATGTATGGTTAACATTAATTAAAGTCAAGAATTATTTCAAATGAATACTCTAGTCTACTGGATAGGTCTTGAAGTAGTAAGGGAAAGAGGGTGGGTTCAATTCCTATATTTAAACTCTCATTGTCCATATGGCATGGAGCAAAATAGTTATTATCGATAAATTTATTTATAATTTATTTATTTAAAAGAAATAATATCAAACATTTCAAATAAGGCCATGTGAGTTGATGAAAAGAAGTAAGTTTTGGAACTTACCTTTCTGATTTGTAACTTACTTGAATATATGTTTATGCTAAGGTAAGAAAAATTAAAAGTTTATAACAAGGGGCATTACGCCATAATTACAAAATCCAAATAAGACCTCTTTTTTTTAAAGGGATCCTGATTCTTCAAAAGGGATAGATACATATCATCTAAAGATTCATACATATTATTAGCACATAATAACTTGCTCAAGCTAACATTATGATCCTCGTGAATCAATCTAACCAAAGGAATGAGTGTTTTTCCAATCAAAATGGATTTAGAATAAATGAATGTGATGATGTCAAAATAGTTGAAATGCAATATATTTAATTTGAGATATTTACATATTTCTTTGAAATGCGATATATTTATTGTATGAGATATCTACATTTTTTGTTTGTTTGGTTATTTTGCATATATTGTATATAGCTAAAGGTGGTCAGATTAGATTCCATGATGGTGGATTTAAGAACGCACTGGGAGGAGAGGTGTGCATGGTTGATTATTTTTAAAAATCAAACTATAATTATTTTCAAACCATTTAGATGGTTTGAATTTATGATCAAAACTATAATTTAATCAAAATTAATTATAAATCCAGTTATAAATTTGGTTATGGTTATATAATCGGTTCTCTTAAATAAATAAAAAATCAGAATTTTCTTTTTTTATATTTTGAAAATTAAAAAATTTGGATTTTGGATAATAACCGGATTATAATCGATCCAAAGAAATTTAACTGGTTAATAACTATTTAATTATATCTGAATTATATGAATGAATAACTAAAACCATTAAATACTAAACCGGTTAGTAACCATTCAATTATATCTGAATATTTAAAACGAATTTGGATTTGATTATGGATTTGATTATGAATTATATGAATGGCTCTATATCAAGCCGAGTTATTGTACCATTACATGTGTGGAATGTGCATTTAGAAGGATCAAATAAATAAAGAGTACTAGAGATTTGTGGTAAATTATAAACTAAGTTGCTTTTACTTGAAATAATTATATCATAAATCCCCCCTTTACTTCCAAAATGTTAGATATATTGGCAAAAGAGAGATAGACAATTGTAATAATAATAAATTGTATCTTTGTATTTCTCATATAGTTGAAAGAGTCAGATAGTTAAATAAGCTACTTAAGAGTTTGTTAGCTTAGGTTAGTGTGCAGTTAGAAGCTAACAATTTTTTTTTATAAAGCTTGTATATAAAAGTCCTACTACTAAGTGTACGAGGCTGAGATGAGAATAATAGAATCTCTCTTTCTAATAGTATTTAATTTTAATATAGTATTAGAGCATTCTTTAAGATTTTAGGGGCCATTTATTATTAAGTTTCTGTTATCAGGTCATCTATTATTTATTTTTACGTTGTGAGATGATGTGTTAAGAGTCTTACATCAGATAATATATGACATAAATATATCTTTATAAGTGGGACAATCATCACCTTACAACCGGTTTTATAGGATTGAGTTAGACTAAACCATATTTTTTTAATTTGTTAATATAATATTCAATTCTAATACAAAAGACTCCTTTATTTTCTTCTACTTGATATAATCAAGATAAATACGAAGACCTGACTGTGAGTTTTTTTAAGGGTTTGGTGGTTTGAAATAACCAGGAATAGATCTAAAAAGATTAAATTTATTTCAAGAAAGTGGAGCTTGGCTGGAGTCATGAAGGCAAGATGATGATGCATGGATTAATTTGGGGATACCCAGCGTATTTCAAAAAAATTAAAGACAGTGAATGACCTAAAAATGCTAATGTTTGATGATTAAGAGTGGAATGAATGAGTACCTAAGTTCTCCGTATTGTTAGTTTTGCTAAATATTCCTAGTTGTTTTTCCTCATAATCGGATAAATATCTCTAGATGTTTTTCATAACTAGTTTATGGCAGAACATGATTTGTTTATGACCTATATCCTTGGGTTTTGATGATAACAAAATACTATAAAAACAGTGATGTTATCTAATGTGTGTTTCAAGTATGTAGATTCTAAAGCTAATATATATATATATATATATATATATATATATATATATATATATATATATATATATATATATATTCAAAATCTGATATGAGGATGCACTTGAGAGAAGCTAAGTTACTAGCTTCTCGTGGTTCAGAATTTGAAAAACACTCTCTAAGTGATGTCTGACGTAGACTCTGAAGCTGAAGGTTTCAACATCAGAAGAAACAACATATTGTCTCTACACTTGGTGAATGTATTAGCTTCTGGTGATCATTCAGAATTAGTAATAAAGTTAAAGTTATTTGTACCGTGGAAAGTAGTTGCATTGTCAAATTAGTTTGTCAGTAAGAGTCTAAGTTCACAAGGATCAAGAAGATATACATTCCCCGTGTTTGTATACATTTTGTATAAGTGTCAATTATTAACGGAAAACAAACTAATTAAGTCAATAAGTGTCAATTGTTTACACTTAAAATCACTACTATTTAGCACTTAACAAACAATCCCCAACTTAAACTTATTTTTCCTCAAACAAGAATCGATTCACTCAAAGAAACAAAAGTAATTATCAAGAAATCATGGATCAACAAGTTTTGGAAAACAAAAACAAATATATGGTTCAAATACAAAAACCTACAAGCAAGGCAAAACTTACCACTACACTACAACGACAACATGAAAACCTAACAAATCCTAAGCACAAAGAGCATTCAAAACCATCTAAAACAATATATGGTTAATATTGAATCACACCTAACAAAAATTCAACGAGGGATGAAAAACACACAAAATGAGGGACTTGACATTCATCCAACAATCTTGCAAAGAAAATACTAAATTATGCATTCATCCAAAAGCTCATTTAGAAAACATAAAAGCAAGAATTACAAGGGTTTTTTTAAGGTTGTAATGTGGCTTGGTTAACAAAGAATGAGCAATTTCTAAAGGTAATTGAAACAAAAATTTGTCTAATCCTAAGGGAGTGATCAATCTACAAAGTCTCAAACACCACAATTTCAATCACACTTAATCTCTTATCCCAATTTGTCACACCAATCACACAACTTATTTAGCACAATTGTTTTATACCCTTTATTTTTCTTTCCTTTTTTAAGGTTTTTCTTTTTCTTTCTTTTTTTCTTTTTCTTTTCTTTTCTTTTTCACTTTCTTCTTTTCTTTTTCTTTTTCATTTTCTCAACCTCATAGAAACCAACCTTCTCTCCTCAACTTGAATACAACCAAACATATAATGTGAATACTCCTTACTTTCAAAGGCAAAATAAAAATTCAAACCACAAAATATGGTTGAGGGTTCAAGAAAAAATAATTAAAATCCATTAAAAAATAAGTAAACTAAATACTCATGGACAAGCATCGAAGTTCAAATACAACATGTATATTGACAAAAAGGCTCAAAGGGGGTGAACAAATTTCCACTCACTCACAAGGTAAGATATTATTTGTCAAGTGTTTATGATCAAAACGAAACAAAGTGTCTTGATCCTTTTCATGCTTGCATACAATCAACACAAATAAAATATTAAACATAATAAAATCCATTTAAAACAAGAATGTTTGTCTCCTGCATATGATGAACAATGGAAAGCCTCATCACATTTGGGGTTTGGAACTAAAGTGATTCATTTCATGAAAAAGTAATGCAAAAGAATGAATGTCATGAAAATTTTACAAATGAAAAGTATCTTAGTCATGATATGTTCTAGAAAGCGATAAATGAGTACCTTGCAAAGTACCAACTTCAAACAATATCATTACCATACATTTGTAAGTTGAAACGATCAAACTTGGAAAATCACCTCATGCATCCTCAAGCTAAGCAAACCAAAACTTGAGAGAAAACTCAAACAATATTCTAACAATATAACAAAATTGAACTAAAACTAACTAAACACAAAGACCAAAATTGGTGAAAGTGGATGGAAAATGAGAGTTTTTTCCAAACAAAACAAGGCGCGTTTAGCGCCATCTATGCACGCTAAGCGCGAACATGCTTGCTTTATTTTTCAAATTCTTTCTCTCATATGATCCATCTATTCCACTTTATATTAATTATTCTACTAAATGTAAAACTGTAAAAACTTAAAAATTGTTGGGTTGCCTCCCAACAAGCACTTGTTTCACTTCGTTAGCTCGACGCCTTTATTGCGCTTGTCTAGTAACTTCCTCAAGACATGTCAATGTTTTCGTCAAAGCGTCAACCTAAAGAAAGTGTCCTAACCAAACACTTGAAAAAAAGTTACTGGAACAAAATATATACAACACTTGAACAAACATAATGGAAGATTAAAACAAAACAAGCATTTATACAATATAGAGAATTATGAGCAAAGCTCCAAAACATCGAAACTATCGCAATACAATTAAATATCAAAACCAATCCTCGGAAGCGGTGCCATTTTGTTGAAGCAGTAAAGAGACAAGAAAAAATTAGACTCAGAAGGATTCCCTTCAAGATTTATATCGTCTCCACAGGGATCAGTTTGAGGGAAAGAATGTTGTTCGATAATATCTAAGTCTATAAGCTTGGGTTTAAATGGTGTAGGATTAAAATGTGGAAAATTATACAAGTGACAAGTAAATAAAGTACGAGAAATAACTCGTCAGGAGTTGTATTTCAATCTATCCATCAAGTACTTAAAAATCTATAGATATATTTCACGCAACCTAAATCACTCGTCAAAACCCCCACGTATCGCTCACAACCGAGGTTATGTCTAACGCAAAGTTGAGAGATCAACCATATTCTCTCATCAATGATGTCTCACGCGAATCGACAACACAGAGCATGAAGATCTGACACACATGTGAATATTATATACAAATCTATGTTTGGAGTTCAGAATCTAACATATGTTCATCTTAGATCGAGTTCAACCCGTATGTGTCTATAGCAATCCAAACTCATTAAGTAAAAAATCAAAGATAACATTGATGAAGAGTTGTAAAAGATATTTTATACAAATATCCATAGATATACATAAAATCAAAGTAAAAATACATAGAACAACCCAACAAATGCAAAGAAGAAAGAAAAAGAACAAACATCTCTCGGTTTGTCAACTCCGATTGAAGTAGATTCGACTCCAGATTGTCATGATGCATTCTTCATGTGTTGTTTCTTTATTTCCTCGAAGAATTTTTATTATGAAGTTGGGAGTAAAAGGCCATAAAAACATAACCTAAAAAATGTTGAAAAGTGGTTTATATAGGGGTTGGAATGACGTGAAATGTGCTAAGCTCCAATACACTTAAAAAACACATAAACCACCTTAAATCGTGTTAAGCGTGATCCTGACCGCGCATTGTCAGGAAAACTAAAATTATTTGCTTCTTCCATCCAGACTCTCATCACGCTGAAAACCGCGTTAAGCGCGCATGCCAGCATTTTGTTGGTCAAAACTGTGCATCTTGAAGCATTCTCTTAGCTCAATTGGGTTCATACTTCAATCTTGCATTATTACCTATAAAAATAGATGTAAGACTATCAAACTCAACAATATGTACACAATATCGCAAAATACACAACAATATGTAATTTATACAAAATGTATACAAACACGGGGGATTATTAACGAAAAACAAACTAATCAAGCCAATAAGTGTCAATTATATACACTCAAAATCACTACTATTTAGCACTTAACAAAAAGAAAAATATATTTTTAATTCATTATTCTTGATAAAGGGTTTGATGAAGGTTTATAAAATACCCTTGAGAAATGTATAACTATAGAAGTTGATGGTGTAGGGATTATCAAAGTTTGAAAGTCTCTCACACCAACTCAAAAAAATCTTATTGAAAATATCTTTAGAGTTAGATGCATTCTGGTAGGTGCTATATCTCATTCAGAGTATATCAACATCATTGATATGTCTTCTGCCCAGACTATCTTTGAATCCTTGTGCTCAAATTTATGGGGAATCAGTTAAGAAGATTGTCTAGTTACACTTCATCTAATTTTTCCAAGTAAATTCTGAGAAGATTGTCTATTAGATTCAAACCTAAACTCATAGTTATTCAAGAATTCATAAAAGTTGAATATACTGAGTCTTGAAGGTTTATGTAGCAATATTCGAAGTAAAGAAATGAAATTAGATGATGAAAATCTATCAAACAAATCATGCTTCTTAAAGCCTATTGAAGAAAATTCCTATGGAATGTTTGATGATGAGGAATTGGCCTTCTTTATCAAAAGATTCCTTCAATTTTCTAAATGGAATGTGATATATGTTGATAGAAGAGTAACTTCATAAGCTTCTGAAATAGTCTTATTTCAACTGATTTCCCAAATATTAAGAACAAGGAGAAATACTACCAGAAAAACTCAGAAAGAACATTGTCAGAGATCTTCAACGTATATTCAAATGAAGCTGACATAGTTGAGGATTCAGAAAAAGTAATTCGACATTGTTGGTCATTACTACTTTTAAAGAAGCATCTGAATCCTGGAATAAAAATCAATTATTGAAGAAAACAAGATAAGTTCCAATTTATCTTGCTTCAATGTTGATAATAAGGAGTCTTCTCTTCAAGATAATATCTTAAGTGACTTCATTGCTCCTAAGAAAATTGAAGGTCATCATTGAATTTGTGTTAAAGGACAATTCCATGAAAAACCTTCAATTCTTATTTGTTTTGTTGGCTATATTATGACAATGATGCAAATTTGTTTTATGCCATTCTTTGATAGTAAACACTATATGAATCTATACTTGTCAAAGATTTCAAAGTCAAAAGATTTAATCCAAGAAAATGAAATCAATGATTCTGCTAAGAACAAGATCTTGTTCATATCACAACTCTTCATAGACTCATACTCTGGAATGAATCATGGTACTTCTATCAAATTAAGGCATAAAGAAAAAGAAAGTCTGTCAGGGCTAACATTTCTGGATTCATATAAATATGAGTACCACTATCCAAAATTGTATTTGCTGCAGATATTGAAGAAAGGAGCAAGGCATCTTCTATGGTACTTAATCAAAGGTTGTTTGCAACATTTGATGGAACAATAGCCTATATCCAAATCTCAAGAGCTAAAGGCATTGAGTTTGGTGAAGTAAGTGGAATCAATGGTTTAACTGCCATTGAATCGCAATCCACTCAAGACAGTATTCAGATTCTATGGTCAAATCTGAATACTCATCTGAAGTCTGATCAAGAAAACAAAAAAAAATTATATTCTTGGCATACCCCAATTTTGACTCTGAATCGTTTAATCTAGAGTTATCAAAATGGGCTAGCCCACATGGGCCGGTCCGCCAGGCCCTAAAAATCATAGGGCTTGGGCCTTAAAATTGGAGCCCATATTTTTTAGGGTTTTTTTAGCCCAGCCCTAAAAAACCTGATACCCATTAGGGCTAGCCCATATGGGCCATGGGTAGTCCATTAGGCCCATATTGATATAAATTTTAAAAAATTATATTAATATTTATATTGTCTTACTCTAAAATAACATTAATTTTTCTCACCTCACTAAATTTTATCTCTATTCTATTCAATCTTTCTCTTTCAAATATTATATATTAATATAATCAACACTCTTTTAATATATTCTATTAATTTCTTTTATGTTAAATATTCAAGTATTATTTTTAACAATTTAGACAAGTATTGTATTTAAAAACACATTATAGTATTTATAAGAGATAATATAGTACTTAAAAATGAATTATGTTTAAAATAATATAATTTTTAATTTTATTTATAATAAATATTATGACATTTTTATTTTATTTTTTTATTAAAAAAATTCAATTAGGGTCGGGTAGCCCGAAGCCCATCTAGGGCCGGACTCGGGTAGTAATTTCTGAGCCCATATTAAAAATGAGTTTTTTTTACTCAACCCTAAAAAGCTCGAGCCCATCAGGACCGACCCGTTTAGGGTTGGGTAGCCCATTTTGACAACTCTTGTTTAATCAATGCATTTATCATGACATCTGCATCATTTACATATCAAAGCATGCATTTCATCTCGCATAATGCCAAAAATGTCAAGCGGAATAATTTTTCAGATTTACAAACAAACTGGTCAAACTGATTCATAACTGTGCGTAAAATCCATGGACGAAAAATTTCAAAATTGAGCTTGCATATGTCAATTATATTAATCTACGTTTCGCGTAGTTTAACTTGACATGCTCGTTTTAAATTTTTTACTATTGTTTCGGTCGCATTTTGATCAGTCTGAGTTTTTAACCGGCGAAATTTTATTTCAAAATTTGATCAAACGTGTATATTCCCACATAATTAGTACAAGTAACACTACAAGGAAGAAAAAAACATACTGAGAATTTAGGGAAGTGCATCTCCGTTTAAAGGTTGAAAAATTCTGGAGAAATATCTCAGGAATTTTCTGCAACTCTCCGGGTCCTTCAATGGTGGCAATGCAAACATACAAACTCTAAAAAATAATAGTTTGATTGTTATTTTCAACCAACAAACATGTTTTTCAGTATGTGTAAACTACCATTCATGTAATTCCTACTCATTTATTACCTAAACCATCATTTTCTACTCATTTATACAAACATTCAAAAAACTTATCAAAACATCTAAAACTTACATATTTAGACTTTATTTCAGTGTTGGGATGTCTCTGTTGTCTTTAATGTTGATTGAAGATCCTTCGAATTTGGTTGTTTGATGTTAGACTTGGTTGATGGAAAAAATTGAGAGTTTGAGCAAGTTTTGAAAATTTATAGAAATAAGGAAGGAGATAGATTCTTGTGTGATTTAAGCTTCAATATCGTTCGGAGATACACCTCCGAAATAAGTTTGAAGATGCATATCAAAATATATATAATTGTATGGAATTCAAACGTTAAGAAAATCTTAGACTAGGAAACCAATTAGTTAAGAACTCCATAAGATCTAACGTGAATTCTAACTTAATTAATCTATCAAGATCACTTGTAGGAAGTAAAAGTAACATGATCATTGTGTTTGATTATAAATTTCAAACAATTTTGAATTCTAAAATTTAGATTCTTCAAAAATGCACTTTAAATTTTAGAAGTGATTAGCGATAGATTTGATATTGGAGGATTACAGTTTGATTCCTCGTAACTGTGATCGAAAGGAGTTTGGAATCACTTGATACCATAACTAATCTTAAAATCAAATTAATTAATCAAATAGACCGGATACTAAAAAAACACTTCAAATTTTAGAAATTATAACATTTTTGTCAATGAAGAGTTTTTGAAAAATGTTGAAGGTGACAATATAATCACACATTCAAATATTGTCTAATAACCAATTTGTGGGCTTGAGTTGTTCTAACCGGAGGAGACATTCAGTGAAGATTTTATCCTATATCCCTGCAGTTATATCTATATCCCAATAAATTTTTTAAAAAGTCAATTTTAACCTTGTTATTTTTTTATTATTTTAATTTTTACCACTCATGTTAGAGAAAAATTTACCTCCTACCTCTACATTTATCCCTATACACATGTTTTATAAAAAATGTTAATTTTGTCTTAATATATTTTAACTAATTTATTATTATTTTTAAATAATTTTAAAATTTTATTTTGCATACCGGAAGACTTTGTAAAAGAGTTCCGATAGTCATTTTTAAGACTTTTGTTTGTGTACCGGAAGACTTTGCAAAAGAGTTCCGCTAGTTAATTTTTGTGTACTGAAAGACTATGTAAAAGAGTTCCGGTAGTCATTTCTAAAACTTTTTAAAATTATTATTTTTTTAAACCGAAAGACTTTACATAAGAATTCCGGTAGTCAATTTTTGTGTACCGGAAGACTTTGCAAAAGAGTTCCGATAGTCATTTCTTAAAACATTTTTTTAACTTTTATTTTGTGTACCGGAAGACTTTGTAAAAGAGTTTCGGTAGTTAATTTTTGTGTACCGGAAGACTTTGCAAAAGAGTTCCGGTAGCTATTTTTCAAAATATATTTTTAACTTTTATTTTGTGTACCGAAAGACTTTTCAAAAGAGTTCTGGTAAACAAAATAAAAATTTAAAATTATTTAAAAAATAAAATAAAAAATTAGTTAAAAATATATAGGATAAAATTGATATTTAATATAAAATATAGGGGCATGAGACTAAAGGTAGGGATATGAGGTAAAATTTCCACTTTCGGTACGCCATGTGAGTTGATGAAAAGAAGTAGGTAATTTGATTTTTCAGAAGAAAAAGAAAAGTTGGTGATGTGTGAATGAGTGAAACATCAATAATAGATGAAGGAAAAAGACAGTTCAATTGCTACTCATCATGTTTTAGAATATTTTTTATGCAAGCTCATTGTAAACTAGAGCACCTCCTGTGCTAACTGTCTAATTCATTGCTTAAACATAAGCAACCTTGCTGCTTCTTTTTTAGGTATTGGAGCTTGATTGATTACATGACATGTTTGGTTGCTTAAAATAAAGCAATGTGCTTAAATTAGTAACATGGAGAGAAGGTTTTTTAGTATTAAAAAAATAGTTTTGCATGTTCAATCTTGAACAAAAGATGTAGACACATTTGAGTTGCTTTAGGATCAATTATGGGTCCAACTAAAACAAAACTAAGCAACATGGCAAACTTAACAACCAGCTCAGCTAAAAAAAGGAGAGAAATGCTTCATAATAATATTTATTTTTTATGGAAGAATCAATATGACAGAAAGAAAAGGTATATCAGAGCCTGCACATTATATTATTGAATCATTATTATATGTTGAATACAAATAAGTATAACGAATGAACTACCAACTCCCTAAGAACAAAAATTCATCATCCCATGTATGAGAGCAATATAATGATGGCAGCTGCTATGGAATATGGATGCCTTGTTATACCTCTAAGAACTTCCATAACCATTAGGGCGAGATTTCTGCCATTGCCATGCAACCTCTATGCTCTTTTCAAGGTCAGTGTGTTGCGCCGTCCAATTCAGTTCGAGCCTGATCTTAGTTGGGTCGCTGTACACCTCAGCATAATCGCCGGGCCGTCGTGGGAGGAAGTCTACTTTGATGTCGACGCCTGTAGCTTTCTTACAAGCACTCACAAACTCCTTAACTGACCTGCCTTTTCCGGTGCCAACATTGTAGATCCCAACTTTACTGGGTGTTGCCTTCTGAAGAGCTTTGACATGAGCATCGACAAGATCGGTTACATCAATATAATCTCGAATGCATGTTCCGTCGGGTGTTTTATAATCGGTTCCTGTAACCTGCAAGGTGGCGACCGATACAATAAGTGCAGGTTCATTTTAAATCGTAACGTAAAAGTCTGGCCAGAATACAAAAAACTCAAGTAAAAAGGACAATATTAACATACCTTCAAGCCAGGTGTGATACCGCGAGCTGCATCAAAGCAAGCACCTGAAATTCGACCATGTTCCCGAAGTTCGGGTCGTGGGGCCTCACCTAATCTCCCTTCAGGGTCTGATCCAATCACATTGAAGTATCTGTGTGTCCCATAGAAAGTTGTCAATAATTACGAACATAACAATTCTAAATAATAACGTTCCAATTAACGTTCTATTTATGTTTAGATCTATTTTCCCAAACCACAAAGAAAAGAAAAACAAAAATCATAATATGTTTGACTTGAACTATGGCACGCCTCTTGCAAGGTTCCTTTAAATGTAAGATATGTTCAGAATCATTAAACAAAGGCAACGTCAAAAAAGGATTGAAAAAACTAAATAAAATCCAGAAGAGTAGATTTAAAAGACAAACCTTAGAATCATTACTGCCATCTTGGAATTTTTAGAAAAATCAAGGATGATATCTTCTGCCATCTTCTTGGCTTTTCCATACGGATTGATCGGTTTCTGAAATTCAAGTATATATTGATTTAACGCTACACCTCGATGTTAATTAAAGCCATTGCAAGATGCAACGAAAAACAAAGAATTCTCTACTAAACCCAATAACTCAAACCACATTTGAATTTTCGCACCTGTTCTGTTACTTCTGTAATGGGCATCTTGTCAGGTTCTCCATATGTTGCACATGTACTTGAATATATGAACGTCTTCACATTATATTTAGCCATAGCCTCCAACACCAACAATGTATTTGATGTAATATTGTGATAATACCTGACAGACAAGTTATAGAACATAAATCAAGTAGAACTGAAATGGATTAAATTAGTTTTTTTAGCACACAATTACAACTTTTTCAATTCGAGAAAACCCGAGTTTGGATTTTTTTGCAAAGAACAATCCTTGACCAGACTTTACTTACCTCTCTGCGGAACTCCGGATTAACAGGGGGCGGTTCCCTTGGAAACCAGAAAATACAACTTTATCAAATGGAATTAATATTCAGAAATGAAAGCTACAAGTACTCACTTAAGAGGGTAAAGTGTGCTTTCTCCCACATATGCAACAGCTGCAAAGTGCATCACAGCATCAAACTTATTCTCTGAAAATATTGTATCGACCTAATAACCAGTCAAGTAGACAATTCTTCTGGGGGATTCACAAATAAATATACTTCAATCGAAGTAAAAATTCTACGCTAAATTTTTTTATGTAACAAGGATACAGATTTAGCGTCTCCCAAGTCAGCATGAATAAACTGAAGCCTTCCAGGTTCTGGAAATAAGCTTTGAAGAACCCTGACGGCACCCAAATTTCCACGTGACAGATTATCCTGAAAGAGAGAAATTTAGCACGGACTGGTCATTGCACTTACATTTGACTTTTTCTGATATTTTTTTGATATTGTTAAAAGACATACCACAATGGTGACTCGATAAGAATCCGTAAGGAGTCGTAAGGTAGCATGTGAGCCGATATAGCCTGCACCTCCTGTCACTAAAACATGGGTGACCCCAGGTTCATTGATAGAAAACTGAACCAAAAGGAGGAGTAGGATTTCAATCAATAAATTGAATAACTTGATAAAATAACCGGAGAATTACATATAAAGATGATAACATGGAGAACTCATGGTTGAAAATGCATGGTATTCATTTATGTCAATTTGATGAATTACCGGACTGGGAGAAGTGAAGGACGGAGATTTCTTGAACACCAAAATGCACAATGTGGTTAATGCTGCAACAAGACAAACCTTCCCGATAAAATTCCCCTTCCGTTTTGGATCCACATAATCCATACCTACAATACAGAAACGTAAGAACAATTATATCTTAAACTGTTCATTATGCAATATACTAGCATACAATTGGAAAACACGGCATTTCAATTCTCATTATGAAATCGATTAATGTTAGAAGCACCTCGAGATGCATACAAATACTGGTTGGGAGAATAACTTTACCTCCTAATGACATGGATCTGGCTGCCCTTGGCTGACTTCTGGCCCTAGAAAAATTTAGCATTTGAGAAATCAACACAGTCTTTTACCCCAATATTATCAATGATCACATCAAGGTCCACTCCCACTTTGAGGAGGATCTTGAGTAATATGCTACAGCAAATAACAAACCATGTAAGTTTTCTTTCTTTCTTTTCTCTTATGACTCAATGAAGGGTAAAAAGTAAAGTTTTTCTTTCCAAAAGTTGTATTGGTGAAGTGTGAGAGAAAAGGCTTGAATAAACAATGAAAAGTGAAAAACAAATTTCAAAAGTTCAGATACTAATAATGACCGTAAAATCTCTACAAAGCAAAACAAAACAATTCACCAAAAAAACTCAAAAACCACAAAGCTGGTGAGAGAGAAAACGTGTACTTGAATGGAAGATCCAAACAGCCTCAGAAGAAAAAAATCATGAGATGGAAAGCAAATAAAAAAGATAAGATAACCATCTGCAAATTTCACAGCAACAACACTGTAAATAACAACAATAACATGCACATAACATGTTTGTCAGAATGCCTCCGACAGAAAAACAGAGAAAAAGACAAACCACAGTAGACCAACTTCACAATCTCATTTCAAATTTTGAAAAACAAAAATTCAGGGAAAGTAATCCATTACATATGAGAAAACAGCTTGAAATTTTCAAACCAAACCAATATCAGGATCCAATCAGCACAAAACTTCAACTATTGACCAATTCAATTTCTTCAAAACAGAATTAAAAATAAAAAATAAAAAATAAAAACTCTTTTTCTTAGACCAATTCAACTTCATCAAAAACAGACAAAAACAAAAAACTTTCATTGATATCCTCAAACTTTGCTTTACATCATCAACAAGCAATCAATCAAAAACCAAACCTAAAACCAAAACCTGACAAAAATCAACTAACAAGATCAAATACCAACTCATAAAACAAAACCCATAAATTCAAAACACCAAAAAACAAGTTGAATTAATCATTAAACACCTTTTCACAACACTCCAAACGTGATTTTTTTCTGAAAGAAATAGTAAATAAATAAAAAACACTTTTTTTCAAAACAAAAACACGCTACAAAGTTGCCCACAAGATCAAACGGGAAAAAAAGTAGAACTTTAACAGTTTGAAGGCAAAAAGAATATTTTTAAAATTAAAAAAAAAAGTGAAAGAGAAAAGAAATTACCAGAAATTGTGAGAGAATGAAAGAGAGAGAGGAGGTGGAGTAGTAGTAGAATTGGAATTGAGAGAGAATGGAGGAGGAAAGTGAAGAGAGAGGGAGAAGAAGGGGTTCTAATAGGTGGAAATTTCTCTTTGCGTCCATGTTGGCAAAGCGTTACAAGCTGCAAAAGGGAACACTTTCGTAGACCTGACTTTTTCTTTTTTTTTTTCTTTTTATTCTTCTCTTTTATCTTTTTTTTATTTTTCTACAATTTTTTAACACAAGATGTTTACAATTTTATTTTATTTTGGTCTAGCATATGCTTATAATTTTATTTTTATATTCATTAAAAAAAATAGTTACTAAATAATTTTAACTTTTTTTTTAAATTATTAAATCTTAAATACTAAAAATATTACATAAATATCACCGTCAAAAAGTATATTTAAATTTTGAGTCATTAGTTCATGTTCATTTAATTAATAGATATTAATTGAAGTATTAATTGAGTTATGTCCCTTTTTTTTAATAAATATCATTCAAAACACTATTGTTTATATAGATACGTTTAGAGTGAACTTGTTTTGAATGTTTTGAGAATAATTTGTTTATGTATTTTTTTTTTAAATATACTGTATGAAACTAACTTTAGTTTGTTTAATATTTTTTAAAAAAATTGAAGATCTTAAAATCAAGTTATTTGTTTTAAAATTAATAGAGTTTAAATAAGGTACTAGGCTACTAGCATTTCATTTTTAAGTTAAATATTTTTTTTAATAAAATAATTTTCTAAAATCTTAACAAACATTATTAAAAACATAAATAATTTTTGTTTTTTTAATATACTATATCTTTAAAAAAATCTGTAAAAAGTGGAACAGGGAATCTTCTGTTTCATTAGGTGTGCCATTTTCTTTTATTAGTGAGGTCCATTACTATTCCCCCTCGATTAGGGTTATCTAGCGAGTAAGACTTTTTAAAGGCTAAAAACATTCTTCATTTATGTTCATCTAAGAATGGTACAAAAAATTTCCATAAAAAAATATGGTACAAAATTTTATCACGGAAAAAATTATATACATCATACTATAATATTATAATAAGTCTTATGTAGTTTGTTGTGTTAAGCATGTTTCTAGGATGCAAAATTTCAGAGAATTGAAATCGAACATAGTTGTTAGAGTGGTAGTTGAATATAATTTATAATAGTTGAAAATACATGTACTTGATAGAGACACGAGTACAACTAGTTGCAATCGAATCAGGATCGACTATGTACAAGTGCAACATGTTTTCTCTTAATTATATCTTCTTCCTCATTACTTCAAAATTATTTGTCTTCTCAGATCATTGTGCAACAGAATTGTCTTGCAACCAATGTGTGGTTGAATCATTCGAGTGAAGAGTGAAGAACGAGAATCTTTGATCAATCAAGAAAGTGATTGAATATTGTTCTATCAAGATCGATTCCAATATTTGGTATATATAGTATTGGTTGTGATTCTTGAGAAACATAAAGTAATGACTTCTTATCCAAACGACCATTTTCTAGCAAATTTCCCCTTGAATGGCAAGAATACGATAATTGGTGTGAGCAGATAAAGGTTGTTTTTTGCTATCAAAATGTTTGAGATATTGTGAAGAATGAAGTAACATCAATTCGCGACAATGCTACATATGAACAAAAGATTGTACATAAGGATTCGAAAGATTATAAAGTCATCTTTATAATCCATTAATGTGTTGATCCATAAAATTTTTAGAAAGTTGGTGATGTAGATTTATTAAAGGAAGCATGGGACATCCTAGATAAATCTTTTGGAGATGTTGAAAAAGTGAATGAAGTGGGATTACAAACTTACAAAAAGAACGTATGAGTTGCTTCAAATGGGAGAAAGTGAAAGTGTGATTGATTTCCTCACTAGGATAACGAGACTAGTGAATCAAATCAAAATGTGTGGAGAAGTGTTGACATCAAAATCAATAGTTGCAAAGGTTTTGATATCATTGCTTCCAAAATTTGATCATGTGGTTGTAGTCATAGAAGAATTGAAGCACCTGTCAAGCATGACAAAAGAAGAGCTTTAAGGGACGCTTGAATCTCATAAACAGATAATTGTTGAAAGATATGTAAGAAAGATGAAGAGTGGTGTAGCTCTACATGAACAATCAACAAAAGAAAAAGAAAGGCAAAGAAGGATGGAACGACAAGAAAGGTTGGGGAGGTTACAAAATTTTAAATGGTAGGAGTCACCAACAAAAAGTAAATTTGTTAAATCAGAGACAACCCACAAACCAAAGCAATCATAGAAGTGGTGTTGTAGATAGAGGAAGTGGTGGTGGAAGAAGACATTATAAGAGTTATATTCAGTGTTTCAATTGTCAGAAACATGGTCATTATGCTAGTGATTGTCCTGAAAACAAAATAAATAATCGAGAAAGTGATGTAAGACTTGCAAAATACAAAGAAGAATAAGTGTTGTTGACAGTCACAACAAAAGAAGAAGAAAGATCCAAGGATCAATGGTACTTAGACTCGGGATACTGATCATACATGATTAGAAGGAGATATTGGTTTGTCAACATAATTCCTTTATGAAGAACAAGGTGAAATTTGCGAAACGGCAATACCCTAGATGCTGAAGGTATTGGTGATGTTCGGATCATGAGGAAAAATGGTAAAAGGTCAGTAATTTCCAATTTATTATACATATAAGGTATGAAAAACAACTAGCTCGGGATATGTCAAATGATTGAGAAGAATTACGAAGTGTTAATAGAAGATAAGATGCTGAGAGTACTCGACTCAATTGGCAAGTTAATTTTGAATGCACCTATGTTTTAAAACAAAACCTTCAAGATTGAACTTAATGTGATAGAACACAAGTGTCTTGCGACTGCAATCAGTATGGATGAATGTCTATGGCACTACAGACTTAATCATCTCAACTTCAAAGACATCAACAATTTGAAGATAAGAAACATGTTTTCAGGTCTACCATAAATCCAGATTCCAAATCAAGTGCGTGAAGAATGTGTCTAGGCAAAGAAACACAAAAATAGTTTGAGAAAATATGCAAAAAAGTAATTCGAAAGAGACTATTGAGATCATATGTTCATATGTGTGTGGTCCTTTTTAAGTAGATTCAATTATTGGTAACATGTACTTTGTGCCTCTTTAAGTCATCTGAAGGTAGTTGGGTCTATAGAACATATTGTTGCACCCTAATTTTTGCCCTAAGTTTTCTTTGCATTTTCATCTGCATCTTGCATACAAACAAGATCGCATTGGTTAATCGGTTATTCTCGGGTTAGGTTTATGCCTCACAGGGGATCACCGTTGTCTTTAATTACTTTGATTGTTTATGTTTACTAACCATTAATCAAAATTCAAAAATATTTTTGTTTCCTTTTACTAACCTTTTTCAGGAAGAGGAACCATGTGAAAATGCCAAAAATAGTAATCCTGCAGCTCGAGCGAAATTTCACAGACAAAAGTCGAAGTTGATCCGCAAATAATTCAAATTTATCTGATCGAAGATTTCCCAAGTTAATTGATTCATTCAAAGGATTTCCAAGGTTCGTGTATTTACTTCTTCGACGCACAACAAGAATCGGGCCGAAACAACCAAGAAACCATGTTTGAATAAAAAATTCAAATTTCAGCTTGGTTAACCGGTTAACCAAATGGTTAACCGGTTAACCAGTGCGAAATTTGAATTTTTTATTCAAATTCAGCACCCTTAGATCATTGATTTAATTGGAATATTCTAGATCCATTGGTTTCTGATTTCTCTACATCACTTTGATCATTTCCTACCATAAACCCTCATTAATCACCACTCTTTTCCATTTCTCACCAAAATTCCAATTACCAAACCTAAATTAAAATTATCAAAGCAAGCTCCATTCCACCAAATTTCCATACCCAAGGCTTTTAAATAGGACCACAATTTCATTCATTCCACAAGCTTTTGATAGTCACAAAACCTCTTGCAAAATACTTCCCCAACACCAAAATTCTCAAAAGCTCGCTTTCTTTCGTTTGAACTTATCAAGAATTAACATTGAATTCTTAATTAACTTTAGCTAAACCTTCATCCTTTCATTCTTTTGTTCATCAATTTCAGTAGATCTAAGCTTGTGTTGGTCCAATTTGAAGAAGTGACTTTGGTAATTCCTCTCACTCCATAAACCCATATTCACCATCAATATTCAAGATGTAGATTCTTGGTGCCTTTGTTTCTAGATCCTGTGGATCTTTATTTGTTGTTTGATTGCAGGGATTCCACTGTATTTTGGTTTTAAAATTCATGCAAATTCAGATCATGATCATCCAATGTTTGAGAAAAGGTTTCAAAATGGATCATGTTGGATTTTTTGCATTTTTTTGCTACCGGTACAGCGTTAACCGGTTAACGAATTGGTTAACCAGTTTCAAAACAATGTAAATTTTTCAAAATTTGTTTGCGTTAACCGGTTAACACAAGTCAGAATGGTGTTTTTGGCTTGTTTCAAGCCCCTTTTTGGTTCCTTTTTCTTCTTCTTCTTCCTCCTTTTTATTTTTACCTTGGGAAGCACTTTTGGGAGTGATTTCTCCTTAATTTCAATGAACTTTGGATGTAGATTAGAGTAGTTAATGTTTATTAATTCAAAACTACCTTTAAGTGGATTATGCAATTCATTTAAGGTACTTTGCATTAGTGATACATTTTCATGCTTGAATCCACCAAGAGAGTGATTGAACTTAAGTATGGAAGAATATCATAAGTGCGGCTCAATTTGGTATTCACCTTTAGTTTTGTGCGGTATCGCGTCCGGATAACGATTTACATATCGTTTATCTCGCATGCATTAGCACATAATTATGCACCTTAATTGGTGGTGGCCGGCCTCATTTGTAGGGTAATTACTTCGTAAATTACTCGGCGATTGCTTAACATAGACCTAAATGTGTCCCGACTTCGGAATAAAAATCTAATTGGGTACTTGCACTTTCGTGGACCGGATCTCTTGTTGATCGCGTAATCTCAAAGTGGTCAATCATATTGCATTAAGAATCGAGACTTATGAATGTTTGATGCGTAGGTGATTTGGGTCTCCCAATCGCCTTTCAAATTTCATTGAATTCGGTTCGGTTTGCCTTGATTAATCGCTATAGTGTAAGATGCTAAGCGGATCCAGTTGCCTTCGATTTTTGGTTACTTTTTTTTTTTTGTGGTTGATTAAGTTCACCATACCATTATTATGTAAATATTATTATACTATTACTACTATTAATATTTTAGATTCTTGCACTTTAATTTCTTTTTGTTACTAACATTTAATTTCTTGCACTTTTATTGCCTTTATTCTATTTTGCTTTATTCATCCATATCATGTTTATTATTTGTTCTTATTATTTTAATTGTTGATTTTCCTTTTGTCCATTTGGATACCAAAAAAAACATTAATAAAGGATTAAACTTCTAAAAGACTCGTGACTTTAATTTGTGGACTTTTGGTTACTATCATTGGCATTGGAATGGAGATTTTTGGACTTAGATTTTAGGATCCCTTCCCCTTGCTTTGATCTTCATGAAGTTGGATTTAGCTTTTATTTGGCTATTTGCTATCTCATAAGGATGGAACTCTTATGCTCATAATTTGGAATGTTATCAAGTTTAGTTAGATCTTTCTTCCCTTATCTCCTTATATTCTTTTTTTAGGATAGTCCCTTCATCTCCTCTCATTCTTTAATTTTCAAAATTTTCTCCCTTTTTCAAAGGATTCCTTCTTTTTAAATCACCACCTCTTTAATAACCAAAAACCTTGACTTTTGTCAAGTGGCTTTTACTTTTTTCTTTTCTTTTAAAATCAATGAATCTAATCATGTTGACCTTAATTCAAAAAATAAAAAAAATCAAACTCATTCAAGTTGTTTTGTGATTTTGTGCATTTTTGTTTATTTTCTTAAAAGAGTGTCGATTATGAGTCATTATTCTTTAGTCGGGTGCAAGTCTCTCAATCTCCATGGTTGTAGTTTGATGTAATTGAGTCTCTTGTCATTTGTGGGGGTTTAGTGGCATACTCGTTGATTTTATCCGAGTTTGCGCCCTCCCCATAATGATGTATGAGTCCATGCCTTTATTTTCATGGTAGTTTGTTTGGCCATCCACTTGAAGATGACAAATTCTCTTCACTTAATAAAATGAATCACAACCCACCCTTTTCACTATTTGTACCACAAACTACGGGGTTTTGATCTTGCATTGCACTTTGTGGGTACGTAGGCATGAGGTGGTAAACCTCTCCAAACACAAAAATATAAAAAAATAGTTCTTTTCTCATCTCTCCACTCACATTTTACAAACCATTTTCAAACCAAAAGCAGTAAATTTTTCAAAGGGCTCCCGTGGAGTACCACGGATATTTTGGGTGCGTAAAACCTTCCCATTGTGTAACCTATCCCCTTACTTGTTTCTCTATTGTGTTTCTTTAGCTTTTTGCTTTTAGATTCATTAGGATTTATTCGCTCTTATTTTCCTTTTCCTCTTGTAATAAAATAAAAGCGCGGTGGCGACTCTGTTTACTTTGAGTTAAGTTAACTAATAGCTTACACTCATGTTTTTACCGCTACAAAAAAGTGGCGACTCTGCTGGGGAGTAATCTCTAAGTGGATTCGGCCTACTTTGATTTATTTACTGCTTTGGTTTGATTTGTTTGTTATTTGTTTGTTCTGTTTCGGTTTTGGTGATCCTCTGTGAGTGAGATAGATTCTAACCCGGATCTGAGTTGAAATTACGATAGGACGGCGATATTCGAAGCGATAAGCGATGGAGTAGTCCAAAGCTATATCAATTTGATAATCTTCACTCGGTTAGGCTCTCTTGGATTATCAATGTCATGATGAGTAATCATATGTGGCATTATTTTCCGACCTTGAGCTGATCATATTGAGGACAGTAGAACCCTTAACCCATCCAAGCCAATTTAGGAACGTAGTGCGGAAATTATCTGGGTGTAAATCTAAGGTGGTTGTCACGCGATACTACACTCGGACGAGGTCTATTTTAAGAATGTTATCGGTTAGGGAGTAATCCAACGTATCGATAATATTCTAAAGATGGTTGTTAACTCCGGGCACCCCTGTTAGCACCCTTTTGGTTTTCTGCAGGTACAATGAAGACAAAATCTTAGTACTTACCTATGTGGGTTGGTGTTCTGTTACCTTGACTTCATGCTCGTGACTCGGAACTTAAACCCATGTGCTTTGTGTGATCTTGTTTGTGGTTGTTGCATACATGCACTCATGCATTCCTGAGCAATATTTTTGAGATTTCAAGGGACTCATAAGGAACTTTTGCAAAATTTCAGATGTCTATGGTTATGAATTTTGAAAGGAGGAATACAAAGAAGTACACCTTCAAGAATCCTAATCTAGTAGAGTTGAGAAGGCTAGGAACATTGGTAGTTGACACCCAGGAGTTCCAGAAATGTTATGGAAATCTCTTGTTTATCTTGGATACCGATGTACCAGAGGGGATTCTCCCTACCTTAGCTCAGTTTTATGATTCATTGCATCATTGTTTCACCTTTCCGGATTATCAGCTTGTGCCGACTTTGGAGGAGTAATCTCATTGGATGTGTCTACCTATTTTGGACAAGGAATTTCTTTTCAGTGGTTTAGAGAAGGAGCTTACAACCAAAGTCATCGCCAAAGCCCTCTTTCTCAAGGAGTCTGATATTAATGGGAAGTTTCTTCAAAAAAGGAGTGTCTGTGGTATTAATGCTAAGTTTTTTATGGTAAAAGCTTTTACTTCTCTTACTTCTGGTCATAAGGAGGCATTTGAGGCTATTCTTGCTTTGCTCATTTATGGGATCGTCTTGTTTCCTAACTTAGATGGTATTGTGGATGAGAATGCCATTCAAATTTTCTTGAAGAGGAATCTGGTACCTACTTTGCTTGGAGACATGTATCATGCTTTTCATTATAGGACCTCCAAAAGTGATGGAGAGATTGTGTGTTGTGCGTATCTTCTCTATAGGTAGTTTATTTCGCACCTACCAAAGTCCGACGTCTTCAAGGATAATAGAGAGAAACGAAGATGGTCTCAAAGGATTATGTCTATTTCTCATAAGGATATGACTTGGTATTGTTCCCATTATGATAATGGAGTGCTTATTGACAGTTGTGGAGAGTTTCCTAATGTACCTCTTCTTGGTACACGTGGGGGAATTAGTTACAACCCTATTCTTGCTAGGCGATAGTTGGGATATTGTTTGAAGGACATACCAAACAACCTTTCCTTATCCCATTTCTTCTTTCTTAATGGTGCATATCATGTAGAAATGAAGAAAATGATTGCTCATTCTTGGCATGCGGTTCATCGGAAAGAGAAAGGTCAATTGGGAAGACAACATCTTGCTCCCTCCGAATGTTACATCCAGTGGGTTCGATCTAGGGCTTCCAAGCTCAAGATACCTTATCCACCCGAGAGCCTTTGTTTCCTATATTACCATTGTCTGCTTTTCTTCCTCTCGTTGATGAGAAGGTTGCTCTTCAAGAAGAGTTGGACAAGATGAAGAGAGAGAAACAAGAATGGCTACTTGAGAAGACGACGATGCAAGAGCAACCGAAGGAGAAAGATGATCTCATCGAGTTACTTGAGCGGCGTGTTACGAAGAGGCCAAGAGAGGATTTATTTTCCTCTAGTACTCCATCTATCATTCCTCCTACATTCGGTGCTTGGAAGGCCATTGTTGACCAATTGGTGAAGGATAAGGAAGACATGGAGAATCGATACAAGAAAGAGATTAAGAGGATTCGCATGAAGTACCAGCCAGGATTCGAATCTTCTTCGGATGTGATACCCTAGGCCTAGTTTACTTTTTCTCTCGTGTATTAGGATTGTTGAGGCTTGTACTTCATTTGTAATCCTTACTTTGATAATCATTGAGGCAAGAGCCACGTTGGTAACTGTTTCAAATCTTTTATGCCACTCCCTTGTTAGAATTCATTTAATGTTGATAATCATGATGTTTTTGCATTAATTTTTCCCACTAATTGCATTTTTTTACCGTTTCAAAACTCACTATTTATATGAGTGTTTTTACCTCACTTATACTTTTCACACTTTCACTTTCACCTCCACTCTCATGTTTCTATTTTCACTGCATTCTCGCTCCAAACCTTAATCTTGGTAATCAATGGCTTCCTCCTCTTAAGACGTTTAACAAGCTTTTTCTCAACAAGCTCCAGTTACTCAAACCTCAGAAGAACACCACACCTCACCAGTCAGAACACTTCTCACTCCTGTAGAGAAACTTGAAGTTTTTTGTGAGTTATTTGTTGATTTTGAAAGTTTGAAGGATAATGGGTTTTATTTAACGCCAGAAGTCGCAACTCAAGGCTGGGAAAAGTATTTTGACCGTCTGATGGGTCCAACTTTTCCTAAGTTGGTAAAGGAATTTTGGATTTTTTTCTACTGCTACCCACACTCAAGTAACCTCCTACGTTCTGGGTAAAAAGATTGTCATCACGGAAGATCATATTGCCAGATTGATACAATCTGATGGAACTGGAATCAAGTGCAGTGAAATGGATAAAAAAATTGATACTTCCATCATCTCTCAAGAAATTTTCACATCTGGACAACCCTCTAACAAAATCAAAGATCTGAAGGGTCTTCTGAGAATTTGGGCCAAGATCATTATGGGTTGCATCAGCCACAGGAAAGCCACCAACTCCCCAGGTTACATTAACGTGGATCAGCAATTTCTGTTGTACTTCATCTCCGTCAAAAAGAAGGTTAATCTTGCACACTCACTGTTCAACCATCTGAATAATAGTGTGAAGGAAACTAAAAAAGGAGATAATACTAAGAGAGATTGGATTCCACTGGGTAGACTTATTTTAGACATTTTGACTGAAAATAAGCTTGTAGATCATCTGGATGAAGCTCAACAGATTGAAATTCTGGAAACAGATGCAGGAAAGCCCACGAATGCAAAGAATCTGAAGAAGATGAAGTTCATAGAGACTATCAAGAAGGATCTCGTTTTGTATTCTAGAGAAGTTATCACAACCAGGAAGATTCCTCTGAAGGATTTTCCTCTGTTCTCTGCTGATACTCCACCAGAAGTTGTTATCAGATACTTAGAATCTTACAAGCTTGATGGAGTTGATCCTTTTTTCAATCCTGAAGAACTTAGAAGACCGTCTCCAGAAGTTGCTACCAAGAAGAACAAGAAAAGGAAAGCTTCTGGATGAACTTCTCAAAAGACACCAAAGATGGAAAGAAAGAAAGGTATTTCCTCTTCCCCGTTTTATTTTATTTCTGTTGTAGAATCCGTAACAATAACAACATCTGAAAACCCTTATGATACGACTCCTTCTATCACTCTTATAACTTATGAAATCCCTGTCTCAAATATTCCTCAACAAGAACTTCCTCAACCCTCTGAGAATATCCCTCTACCACAACACACTCAACCATAAACTACCATACAATCTGAAACAATTCCATTCCAAACTTCTCAAACTGAAAACCTTCATTCATCTCCAAAACCCTCTGAACCACACTCACCACAAAACTCTAACAGACATTGATGTTTTTCCCTCTTTTATTGTTGTCTCTCAAGCTCAAACCTCTAATCCACCTCCACCACCTTCTACTGAACAGATTCCTGGAATCAACTACCCCCTAAACTCTGACTATCCAAGACTTGTTTTTTACTTATCCCTCATACGTGAAGAATCCTTATTTTCGTATGCATCAACACCTCCCAAAACTCCCATTTACATTACCATTCCAGATAGTCCCTCTCCAACCAATGAACCTGAAGATCCTCTTAGAACATACATTGATGTAGAAAGCCTACAAAAATTATCATATGTCTCAAACAAAACTGCTATACCCAAACCAAAACCAAAACCAACCAAATCAAATCTTGGTACATTGTTGTTGGCTTTCGAAGCAAAAATGAAATGCATGATGGAAGATCTGAAGATTGCTTGTGCAGAAAATCTTGATCATGTTGCTTCTAACTTTCTCTGGACAACATTCAGAAAATGGTTTAATTCTGAAACCAAGACGCTGAAAGATATATGCTATGATATTGTTCAGCATAACTTTTGTGATTGTCTGAAAGAAATGGTCAAAAACTTGGAGAAGAAGAAAACCCATATTCTGGATGATAAACCTTGAAAAGAACCAGAACCAAAGGAGTAATCTTCTACATTTCAGCTGATTATCGTTCCTTCTGCTAAAGATAAAGGAAAAGAAGTCGCTGAAGAACCTTCTGTAGAAACTTCTACTCAAGCTGATGCAACTGTTGAAGAACTTCCCCCAACATCTTTGTTTTTGAAGACTCTGGATGAATTGAAGAAAGAAAATGAGTCGTTAAGCAGAGGTTGGATAACCAAGATAAGAAAAATGTTGAACTCAAAACAATGATTGGGCAACAAGTTGAATCAACTTCTCAGATTAAGTCTTTTCTGGAAGCATTGGTCACCAAGATAAACCCTCAACCTTGATCATTTTAATTGATTGTTTATGTTGCTTATTTTCTTGTTGTTTTGTTTGCATCTTATATTTTCAATTTTCTTTGATTAATGAAGATCTTCTGTTTTTGATGTGTTTACTTCTATTTTATCTGTTTATCCTCTTTTTGAATTATGACAAAAAAAAGGAGAACGTAAAATATTTTGTTCCATAACAGTCTACCAATGCTAAACCTCAAACATCATAATATTCTGATAAAATTGTCTAAGTTTCTTAAGAACAGGATAAGTAATTAACTTAGGGGAGGCGTAAACTACAAGAACTTCTCATAAGAAATTTCTGAAGAAATATCTCATCATTATAAAGGGAGTTTCTCTAACTTCTGTTTCTTTTTGTTCTTAATCAAAATAGTGTTTTGTCCTCATCAAAAAGGGGGAAATTGTTAGAACAAAATTTGATTCTACTTCTCTTTTATAGTTTTGATGATAACAATATTTATAAGAACAAAATATAGCACTTAAAATTATCTTCTATGTGCAGGACAAAAGTTCTTATGATAAGATAAAAGCTAAAGTGACTCACATCTTCTACAGCGAAATAAGTGAAGCGTATTACTATAAGAAGATCTGATGTCAAATCAAATAAGAAGTTCTCATCATGTAAAGAACCAAGCTGTGAATTTTCATATATACTCTGATGTGAATCCAACATCTTATGATTCTCCAAATCATGCTCATTTATGAGAGAATCAAGAAATAACGGTTGGTGACAAGATCTCTTATTTTCGGAAAGGTCTTTATGATATTTATCATGCATCCAAAAATGACATCATATGTTTCTAACGGATCTCTTCATCAACAGTCTATAAAAATATATTGTTTGAAGAAATTGAAGTTTCTTCCTCTCGCGGGAATTCAATAAGATCAATTTCTTTTTCTATTCTTAATTTTGTAAAAACTATCACTATGTGATAACTGCTTTTTGAAGCATTTTTGTTACAAACATTATAAAGAATATTTGTTTTTCCTTGAGTGACTAGTGTAGTCAGTAGACTCAAAAAGACTTTGACTATAAGTCTTAGTGATTGCATTCAATGTTTTGAATAATGGACTAAGACCTCGTTGAGAGAGGCGAAATCACCTTGGCGGGAGGATTGAATGTAGTTTGAGTTCAAACGAATCAAGATAAATCAAAGTGTCATTTGCTTTCATTGTTTTTGAAAACTCAATTCCCCCCCCCCCCTATTCCTTGTGTTTTTGCACCTTCATGGCCAATATCCCATATTTCCTTGGTATTGGTGTTACGCCAAAAAAGATATGCATGTGAGATACTCAAACGATTTCCTTGGTTAAATCACTTGAGTGAATAATGAAGAACGAGAATCTTGGATCAATCAAGAAAGTGATTGAATTTTGTTCTATCAATATTGATTCTAACAATAAGTATGTGGCAAAACGGGTATGCGCCTAACTTCAAAATGAAAATAAAAGTTTTAGATTCACATTATATATTCCCGTCTATTCCATTTTTCTACGAGTGCAAGACGAGAACAAATTTCTTCAATATTTAAATTTAAAGGTGTAAGATCTATTGAGCGCCATGGTTTGCCTTCATGTTCTTTTATTAAACGAGACAAATTTTTAAATTTGCATATCCTATTATTTATTAGAGAAAAAATACATCGATAATATAAAATAATTTTACACTACCAACGACATATATTTTATTAAATCACATTTATATTTTAAAATTACGTTAATAACATAATACTCTCTCCGTCTCACAATAGGTGTCCTTTTTGAGATTTTCACATTTTTTTAAAATAATAATTAATTGGATTGATTTCAATAATAAAATAAGTGTTATTTATTAAAATAATCATATTAATAATATATAGTAGAATAATTATATAAATTAAAATACAATAAATAAGGATAAGTTAGTGAAAAAAAATAACAAATATCACATTGATAATCTAAATGAATAAATAATTTAAAATAAATAAAAATATAAAAGAGAACATATATTTTGAGACAGAGGGAGTAGATTAATGATTTTCTAATAAATAACCATGTAAATCTATTTACTATTTTTTTAATCTATTATGTCTCCTCTGTCCAAGGTAATTTTTTAAAACCAAATATTATTTGAAAATATTGAAACCATCCAAAAATTTCGTCGGTAAGAAAAAATATCTAGAACTTTTGTCTTTGATGGAGAGAAAAAATGTATCTACTTTAGGCTTATAGGAGTAGGTAGAATTACTGGAAAGGAACATGAGCGGTTCCAGAAAAAGAAAGGGTGGGTCCCACATTGTTAATCGAGTGACATGTGTGGCAGTGAGAGACATGGAATTTGGGTTCGTCGTGTAAAGTACCAACAAATGGAAGCATATTATTGGACATTCTGATATTCTGCCTTTAATCACGCACCTCAATTCAATTCATTGCCCCCACACAGTTTCTTTCAAATTATTGTAATCATTCAGTACTACCATAGTAGATATAAGTGTGGTTTCAAATTCTTGTACTACTTAAATTAAGAAAATAATAGGTGGAAATATAAGTATAACAATTTAAGTATATATAGTTAGTTAACCGTTAATATATATATATATATATATATATATATATATATATATATATATATATATATATATATATATATATATATATATATATATATATATTTGGATTTTGTGTGAGACCAATTAAGTCATGTCAACTTGAAGTAATTCAACTAATTTTTCACTCAAATGGTACAACTCTGAAGAACTCATATCGGGTCGCACAATTTTATTTTATATATTAATATTTTATTCATATTAAATTTTATATCATTTAAAATAAATTAAAATTATTTAAATTAAAATTAAATTTATAATTTAAAATGATAATTAAAATTAATCTCAAATACATGATATATAATTAAAATGATGAAATTGTGAGAGAGAAATTTGAAATTGAATAGAAAATAAAAGTGAGAGAAAATTTGTGTTGGCACATTTTTTTCTAAAATCTATATTTATAATAAAAATAAGTTGAAGAAAAGAAAAAAAATAATTGATCATTGAATGACTGGTTTTAATTTTATAATATTAAAAAAATGTCTCGTTGCTTGTTATTATTGCGTTGAATAGATGGAGCACTGCATGACATGAATATAAAAGTAGTATTTGAATGTTTGCCACGGTGGCAAACCAGTTTCACGAATCTCCGTTGGAGGTGGTCTAACCTCTCTAAATGGGTGAAAAAAGAAGAATAAAGAAGTTTTGAAGGGGAGAAAAACGAAGTTTGGGTGTTGTAAAAAATTTGGAAAAGAAATGAGTTTTGAAGGGGAAAAGAAAGGCGAAGAATGAAATTAGTCAAAGAAAAACAAAATCTATAATAGATATAAAATCATGTATGGGTAACCTCTCACAACATTTATGAGAGTGTGAGAGGAAAATGATGTGATTTTCTTACGGCTTGGTTTGTGAGTGTGAAAGGAAAATGCTCAAATTCGACAACCTACATAATAAGGTTCGCTTCTTATTGGTGCACTTGGTGGTCGAGAAACCAAATTAGTTTCAACAACAAAGTAGTCAACCCTAATGTAATAATTTAGATAATCGTTTCATTTTCTTAGTGGTGGTTGACTTTAGGACTAAACTGAGAATTAGTTGTAATTATTATGAATGAGATAAATGTCCATTTGATAATTTGTAGGAGAATTTGATATTTGAAGGTGGAGGTGGTGTAATTTATTTATTGGGTTGAAATATCTTTAATACTTCCAATGAATGAATGTTTGCTGATTAAAAAAACATGTATCTCCTTAGTTAAAGTTATTAGAGGTTACCTTCCCAACCTTTGTCTACTTAACACTAAACATTATTATGGATTATCTCTGACAACTTTTATCAACATCGTGCACATTGCATGATGCCTACATCATGCATAAAGCATTACAAAGAGTTACTCATGACGACTTTTCTCTACATCATGCACAATATATATTGCACCATGCATAAGTAAGGGTGGCAAAACTTGAGCGGACGGGCATGCCCGTTTTGTCTTCTTTTTTATGAGGCATGACAAGGTTTAGCTCTGTACCCTCTAATTGTCTGCTTCGCCCGCTTTTTTGTGTGCACACTTTTATGAGTGTGGTATTAACCTAATTTTTTTTAATACTTTTGTGTTTTAAAGATGCAATGCACACGGGCTTTTTCCACTCCACACTCATTTTTTACGAGGTAGACCAAAGTTTTAAACTCGCACATTCAATTATATTAGCCCCACTCCATTTCTTAATGAAGTATTACTAGAGGAGTTTAAATAAGTCGTGCTCATAAAATTATGAAGGGTTATCATCTCAATTTGATGTTTATTTTATTTATTTTTTATTTGTCCAAATATCCCCTAACAATGGTACTAGTACTTTTATGATAGAGTTTTTATCCTTACAAAAAAATATCGGATATATATTCACATCTTTTGTACTCCATCTGTCTCAAATTATAAGTCACATTGCAAAAAAAAATGTCTCAAATTATAAGTCATTTTACAATTCCAATGTAATATTAATGACAGTTTTTCCAATATATTCTCAAATATTTATTATTATTTATTCTTTCAACTATTTTAATTTATCTCTCATGTGTAAGTATGAGGGAAATTACTGTAAAGTCATATATAATTTGTATTTTCATAAAGTAATAATTAAGTTTCTTAATTTGTGTGAAATGTCCAAAACAACTTATAATATGAGACGAGAGTAGAACATTAAAAAATTATTAAAATCTCATTTTTAATGATAACAAATATTTCCTTTTTTTATTAAATCAATTTTCATTTAATACTCTCTCTGGTCACAGTTATAAATAAAAATAATTATTTTTATATTGATTAATAAAATTAAGGGATAATTATATAAAACCCCCTGTCATTAGGGCGGGTTTTGGTTTTACCCCCTTTAAGATATTTTTTAATTGACGCCCCCTCATAAAATGAAAACTCAGATTGTACCACCCCCTTTTACTGCCTTGCTGATGTGGACAAGGATGACTGGGCAATTGTGTGTGACTGGACAATTGTGTAACCTTGTTATACTATTTGAAATTCCCCCCCCCCCCCCGTCAGTTAGGGTTCCCAATTTGAGAGGTTTGGAAGCAGGAAGGAAGTGAGCTTGAAGACGAAGTGGCATCCATGGGAGAACGCAAGGAAGAAGACGAAGGAATGGATTTACAGGTTTGTTTAGCAATGTTGATGATGTTAAGTAGTTCTATTTTCGTCATGTTCATCTTCTTCTGTTTCTATTTTCAGAAAAAATTATTGTTTAATGTGGTGTTTCGACATGGAGGGGAGTTTCTGAAGCACAGTGTCGGCGAAACAATATATAGGGGTGGTGTTTCTACTGTAGTTTCTGGGGAACACTTAGATAGATTTAACACTAGTCATATTAACAACATAGTCAGTGGATGGGGTTACCCTGTAGGATCGTATCGGTTGTGGGCTAGGATCCCTGAAATTGCTCCTAAGCATTTTCAGATTAAGAACGATGAGGATGCATATGATTTCGGATGTTACCATTCTGCAAATGAAGTTGATGGTGAACTTTTTGTTGAACATGATGCTAGTGGTAGTGCAATAAACCCTAGGTGTGTCAATCATTTGTCTGAATTAGAGGATAATGATGAAGATAATGTAGAAAGTTTGGACGATAGTGAGGATGAGAGAACCACTGCTTTTGTAGATGGTTTTGAAGGTGTAGATGTCATTATACCAGTCAGTCAAGGTCCAATAATTAGTGGTTTCTTAACTGGTTGTAGTAAGAAATGTGTGGAAGATGAGGATGATGATGATTATGTGAGTGAAGAGTTGTTGAGTTCTGATGTTGATAACTCAGATGGAGAGAAAAACCCAAAGTTTGAGAAGTTTAAAAAAGAACAGCTGAATAAAAATTTCAAGTTCAAATGGGGTATGGAGTTCAATTCCCTAGATGAGTTTAGGGGAGCAATTCGTGAGTGGACTATTTTGAATGGGAGGGAAATAACATTTGTGAAAAATGAGGGGTATAGAGTGAGAGTGGAATGTAAAGTGAAATGTGGTTTTTTAATGCTTTGTTCCAAAGTGGGCCACAAGCACACTTATGCTATAAAGACTATAAAGGATACCCACACATGTGCTAGGGTTTTAGATAACAAAACAGCTAGTTCAAAGTGGGTTGCAAAGGCTGTGGTTAAGATGCTTCAAACTTTAGAGAAGATGAGAATCATTGATATCATACAACATATTAGGCAAACCTTTGCAGTTGGTATCACTGTTGCTAGGTCTTGGAAAGATAAGATGATTGCCAAGAAAATCATAGAAGGTGATGCAGATCAAGAATATGCTAGCCTATGGAGATATGCAGCTGAGTTGAATAGGGCAAATCCTGGGAATACTGTAAAGATAAACACAGAAAGAGCATCATCCTCCATTCAACCAAGATTTGGATCCTTTTATTTTTGTTTTGATGGATGTAGGAAGGGTTTCATGAATGGTTGTAGACCCTTCATTGGTGTTGATGGGTGTCACTTGAAAACTAGATATGGAGGTCAACTTTTGATTGCTGTTGGAAGGGATCCCAATGATCAGTATTTTCCACTTGCATTTGGTGTGGTTGAAACTGAAACTAAGGAATCATGGAGGTGGTTCATAAATTTGGTGATGGAAGATGTTGGCATTGAAAACAGATATGTTTTTATTTCTGACCAGCAAAAGGTAAACATATGTTTTTATTTATGTGATATTATTTTATTGGTATCATATGTTTTTTGTTTCATACAAATTATCTTCATTTTGTCAGGGGTTGGTTGCAGTTTTTGAGGAAATGGAAGCTAGGATCCAGCATAGGCTATGCTTAAGGCACTTGTATGCTAATTTCAAGAAGAAGTTTGGTGGTGGAGCTCTAATTAGAGATCTTATGATGGGGGCAGCAAAGGCAACATACCAGCAAGCATGGTAGCAAAAGATGAATGAGTTAAAGGCAATAGACACTAAGGCTTGGGCTTGGCTCATGGGAATTCCAAAGGAAAGTTGGTGTAAGCATGCTTTTAGTTTCTATTCTAAGTGTGATGTATTGATGAACAACATATCTGAATCTTTTAATGCAACTATTTTGCTTGCTAGAGATAAACCAATTGTGACAATGTGTGAATGGATTAGGATGTATCCAATGAATAGATGTAGTAACTCCACTGTGAAACTGGATAAGTGACCACATAGGGTAATGCCCATTCCTAGGAGAAGGTTAGATAGTGAGGTTGCTAATAGTGGTCATTGGTTAACTACTTGGTCTAAGGATGAAGTATTTCAAGTCATTCATGCATATAACAGACAAGAGTTTATTGTGGACATAGCCAAAAGAGCTTGCAGTTGTAATTTTTGGGAATTGGTTGGCATCCCATGCAGGCATGCTATTGCTGCATTAGGCTTTAGGCAACAATCACCTGAGTTATTTGTACATGAGTGTTACTCAAGAGAGAAGTATGCATTGGCCTATGGTTTTGCTATCAGTCCTATAAATGGGATTGATATGTGGCCTGAGGTTGAGTGTGAAGATTTGTTGCCTCCTAAGTACAAAAAGGGTCCTGGTAGACCTAGAAAACTCAGAATTAGGGAGAGTGGGGAGGAAGGTGCAAGAAGAAGGCTACCAAGTGTATCTTATAGATGCACTAGGTGTGACAAGACTGGGCATAATGTGAAATCATGCAAGGCCAAGAAACAACATCCAATTGCCCTAAAAAGAAAGGTAATTATTTCTGCTTTATGTGCAGTTTCTACATTATGTTATGTTTCTGCTAATGTTGGTTTGCTTGCTTTGTTTTCTACTGTGTCTGCAGAAGATGAATAGACCACAAGGTGAGCAAAATCAAAGTCAGCCTAATGTTGAACAAAGTCAGCCTAGTGTTGAACAAAGTCAGCCTAGTGTGGTGACCAGTCAAACTCAGCCTAATGTTGAACAAAATCAAAGTCAGCCTAGTGTGGTGACCAGTCAAACTCAGCCTAATGTTGAACAAAATCAAAGTCAGCCTAGTGTTGAACAAACTCAGCCTAATGTTGAACAAAGTGTGCAAGCATCAGCAAGGGCTAAGGGAAAAACAAAGCTTAAAGAGGAGGTCAAGCCATTGAGAAAGAGGCAAAGTGAGAGAATTAAGGAAAATTGGTTTAAAAAACCAAAACCCAACTCAGGTCCAGGTTCAGACCCACAACAACCTTTGACTTTCCCTGAAGAAGATGGACATGCCCTGAAGAAGAAGGCTACAAGGAAGGCTCAAAAGGAGAAATGCATCAATGGGCTCTAACTACATTTTATGTTATGTTTCAATTCTGCATATTAGTAAACTCTTAGTTCTGAATATTTTGTAAACAAGATGCTATTTTGTATTCTTGATGAATTCTGAATATTTTGTAAACAAGATGCTATCTGGTAATATTATTGGAACTTCTTCCATTTTGGTAATATTTCTGGTATAACAAGAAACCAATATAATGCAGAAACCAGAAACACTATTATGCAGAATGCAGAATAATGGACCTGTAACAAGAAAACAATATAATTCAGAAACCAATATATTACAAATATTACAACTATAACAAGCAACCAATATAAAGCAGAAACCACTATTATGCAGAATAATGGACCTCTAATAACACTATAATGCAGAAACACTATTATAATTATCATAAACCAGAAACAATATAATTATCATAAACCAGAAACACTATTATAATGCAGAAACTAATATAATGCCAGAAACAATAAACAATAAACAGAAACAATATTATCTCATTTTATTGAACTTTGTCATCAATACATTACAACTTTGTCATTAATTTTTTACAAATGGTTAAACAATAAGGCAATAAAAATACAGAGCATTATAATTCCTATCTTAAGCTTCCTATTAACATTTCTCTGCACATCAAGCTTCATCTTCACCTTCTCTAGTTTAACTTTCAATGCTTCAAATTGCACTTCTTCCATTACACAATTCTTACAAACAGATTGCATAGCGCCCATATCTTTGACTGACTTTTCCATTTCATCATCCCATGCAAATAACTCACAACCATTAGTGTTATTGCGACATTTCCAGAACTTCCGATTGCGATTTTTGCTTGTACTTGAAACCCACAACTTCATTGATCTACCACAACCACAAACGGGTAACCCAGGAATCGAAACCGAAGCACTACTTGCAGTAGACATAATCAAGAGGAGAAGAAGAATGGAGACTATGATTGGAAAATGATGTTGAGAAGAGGAGATCAAGGATGGTGCTGCAAGAGGAGAAGAAGAATGGAACCCTAGAAATTGGGATCCTTTTATGGAACCCTAGAAATTGTCCAGTCACACACAATTGCCCAGTCATCCTTGTCCACATCAGCAAGGCAGTAAAAGGGGGTGGTACAATTTGAGTTTTCATTTTATGAGGGGGCTTCAATTAAAAAATATCTTAAAGGGGGTAAAACCAAAACCCGCCCTAATGACAGGGGGGTTTTATATAATTATCCCTAAAATTAATTAAGTGTAATTAGTTTTTATTTTTTATATAATCAAAATAAAATTATTATTATATTTTTAATTATATTTGATGAATCAATTATAATATTAAATAATTTCATAATTAAATCAGAGTTATATTAGTTAGTTAGAAAATCAATGATTTTTGTTTATAATAGTGTTTTTCTTTTGACTGCAGAGAAACCGTGGAATTGTTTATGGATTAAAACTGACTCCCTTTCAATTTCTTTGGCAATTTCCAATCTTGCTTTGGTTTCTGCTATCCTAAAGAATAGGTGGAACAATTGTATTTTTAAAATTATTAACATATTATTTCTTTTGTCGTACATTTATAGAGAAAGTAACTCCTACAGAGACATTCTAGCTTCATTAGACCTTACCATTATAGGATTCATATGGTGGAATGATACTCCTATATCTTTCTATGATGATTTACTTAGGAATCGTCTCGGTTTACGATAATTTTGCTATTATCTTATTTAGTGGGATTTGGTTTATGTCCTCTATCTCTTTTATTCTTTTTCTTTCTTTAATATAATTTGGTGCTTATTAAAAAAAAGTGACTAGTGTTCCATGTGTTTCTTTCCTACATCCTCTTAAGTTAACCTACTAATTTATAAGTCAGAAAAATAAGATATTATTACTAATAATTAATTAAAGAGCACTAATAATCATCTTAGTAATAGAGAATTTTTTAATACACCCCATAAGTTACCTAGGCACCTTGTGTGCTTGCAAAAATACCCATGATTTCTGGATGTACAAATCATGACTCACCTTTTTTTTCTGATGTGCACATCCAGAAATATTTCGCATGTGCAAATCAGGAAGAAAACCAGTGCAAAATAACCGAATTCCAACATTTCTCACATTCATACCATAAGATCGAATTACATTCAATTCGTCAGTACATCGACAGAAATTTAAATATTACAAAGATCAATAGCCCGGTGGACGTTTGCACATCTCTAAGATCTGATCAACCGTTCTTCAGACAGTCGCCTCGAACTCGAGCGAGAATCGTTCTTCGTACCGGAAATAAGTTTGCCACGCTGCTCAAACATTTTCTAGATTCTTGAGCTCAACAATGTTGTAAGCGACGTTCCCTTTGTTGTCAACCGAATGTGAGCAATACTCAAGCTTCACAACCTTCAGTTTGTCTCGATAAGGTAGGAGATGTTCGACCTCGTCAATGATCTCGTTGATGGATTGGTGCGCCATTAACTTAAACGTGCAACTGAGTGTTTTGTCGTCGGTGTTGGAGACACTTGCGTCACACCAACAGATCTTGATTTCATACAATTGAGACATTTTGTGTTTGTGTGAATGATATCAAATGAAACCCCTAATTTATAGAAAATATAGGGTAAAGTAAATTCTGCCTAATTTCTTTTCGGATTTACAGATTCGAAAAAACCTTATAATTATACATTTCGGATGTGCACATCGGAACTTTCCTGTATCTGCAAATCATAATATTTTACTGATACAAAATTCAAATAGAATTGACAGTTGATCTTACCTGATCAGAAGGGCCTTCCAAGGACTTGATGAATGGGCCAGAGAATGAAATGAGAAAGGGGGTGTACCTGCAAAGCACTCCAATGCTTAAGTCAGAAGAGGTATAGAATGTTAAGGTTAATTCAGAATGAGTTAGAATACCTGACCCTTTACCAAGAAAGGGTATTTATAATGTGCCCCCAGCGCTGGGCCAAGGCTCCTCATTAGGCTTAATCTGGCTAGGCCCAAGGAGGAGCTGCCAAGGGACGCGTAAGAAGCGTGAAGACCTAGGCAAAAGGTCTGCCCCTTGGTCCAACTGCCCTTATCTTTCAGGAGATAATGAAGGGCAGTTGGGTGGCGTGGCAGATGAGCTGGCAGACATGCTCTCTGCCCGTCTTCAGGTGTATGCCCGCCATATGAGCAGGTGATTTATCAAAGAGGTTCACCTGCTCGGATACATGGGGCCACTGCCCGACATGTATTGGGCCGTGCCCATATATAACCTCGTGGCCTAGTCCGGAACAACAGTGTTATGCAATGCTTTCATTGGAATAAAAGGCATTGGTGCATTAAAAAGTATACGAATAAAAATCAACATATTTCACTTCAAAAAATTACATTTTGTTGTTCGATTATACAAAAGAGTTAAAACAAAAGTCTCAGTCTAAATCTATTGGAGCTCGACCTTTGGACTTTTCTGTATTTGATGACTTTTAAATTTTGTTCAATCTATCGAATTCAACCATCCTTTCAATAAAAGTATCAGACCACGACTCGACAATTACGGTTGAATGTGTCACCCATTACGGTGACTTAGATGGTATGAGGCATCCGGGTTTCAAGATTACTTGTACAAAATGTCTTGATTTCGAAAGTCATCTTGTACACATCATATGATCACTTGGATTGGATGGTGGTGCAATGCGGAGTGGAAAAAAGGTTTCGGAAAACCCGTAGAGCATAAAGTCAATACACACCATGTCATACGCACATGCGATAAGATGACCAATCTCGGGGAAGCTCATCCATTTCGACATCGGGGCCGGACCACTCAACCACAGAATAAGTGACTCGTAAAACTTGTCGTAGTTTTCTTTATTTTCATACAAACGCAAGTATGATTCTTTATGCGTCTCCAACTCTAGGATAAGTTGATGAAGGACAAGCTTGTGACCTTCCTCTCCTATACCAAGTAGAGCTGAAATGGCTTGGTAACCGCATTTACCATCCCCTACAACATTGATGATATTGTCGATATGCTTGTGCATAAAAACCGACATCTTATTGATAATGGAAATTATAGGTGGAATCAATGTCGGAAGTGGTGCATTCGGAGTCGGAACCCGTGGAATCGGTGTCGGTGCCGGTTTGGAAATTTGAGCTCCTTCTATGGAACTTTTTAGAGATTTAGGAGTCAGTGATTCCGGAAAGAGTTTGTCAATGTGCTCACAATATGAAGAAAACTGAGTTGTCGAGTTGTCATTCGGTGTAGGCTTCAACTTCTTAGGAGCATCTTTTGACTTCATCGGTTGAGACGGTGGTACCATGTCGGTTGTTTCGGGAAAGCAAGCTTCATCAATTCTTCTTTGATGCGTAGCTTCATGTTTTCATCGGTCTTTCAAAATCTCACTTGAATCGATTCCAATTTGGGAAAAATAGAGATATATGGTTTATCTTCTTCCATACAACTGTCATCATCAAAACTAAGTCTCATCCAATGAGGGCAAACTTTGTCAATTTGTATCGGATCACCTAGTTTCAACTTCATAGCATTAGCACAAGCATATGGAAAGACGTAGGTTTTCACAATAGTGCAACCACACTTTGCGCTATCGGAACCAACAGTTTCGACTCGGTTGACCTCATGAAAAATATAGCTTAATTCTGTCCAAGACATGTTACCGATCAGTTGAGAGTAAATAACGTTACCTTTAAACAAATGTTTCTAAATAGTGATACTCCGACCAAATGTGGTTTGTATCTCATTATGTTGATTTTTAATTATGAGATCCACAGAGTCCCAATCTCGACATAAATCACCTTTGTTATTACCCAACCAATTCTTCAAAGTAGCATGTGTCTACTCAATTCTATTGGTTGTTGTATTTCCAAGGTGTCAGACATTATTCGTTCAAGCACATACTATTTTCTCCTTCACTTGATCAAAAATAATGCTTTCAACATACTTCAACAAAGCCAAGTACTTCTCGCACACTTTTCAGAATTTTATGACCGAATCGACATATAATTCTTTTGTCGAAGAATTTATAATACGATTCCACTCATCCATTATTTTTTTTCTACAATGACACCAACCTTAACCAATTTTCTATCTTCCGACTCTACTTGTTTCACACCCACCGCGAGTTTAACTCGACTTCTCACATTCTTTGTTATGTGATATCGACAAAGTAATGCATTAGAAGAAGGAAATACCTTTGCAACCGCATTCATCAAAGCGGTATCACGGTCTGTAATAATCGCTTTAGGCATTGGAACATGTTTCTTCAAAAGTGACTGACACGTCTCCAATGCCCATGTAAAATTGTCCTTTTTTCGCACTCAAAAAATGCAAAACCAACGGCATATGTCTTATCCGTGGAAGTAACACCAACCATCTCAAATAATAGAAGTCAATACTTGTTTGTCTTGTAGGTACAATTGAGAATGAGCACTATCGAGAATGTGTTGAACAACTTCAAAATTCAGATGAGTCCAAAAAATATATCGGACCGTAACTTCATCATCGTGATATTTGTACCGAGATACGTAATTGTCATTATCTAACAGTTTTAACAGTTGTTGCATCTCACTTTTATCTCCCTTAATTGCTTTATTCGTTTAATACCGAATGTTATACACTTGCTTTATAATTGCTACATTGTCGGGTTCCTTCCGTTTCAATGTGGCTGGTATGTTTTTTGGTTGGACAAGATTCAAGGTCATGTCGGCAATACATGTCTTCTCTTCCAAGTTGAGACGACGTGCACTAGGATGACCTTGAAACTTTGAGCACAATTCGTGATTATGTATAGCACAAACAACACTAAATCTCCATTTTCTGGAAGTTAAAGTGTAACAACGAATCTTAAATTGGCACTCACATTTTCTACTACCGGTGTCGTCTTTTTTTAACTTCCGTAGAGGAACCTGATATTTACCGCTTCTTTCGCACCTCAAAATTACAAAAGCGTTTCTTCTATCCGAACCGTTATTTGATCTTCTGATATTCACACCAAAACCAAGGCCAATAGTCAAGCTACGAATATATACGAGCATGCTTTCACGATCGTCAAACTTTTGTTTGTTATCAAAGTCACCGCCGACATCAATCGACTTTACGATAATCCCATCAACTTTCGGAGAAAGCGTCGAAACTAATTCTTTTGAGATGTTATCGGAGTGCACCATATCTACTTATAAACAATAATATAACAATAAATACATATAACTAGATCCAAATAATAAATTCTGAAAATTAAAATTAATTACTACCAGACATTTTTCTGGATGTGCACATCTGAAAATTTTCATCTAAATAGCTACCAGATATGCACATCCGGAAGTCGCGTAACCACATTTTTCAAAAAAGTTGATTCATAATGTGAGCAATGTAGTGGATAAAGTTTAATATTTACCTGAAATTTAATCTTTTCTTGCTCCCTTTAATTTGTTTCACCAAAAAGTTGGAGTTTTTGAGTGAGAAATTATATTGATAAAGTATGGTTTTTTTAGGTTGGTGGGTGTGAGTGTGGAAGAAGAAAAATTGAAAATGAAGAAAATGGGGGAGTGATCATGCAGTTTCAAATATATCAGCTTTGCTTCTGGATCTACATATACAAAGACCTTTTGTATATGCGTATTCAAAAGTTTTTTTTAAATGCAGTGGTGCGTCCTGATTTGCACATTCAGAATCAGAAAATATAAGTGAAATTTTAGATAGTGTCTAAATAACTTATGAGATCTATTAAAAAATCGCGTAATAATATATGGATGTAAAATATTCAGGCATAAAGTGACACTTAATAGAGTAACATTGTTTATATACAATTAAAAATAAAATAAAAAGAATTCAAACAAGAATATACAAACATTTGGGAATTTTTTTTTAAAATAACAGAGTTTATTATTTTAATTTCCTAAATAACATAGTTTTCCAAAAAAATACCAAACTAACACACTTTGGCCACACATTCGCCAAACCATTTGTAGAAAATGTGTTTTTGCTTAAGGATTCGCCAAATGGTTTGGCTATGAATGAACCAATTCGCCATTCCATTTGGCGAATATGTGTACTTGCATGTACCAATTCGCCAAATGGTTTGATGCATCTTCCATGTTATTTTTTTTTTATTTTTGGATTTAAGTTTTTATATATTTACTTATACATATATACATATATATTTACATATATATATATATATATATATATATATATATATATATAGAGAGAGAGAGAGAGAGACTTATATATATATATATATATATATATGTATATATATATATTTATATATATATATATATATACATATATATATATATATATATATATATACATATATATATATACATATATATATATATATATATATATACACGTATACATATATATATGTATATTTATATATATACTTATACATGTATATATACCTAGGGTTTGCAACTTTTTTTACTATATATATGCCTCACTCATAAACATAAGATTCATCTCACTCCATCCTTACAAACCCTCTCTCATTCAGTCCTTTCAGTCTCCCTCTCTCACAATATGGCTTCTCCCCGTCCATCTAATTATGCATCGGCACCGTCTTCCTCAACATCAGAAGAACCGCTTCCAAAATTTGATATCTTGAAGAAAAATGCTTTAGTGTTTTTCTCGGCAACAAAGCCTCCTCTGAAGATGTTGTTATGGAACCCCCAAACTTTGGAACACTTGCACAGAGAATTAACCCGCTGGTTAGAAGGAGAGATCGGCCACAAAGAAAAGATAATTAAAATTGAGAAGAGGGTTGTGGAGTTTTGTGTGACGAAATGGAGAAAAATTGTCAATGATGCAGGTGTTTTGTCGATGATGCTAGGTGGAGGTGAAGTTGTCCTGATGGTTCTGATAGGCTAGATTTGTTGAATCTTGCACTTCTTCTATTTATGTATGGTCATTTTCTGAATCATGTATTTCCTGGTTTTATTTATGTATGTTCGTGTTTGTGGTTGTGGTTTTATTTATGTGTTTTTCCGTTTTATTTATGTACGGTCATTTTCTGAATCATGTATTTCCTTGTTTTATTTATGTATGTTCGTGTTTGTGGATGTATGATTTTACTGATATGAATTAAACGAACTAGGCTTACATATAAAATAAATACGGTTACAATGACCTAATTTACGATGTTGAGCTTGGTCCAACGTTGGGACATTTTTTTCGATTGTGACCGGGCTGACGACATGAACTACACAGTCTCACCATCTTGTTCGCCGTATCCATTTCGGTGCGAATACGCGTGCTGTTAGGACAGCCTTTTTTCTTTCTTCACATGTTCTCGTTGTGCCAGACTATTTCCCCGTTGTATGAGGGCCAGTAGTCCTCATTTGCAACAACCGAAAAGCTTTTGTTGTAGACGTTGCAAAGGTTGTGCACTTGGTAAACAGGGGATAGTAAGCCTGAAGGGTCCAGCCGAACCTTCGAACATGCCGCTATGACATGGGAGCAAGGCATGCGAAAGGCTTGAAATTTACCACAGTCGCACCAATTGTTATCAAGTTCGACCCGATAGGATCCCCTCGGTTTCCCTTCGTTGTGATCCATGATCTCATCAACATTGAAATGTCCCTTACTGCGGTTAAACACAGTGACCACATGTGTGTTAGACTTGGATGCTTCGTCTTTGATGAATGTCATAGAACTATCGCTGAACACTTGACCAGACTGTAGGATTGAACTCCACTTTGAACGCATGGTGTCAAAAAGTGCTCCGAGCCTAAAGTAGGTTGACCTCACCAAAGCGGTTATCGGTAGGTTGCGGATTCCTTTGAAAACAGAGTTCATGGATTCAACGAGGTTTGTTGTCATGTGACCCCAGCGTTGTCCTTTGTCGTAGGCCCTGGTCCACTTATCTAAAGGAATCTGGTTTATCCATCTGAATGCATCTTCATTCGCCATTCTGATTTCGTCACGATAATGTTTGAATGACGGTTCGGTTAATGAGTACCCTGCATTCACGACCTTCTTCCGCAGTGTCTTATCTTTGATCTCTCTCATGAAGTTTTGCGCTATGTGTCTAATACAATAGACATGTGTTGAAGGCGGTTCCTGCCATCCGTTATCAACATTCTTCCATGCACTCTCAATTGATGCATGTTTGTCCGAAATCAAACATAAGTTAGACTTGGGAGCCACATGGTTGCGAAGATTTTTGTGGATACGGATCATAAAATATGTCTGAAGATGGGTCTTCACTTCCCAAGTTCAAGTTTGTCATGTGTGGAGGAGGACGATATACATGACTGGCCGGAACCTCGTCTTCATTGACCATTTCATCAACTACTGCCTCCTCTTGTTCCTCGTCCTCATCAACAACATCCACTTCAGCCAAATCATTGTCAGATTCGATAAAGACTTGCGAATTATCAATGGGCTGAGACATTTGTTGTTGGTGAAACGTAACATACAACTCGATATCATTGAAACCAGAATACTCATGGCTTAGAAACATAGTACGAACACTTTCGTCGTCAGAGATAGTTAATTGGAAATACATGACCTGGTTATCCTCATAGAATACTGGATTTTTGTAAATAATGACGTCCACTGGACCACGCTGCATTTGGTTTTCCAATCTCTTTTTTAGATGAGCGAAATTGGATTGTCGGACGACTGAGAACCGAGTAACCTCGGTGTTTCGAAAGTTGAAACCAGAATGGTTACATTCAAATATTTCGCCATTTGTATGGGCGTTGATCATATACTGAGATAATTGAGACATAGTTCGTATTCAAAGACTATTTTAGATACGAAAATGTTTTGCAAGTTATGGTACAATGAAGATATGAAAATAATCTATAAATAGTAAAGGCAAAAATATATTTTATGGTTATATTTACTGTTCTGAATTAATGTGAATTAATGTCTCATAGGCTTATCTCCTGCACCATATAGGCTTATCTCCTGCACCATATAGGCTTATCTCCTGCACCATATAGGGTTATCTTCTCCACATATGTCTTATTTTCTGCACATATAGGTCTAGCATCTGCACATATAGGGCTATCTTCTGCACATATAGGGCTATCTTCTGCACATATAGGTGTAGGTATTGACATTAATGAAACCCTAATTATATATATATATATATATATATATATATATATATATATATATATATATATATATATATATATGTATATATATATATATATATATATATATATATATATATATATATATATATATATATATATATGTATAAGTATAAGTATATATATATATATATATACTTATACTTATACATATATATATATATATATATATATATATATATATATATATATATATATATATATATATATAACCTAATTAATCTAATTAACTTAACCCTAACTAATCTAATTAATCTAACCTAATATATATATATATATATATATATATATATATATATATATATATATATGTAAATATATATATATATATATATATATATATATATATATATATATATATATTTACATATATATATATATATATATATATATATATATATATATATATATATATATATATATTTACATATATATATATATATATATATATATATATATATATATATATATATATATATATATATATTTACATATATATATATATATATATATATATATATATATATATATATATATATATATATGTAACCTAATTAATCTAATTAACTTAACCCTAACTAATCTAATTAATCTAACCCTAACTAATCTAATTAATCTAACCTAACTAAGTAACTTAACCCTAACTAATCTAATTAAACTAAACTAAACCCTAACTAATCTAATTAACTCAACCTAATTCAACCCTAAGTAACCTAATTATAAACTAACCAAAACTAACTTAAGTAACTAAACTAACTTAACTCCTAACTAACCAAACTAAGTAACTAATTAAAACTAAACTTAACATGCATGCACGTTCGCCAAATGGTGTGGCGAATCAAGAGATATTTCAATGCTTTTCGCCAAATGGATTGGCGAATCCAGTAAGTATTTATGAAACCTGCACAAAGCTGGAAACGCAGAAGAGATTCCACATGGTTTCAATGCTCTGCACCCTTGACCATGCAGAGATTCCTTTGGATGTTTGTGAAGTGAGTTGGTGATCCACAAACATATGCCTTCGCCAATCAGAATGAAGAAGAGGAATCCTCAATCAAGCAGATGAACCAATCACAGGACATGCAGGAAAATATTGTTCACGTTCGCCACATGGTATGGCCACATATATATATATATATATATATATATATATATATATATATATATATATATATATATATATATATATATATAAATATATATATATATATATATATATATATATATATGTAAAAATATATATAAATATATATATATATATATATATATATATATGTAAATATATATATATATATATATATATATTTACATATATATATATATATATATATATATATATATATATATATATATATTTACATATATATATATATATATATATATATATATATATATATATATATATATATATATATTTATTTCTTTTTATTTTTACACATAAATATATATATTATTGCGTACTTATTTCGATGAATATTTTTACAGAATGTAAGAAGATTTCGCTGTCGGGTGCACGACTACATTGAGTTTGATCCGATCATTGAACCGTGTCTACGGTTGTGCGGGTTTGGGGAAGTTATTAAGGTTCATAACAACTCAATAGACTCAAAATTCATCTTGGCACTCCAAGAGAGGTGGAGGCCAGAGACACACACCTTTCACCTGCCCTTCGGTGAATGCACTGTCACCTTGGAAGACGTATACATGCTTTTGGGGTTACGTGTATCCGGCAAAGTCGTCTTTGGTAAGGTGAACCAGGATGTTTCTATAGTTGCGGATTTGCTGGGTGCCCCTCTAATTGACGAGGAGCAGCCATCAAATACTCGTAGCCGGGGTTCAGGTATAAATCTAGGACTCCTTAGAGAGCACTATTCTAGTTTTATTTTAAATGAAGATTCAACCGAGTTAGAAATAATGCAAAAAACTCGGTGTTATATTATGCTTTTATTTGGTCATTTTTTATTTCCCGACGGTACCGGGAACACAATAAACATGATGTATTTACCATTGTTGCGAAACATCAACAATGTAAATACATACAGTTGGGGTTCAGCTGTTTTGGCACACTTGTACAGTAGCCTTTGTAAAAATGCCGCAAAGGATACTTGTACCTTTTATGGGTGTGCATTTTTGTTACAAGCTTGGGGGTATTCCAGACTGCCGATGCTTGCCCCACGCAACATGAATCCATGCCCGTTCCCCTACGCAAACTAGTGAGTCCACTTTTAATTTTTATTTCCAAACATATTAAATTTTAAATATTTAAATTGTTATTGTATCTAAATGTGTTTAAATTTGTTGTGCTTAGCTGGTCCGATCTTGGGATGGATTATAGTAGAAACCCAAGAAGTTCTATAGTTCTATATCGCCAGTTGTTAGACCACGTGGGGATCGATCAGGTATTGTCACATATAAAAAATATTTTTCCGTTTTATTGCATTTTATTAACTAAAATAATTTTATACTAACAGAATTTTTTTTTCCGTAGTTCATCTGGCGCCCATATTTAGCCCTCGACCATGAGCCTAACCCGGAAGATGCTGAAATTTGGACGGCAAAAACTCCAATCATCCGCTTCACTACAATTGAAATGCACCAAACAGATCGGGTGAAAATGCAGTTCGGAATGCAACAGGATATTCCGGGCCCTCCGACATGTTTGGGAAATTGGCATTTGAAAAGAGTAAGTGACATGTGGAACATGGAAGATTGGAGAGACTTTGCAAGGGAGTTACGTCAACAATGGAGGGATCGACGCCAACATGTCCTAACTGACCAAGTGCTGCAAAACGTCAGACCAACTAGAGAATATTTAGTTTGGTTTAGGTCAGTTACTATGCAACAATGGGTGTCTGATAACCCATACTTGATTGACCCCCGCGCCCAGGCCGCAGCATACGCCCAACCACCAACTCCACAACATGACTACCCCACCCAATTCCAGCCATCGACTTCAAACACCCATAGGCCATTCATCCAAACACATAACCCCTTCATGCCACAAACCCAATCACAACATCAAGAGCCTTACCAACACCACTATACCCCCGACAACCCCTTCATGTCCACACCAACCTATAGCCCCCCACCTTTGTTTCGTTCTCAAAACGAGGCAATATCCTCGTTTGGTCAAGCCTATCGTCCTCACCCAACCCAATCCAACCCAGCCCAACCTATCCGACCCAGCTTTGAAAACATGGGCACACAACTCAGTTACGGCAGCGCCTTTGGCAGCAACCTTCCACGTAATTGGGGACAGGCTGAATCATGGACTCAACAACAACCGCCTCCACCAAACACACAAATACAAGCGGAACCTCGACAACCTGGTGGTAGGGTTCGAAGACGGGGTCATCCCCGTGGATGTGGTACTGGGGGGCAGTTAGATCGGGCGGGAAATTAATTTTTGTAATGTCGTTCTTGAATTATTAATAATAATTTTTCTTTTAATATATATTTCTCTTTCTCATATTCTTTAATTTTCTTTATCTATAATTTTCTTTAATATACTTATATATAAATATATATATATATATATATATATATATATATATATATATATATATACATACTTATATATATATATATATATATATATATATATATATATATATATATATATATATTTATATATACATACTTATACATATATATATATATATATATATATATATATATATATATATATATATATATATATATATATATAAGTATATATACATGTATCAAAAAGTTGCAAACCCTAGGTATATATATATATATATATATATATATATATATATATATATATATATATATATATATATATATATATGTATATATATATATATTTATATATACATATAAATATATATATATATATATATATATATATATATATGTATATATATATATATATATATGTATATATACATATAAATATATATATATATATATATATATATATATATATATACATATATATATATATATATATATATATATATATATACATATATATATATATATATATATATATATATATATATATATATAAGTCTCTCTCTCTCTCTCTCTATATATATATATATATATATATATATATATATATATATATATATATATATATATATATGTAAATATATATGTATATATGTATAAGTAAATATATAAAAACTTAAATCCAAAAATAAATAAAAAATAACATGGAAGATGCATCAAACCATTTGGCGAATTGGTACATGCAAGTACACATATTCGCCAAATGGAATGGCGAATTGGTTCATTCATAGCCAAACCATTTGGCGAATCCTTAGCAAAAACACATTTTCTACAAATGGTTTGGCGAATGTGTGGCCAAAGTGTGTTAGTTTGATATTTTTTTGGAAAACTATGTTATTTAGGAAATTAAAATAACAAACTCTGTTATTTTAAAAAAAAATTCAACATTTGGTCTCTTAATAATTCTCAATAATCATTGAGAAGCACGTGAACTTTCTTTTCTTTTATATCTAAAATTATTTTTAATTCTTTCTAATGTATGTAGTGATTAGTCTAGATATATTATTATATGGATAACACCAATTATTCTCGATTCAAAATGTTGCATGTCATCGCACACAATCATTAAACCTACGAAATAAAATAATCTAAATATATAACAAATTTCAGACTTATGCCAACTATATAACTTCCCTTTATCCACCTTAGAAGGAAACACTTATCTATATATTATCTAAACAGATCGTGGAAAAATGGATAGAAGTTATGCACATGACCCATATTAGATACAATTTTAATTTGTTTTCTATCATGTTTGTGGAACTAATTAAACAAGGTTTGACAATTCTATTAGCCTAGAGATACAGCAAAGTCAAGCAACTTTCCATTTTATACGTATCAAGTTCAATATCAATCAATTTTACAAGAATTAAAGACAAAAAAAGGGTAAAAAATAAACAAAAGAATTAAATGTAGATAAAGTAGGTGTTTTGATTAGGAAATGAAATTAGGTAGAATTTGAATTTTCAATGCCTAACTTAGTGATCACTTCTTACAGGTAGCCGGCTACTGACTTGGTAGGAAGGGACCAATTATATAGGTTGTTGGACTTTTTCCATTTCGAAATAGACATAATACCCAAATAAAAATAAAAATAACTGAAAATGACAACTCACCCTTCCCATAATAAAATAAATATTCCATTAAATCTTAACAAAGTCTTTGTCAAAACTAGTTCCTTCTTCTTTCATTTTCTTAATTAAGTGAAAGGGAAGAAAAGGGAAGTTCCTTGGAAATTATGATAATATACTATTAGAAAATGTTGTTTCCTCTTTATTTCATTGTGCTAGAGTTAAATTATCTAGGGTTTGGAAATGAAGTTCAATAGCCTTAAAAAGTGCATAAAGTGAGTTTTATTAGATTAATAGATTGGGAGGGTGTATTATCAGAAGAAATATTGTAAATAGCAATTGCATCTCTTTATACATGGGTTCCCACAAACAAGACCCAAAAATGTATTTTTACTACCTCCAAATTGTTTGAGAATTCTACTTGCCACCCTAAATTATACCTGCACTGCACCCCTCAAATTCTCATATTTCCAAAACTGCCCTGACTGAAAAATAGATCAAATGGCTGTATGAAATTTCCGATAATTATAAAGAAATTTTTGGTACTGAATGAAATTTTTGATAATGTATTTAAAAATTTTGGTATATTTATAGCGAAAATTTTGGAATTTCCAGTATACAAATTTAATATAAATGTCAGAAATTTTGAAAATTTTAAAATTTATGGTACAAAACACCATGTTTTTAAAATATCCGATTGTTAACGTAATTTTCGATATCGCTCCACAAATTTCAAACGACTGTGAATTTTGAAATTTATAAAAATGAATTTACAGAGGCAATATTGTCTTTTCATACACATTGAGGTGACAGATTAATTCCTCAAAGAAGGTTGTATCATATACCCCTACATTTTGACCTATATCCTTACAAAATTTTCAAAATATCAAATATAACCTTGATATTATTTTATTATTTTATTATATTAATTTTTACCATTTATATTAGACCGTCAGAGTTCCGAAAAATTTACCCAAAAAATCACGTTCCGGAAGACTTTAGATATGACTTCCGTATGCTTTTTTCCAAACCGGAAGACTTTGGGAAAGTGTTCCGATTTAGTAATTTTTTATCACCGGAAGACTTAGGAGAAGTGTTCCGGTTCGGAACAGACTTCCGTTGTCAAGTTTTCATGTACCGGAACACTTCAGGTAAGAGTTCCGATTTGTATCAAATACACTACTGAAGACTTACCTGAAGTATTCCGATTTATTTTATTTTTTTTAATTTTTTAATTTTTTAATTTTCTTTATAATTTATTAATATACAATTAAGAAAAAAAATATTTAATTTAATAATATAACAAATATATATTACAAATTAAAATATTTGACATTAACAATTAAATATACAAGAAAAAAAAATTATTTAACATTAACGATATAATAAATATATTTAGGCCAAAAACAAAAAAGCCCATTTCTTTTGAAGCCCAAATGTTATTAAAATTGTAGATAATTTTCTTTCTCAATCTTCAAAATTTTCAATTTTTTTTAGATGGAATATTAAAAAATTAAACTTTATATTGTAAAATTCTAGCACCTTATATAACTCATGAAACCTCCCTCTCCCCCCACATTTCTCAAAAAAAAATCATTTCTTAGTTATATTGTTCCAACGAACACCTTTCAATGTGTATTCTAATGATGACATTGTCCACAATATTAGAGGAGACTATGAATTGATAACTAAATATTTTAATTAAAGTTTATAAAAATCATATACATTTATACTTTCTTATGTTTAACAGTTATATTAATTCAAAAGAAAAATGCACAAATTAATTACTAATAATATTATCTATCAAAAACTCTTTTTAACCAACATTGACGATAAATTGTTTAATTTATCAGAGTTAAAAAAAATTATTTATTACATTTCCATCAATTTATCATTATTAGGCTATTGGATTGGGTCTGGTACTAGACGTGTCGGACACAACCCAATCCAATGAGTAGAAGTTTAAGGTCCATCAACTGATGGGTGTGGAGAGAGTATCTCCATATGTGCTTTCCAGTTCCTCAGTCAATTGTCTCCCCCGCATTAATCTTACCTCCTGGATTCACGGGGCAATTAGATCAAGGCAAAGACCACATGTTAGGTCTTGACTGCTTCTTCGCAGACCCTAGCAGTCCCCGTCGTGGACCTAGTTGGTCCAGTCCACGAAGAGTACCTTGGACATTAGGGGCACATTATAAATATTATCTTTCACTAGAGGGTCTAGTATTATATTCTCACTTACCTTTTATGTACTTGCTCTCACTATGTTTCCTATTCTTACTTTGGCATCAGAGTACCTTGCAGATACACCCCCTCATTTTCTCCTCAAAAATAGAAATTGCGCTAGTCTATAAGGTCCCTCATGATCAAGTCAGATCAATGGCGCTGTCTGTGGGAATTTCATTGCTCCCCTATCTTTCTTGAAACGAAGGACCAAAACTTCAACCCCTTTCATCAACCGACCATCATGACTAGCGAACATGGTGATAACCAAGACCCGTCCTTTGTCAACTACGCCAACGACGGTGATGATAGCCTCCAGGTCATCCATGAGGTCGACTCCAGGTACGGGAAGACTGCCACTCCATCACCTGAACCAGCTGCCGACGGATCTGCCCAGCAGCACACATCGGCTACTTCCGAGCCCATTTCGGTACCAGTTTAGGGGGACCCTACGATGACAGTCATGGTTCACGCCCTCAACCGGACAAACCTCATATTGTTCTAACAGTACGAGAGAATCGCCCTGCTGGAAACCAACTGTCACACCAACTCTCCTCAACAGAGACCTTGACGTTCACGCAACCCCTCTCCCTAGGATCACGGACGCGGACCACAACTGGAGAGGACTCAACCAGAAGTTACCAAGAAGCACGGTCGCTCCCCTCCTCGTCGGGGACGACACTCCCTGGAACCCAAGAAGAACAAATTCAATGGTCATCCCGAGCATACCACTAACCAGCCCAAAGGATCCCCCCGTTGCGGTCAAAGCCCCAAGGATGAGCCTCTCTCACCCTTAAGGAGCGATGAGGAGAACCACCGCTGCCCACTCTCTCGGGTCATCACGGAGAAACCCTCAAATCTCTCGAAGTACGATGGAACTACCAACCCGTATGACCACGTTGATAACATTAATGTCATGTTCGACTACCGCAACGACGTCGGAGGTGCTATCAAATGCAGATTATTCTCCATGACACTAAAAAAGAGTGTCATGGCCTAGTACAAGAGCCTGAATCTAGAATCCATCACTTCGTGGAGAAGCCTGAGGTCGGCGTTCACAAGGCACTTCACAGCATCTCGACGTCACCCGAAGTTGGAGGCCACGCTCGAGGCCATCCTTTAGGGAAAAAACAAAACAATGTATTCCTACATCGAAAAGTTCAACCAATAAGTCGTCGAGGTGAACACATCAGACTACATGAAGAAATACCTCCTCGAGAAAGGGCTGCTCCCTGACAACAAACTCAACAGAGCAGTCAGGATCGAACTTTTCGTTCGTTGGATGAACTTCTATACAAGGCACAAACATACATAAGATACGAGGAGAAATAAGTCGCCCATAACGTCAGGAACAACCACAACTAGGACGAAACCAAAATTGCCAAGTATGATGACTATACTGCTCCTCATCGCACCGGGGAAAGGCGAAAGGAGGATAAACCCCGCGAACCCCGCGAAGGCAGAGGTCCAGCCGAGTGTTTCTCTGAATACACTTTGCTCACCGCTCCTCATGAGTGCATTCTCGCTGAGTGCATCAACTTAGAGTTCAATCAAGGCAGGGTAGGCTTCCTCAAACTAACAACACCTAAGCCTAACACTAACAAGTCCAAATACTGTCAGTTTTGCAGAAGCCACAAGCACGTCACAGAGGACTGTGTCCACTTGAATGAAGCAATTGAAATACTCATAAAGGAAGATCACCTCAAACAATACACTAAGAGGAGCGAGCCTCCCCGATATGAGGACCACATCTCAAAGAGAGGCCGCAAAGACACTTCGCCGAAGACTCCCCCTTTCTAGTAGCCCTCTGCGTATCCTGACCGGAGGAATTCCACATACTCGGAGAGCTCACGAAAACCTACCTAGCGGCTCACATCCCCTGGGAAATCTTTTCGACAACCCTGGTAACCTCTGGTGGAAGGATGAACAACAAGAACGCCGCAGTTTTGGTAAAAAAGAAATTCGACGAACTCCTGTTGACTACCCCGACTAGTTGGAGACTCTAACCATATCTCGAGGAAAATCCAACCCTATCTTCTTCTACCTCGAAGAACTCCTCGGATGGTATCCCATCTCAAGCATCCCTCTGTTGATAAGGGCAAAAATGGCGCGTTTTGACGTCTGTCACATCCTGGTCGACCAGGGAAGCTCTGTCGACAACATGTGCGCCCACTTGTTCAACACCCTCAAGCTTGACGAGAAAAATATGTCACCATACATTAGATCTTACCTTCAGGGGTTCAACAGGGCAACAACAAGGTTGTGGGGCTACGTGGAACTCCTCGTCATGTTCAGGGAGAACGAGACTGCCAGAGAAGTCAAAGTCCAATTTATGGTGATAGAATGCCCATATTTGTACAGCTGCATTTTTGGTCAGCCGACATTGGTCAAACTAACCGTCGTGCCCTCAACAGTCCCCCTGAAAATGAAGTACTACACCAAGTTAAGTCGCGTAGTCACGCTACACAGTGACATTGAGGCGTATATAAGATGCTTTGACGTAACAGTTAGAGGACAAGTTGTGATCAACACAACGACCAAAGGAAACAAGAAGCTATAGGTCGAAGAACAGGAGCCACCACCTCGGATCAATTCTATCGACCTTGATTGTAGCCTCGGCGAAGAGACTATCCAGAACCCCGCTGGCAAAAATACTTGTTCATCCAATTCGGCCCATCCTGGATGGAGAGTTCGAGCTTATCCCTCTCGGCGACAACTTCGACAGAAGCGTGAAGATTGGCGTCGGTCTCCCATTACCATCGAAGGATCAGCTCGCAACTTGCCTCAGAGAAAATGTTGATTTGTTCGCATAGAGCACCGCCGAGATGCCCGGAACTGACCCCGAGGTCGCTTGCCATAAGCTATACATAGATCCTGTCGTTAGGGCCATAACACAGCGTAGGCGCAAGCAGTCTCCCGAGAAAGCGAAGGCTACCGAGCAGACTGTAAAATACCTCTTAGTGGCAAATTTTATTTCTGAAGCCCAGTACACAACCTGACTATCTAGTGTAGTACTTGTTAAGAAAAAATAATGTAAAATGGAAAATGTGCGTTGATTACACCGATCTTAATAGGGCATATCCCAAAGATGTTTTTCCTTTACCTAACATTGACAAATTGGTAGATAACTCTGCAGGTTTCAAAATTATGTCCTTCATGGACGCTTACAACGGGTACAATCAAATTCCCATGTTAGGTACAAATAAGAGACACACAACCTTCATGACTGAGTCAGGCAACTATTTCTACAATGTCATGCCTTTCGGACTGAAGAACACCAGAGCCACATACCAGTGTATGATGAACAAGATCTTCTGAGCAGAGATCAGAAACATGCTCGAGGTCTACATGGATGACATGATCGTGAAATCCCATGAGGAGTCCTACCATGCCCTCCACCTCAGAAAGGTTTTTGAACAGGCAAGAAAATACAAAATGAGGTTCAACCCAAAGAAGTGCACATCGACGGTCACAATACCCACTATGGGATTGACGAGTCGGAGCTGCTCCACGATGCTACCGAAACCCAACTTAAGGGTCTTCACACATTCATCCTCAAGCACCCATATCCGAGAAATCAAGTTAGCTCGGGTCCTCAGGGAAGCATCTTCTTCCCCCTCATCCTCAGTAGGGCGACCAGACCCTCCAAATCTGCCACCCTTGCCCGAAGACGTTCGACCTCGACAGTGGCCTCAACGAACTCGACCTCTTTTTCCTTCAGCACTTTGTTATCTTCGGACAAGGCATCCTGATCAAGATTGACCTCCCCCAGCTCAAGCTTCAACCCTTCTTGAAGCTGGTAACGTTACTTGTAATGCAAGAGGTCATCCTTAGTCTTATCCCTCTTGATCCTTGTCATCTTCAATTTCCCTTTAACATTCTTCAGCCCCTTCGCCGAGCAAGCATTATCTTTCAAGACCAAGGTTGTCTCCATGACCTTGATCATAGCAGCAATATCCTAAGATAGATTATTTCACATGGTCACCTTGTATAGAACCATGATGGCCTCAACATCTACTTCGGACACCTCCATAGAGCCCTCATCGTTGAAAAGTCCCTTGCGGAGATTAGTACATATACGCTTGGCATGGGGAGTCACTGGCTCGTGAGATTGGATGATGGTAGACTTAGTGACAAGAGGAGAATGATGAGGGGTTGGTGTCGACGGGCTACCGACCACATCTTCAGCAACCACTTGTTTGACACAACCCTTAGCTCCATTCTTCGCAGCCTTCCCCGGGGCCTTGTTCCACAACTTCAAAACACACTCTTTAAGGTTAGTCATCACAACTGAAGAAAAAGAAAAACAATCATTCACCAAATAAAATATAGCTAAGACAAAATAAAATCGAGCACAATCTACCTAGAAGTCTAAGTGAATCCTCGTCTATTTTACACTCGAGCACCGCCTTGGTATTAATCAGGCGAACATCGTAGATATGCTCCCCGTACTCCAAAAAGACGGGGTTGTCATGCCGATCCATGCGTAGAGTCAGGGAAAATCTCTCGACGAAGGTCACCAATTTTCGGTAAATAGTCATGTCCTCAACCCCCAAGTTCTCATGCTTCACGAGGAACTAGTTGGTAGTACAACTAAAATGAGCCCGCTGCCACTCGAATGGAATAGTCGAGACAATGTGCTCCACGTCGTTGGCGTTTTGTTGTGTTGCATATATGCTGTTTATGGCTCAGGGACTAAGGGGTTTCACCATATACCACATGTCCTTGAAGTTCCGTGCGGAGTCAGCATAGGTTTTGAAAAGCCTTCTCGGTTGCTTAAACGAAACCCAATTGTGCCTCTAGTGCACAGACGAGTGTTGTAGGTGGAAGACCCGCAAGAACAAGGGTAGCGTGCAATCACTCTCCAGGTGTTAGCACACCAGCTCGATCATATGGACGAACGTAATAGCATTAGGATGCAACTGCGAGGTGCCAAGTCGGTCCACCTGAAAACGCTCGTATGGAATCTGGTGAAAGGGGGACGAAGTGTGGCCTCCTTGAAAGTAAACTCGTACACGGGGAATCGCGTTCCCCCAAATACCGAGCAGAACCACTATCGAGGACGGGGAGTGAAACAATCCCAATTCTTAGGAACCCCCAGAAACAAGTCCTTCAAGACGATGTAGGAACTCTGAGGATACGCCACGAAGCGAGAACCCGTCTCCGACGGTTCGTCCCCGACCCATGACAAGTCAGTCGTGACATAGGCGGCGACCGCTGGATCCTCAGCGTTATCGTCAGTCATATCATCATATATTAAATGATAGTCCATATTTACCTGAAAAGCAAAGGAAAATGGTGAATTCAACGTCATATCAAATCCACCCTTCCACCGCAGTTCAAGTGAAAGGGCGAGGAGCGGAATCGGGGAAAGAGTTGTGCGATGAATGAAGAATGAAACGTCCCTAAGGGGAGAGCTCACGAGGAGTTCCCTCCTCGACTGACTCCAATGAATGTACACCAGAAAATTCATGCGCTGAACAATAGATTCATCGGAAAACCCATGACTAGCTTACAAGGAGAGCCCTTTTTGACTGACTCTGAATGTCCGCCGGAAAACTCATGCGCTGACCGGATAATTCATCAAAAAATTCATAAGTGTACCTCGAGGAGATGCCTCATCAACTAAACCAGTAAATATCCCCCAGAAAAAGAAAAAGAAACACACCATTGTGAAATTAAAAAAAAAAGGGACTTACTTGAGTTGTACGATGGTGAGGGAAAGCTTCTGGCAGCGGCTACGGCGGAGGAAAGATTTTTCGATGGGAGTAAGGAATTTTCGGCGAAGGACCTGGGAGATTTGGGAAGCAAAAAAGAGAGGTGAGGGGAAGTTCCCCCACAAAATCCACTAATAGTCCCCGCACGGGGAAATATACCTAGGCCATTATTGTCTAGGCTGCCTAGATTCCCATAGGCAATAATGGCAGTCAATGCACCGCCACGCAGGAAGCGAATGGTCTGACATTAATTGCCATTATGACATAGAAAACGAAAGGACATACACGCATCACCCTTGAGTTCCCCAAAGGCCAGGAATTCCCATTTCCCAAAACACCAGACATGCGCCCCTCCTCGACAGTCAGAAATTACCATGAAAAAACCCTTCCTTGATAGCCAGAAATTACCAGGAAAAAGAAACGAGCACATATGCCAACCGTAGCAAAACGACCTTCCACGATGGGTCTAGAGCAAAAATTCCTCATCGACGAAAAATACCTTCGCAACTAGGGTCGACGAATCACCTTACGTGACCCGCCTAACATCATCTCACCCTTAAGTCATCACTCCACACTAAAGTTGTGACTTGGGGGGCTCATGTTATGGACTGGGCCTGGCACCAGGCATGTCGACCACGGCCCAGTCCATTGGACAAAAGTCCAAGGCCCATCAACTGATGGGTGTGGGAATAACATCTCCCCCACGTGCTCTCCAGTTCCTCAGCGAACTACCTCCCCCACATTAATTTCACCTCTTAGATTCACGGGGCAGTTGGACCAGGGAAAAGACCACATGTTAGGTCTTGATTGCTTCTTCGCAGACCATGGCATTCCCCATCATGGGCCTAGCTGATCCAGCCCATGAAGAGGACCTTGGACCAACACTGGGGGCAAATTATAAATACCCTCTTTCACTAAAGGGTCAAGTATTCTATTCTAACTTACCTTTTATATACATGCCTCACTGTGTTTCCTATTCTCACTTTGGCATCAGAGTACCTTGCAGGTACACCCCTCATCTTCTCCTCCACAACAAAAGTTGCGTTAATCTAGAAGGTCCCTCCTGATCAGGTTAAACAATTAGTCATATTAAGAATTTGTTTGATTGTAAAGAAATAGTAGGAAGGGAGCATTTTGAGGAAAAAAATCAAAATAAGATAAATATATGAAAAATAGAATATATTTGATATATCAAAAGTAGAGAAAAATAAAATGTTAAAGAGATAGTTATTGGCTAACTTTATTGATCTTTGTTTAACATTTGGCAAATATGTATTTTACTCTAAAAAAATCATAGAGAAAATTAAGTTGAGATAGTTGCTCCATTCATCCTCTTCACACACTATTAGTTAATATACTATCTTCTATCTGTAAGAACATGAATTGTTTCTGCAAGTCATCTCTAGGTTTTGATGATAACATTGAGTATTTATGAAAGAACTATTTTATGTTCTGATGTTTGTTACTGTGCAGATCGTGTATATTGAAGATATCAGATCAAATAAACATTATGAAGATGTACGCTAAAGATCATATGCAAAGTTATTATGTGTAACACAAGTCGCAAGCATGCTGAAGAAGCAAGTATGCTTTTGTATCTGATCACAATCAGAAAGATCCTAAGATGACTATATGTCGCTGTTAAAATGTCTCTTGGATTATGTTATGTGCGTGGATTTGATGTTCTAATTCTGAAGTGAGTGAAGCTTCTGAAGTTGTTATCTTCTGAAGACCAAGTGTTAAAGAAATCTGAAGATGGTCATGCTGAACGAAGTTCTGAAGACTTAAGGTTCTGAAGATAAAGATCCTGAAGGCCAAGTGCTAAATAAATCTGAAGACGATTCTACTGAATGAAGTTTTGAAGGTTCTGAAGATAAAGATTATGAAGAATCAAGTGCTGAAGACTTTGAAGACAATGTTCTGAGTGAACAAGGTTCTGAAGACTCTAAAGACTTGAAGTTTAGAAGACAAAGTTATTGTTGGCAATGTTAGTACAAAGTATGAAACATCTTTATCCCACTACCTCTCTACCAACTTGAATTATGCAAAAGGACATGTGTGGATATACTACCTTCATTATTATGTAACGACTATTTTCAATATCCAAATGCTCTTCAATGACTATATTTTATTTGGCTATACAAAGGAAAATATCACGTGCTTCTGAAGTTTTCGTGAACACATACAACTATCTCTTTATTGTTATCAACATACGACCATTGGTATTGAAACTCAAAAGATCATCAATCAACATAACAACAATCAGTTAGCATAATAGTTGACGAATCTGATATTGTTTGAAAACAGTCAACTCATCAATCAATATATCATCTATGTAAAGTGAAGATCAGAAGCAAGGAGTTGTTGCTCGTCACTTGCTCAACATAGAAGATAAATATTTATACAAGATGTTATTCGAATTGTGAATCATATACATCCTAGTAAAATTTGAAGAAAGCATGAATTTGTTGCTCATACCATGTTGAAACATTGTTGTGTTTTTATGTACTTAAAATTAGGAGTTATCTGCTTAATTAGAAGCAATCATATAATCTCCCGAATATTAATCATGTTTAGAATTAAGGGCTCCTCAAGTGATCGAGTGAATATCATAAGACTTGAGATGACAATGGTCATGTGTCATTGTGAAAGCTTAAAATAAGATCAATGATAGTCATATCTCAAAGAGGACCGAGTGAAAGTCAGACTCTTGTGACATCACTGATGGATATCATTGTGAAAATCCTAATAAAAGATCTTGTTTGATTAGATTATGTTAGGTTAATTAACATCATCTTTGATTAGATCTCTGAATGTTTCATTATGGGTTAGTCGACGGCAATTGCTCGTGCATTTGTAATCGCTTTGGTTATAGTGGATTAAGTCCTTGAGTTCAAGGCAAAATCACCTTGGAATGGTGGACTGAATTAGCTTGAGAGTTTCTCAAGTGAACCAGGATATATCATGTTTTTTTTACTCTTGTTTTATTGCTTATGCTTCTGCATCACAACTCAGAATCTATCACCAGACTCTGATAATATCTTAGTGCATTAACTATAAGAGGTGAAAAGTTTTCAAGAGTTTAAAACCCAATTCACCCCCCTTTCTTGTGTTTTTCTCACACTTTCAACTGGCATCAGAGCACCGGTTCTGTTATTGATGGGTGTAATACGGTGAGAGAACTGACTTTGTTGTTTTTGTTTTCATAAAAACACTGTTGCGGATAACAAGAGTCGCCACCGAATTTTCTTTTATCCAAATAGGAAAGGTGGAAAAGAACAGGAAAAACCTTGGTTTAGATTTTGAGTTCGGGGGGTAGGTTATACAAAGGGAAGGTGTTAGCACCCTTTGTATCCATGGTTATCTATGGGCTCTTAACTGCTTAGCTCGCTTTGTTTTTTTTGTTTGAAAATAGTGGTGGTGTGTTTTGGAAAAAAAAGGCCTAACTTTGTAATGATTCTCGTATGAATGTATACAAAGTGGTTTTTTGAAAGATATTTTGAAAGTGTGGGGTGAAAAGAGTGTTTGTTTTAAAATTGTGAGCAAGCAGTTAAGGGATCCTACCTACTCAAGGTCATTCATGTTATTCTCCCTTTTCCTTAGAGATAAGATTGTCCTTACTATTAGTAAGTAAGTAGTCTTATCTTTGGATGTAAGGGACAGACGTAGAGTCATCGTATGGTCATAGAAGGCAACCTTGTAAAGGTATCTTAGCATCTCGAATGGACTATCATCATTTTTCGTATGGTCATCGGGGGACTAGATCACTTATTCGTAGGCAACTTGAAGGGTCATCGAGGTACTGTGATCTTTATATCGAAGGGGATATGATGATATTTATTTAGGAAACTTTGTTAAGACACCTCTATGTTCGAGGGGCTTGACCATTATTCGTAAGGAAACAAGAGAGATTACCCTAGAGGTGTAGGTGTGTTGTTTTTAGTTATTTTATCTTGAATTAAGGTTATCTAGCGTTTGCTTTTAGTCTTTCCATACAATCCTATTAGCATACATCTAACAGTTATATACATACATGCATACAAGTATAAGTGCGGGTAAATAAAGTGCGAGAGAATAAATCCTACAACTATTACAATGCTTTGGGAGAGTTACATAATTTTAATCATGCGATAATGTAAGCTAGACTATTACATAGCTTGTGAGCAGTTACATTATAAGCTTGTGCGAGAAGATAAATTACGCTGTTACATTGTATATGTACAACCTATACAATTTTTAGCTAGGAATACAAATAAGAGAATAATAAAATGCAATTATATATTAAGAATTAATTTAAATGTCCTATGCATTTGAGTTGGTATTTTTTTGCATTTTAGAAATAGTTCAAGTGTTAATATAAATTAATCCCTGGTCTAATTTATTTTACAAAATTAAATTAGTCTGTGAAACTTAAGTCTGAATACAAAAAATTATTTGGTAAAATTGTTTTTGTTCTTATGTGTTTTCATTAGTCCTAATTTCTGAATTAATTTCAAGAATTAATTAATTAAAAAAACTTTGGTCTGATTAATTAAAAAAACAAAAATTTATGTCAAAATAAATTAATTAAAAAGAAATCCTAATACTAATCTTTTTTGTGATTTGATTTGTTTTTGATGTTTTATGGTCTAGCGATTTTATCTTTTTTTTAGCGTATATATCAGGCATACAATCAAGCAAGAAAATAAAGTGGGAAATAAAGTCCTAAGCTATTACAATAAAATGGATGGGGGATATTTTCTTAGGGATGATTTGAAAATAAAGAATGAACCATGAATGTTCAAATGGATGAACAAAGTTAGCATAACGTCATGTTCCTCACAAACCAAAGTACACACAAGGATGAAATCTTAAACATAGATAGTTAGAAAAAAATTCAAATTGACTTGATTAAAAAAAAGATATAAAATTTATCTTGATTTTATAATTTAAAGAAGAAGAAAATATTTAATTTAAATCTAAATATTCAAAATACTTGTTTTAAAAAATAATAGATGCTCATCATTTGGTAAATTGAATTTAAAAGTTTATTTTTAAATTAGTTATAATACATAACCATCAGAATTATCATCATTTGATAAACATTGAATTTAAAAGTTTTTTTTTAATTTATAATTAAAAAAAAATAGACAACCATAAGATGTTCATCATTTGCTTGAAGAAATGAACAAACTAACCTTAAAAGGGCCTCATATTGAAATCATCGGCCAAAATTAGCTTTGTAAAAAATGTGTGAAAAAGGTTTGAAAATCGTTAATAGTGAAAATGTGTTTGTGAAAGAGTGGAATATTGAAATTGTTGTTGATAATTCTTGTGTGAGAGAGGACAACTCTTATGTGTAAAACATCATGTATTTATAGATTTAGAAAATTAGGTTAAAAAGCTTAAAAGGAAAAAAAATCAGTCTTAATTCATATTGATCAAAAAATATTTGAACAGAATCAAACAATATCTGATTTTTACTTGGTCACCAAGTAGACCAGTTAGAAACTAAGTATGACACAAAAATGACATAAACTGACCAATAGAAAAAAAGTATACAAGAAAATAAATGTTTTCGGTATTTATTATGATTTTTTTTGCACTCATTTTTGATAAAAAGTGCATAAAATCAAATAAATAATTTAAAAAAAATATTAATTAAAAAAACGAAAATTAAAATAAAAAATATGATTTTGTGATTTTGAAAATATAAATAAGGTTAGTAACAACAAAAAAATATTATAAATAGTATATGCAAGATTCGAAATAAAAATGTACTTGAAAGGGTATGAAGGTCAAACAACTATTGGTTATTTAAAAATACAAATAGCTTAAAATAAACTATTACATATTTTTAAATAAGCAAAACCAACTACTGTTAAAATATTTGAACCATAAAACATATAACATCAGAATTAAATATAATCTAAAATGTTAGAAATGGGGTGGGCAAATTTTGGGGTACAACAATGGGTATCAAACACCTAACAGTGTCAGAAAAAGATTCAAATGTGGTGTGAAGAAATACTCTGGGTGAGATTTTAATTCACTTAAAATTTCAGTCTTATATCAGAATATGATTAAGTACTAAATTTTAACCGAACGGAGTACCCTGAGCAAGTCACTAATTCGTTGAACTCTTAAATCGTTATTGTTGTACCCCAAAATTTTCCCTCCCATATTCAAGACAACGTGTCTAAAGAGGTCTCCTAATAGTCACAAGATTCACAATTGCTCAAAAGGATTCAAGGTTTCATTAGACAAAGCCTCATCCTAAGCAATGGATCTAAAACTAGGGTTTTGAATTTCTCAAGGCAAAGTGGACTTCTAAAACCTCAAGTGGACTTCATGGTGTCCCACATACTTAAAAGAATCCTCATGTCAAGTTTCAAGACTTTCCTTACAAGTTTGGTCAGTCATATGCTCAGATACTCAAAAATCAATTAACTTGTTCGAAAAGTCAGCTGTGGTCAACATAAAGTCAAACTTCAAGATTTTTGGTAAACATCAATATTATGAGGTGAAATTCATCATTTGATCAAGGGTTGATCATGATTCATCAAGGAAACCTCATAATCATTAAGAATCAGGAGTTACTAAATTAGGGTTTGTGCAGGAAAAATCAATTGTACTTTGACCAGCCATAACTTTCACATACTTCATCAAAAAATTCTCATACAAAGCTTATTTTTAAGGAAATTCAATTCTCTACAACTTTGTGTCTGACAAGCCAAGTCCAAAAATGCTTCATTTGAGAGATATGAGCCAAGACATTACAGGTCCTTTTAAAACTCAACAAAAACTCAACTTTTTCCAAAGCTCATAACTTTAAAATGGAAAATGAAATGGACATGGGACCTAAAGGAGAATTTAGAGGACAGCCTAAGATTTCTAAAAAGTCGTAGAACACATTCATGGGATAAAAATTGAGGGAGTTATACATTGATGAAGTTGGGCAATTTTGAGGAGGTGTATGAAGCAAAAAAGGCCAAAACTCAAATTTTCTTCAAATGAGCCCATAATATTTCAACCCAAACTCAAATATGAGACCATTCACGACCCATTGATCATATTTTCTAATTTTTATTATTTATTTTATATTATATTGAATTTTAATCATTTAAACTCAATTTTAATTGAAATAAATTACAAAAAATCAAATCTTTGACTCCAAAATTATTTTGGGATCAAATATTTGATGATAAAGTTGATTGATCATGTCCAAATTCGTGCAAGACTAAAATAGTATGATTATATGTGATTTTTTGACAAAATTGGAAACATGGTTTCTTCACATCCAAGCAATCTAAAAAGAACTCATATAGGCCCAAAGTTTTGACCTAAATTACACTATTATATAAGCATAACATGATCACAAGACCAAGGACGAATTTCAGAAGGCAAGAGGACCGCTTTCATACTTTAAACTTTCACCAAAAATTTAAAATTCGGTTTCATTGATCCAGGTGTTCTCCAAGTGTTTTGAAGGTTGAAATCAATTCCTTGAGACATTCTAAGCATGCTCCAATCATCACCTTCATAAAAAACATGATAAAATGCCATAAGCCGATTCAATATTTTCTTGTTTTTTGTGAATTTTGATTTCCTATATACACATGTTATAAACTGCATTTGACCATGTTTTCTTATTTGTTTTGAAGTTTGGGATCTTTCTGGGTCATTAACTTTGAGTTTCGGTGCAAGATATGACAAACACCATGGCTAGGGTTTTTGGCTTGAGATTAGGGATTTTTAATTGAGGCGTTTTCAAGACCATTTGATGACACATATGAACTGTGCAACTCATGGGCAATTGATTGGTATAATTAGATTGGACTAATTGCATGTATTTTTTACTGTTTGAAAATTCGCAGGGAATTAGCTACAAAAAAAAACCGTAGAAAATTCGTAGTTATTTTGTAGCTAAAACTAGAGACTGGAGGTTGAAGACGAAGTTGTTCGCGCGCTTCCCAGATTTCAAAATTTTGATTTATTTTATATACTATTGTTTGTGTTATTTTGACGCAGGTACACAAGCGTCCTGGTGGCAAAGGTGTGAAGGTTGTAAAGGGGAGGTCCTGGGAGAGCTCCCTCTTTCTTTTTATGCATTGATTTCTTCTTCTTTTTTCAACTTTTTTAATTATTCTTATTATATTAATTAAATAATTAATCATAATTAACTTAAAATCAATTAAATTAACCTCCACTAATCTTTTTCTAAAAAAACAAATTTCATAATTAATTTCATGTTTTTCGCACATAATTATTTTTTACAATATTTAGATTATTAGGTTTTTAATTAAAATTGTAAATTAAGGTAGTTAATTAGGTTTAAATTAATTTAATCAAACCCTAATTTTTTTTATCAACCCTAATCAAACCTTGATTTCTTTTTTTTTTAAACCTCAACCTCTTTTCAAAAAACCTAATTTTTTTCATAAAAACAATTTCTTTTCTTAATTTAATTTTTTTCGTCTTATTTATTTTATTTAGAAAATTGTATAGGTCACACTCTTATGTAATTTTAAATTTCCCCCTTCACTCCCGATTATGTAACTGCCCCTCTTATGTAATAGTTTATGTTTAATTTTCCGCATTTTAATTTCCGCAATCCCCCTAAAAGACAAATGTACCCCCTCCCATAATGTAATAGTGAAGGACTTTAATTTCCGCTTTTAATTTCTGCAAATATAAATGTGTGGTTAGTTGATTTAGGGAGTGCAAAGATTGTATGATAAATAAATTGGACTTACCCACTAATTACAAGATAAATAACTGAAACTGATATTCACACACGTAAGTTCAATTGTGCTACGATCGCCATCTGCACCTCCTAGGGTTTCATCTCTTGGTTGCCTTCAAACATGGTCAAGTCCCTCGAACGTGGGGGTGTCTTAATAAATGTCCCTTCAGATCAAAAATCATAGTCCCTTAAAGATTAAAAGATCATAGTCCCTTCGAAGTTGCCTACGAATAAATGATCTCGTCCCTCGATGACCCTACGAAAATGATGATAGTCCATTCGAATTACTAAGACACCCTTATAGGTTGTATTCTATGACCATACGATGACCCAACATCCGTCCCTTTAACATCCAAGGTAAAAACTACTTACTCATTAATAGTAAGGAGACCCCTACCCTAAAGGAAATAAATAACAAGAAAGATCTTACAAACTTAGGGTAAGTAGTTCTTAAGTACTTGCTGACTTCTTTTCAAAACACTCTTTACACCCCACTTTTTTTCCAAAACATTTCTCAAAGCTAAACACTTTGTATATATTCATACGAGGATCATTACAAAGTTAAAGACTTATGAAAATATTTTTTAAACACACACTACACATTATTTTCAAACAAAAGTAAAGTGAGCTAAGTAGTTAAGAGTCCATGGATAACCATGGATACAAAGGGTCCTAACACCTTCCCTTTGTATAACTTACCCCCCGAACTCAAATATTTTTTAAAGGTCTTTCATGTTATTTTATTCTTTTTCCTTATTGGATAAAATAAAAGTTGGTGGCGACTTTTGCTATCCGCACATGGTGTTTGTTAAACAAAAATACCCAAGTCAGTTCTCCCACCGTGTTACAGTCATCAACAAATAGATTTTACTATAAAAGCACTTGTTAAATAGATTATACCCTAATCATTACTAATATGAAGTCGCCTCAGGCATCATTCTTTGGGATGGATTGCAAGACATAAAAATCTTCAATGTTCTTCTATCTTGAACAAAACATTTTTCTGCCCTTGCAATATATATCATATAATGGTGTTAATATTGTCATTGTTGTATTTTTTGGAATAACTCTTAGTTAAAGAATGGGTACCTAGTTGATAGATTGCGAGTGTAGAAAATCATTATTGCTTTAAGTTACCCAAAGAATGGAGCTTAACCAATAATGAAAGAAGATTGACCTTTTAAAAGTGTTCAGTTGATAGATTGCAAGTGCAGAAAATCATTATTGCTTCAAGTTAAACACGAAATGAAGCTTAATCCCCAAAGAAGGGAACTAACTCAACCTTTAAAGAGTACTCAGTTAATACATTGCAAGTGCAAACAAAATTTCTTGTTTAAAAAATATATTATTTTAATGGGTATGTACCAAAATTTTGATATCACCGAAGATTTATTGTAAATAAAGTTTTTTAATATTCTGTGTAAACAATGTATTTTAAAAAAGTCACCTTTGTTTTCTTTATCACTGAGGTGATAATTAATATAAAACATCGGTTTTGTAGTAAAATCTAGGTGGTTAGTAAGCATGTTTTACTTTTAAAGCACTTGTTAAACATATTTTACCATAATACTAAATTATATGTAGTCGCCCCAAAGAGAGAAAATATTCAGCACCGTCCATTTCTATCATGAGTTGCTACTACATATTTTACAATGTATTTGATTTTTCCAGTTGTGCAGAACCTTGAGTGGGCCACATATTGCATCGTCGGTGCTGGATTGTCGAGGAAAGGAGAGGAATGAGATATACCTGTAAGATACTTTGATACCAAAGTAAGAAAGGGGCAAAAGAATGAGCAAGTGCAAGAGAGAGAGTATTGTTGGCATGAATATATGGATAACTGGCCATCTAATGTGAAAGGATTTAAATAGAGCCCCCAATATTTGGCTATCGGTCCCTATTTTGGGCATGGGTCATGGATCGCCTGAAAATAGGTAACTGCCAGAAACTAGCTCTTGGAATGGGCAGACCTGCTCGAATCGTGTGTATATCAGACATGTATAAATCGAGCATGAGCTATCAGTGGTTGATTCTAGGTTGTTTCTCCTAGACGTCGGACGAAAGTCCTGAGAGGAGCATAGATTAATGACCACGTCCAAGGATGGTCGATCATCACTACTTGGCAGAGGGTAGGGTAAACGTTGGTTCCCTTTGGCCTTACCGAGCCAAATTTGTTTTATTGGGCCGTCCTGGATGCAGGAGTGGATTGGGCCATGTCTAGTCATTGGGCCAGTCCAGAACAATATTTTTAATATTTTGTGTAAACAATGTAATTTAAAAAATAAATAAACAACTTATTCTCCTCGGTTTTATTCTTTGCCGATGGGATAGTTAAGCGTTTTTTCTACTATATTCAACGTCCTTAACCAAATCTTTGTCGTTTATTTAATGTTTATCAACGCTCATGAATCTGCCATTAGTGATCCGCGTGAAACCCAAGGGACATCTGTTATAAAGCATGCTGATTATTGAAATTCTAACCTAAATAAAACATGAAGCGCTTTAAACATAAAAACGTTTGGAAAAATTCTCTGGATGGATTACAAAAGCATAAAATTACTTGGGTTTAAGGTTTGTTTTCTTAAATATTTATTTGAGCATAAAATCATATATTTGATTATTCATTTTATTTATCTAACCCTTATTTTGTTTTGCTTCAAAATCAAATGCGTGCAAGATCGGCACAAAATAATCTTTCACCCAACATTTGATCTTCCCCAATATTCAATAATTTGACGATCTAAAATCTAGATCATTCAGGGAATTTAATTTTTATCCAAATCTCTATGAAATTTGATTTTTATTTTAATATTTTGTGTAAATAATGTAATATTATGGGTAAACAATGTAACAATTTTGAAAAATAAAATTATCTTACCCCTTAGTTTTCAAGATAAATCGAGATGAAATATACGTTAGTTTTGAAAATAATAAAAGTGTTGCTTATGAGATTCGAACTCATATGCATTTAACTTTACCTTTCGATTTTAATACCACCGAGGTGGTAAGTTGCATGTTATCATGTTGTCATCTGTTACATTGCTTCTATACCCGAGGTATTATGCATTTCACGTTCGAGGTAAAAAAACTCTCTTTATAGTAGTGAATATTCATACTAGAGAAACAAATTTAAACCTTTGTACGAAAAATTGTTGCAGTATAAATTGTTGCAGTATAAAAAATAAATCAGCAAACCATTGTTGAACACTCTAATAATGATCAAATGCCATTCAAATAACCTTCTTTTGTGAGTTTCATCTTATCTTTATATAAATAAAACTTATCCATGAAAAACCATTATTAATATCCATAATATCAAAATTGATAATAAGCTTCTATATTCCTGTCAATATGTTTTTCACAGTGTGGAAGTTAAGTCTCTTATCAATAATTTTGACAACAACAACATATTTACAAGGACCGCTCGTGTTATAAAAAATTTAGTCCATTATATGCACCATATGCTTATATGGATTGCCTAATTCATGTTGAATGTTAGCAATATTGACATCAAATAGGTGATGTCAAAAGTATGTCAAAAGTAATTTAAAAATATAATCGCTTTTTATATACTACATTTATTTTATATTAATTTGCCATTGAAATAATTTATTTTCCGTGCATCACACGTGTCCAATTCCTAATTCCTAATGTAATTAAGTCAAGTGTGTGCGAGAGAAACTATAATCCACATACATGAGACATAAATTTGTTAATGAACACATTTATTTAAAAGATTATTTTTAGCTAATATTTAATTTATAATTTAAATTTAACAAATTAATTATAAAATTAAAACACAAATTATTTTGAAGTTTGTTGAATTCAATGTGAATCCTTACCTATAAACTTGACACCTAGAAGACATGACTAGAATCAATAATAAAACTTTTCTTTACTTAAGAAAATCCCTAGGACCAATAAACCACAATTATTGGTTTTTTTTACCCTATTCTTTTAGTCGTCATTAATGCATCATCACGAATATCGCCATTGAAAATCACATTCAACGACGGTAATAATTGAATTTATTAAGTAGAATAAAAAAATAAAATAAAATAAGAGAAATAAAATGTAAACAAATTTTAAAAAAAATTGAAACAAAAATAGAGGGAGAATTAAACGAAAAGAAATTAACATTTATGCATTTTATAAGTCCTGCTTTCTCATATGACTTTAGCTTTTTATCCTTAAACTAGTTAAAGTGGTAAAGTATTCTTACTTGTTTTTTAATTCATATCTGTCATGATTTATATTTACTAAAGGATTCTTCAACACTAATAAATTATTATCTATTTCTAAATTGATTAGTCAAAGAGATAAATATATAGGAGCCAAGCAAATGACAAATTAGCCACTAACTTCATATCACCACACACAAAATATTGCTTTCTAATTAAATTTTACATTGACCAACATACACAAGGAGTTTTAATTCATGACGAGTAAGGTAAATACAATGAAATAGGTTCATAGGTTCAACATTTTTAAATTATAAAGAAAAATATTAAACATAAGAGTCACAATTTGACTACTTGTAGCCTTCAACCAACAAAAGGCGTTGTGTGTCACACCTGGTAGTGCAGTATTCATTTAGAAGCGATGGTACGTGAGGCGCATCAAATTATGTCTCTTCCTTTTTTTCTTTGTTATTAACTATTTTTGTCTAAATTTATGAACCAGTTAACCATTTATAGTGCAAATTGGTTAACCGGTTAAACATCTTTAAAACTGCACTGGTTTTGCCTGCGTTAACCGGTTAACCAATTGGTTAACCGGTTAACGCAAGTCAGAATAGACTTTTTGGCTTGTTTTAAGCCCCTTTTTGGTTCTTTTTTCTTCTTCTTCTTCCTCCTTTTTATTTTTACCTTTGGAAGCACATTTGGGAGTGATTTCTCCTTAATTTCAATGAACTTTGGATGTAGATTAGAGTAGTTAATGTTCATTAATCAAAACTACCTTTAAGTGGATTATTCAATTCATTTAAGGTACTTTGTGTTAGTGATACATTTTCATGCTTGAATCCACCGAGATGAGTGATTGAACTTAAGGATGGAAGAGTACCATGAGTGCGGATCAATTTGGTATTCACCTTTAGTTTTGTGCGGTATTGCGTCCGGATGGCAATTTATATATCGTTTATCTCACATGAATTAGCACTAATATTGTTCACCTTAATTGGTGGTGGCCGACCTCATTTGTAGGGTAATTACTTCGTAAATTACTCGGTGATTGCTTAACATATACTTAAATTTGTCCCTAATTCGGAATAAAAATCTAATTGGGTACTTGCACTTTCGTGGACCAAACCTCTTGTTGGTCGCGTAATCCCAAAGTGGTTAATCATATTGCATTAAGAATCAAGACTTATGGATGTTTGATGCATAGGTGCTTTGGGTCTCCCAATCGCCTTTCAAATTTCATTGAATTCGGTTCGGATTGTCTTGATTAATCGCTATAGTGTAAGATTCTAAGAGGATCTGATTGCCTTTCGATTTTGGTTATTCTTTTGGTTGTGGTTGATTAAGTTCACCATACCACTCTTATGTAACTATTATTATACTATTATTATTATAAATATTTTAGATTCTTGCACTTTAATTGTTTTTGCTACTAACATTTAAATTCTTGCACTTTTATCGCTTTTATTTTATTTTGCTTTATTATGCTTTATTTATCCATATCATGTTTATTATTTACTCTTATTATTTTTTTGTTGATTTTCCTTTTGTCCATTTGGACACAAAAACATTAATAAAGGATTAAATTTCTAAAAAACTTGTGACTTTAATTTGTGGACTATTGGTTACTATCCTTGGCTTTGGAATGAAGATTTGGACTTAGATTCTTAGGACACATTTCCTTTGCCTTGACCTTCATCAAGTTGGAATTTGCCTTTATTTGGCCATTTGCTAGCTTATAAGGATGGAGCTCTTATGCTCATAATTTGAAGTATCATCAAGTTTGGTTAGATCTTTCTTCCCTTGTCTCCTTTTTTTAGGATAGTCCCTTCACCTCCTCCCCTTCTTTAATTTTCAAAATCTTCTCCCTTTTTCAAAGGATTCCTTCTTTTTAAATCATCACCTCTTTAATAAACAAAACCTTGACTTTTGTCAAGTGGCTTTTACTCTTTTTCTTTTCTTTTAAAATCAATGAATCTAATCATGTTGGCCTTAATTCAAAAAATAAAAAGAATCAAACTCATTCAAGTTGTTTTGTGCCTTTGTGCATTTTTTGTGTATTTTCTTTAAAAGAGTGTCGATTATGAGTCATTATTCTTTAGTCGGGTGTAAGTCTCTCAATCTCCATGGTTGTAGTTTGATGTAATTGAGTCTCTTGTCATTTGTGGGGGTTTAGTGCCATACTCGTTGATTTTTATCCGAGTTGGCGCTCTCCCCATAATGATGTATGAGTCAATGCCTTCATTCTCATGGTAGTTTGTTTGGTCATCCACTTGAAGATGACAAATTCTCTTCACTTAATAAAATCAATCATAATCAACCCTTTTCACTATTTGTACAACGAACTACGGGTTTTGATCTCGCATTGCACTTGGTGGGTACGTAGGCATGAGGTGGTAAATCTCTCCAAACAAAAAATATTAAAAAATAATTCTTTTCTCATCCCCCAACTCTCATTTAACAAACCTTTTTCAAACCAAAAGCAGTACCACAGACATTTTGGGTGCGTAAAACCTTCCCATTGTGTAATCTATCCCCTTACATGTTTCTCTGTTGTGTTTCTTTAGCTTTTTGCTTTTAGATTCATTAGGATTTATTCGCTATTTTTTTTCCTTTTGGAATAAAATAAAAGCGCGGTGGCGACTCTGTTTACTTTGAGTTAAGTTAACTAATAACTTACACTCATGATTTTACAGCTACAGGTGGAAGAAATGACTTTGTCGTTTTTGTTTTCATAAAAACAATGTTGCGGGTAGCAAGAGTCGCCACCGACTTTTCTTTTATCCAATTTAGGAAAGGTGGAAAAGAACAGGAAAGACCTTGGTTTAGATTTTTGAGTTTGCGGGGTAGGTTATACAAAGGGAATGTGTTAGCACCCTTTGTATCCATGGTTATCCATGGGCTCTTAACTGCTTAAGTCACTTTGTTTTTGTTTGAAAAAAATAGTAGTAACGTGTTTAAAAAAGGCCCTCCTTTGTAATGATTCTTGTATGAATGTATACAAAGTGGTTTTTTTGGAAGGTTTTTGAAAGTGTGAGGTACAAAGAGTAATTTTGCTTTGAAATGGTGAGCAAGTAGTTAAGGGTTTCCTACCTACTCAATGTCATTCATGTTACTTTTTCTTTCCTTAGAGATAGGAATGTCCTTACTATTAGTTAGTAAGTAGTTTTATCTTTGGATGTAAGGTACAGACGTAGGGTCATCGAATGCGGAAACCATCCGGGTGTAATCCTAAGGTGGTTGTCACGCGATACTACACTCGGACGAGGTCTATTTTAAGAATGTTATCGGTTGGGGAGTAATCCAATGTACCGATGACATTCTAAAGATGGTTGTTAACTCCTGGCACCTCTGTTCGCACCCTTTTGGTTTTCTGCAGGTACAATGAAGACAAAACCTTAGTACGTACCTGTGTGGGTTGGTGTTATATTACCTTGACTTCATGCTCGTGACTCCAAATCTAAACCCGTGTGCTTTGTGTGATCTTGTTTGTGGTTGTTGCATCCACGCATTCATGTATCATAAACATCATTGCAACTGCTTTTAAGGAAAACAACTCGGATTGTTGCAAATATGGACAAGGAAACTGTTCCTTTTTGTGAAAAGTTTAAATAAAAGTTCTGATTCTCGTGCTCTCGATATTTCACATGTTTGAAATAATTGAGTCAATTCCTTGAAAACAGAAAGTAAAAAAGAAAGAGCATTGCATTCATCATTTGCATGTGCATTTCCCTGAACAAGAGCTCATTTGTCCTTCCGTCTTTGTACCAGTTGGTTGATTTCTCGACATTTGTACTGGATTCTAAGTGATTACTGAGGGATAATGGAGAAGACAGAGAATGTTGATCCTATGTCAAGTTTTAAGGTGATGACCAATCCAATGTATGACTCTCCTCTAGACAACATTGGTCCACAGTTGGATGTTCCTATCCAGTCTCAATTTTTACGAGGTAGCTTTGTTGCTCAAGTTGATGAAGGGATTCCCGATTTCTTATGAATATGCCAAATCCTCAAAGTGTCCATCCTGTGACAAAGCTGTTTGATTCACTATTTATGTAACTCGAGAAAGGATGATGTGATTTCGAGGAACAATTGAAGATGATTACAGGACTCAACACATCTGGCTTTAATACAGAGGACGTATGTTTGGTACCAGACGTGGTTATTCCTCCGAAGTTCAGGATGCCTTGTTTTGAAATATACAAGGGTGTCAGTTGTCCAAAATACCATTTGACGATGTTCTGTCGGAAGATGGGCGCTCATGTCAAAGACGATAAGTTGATGATTCACTGCTTTCAAGAAAGTTTATATGGAGGATCCTTGATGTGGTATATGAAACTCAAACGGAATCATATTCAGTCTTGGGAAAACCTATCTGCTGCTTTTGTGAAACAGTACAAGTACAATGTTGGTATGGAGCCAGATCGTGATCAACTTTGGGCCATGTCCCAGAAAAACAAAGAAACCTTTAAGAGGTATGCACAGAGATGATGCGAGTTTGCTGCCCAAGTTAGTCCTCCATTGGAAGAAAAAGAAATGACCAAGATATTTTTGGAAACTCTCATTCCTTTCTATTATGAGAAGATGGTTGTTACTGCACCCACTAACTTTGCTGAAATGGTGAACATGTGAATGAGACTAGAAGAGGGTGTCCGTGAAGGACAGTTAACCAAAGAATAGATTTCTGCTAGATTTCATAAAATGAAAGATGGCGAAGCCAATGGTATGTTTCAAGAGAGTTATAGGAGAAACAATCAACGTCGTCATCAAGTGGCATTTGTAACCCTTGTTGCTAAGCAAGACAATGTTCAAGAGAAAGCACAGTTTGATCAAATCCCAATGACTTACAATCAATTATGGTCTTATTTTGCCCGAACTCGGTAATGACACCTAGAAAAACCAAAGCAACGAGATCCCGTCCTCCTTGGTACAACCCAGATACCAGTTGTGAATTTCATGGTGGGGTGATAGGGCATCCGATTGAAGAATGCAAGGTTTTCCAAGAACAGGTTCAAGAGATGATCAACAATAAAGTGCTAACCTTTGAGGAAAGAGTAACATTTGTGAATGGAGTGCCTTTATCCTGAAGAATCAAGAAGGTTGAGAATGTGCCTATAATCAAGAGCTCATACTAGGACAATCTCCTCAGATCTTTAGTTCATTTGCTACAATCTTATTTTGTAATATTTCATGATTGTTAATGTTTTGTTTGCATGTAAGAACTTGTTTGTTTTGAATATTAATCATAATGCATCGAGTATGTTTATCTTGAAGTGATCCATTCACTTTCGCTTATTTAATTTGTTTTCTGCATTGCAATACCAACTTCTTGTCTTAACTCTTGGAGGGAGGATGATGAAGTGAAAATGCAAAATTTCTGGTTGTATGCTTTTGAATAAGACCCTGCTGATGATGTAAGGCATTATTTCAAAATCCCAAACACCGGAGATATAAGGAATATAATCCCTTGTTAACCCCTTTGAACCTTGAAGTAGGAGTTTCTTTTCTAAATGAAAAAACCCTCACATTTAACCTTGGGGCTGGGTAGTCTTTAGTTAATTTGACCAAAGTGTCCAAATTTTAAAAGGATTGCGCGTCTAAAAGAAAACCACAATGGTTATCCCTCATCCATGAAGGAAGGAGACAATCACAACCTTATTTAACAAAGTCAGATAAGCCAATGTCACATGATTTGTTCAAAAAAAGGAGATAGAAAGAAAAAGAAAAGCCCAAGTCGAAAAAATTGAATGACTTAGGCAAAAATTGGGCCATCCCGCTGGACGTCAAAATTCAAAAAAAATGTCCAGGCAAAAATTAGGGAAAATAAAATAATAAGAATCGCGAAAAGCAAAAAGAAAGGATTGAAAAAGAAAAATCCTCATCAAAAGAACAAATCTGTGTGACTACTAAGTCAAAAGCTGACAGGGTGATTGTTATTCCCTGAAAATCCTCACTGGATCTTAAACTGTCAACCTCATGGGTTCTTAAACCGTCAGTTTAATCCTTTTGAGAGATGAACCTTTATGTTGAATTAGCTAAATATAGGACTTAAGGACATCACGGAGATCAGGTGGGTACAAATAAATTTTTGAGCCTAAAAATCCTTTTTTTCTTAAAACCGTGAACCAAACCAAGTTATAACCCTCAAAAGACCCAATTGAAGCAGGGTTTGTTTTGAAAGTGTACTTCAACGAGATAGCGTTCCTGACTCCTATGAGTTGTGTTAAAAGATCTTTGTTGGTATTGCATATGCATTAAAAAATAAATGTCGCATCCAAACTAGTGATTCACTCACAAGGTTTTGCGACATATTTTCAAATAAAAACTTCAAGATAAACATATGTGTTGCATTAGAATTATCATTCTCAGAATTAACATTTTCTGCTTGCATACATTTGTTTGACATCTGAAAGCTAACTGTCGCTCCCGGGATTTTCATCCTAGTACAAACGCGAAAGTGGCGCGGAAAAGATAGAGTCGCCAGCCAGACATTTTTATCCCGAAAGAATGGGAAAGGTAATGTTGCACAAACCTGAGGAAGAAGGAAAGGACAAGGTCCTGTGAACCAAAGATCTGGGTTCGGGAGTCGGTTACGACCTGGGAAGGTATTAGCACCCCAGATCGTCCGTCGTATCCGACGGGATCCAAGCTTGCTTGTTTTTGTTTCAAAGGGTGAGAAATATAAAGTGCCGCTGAATAAAACCGCTACTGGAACTGGAATGAAATGAGAAAAGGAACTGGAAAAAAGAATGGAATGAAAGGGGGAAATGTAGGGAAAATAAAGAATGTGCTCGAACGGGCCCTACCCCGCTGCCTACGTACCTCATCAGGATAATGAGGATCAGAGTCGACGTAGTTCTCCTAACTAAGGCGGGAACTATTTGTTTGTGTTTTTTATGGCTGGAACTGCGTATGTCTATGCTCAGGTGTTGCAGGCTCGTCTGGTACGAGTGCGTGTACCGTCTTGCATGAAAGACAAGTCGCCGCAAGTTCGCGTTGTGAGTGAATGAGATGAGAAAAGAAGTTCCCGCAGGATAGTCGCTTGTTATTTGTTTTTTTGTCTTTTATGAGAAATGTTTTGAATTTGTTTGTGAACGGTCTTGTACTAAGACCTATCCATCGCAGGAAGTACTTACACCTCGCCCCGAAAAAGGATGCGTATAAACACTCCGCAACAAAGTCTCGTGTCGTACAAGATTGTTCGGTTTATCCTTAGATGTTTTATTATTTTCTTCATGAGGAGAGAAAGAATGACTCAAATTGGAAAAGGGAAAATCTAATGGGAACTAAGGCACAACCCTAATTTTTATTTATTTATTTACATGGGAGATCCTATGGTTTGTGGGGTTTTCTAAACCTAAGGAGGAGAGGAAAGAGGAAGAGAAAAGGAAGAAGAATACAACTTACTTCCTAATGAAGTTAAGTTGGTTCCAAAAGGGGAAAACCTAACAAGCACAAACATTATGTAAGGCAAAATGGTGCAAATTAAATGCATTAGAAATACCAAAGAGGATAGGGTTTTTAGACATACCTTGCCCTCCCTAAAAAACAAAGGTTAGTATGGTAAACATGATAAAAATAAGGCAAACAAAATTACCTAATTAATTCCTAAGGGAACTAGGACCTAAACTAGCCTCAATCTATGGTTTGAAGGACCTAAAACTAATGTAATGCAAAATTCAGCGACTTATTTTCAGCACCTAATGCACAAACAACTATGAAATGCACTATGCAATGTAACAACTTTTTACAACACCTATTTGTATGCAAAAACAGGTCTTAAAAGTCACAAACAGCATGAATTTACAACAAACAGCATGTATTTTACAACACCTATATGCAAAAACAGCTATGAAATGCAAAATCCAGATTTGATGTTTTTCACTTTTAATGCGCAAACTCAATGCAAAGTACACCAATCAATCATGATTATGCAATAATGAACATGGATCAAGCACATGATTTAGATGAACATTATTATTCTTAATGGAGTATGCAAGAATGCATCATATGAATTATTATGCAACAAGTATGCAAAACATGAACATGGCACATGAATATGATGAACATTGATCATGAATATGAAAAATGATGGGACAATGAAAGTGTTAAGCGTAATGCAAAAACCAGAACTTGATTGATGGAAGAATGTGATCAAAAATGCAATAAAAATGCAAAAAATGCAACACATTATGCTTATGCATAAACATGCTTGTGAATATGCAACATTTGGTGTATGATGCAAGGATGCGAATGCATTAACGATACATGCGAATGACGTGAAAATTGGAATGCAATATGATCCTATATATGCTAAAGAATGTATGGATATGGAAGCAACATGCAATGATGCAAGACATGCATTAATGGACACAAAATCACATAATATGCGAAAGGGACGGAATCGTGTCGAATCGACTCGAAATGGGGGAATGGGATGTCAAAACTAACCTAGAAACTCCCTAAATTCAGTACCTACACATGTATGGGGGATGATAGGCATGAATAATTAAGACTAAGCTATCAAATAAGCTAAAATCTAAATTCCTACGACGAGAACCGTTTTTCCTATTTACAAGGGATTCATTACACCTATTAGGACCTAGATTAGACTACAAATCTAATTCCTAATAAACCAAATGCAAATTGCAAGCAAGAAAGCAACGAAAACGAAAATGAACGTTACAACGTAAACATAATCGAAAATCATGCGGAGAATGCCGTTAAGGCGAGATGAAAAGGATAAATTAAGGCATAATGGTTAAATCACCAACCTACAAAACGGAGTAGTGTTTCGGTAATTGTTGCAATGAATCGGAGTGCGAATGGAGAAGAAAACCGGAGAATCCGCGAATGCAAAATAAATGCGGTTCGGTCTTGACGCTTCTCGATTAATCACTTCCGATAAGTCACAATCTCCACCAAAAACCAGTAGCTTCTTATTCCACAATGCTCAATTCAATGGAGGATGGAGGCTAAGCTTTAAGACCTTCAAGTTTCAATGTGAAACTTGAAGAACTTTTGTTGAAAATCTATGGTGAAAAATGGTGGAAAAGTGGGAGAGAAAGTAATGAATTTGAGATTGTGAAAATGGTGATTGAGTGAAGAATGAGGGAGAGAGTGATTTGTGGTGATTACCCCTTAGCTTTGGGAGGAGATGGGTTTATATAATGGCTAGGCTTGGCATGAGGTTTGGGCTTGGATGTAGCTTAGGTTAGGAATTAGTTGGGATTCTAGAGAATTCTAGAACTCCTTGGAAGGTTGTAGAAAACTCTAGAATGTGGTAGAAGATGGTGAGCTGGCTCTTCTAGAACTTTCTTTAGTTGGGATCAATCCAATGCATTAAACACCATGAAGCTTATGATGGAGATTAGTGAAGTGAAACACAAGCTTAGTTATTCAAGGAATGCATCTTGAGTTTGCTCTCTTGATTATGGAATGCACAATAATTAGAATGAACCTGCATACATTCAATGATAACTTGCAAATATCAATGGCAAAATTCAGCTTGAAACCAATGAATCTAGTGTACACTAGCCCATGAACATTTGTGGTGAAGACCACTTTAATGGAGCAACAATAGTGGAGCTTGAATTGAGGCCAAAGTGAAGCTAAATGAGCTATAGAATGTGTACCAATCATTTCCAAGTTCAACCCCAAAGATAGCATAACATTCCCCCTTGTTTTGCATTAAAAACAGCAGCAAAATGGCAAAAAACAGCATCATGTATCGATACATAAGGTTATGCATCGATACATACTGAAGAAAAGGCTAAAATCAGCAAAAAACACATTATGTATCGATACATAACACGGATGTATCGATATATAACAGTTTTTTAACTGTTATGTATCAATACATAGCCAGCACACACGTATCGATACAAAACTCGTATGTATCGATACATGGCCCCCAAAAACTGTTTTTTCCTTGATTTTTTTCACTCTTTCTTGCTCAAACTTCATCCACAAGTCCCTTATGACCAAGATTTCATGTCCTTGACCTCAAGAAGTCAAGAGTTAACTTTTTACTCATCCTGGTTGACTTTTCTCCAATTTTCTGATTTTCAATCAACTGAACAATTGAGGGCCTTCCAAAATGAGTCCAATGGTGAAATTTGAACCATAGGTACTTGACATCATGTAGAGAACCATGAAACCATGCTTGGACCAAAGTCTCATTGATAAGCCCAGTTCATTAGAAACCCTCATCTGACTCCTTTTTGCTGGGAAATGTTGCACTGCTTGCCTCCCTTGATCAAAGCACCTCTGTATAGGACTTGTGGCTTCAAGTGAATACTTGTGGGATGTTGTGGACCATTTGCACAAGGTTGAGAAGCTATGTGGCCCTTTGATTGCCTTTGTATAGCCTTCAGTTGCTTTGTTCACTGATCACAAACCTATGCCCCTGCTGTGATGGTTATGATGCAATGTTTTTGGTTATTTTATGAATTTATGTATGCTAAATGCTATGCAAAAAGTTGGGGAAATGAGAGGGAAAATTTTGAGGTATTATAGCTGCCCCTATTCAATCATCTGCAGGCCTGAACGAATAATTGCGAGAGCTTTTAGACGTTCAAGGTATGGAGTGATTGGATACTCAAATAAAACCTGGAAATTTGAACTCAGTGGGAAATAAAATATATTGGGAAGAATGCCGTCCTCAAATGACAATCCTCAAATGATCTTCGGATCTAAAAACGAAACCACCCTCGAATAGGGACGCAATGGTACCGGCCTTAGTCGATAACCAGAACACAAAGACTGACCTCAGAAAGACCTTGCAAAAGAGACAAACTGATCTCAATCAATAAGCTCAACGTGGTCTATCATCCTCGAATGATGGCCACAACAACAAGACCAACCTCGGAAGGACTCGAAGAAAAGAATGCCATCCTCGAATGACAATTCTCAAAAGATCCTCGGATCTAGCACGAAACCATCCTCGAATGGAAACACAAAGGTATACCAGCCTCGACTGATAACCAAACACAAAGCTGACCTCAGACAAACTTTGCAAAAGAGACAAACTGACCTCGATCAATAAGCTCAAAAAGCGAACTACTATCCTCGAATAATAGCCACAAACAAGACCAACCGCAGAAGGACTTGAAGAAAAGAAATGCCATCCTCGAATGACAATCCAAAAGATCCTCGGATCTAACACGAAACCATCCTCGAATGGAGACGCAAAGGTATACCAGCCTCGACTGATAACCAAACACAAAGCTGACCTCAGACAGACTTTGCAAAAGAGACAAACTGACCTCGATCAATAAGCTCAAAAAGTGAACTACTATCCTCGAATAATAGCCACAAACAAGACCAACCGCAGAAGGACTTGAAGAAAAGAAATGCCATCCTCGAATGACAATCCAAAAGATCCTCGGATCTAACACGAAACCATCCTCGAATGGAGACGCAAAGGTATACCAGCCTCGACTGATAACCAAACACAAAGCTGACCTCAGACAGACTTTGCAAAAGAGACAAACTGACCTCGATCAATAAGCTCAAAAAGTGGACTACTATCCTCGAATAATAGCCACAAACAAGACCAACCTCGGAAGGACTTGAAGAAAAGAATTCCATCCTCGAATGACAATCCAAAAGATCCTCGGATCTAACACGAAACCATCCTCGAATGGAGACGCAAAGGTATACCGGCCGCAGGCGGTAACCAGAAACAAAACAAGGAACATAGGACAAGATGGAACAGGATCGTTGTACATAAACGAGAGCCCAGGAAAACAGGACCATTGTACAAAACGGGAACCTGCGACGCGACCGTTGTACCAAACAAGACGCGGAATAAGTGACAAACATCGACTTGAAAAGACAAGGATGTCTGGAAAATGATATTGGTATCCTCTGTGCGGAGTACTTCAGGTTGAGAAGATGTTATAGGTTGTATGTAATATACCTCAAAACTGGCCCATGTTGGCATGCATATGTTTGAATTTATGGCGTAATGCTCCATGACGATGGAAATGCTATGCTTTGGAGGATGCAAATGTAATGATGATTATGCGCATGCAAATGCAAAGAAATCTCCTGATAAGGAGACTGGAGGCATCCCAGATAGCTTGACTGGGGAGGAACTGATGGTCAATGCATTGATCTGGTTAGTCCCGGTGAAGAGGAAACAACTCTGTGGGGAACGTTGTTAGTGATGCACCGGCTCTGAACTGCCGGTATTGCCAAAAATAAATTGGACTTTTAAGATTGGATTGCCAAGACCCTGCTGGAGATGGACCCTTCTTGAACTCTGATGGGGAAGTGAAGACCTCCTGGCTTGGCTGAGAACCAAAGGCATGATACTGCTGAGGAAGCAACTGATGGGGAGGCAAAACACTCCTTATATTGCTGAGAATTGCCCCTGTCTGAAGGGAAACTTTTGCTTGGGGATGGCACCCACCTCTTGCTACCTTGCTGGGAGGAATTTCAATTTCCACATTGCTAGGGATGATTGGAGACCCTGGGAGACACCTGCTTTTGTTCAAACAAAAGGGGATGCTCCTCCGGGATAATTGTTGTTAGCTTTGTTAGCAACACCAGTACCTGTACCTGCATGAGAACAATCGATAGTACCTGCAACATAAAGAATTAGTTTGGGACCTGCTTGCCCCAGGCTCATAGTATGAATCATTATCTGGGCATCTCGACACCCTTTCAGAGTTGTATTAAATGTTTCTATTCTCCTGCACAAGTTAGAAAGCATTCGAATGTTCACAACACAATGTAAGTCACAATTTGCTAGACGTTTTCACAATCAATCAATGCTAAATGAGAAACAGCAAAACAAAAAGCAAAGTAGTCAAACTGACTGAAGTTGAATTTTTATTGACTTGGAAAAAATGGCCCTGAATAGGCAATACAAAGGAAGCAGTTCCATGGAAAGAGGAAACAACTAAAAAGAAAAACAAACTATCCTACTAGCAATGTGAGAAGTGGATCTCATCAAGTCTCAACCCAGTGATGACTCGTATATCTTCCAGACGCTCCGCTCGCCCTGCCTCTTGAGAAGAAGTAAATGAATTGATCTTCAACCCTTAGGATAGCCTCAACTGTAGGTAGGTCATGGATCTCGCAGATCGCAGTCGTTCATGTTAATCCCTCTTTTGCGTGGATCGCCTTTTCAGGTTTTCAATCCACCGGGATACCCTTTTTTGCCTGAGTTGTCCGATGTGGCTTTTCAACTCAGCGGGTGTACATTTTTTTCAAGATTTCCCTAACTTTTGCCCGAGCCTTTTATTCTGTTTTTGGCTCGCCGGGATGCCCATTTTTGCCTGGATCTTTATTCTGTTTTTATCCAGCGGGTCTTTTTACACGAAGTATTTTCTTACTGCGTCTGCGTTGACAGGGGATTGGAAGTCTTCTCCGTCCATGGTTTTCAGCATTAAGGCCCCTCCTGAGAAAACCTTTTTAACCACGAACGGTCCTTCATAGTTGGGTGTCCACTTGCCCTTGTGATCATTAAGAGGAGGAAGAATCCTTTTCAGCAATAAGTCTCCTGGCGTGTACCTCTGTGGTCTCACCTTCTTGTCAAAAGCCTGCTTCATCCGTCGCTGATACAACTGTCCATGGCATACAGCTGCTAGACGCTTCTCTTCAATGAGGCTCAATTGATTATATCTGGATCGGAGCCACTCAGCTTCATCTAGCTTGATATCCATCATCAACCTCAACGAAGGGATTTCCACTTCGATTGGTAGGACTGCCTCCATACCATATACCAATGAGAATGGAGTTGCCCCAGTTGAAGTGCGTACTGATGTTCTGTACCCATGCAACGCGAATGGTAACATCTCATGCCAGTCTTTGTACGTCACAACCATCTTCTGCACAAACTTCTTGATGTTTTTATTAGCCGCCTCGACGGCGCCATTCATCTTCGGACGATATGGAGAAGAGTTGTGGTGTTCTATTTTGAAGTCTCGACACAAGTCAGCCAAGAACCATTATCAGTAACGATCCTTTCAGGGACTCCGTACCGGAAGATGATGTCCCGTTTAATAAATCGGGCGACCACTTGTTTAGTGACATTGGTGTAGGACGCTGCTTCAACCCACTTCGTGAAATAATCAATAGCAACTAGGATGAAGCGATGACCATTAGAAGCGGTTGGCTCAATCTTTCCAATCATATCGATGCCCCACATAGTGAACGGCCATGGTGAAGACATGACACTCAACGGATTCGGAGGCACATGGACCTTGTCGGCATAAATTTGGCACTTATGGCATTTGCGGGAGTATTTACAACAATCAGATTCCATGGTAATCCAATAGTATCCTGGTCTCAACAATTTCTTGGCCATGGCATGTCCTCCAGCATGGGTGCCAAAGGAGCCTTCCTGAACCTCCTGCATTAACATGTCTGCTTCGTGTCTATCCACGCATCTGAGCAACACCATGTCGAAGTTCCGTTTGTACAGCATGCCGTCTTGATTCAAGAAGAAACCTCCTGCCAGTCTTCTAAGGGTCTTCTTATCTTTACTAGATGCCCTGGCCGGGTATTCTTGAGCCTTCAGGAATTGTTTGATGTCATGGTACCAAGGCTTGTTATCTTCACCATCATCGACTGCAAAGACATAAGCGGGTCTTTCAAGACGGGAGACCGAAATTCGAGGCACAAAATTCTCTTGACAAACTTTAATCATGGACGACAAAGTTGTTAGAGCATCGGCGAACTGGTTTTCATCTCGAGGAATATAGTTCAGCTTGACTTTGGTGAAGAAAGTTAACAACCTCCTGACATAATCTCTGTAAGGAATCAAACGAGGTTGATGAACCAACCATTTGCCATTGACTTGATTTACCACCAAAGCAGAATCTCCGAAGATCTCAAGGTTCTTGACTCGCAAGTCGATTGCCTCTTCGATCCCCATGATACAAGCTTCATACTCCGCCTCATTGTTAGTGCATTCGAAAATCAACCGAGCGGCTAAAGGTGTGTGGACCCCTTCTGGCGAGATAAGAACAATACCTACTCCACTTCCATTCATGTTGACAGCCCCGTCAAACATCAACTTCCATTTGGATTCAGGGTCGGGTCCCTCCTCCGGAAGTGGTTCTTCGTAGTCTTTCGACTTGAGGAACATGATGTGCTCATCCGGAAACTCAAACCTCATGGGTTGATAGTCATCGATCGGCTGCTGAGCCAAGTATTCTGACAACACACTTCCTTTGATTGCCTTTTGCGAAGTGTATTGTATGTCATACTCCGTTAGTATCATCTGCCAACGGGCCACTCTTCTTGTCAAAGCCGGCTTCTCAAAGATGTATTTCACAGGATCCATCTTGGAAATTAAGAGAGTAGTGTGAGTCAGCATGTACTGTCTTAGTCAGCGAGCAACCCATGCCAAAGCACAACAAGTTTTCTCGAGTAGTGAGTATCGCGTCTCACAATCGGTAAACTTTTTGCTAAGGTAATAAATGGCGTGCTCTTTTCGACCAGACTCGTCCTGCTGACCCAGCACACACCCCATCGATCCTTCAAGCACAGTAAGATACATAATCAAAGGTCTCCCTGGCACTGGAGGCATAAGAATTGGCGGTTCTAACAGGTATTCTTTGATTCGGTCAAAGGCTTGTTGGCCGTCTTCGTTCCATCTAATGGCTTGATTCTTCCTCAGAAGCTTAAAGATGGGCTCGCACGTGGCTGTTAAGTGAGAAATGAACCGTGCAATGTAGTTTAGTCTCCCCAAGAAACCACACACTTGCTTTTCAGTCTTCGGCTCAGGCATTTCTTGGATAGCTTTCACCTTGGCTGGATCAACCTCAATTCCTCGTTCACTAATAATGAAGCCGAGTAACTTGCCAGAACGGACCCCGAAGGTACACTTATTCGGATTCAACCTCAGTCTGAACTTCCGAAGTCTGTCAAACAATTTTGCTAGATTAACCAAGTGCTCTTCCTCCGTCTGGGATTTTGCTATCATATCATCAACATAAACCTCAATTTCATGATGGATCATGTCGTGAAATAACGTCACCATTGCCCGTTGATAGGTAGCTCCTGCATTCTTCAAACCAAATCGCATGACCTTATAACAAAAGGTGCCCCAAGGAGTGATGAAAGTTGTCTTTTCCATGTCCTCGGGAGTCATCTTAATCTGATTATAGCCGGAGAATCCGTCCATGAAGGAGAACACGGAAAACTGAGCAGTATTATCGACAAGTACATCTATGTGAGGTAGAGGGAAATCATCTTTGGGGCTGGCCCTATTCAAATCCCTATAGTCCACACACATTCTGACTTTACCGTCTTTCTTGGGAACCGACACAATGTTAACAACCCACGGAGGATAACTGGTCACGGCCAAGAAGCTAGCGTCAAACTGTTTTTGCACTTCTTCTTTTATTTTAATTGCCATGTCTGGACGTGCGCGCCTCAACTTCTGCTTTACTGGAGGATAATCTTCTCTGAGAGGCAGCTTGTGTACCACAATGTCAGTGTCTAAACCAGACATATCTTGGTAGGACCATGCGAAGACGTCAACATACTCTCGAAGCATAACAATCAAACGAGTCTTAACAGATTCTTCTAATGCAACTCCGATCTTGACTTCTTTCTTGTCTTCTTCAGTACCCAGATTTATTACTTCGACATCTTCTTCGTGCGGCTGAATCATCTTCTCCTCCTGTTTAAACAGTCTGGCCAATTCTTCAGGTAGATCGCAATCCTCTTCACCTTCCTCATGCAAGGCTTTAGCAACAACTTGAGAAAATGAGAAACATTGCCATTTTAAAACTTTTCTTTCTTTTTTGAAAAACAAAAGTAAAAAATGAAAGACATAGAACAACATGAATGAATGTGAAACGTCAGCTTTATTTATGATTGTGTTAATTAACCGATGAACCGTTACAAAGAGCTACTATGCCCCGGGAAAGACATAGTGCTTTAATACAGGAAAAACATAAACAAAAAATTATTACTCTTCGAAAGAGGTGACTGAAATAAGCCTTTCTGATGTCCAATTGCTAAGCTGAGTTCCTGGAGCGGCAGGCCTGATCCATTCATCTAGGTCACAGTCACTATCAACTGCATCATCCTGCACAGCACTGATGTTTCCATAGTCTACCACTCCCGCACTCGTGAAAGTGGCCGGGCTCTGACAACCTTTAGCACTTGGTTCAGACGATGATTTCCCAGGATGATAGCCAATCCCGAACATATCTTTCTTCTCTGGCACTTCTACTGGACTGCCCCAGCCTTCTCGTATCCCAGATTCTACCAATTCAAGCGCTTGCTTATAAGAGGCTATGGAAAACCCCATCTTCGGTCCTTCAGGAGAAGTTGCCACCGCGGATGCTTGCTCAAACTTCAAGGGCTCAAAAGCCTGACATGGGGTCTCAACTATTTCTCCATCCATCTCCACATATTTGAATGAAGCCAGATGACTAACGAAAATATCTTCTTCCCCACTGACAGTTACAATTTGACCCTCCCAGACGAACTTTAACTTCTGATGGAGTGTAGACGATACCGCTCCTGCTGAATGTATCCAAGGTCTTCCGAGTAAACAACTATATGCAGGCTGGATATCCATTACGTAGAACGTGGTATTGAAGAACTGTGGACCTACTTTGATTGGTAACTCCACCTCTCCGAACACCGATCTCCTCGACCCATCAAATGCTCGAACTACTAGGTAACTAGGCTTAGAACTACTCCATCATAGTCCAACTTCATCAGTGTTTTCTTAGGCAAGACGTTCAACGATGATCCAGTATCTACCAACACGTGGGAGAGTACTGCACCTTTACATTCTAGAGAGATATGTAATGCCCGATTATGAGCACGCCCATCAGAAGTTAAATCCATGTCTATGAAACCCAATCCGTGACTGGCATTGTGTTGCACCCCAAAATTTGCCCTCCCCAAGACAAGACATTGTGTACTAAGAGGTTCACAAGGTTCACAATACATCTCATGAGGTTCACAAGGTTCACAAAGTTCACAATTAGTCAGAAAGTTTGACAATTCCCTCAGACAATGCATCCTCCTAAGCAATGCATCCTAAACTAAGGTTTTGACTTTCATCAGGCTAAATGGACCCCCAAGAATTCAATTGAGCTTCATAGTATCCTATATGTGTTCAAGAATTCCCATGTCAAGTTTCAAGACTTTCCCAAAAGATTTGCTCAGTCAGATGATCAGATAAGTTAAAATAAGTCAAAGCAGTTAAAAAGTCAAACTAAGGTCAACTGTGGTCAAACCAAAGTCAAACTTCATGATTTTTTGCCAACATCAAGTATGTGAAGTAAAATCCATCATTTGATCAAGGGTTTATCATGATTCGTCAAGGAGATTTCAGATCATCAAGAATCAGGAGTTTCTAGATTACGGTTTTCACAGGAAAAGTCAACTGAACTTTGACCAGCCATAACTTTCACATGCTTCATCAAAAAATTTCCATCCAAAGCTCATTTTTAAATAAATTGAATTCTCTAAAACTTTGTGTCTTACAAGCCAAGCCCAAAAATGCTTCATTTGGAAGGTATGAGCTAAGACATTATATGTCATTTCAAAAGTCAACAAAAAGTCAACATCTTCCAAAGAGCATAACTTGAGAATGGTAAAAGATATGGACATGAGACCAAAGATGTTTGTTAGAGGACTCTTTAAGCTTTCCAAAATGTCCAAGAACACCTTCATATCCTTAAAATTGAGGGACTTATGTCTTTGCAAAGTTGGGAAATTTTTGAGGGGTTTATTGAGCAAATGGGGTCTTAGAACCAATTCTTTCCACATGGGCTTGCATTTTTATGACCCAAACACTACCATGACATCATGCACGAATTAAAAATCATTTATTCAAATTTTTATTCATTTTATTTTATTTATTATGATTTTATACATTAAAAATCATTTTAAATCAAAATAAAATATAAAAGTCTCAATATTTGATTTGATTTTTGTTCTAGAAATTCTTAAAGGCCATTTAGAGATGATTAAAAATAATTTTAAATCAAAATAAAATATAAAAGTCTCAATATTTGATTTGATTTTTGTTCTAGAAATTCTTAAAGGCCATTTAGAGATGATTGAAATCATTTTAAATCAAAATAAAATATAAAAGCCTCAATATTTGATATGATTTTTGTTCTAGAAAGTCATAAAGGTCATTTAAAGTGATTGAGATCATACAAAATCCGATCAATCAAAAATAGGAAGAAGATATCAATTTTTTTCTCAATATTTGATTTGATTTTTGTTCTAGAAATTCTTAAAGGCCATTTAGAGATGATTGAAATCATATAAGATCATATCAACCAAAAATAGTAAGAAGATATCAATTTTTTTTTTAATATTTGAAAGCATATCTTTTTCAATCTCAAGTGATCCAAAAGTCCAAAGTAGGATATGATTTTTTGATCTAATTACACTCACTATATATACATGAAGAGATCACAACACAAAAGGAGGGAATTTGGCTGCTTCTAAGAGTAAGAACAATACTTTAAATTTTCATAAAAAATTCATAATTCGGATTCTATTTTGCAGGCTATATCAAAGTGTTTTGAAGGTTGCAATCTCTTCCTTGATCATCCTTGATGCTATCCCAATGCATTACATCATCCAAAACTCATTAAAATGCATAAACCGATTTCATCTTTAGCTTGAAATTTGATTTTTCAATTTCAATGATACAAGCAATATAAATGAAATTTGATTGTATATTATTGTTCATGATGATGTTTGTAATGTTTCTGGATATTTTGATTTAATGTTTGATGCAGAAACAGCTAAGTGCCATTGCTAGGGCTTGGATTCGAATCCCAACCCCAGGTAAGTTTTGTTTTTTCATTCAATTTCTCATTATTTTCTTTATTGTTTTGTTTTATATTTAATATAAATTATATTTCTTATAAGAAAATATATTTAAATAATCATATGTAAATATATATATCTATATATATTAACTTCATATTTTTCTAAAAGGGATCTCTAATTTATTTTCTAAAAATTTTAATCTTAGATTTTTTATTAAAATATGTATATATTATTATTATATATTTATTTTTGTAAATAGTTAAATTAATATTGTAATTTAAATTATAAACCCTAATTCTATTTTCTTTAAAATTCCTAACCCTAATCTTTAAATATTAAAATTAATTAAACTTTTCTAATATCTAATTAAAATAATTAATAATATTTTCTTTGTAAATAATTATTATATGGTTTATTATTATTATTCATATCATCTTATTTTCATCTCAAAAATTCTTTAAAGTTGTTTATTTAAATCTAAAAATACTTAATTAAATTATATATATATTTTGTATATTATTACTAACCTTTTCTTCTTATAATTATCACTAACCTTTTTTATTGTTTATACTTATCATTTTATTATATAATTATTATTTAAATTGTTTTTATTATAATGTAACTGTAAAAGCCATGTAATAGTTGTAGCTCTTATTGTTTATTTATAAATATATTGCTATGGTTAGTAAAATAGGGAGTGATAACATGTTTGCTTTAAAATTAACTTAGATCACTAATTATAAGATAAATATTTGAATTTGTACACGCACACACGTAAGTCAATCTTTGATCGCCATCTCACTTCCTTAAGGGTTACCTCTCATGTTGCCTAAACTAAATGGTCAAGTAAGGTGTCTAAAAAGCAAAGTCCCTTCTCATGAACAGATCATCTAGTCCCTTTCAATATTATAAGATCAAGTCCCTTCGATGTTGCCTTCGTAAATGATCTTGTCCCTTTCAAATAAAAGATGATAAGTCCCTTCGTATTGCTAAGACACCTTACAGTTGCCTAAATTCAGATTGTCCCTATACATGTCCCTTCTTACATCCAAGGTAATGACTACCTATTCCTTAATAATAGGGATAGTCTTACCACTGAAAGAACATTTAAGAACAGTAAAGATTCAAATTAGGGTAGGTTCCTCTTAAGTACTTGCTCACTCTTCATCAAATTACTTCATTACACTTCATATTTTAAAACAATTTTCAAAACAAAGTCTTTATATATATCCGTACAAGGATCATTATAAAGTACTTAAGAAAAAATTTTAATCACACACTACACTTCTCAAAACAATTTAAAGTGAGCTAAGTAACTAAGAGCCCATGGATAACCATGGATGTAAAGGGTGTTAACACATTCCCTTTACATAACCTACCCCCCGAACCCAAAAATCTTTTAAGGTCTTTCCTGTTCTTTTATGCCCTTTCCTTTGGATATAATAAAAGTCGGTGGCGACTCTTGCTATCCGCAACATTTAACTAAAGTCAGTTCTCCTACCGTGTTACAGAACTGGCGACTCTGCTGGGGATTTAATAAAAGAGGGGTACCCTTAGGAATTAGATCACTCTAAAATTGTTTGCCTTGTTTGCTTTATACTTATCTGTGGGGTGCTCTTATGTGTGAAAGATCCTAACCCGGATCTAGTGTACCTTAGGTAAATGGCAATAGACCAAGGAAACTGTACGGCGTATACCGATATGGTTGATCTGGTGGCCATAGTTAGTGTGACTTCTTGGTTGGTGCTTATGTTCCTTAAGTCAAGTTTAGGATAATATGAGGCTGCCATATGTTGTCAATGCACTAACTAACTTTTAGAACCCTAGTTATCCCATCTTGGCCTTTAGAAAAGTAGTGAGATAACCGGCTTTGGTGAAGACTGAAGTTGGTTGATACTCGATGCTACACTCATTGAGATTCTAAACTTGGAGGGTTTTAGTTGGCAAGTAAGTTACCTACTGAACAACCACCCTTGTGAAGGATCAATGATATTGAGATCCCTTAGAACCTGGTTACTTTGTAGGACAGGATGAACCCACTAAACTTCAGGGGAGGGTATGTAATACCTCAAAATTTGCCCTCATATTTATTCCCTCTATTGGTTCTTTATTTCGCATTCATCAGCATTTTTGATCAATTCATTAACATCATAGTAGTTCATTTTATCATTTCATAAGGTATGAGATCAGTGTCTCCTGAAGGATCAGTCTATTCCACTAGTTTGGTTTTTTTTTCTACCTCAATGGATCTGGTTATAGGGATTACGGAATTAGGGTCTTGTATTCATATCTATCAGTTGAATTCGAGGAATTCCATCATTTGCTTGCAGAGCTAATCAGGGTTTCACGGCGGAGGACTGTTGGCTGGTGGTACAAGAGATCAAGGTACAGGTCCTTATGATGATCAGGGTATTATGGTTGCAATATGAGTGAGGTTGAGATTTGGAGGTGAGATTTAGATGTTCCAGTTGGCCTAAAGTTGTTTATGCAAGTCATTGGGATTTCTATAATCTTTCCTTTATCCACATTTTGTTCAACATCCAAATTACACCCGTATACCTTGTGGTAGTTCATTGTCCGCATTAAGCATAAGTCAAGCCTAAAGTCCCACTCTGCATATTTCTTAAGATCCATTGGTCTAGTCTAACTTCCAAGTGTCCATATCCGTTTGAATTTTACACCCATTTGTCCAATTTTTCAAGTCCTATTCATTTTTCGATCAATCATTCAAATAAATTTATAAACCTCTTTCCAAAGTTCAAGGGTCCATACCGATTAATTATATTGTTACCATCATTTTTTAACTCTATTAAATTGCTCCTTTGGGCCTCATATTTGTCAAAACAAAATAAAATAAATGCCAAGACCCATTACTACAATAACATGTTGTCAGTTATTTTGATTGTTAAGTCTCTCTTGTTAGAAAAAAATATAGAAATGGCAAGCAAATAAAGTTTCTATTATTTCAAATATGATTAATTACATAACTTTTGATAACAGTCTTGGTAATAGATCATGTGATAAATAAATTAACGCAACAAAGGTAAAACCAGTGTCAAACAGCAAATTTGGCTTTCTGCCTGAGATGAGATGTCTTGAGTATTTTAGCTGAAAACTAGCTCGTTCTAGAATCTAGCTTAGGCATAATGGTTCAAACTTGTTCCCTTCTTTGCTTGGACCTGAATTTTACCTTCATTAAAGTCCTCGTGGTTCATCTCTGTTGCATCACGGTGTAGAGCCGACATGCCAGCCTCAACATAGACAACCTTCAGTTGTGCTCCATTGAAATCATCTGTGAACCGAGCTAGCTCTTCAAAGTTTACATCAGGGTGAATGTTTATCTTCCTTGAATGGATTCAAGATCTTGTTTCTTCAGTTGGATGTGAAAACTCAATTTCACGGTCCAATCTACCAGAATGCAGGAGAGCAGGATCAGGAATATTTGCATGATTGGTTGCTGTCACCACCTTAATCCAGCCATCACTACTAAAATCATCAAGCTGGTTCAACGATCCTAATGATGACCGCCCTTTTTGCAATCTGAAACGCATCACAAACAAGTTTAGTTCATCTCCTGTGAACATCATCATCATGAGGACCTGCGATGTTCAACACCCACAACAATTGGGTCAAAAAAAAACAGAATCAGGAAGAAGATAGAGAAAATGATTAGCTTTCTATTGTGATTCTTTTGATTGCTATGTTCTAGAAAATATTTGATGGGTTGCAGCACTATCGGTTCTGATATTGCGTCTTCAATTGAAATTGGGTGGCCTTACAAGGTTAGACATGATTGCTCATGTTACTTGTGATCGGTTTCACGGCTTTCTTTGGTTGCCTGTTGAGTTTGAACCTGAAGTTCCAAGAGGGCTTTCTAGTGCTAGCACAAGCGTTGCTAGTGTTTCGGCCTCTGCATCAATTTTTAGGAGATCTTCATCATCCGAATTTGTTCCTCAAATCCCAGCTTTGTATCTGCAGTTTATAAGGAAAAACAGAACCAGGATTAGGTGAGCATGAAAGATGAGAGGCATAGGATTATAACTCAAAACAGAAAATCAAAATAACCAGCTCATAACCGAAAACACGACAAATTTTTACCATTTTAACAGAATTCCATAACCTATAACTTCCTAACAGATTCACAACAAGCTCATAATTAATCCTAACCAAAATATCAAAGCTAACAAAAGTTCATAACCGAAAATAACAAACTCTAACAGCTATAACAGAATTCCAGCTGAACATACCTGAAGCTTCTAGAGTATTCTTCCAGATTCTATAAAACAGAGCCAACCTCTTCAATTTGGGGGTTCAGCATTCATTGATCTCATCACCATTCCTTTTCACCATTTTTGTGTCTTTGAACCCTCACCCTTCATTCTCTTCCGTTAACAACCATGGCTTTTTCATACCTTCATCACCTTGCATCTGATCTTCAACAACGGTAGTATCACAAACCATTTTCAACCGTCTTCTTTTCGGATTCGGCCTCTTCCCGAGCGTCTCCTTCAACACCAATAACCAACCAACCATCGTTCCATCGTTCGATCTGTAATGGTATCAACACAAATCACAGTTCCAGGTCGCGAGCAAGAACGCGCATAAGAAGAAGAACAAGACAGAGATCACAAGAGAAGAACGAAATCGAAGCTCACCTACACGTAGACTCACGCCGCCTGGAAGCTCTGTGGTATTGACATTGTCCGGATTCTTTCGTCTTCGAAGTTTCTTCTCAACGAACCGAAGTCACTCCGTCACCAACGAAATTCAAGGTACGAAGCCATTAACGTTGTTTCTAAGCTTGGCGTTCACTGTTCTAGCGTGGTGATTGATCTATAGTGGGTCTCGGCTTCGTGATTTTAGGAATTAGGTTTTTGTTTTCGGATTAGGCTAAAAGAGGTTAGGTTGAGATTCGGATCAATGGTGTTGGACCTTGGCTCGGAGAGAAGACGAGTTTTTTGGGAGGGCAGACAAGAAAAGGTGCATGGGGTTGAAGGAAGAAGACAATGGAGAAGATGGAGAGGATGAGGGTGTTTGTGCGGCGGAAAAAGGGAGAAGAAGGAGGCAAATTAGGGTTTTGTAGATTTTTGTTTAACTAGAGTTTAATTCAGATTTTGTTTAAATATTATAATAACTATAATTCAGTTTTAGTTTAATTTAAAAGATTACAGTAAATTGTAATAATTTAATTCTGTTTTAGTTTAATTTAAGATGTTAAGAAAGAATTAATAGTTTAATTTAAATTTTTTAGAAAAAAGATTATAATAGCTTAATTCAAGATTTTTTAGAAAAAAATTATAATAGTTAAATTTAAGATTTTCTTAAATTAAGATTTCTTTAAAAAATTGTTTTTTCAATAAGTTTAATTAAGTGGACAAAATTATAAGTTTAGTTTAATGTAAATTTAAAATTTAGGAAATTTTAATCTACATTTAATCATTTTTTTCTTAACATTAGCTTAATTGAAATAGTCATAAGTTTAGAATTTCTTTTTTTTCTTTTTTTCAAAATGATTAGTTAATTCCTTTTCTTAGATTAGAGATAATCCCTTTCTAATAAAACTATAGTCAAATTAAGATTTAGAAATATCATTATTTAATTCATTGCCTTAAATTAATATTTTAGAAAACATTATTTAAGACTAAGAGTTTATATATAAAAATATTAGATTAAGATTTAATTTTTTCTTTAATTCAGATTTTAGTTAAGTATTACAATAAGATTAGAATTTAATCCCTTTGTTATAAATTAATTAAAAGATATGTTTGATTTTGGCACCCCACTTTTAGGCCCAATATATAAAATAACTAAGAAAATTACTTACTGCACATCCCCTCTCAAAGCTACGAATTGGGCCTATTCCTTTTCCTATTAGCACCCTCCTTTTGGGGCCCAGTTCACAAAAGCACCTAAAAACTTACTAAGAGCACCCCATTTTTGCTCTTGTTAGAACTTCATTTTTTAGTTTAATTATAGTTTCAAGTTAAATGCATAAAAAAATAGGAAAAAGCATTAGAAAATTCCCCAAAAATTAAGGTAGCTTAATAAATCAATTTGTAAATTTGTGACATTTTTATTTTCTGGAATTTATTTATTTTTGAATTAATTCTGAATTATTCTTTTATTTAGCTTTATTGAATGTTTCCTTAATTGTGCAGAATTTTGTTTATTTTATTTAAATAACTTCCATTAATCTTTTTGAGCCATTCTTTTTTCTGTAATTAAAAGACCCCTAATAGCTCTTAGAATATTTTTTATGGAATTTTTTAGGAATTTTTATCTTAGGTTTTGGTAATAAAATCCTTAGGAAATAATAGTTAATTCCTAGCTGAAAATAATTAATTGTTAGGCATAGAAAAAATAAGTATTTTTAGAATCCCTCTTAGTATACTATTTTAGATAGTGTTAGGATCATACAATTTAATTTTTATAATTTTTCTAGGAGATTTAGTATTTTTTAGAATATTAGTTTTTAAGCCTAGTTAGACATAATTCCCATTAGTTTAGGCCATTAGAAAAAATATAGTTCAATACATAAAAAATAATAAAATAGTTTAGTTTAAGTTTAACCCTAGAATTAACATTAGACTTAGGTTTAGTTTAATTTGTTTTAGGATGAACATTAAGTTTGACTTAGATTTAATACTTAGGTGAATTTTCATTTCCATTAGAATATAGAATAAATAAATAAGACTATTCTTTATTCATGCCTTTAAGGCATTTTTAGAATATTATTTCTCATAGTCAAGTTCATTTGTTTTGCTTTATTTTGATCTTACAACTTTAATAGGATTCCCCATTTGTTTTTAGAATCAACTTAACTTCATTAAGAAGTAAGTTGAATTCTATTAGTTTTAAGTTCCCATTAGGAATAGAAAACCTCATTAACCATTAGGACCACTTTGTAAATAAACAATTAGGATCGAGTCTTAGTCCCTTAGATTTTTCCTTTTATCAACTTGAGTCATTCACTTTCTCATCTCAAAAGAAAAGCAATAAAACACTTAATAAAAACCGAACAATCTTGTACGACACGAGACTTTGTTGCGGAGTGCTTATACGCGTCCTGTTTCGGGGCGAGGTGTAAATACTTCCCGCGATGGATAGGTCTTAGTACAAGACAGTTCACAAACAAAAATTCAAAACACTTCTTTTAAAAGACAAAACAAACACAATAAGCGACTAATCCTGCGGGAACTTCTTTTCTCATCTCATTCACTCACAACGCGAACTCGCGACTACTTGTCTCGCATGCAAGACGGTTAACGCACTCGTACCAGACGAGCCTGCAACACCTGAGCATAGACATACGCAGTTCCAGCTGTAAAAAACACAAACAAACAGTTCCCGCCTAGGTTAGGCGAACTACGTCGACTCTGATCCTCATTATCCCGATGAGGTACGTAGGCAGCGGGGTAGGGCCCGTTCGAGCATATTCTTTATTTTCCCTACATTTCCCCTTTATTCTCATTTTCTTATTTCAGTTCCTTTCTCATTTCTCATTTCATTCCAGTTAGCGGTTTTGTTCAGCAGCAGTTATATTTTTCTCACCCTTTGAAACAAGCAAGCAAGCGTGGATCCCGTCGGGTACGACGGACGATCTGGGGTGCTAATACCTTCCCAGTTCGTAACCGACTCCCGAACTCAGATCTTTGGTTCGCAGGACCTTGTCCTTTCCTTCTTCCTCAGGTTTGTGCAACATTACCTTTCCCACTCCTTTGGGATAAAAATGTCTGGCTGGCGACTCTAACCTTTCCGCGCCACTTTCGCGTTTGTACTAGGATGAAAATCCCGGGAGCGACAGCTGGCGACTCTGCTGGGGACTTAACCTGATTCTTCCGGTTTCCCTTGTAGAGTCAATCCTAGCGCCTGTTTGTTTTTGTTTCTTTGGGTGTTTAGATGTTTGTTGCTGTGTGCTTTAGTTTAGCTTTACTGTTTTCATTTACAGTTTTATTTACAGCTTTACTTTATCGCATTTATTTATCGCTTTCAGTATTTTATTTTCCATGCATCATATTATACTGGACTGTCTGGCTGTGCTGGTTTTCATTTTTTCTGTGGGTGGGAGTTACTGTGAGATAAGCCAAATACCCGGCTTGAGTGCACCATAGGATTAGCGTGGACAGACATTGTACTCTTATGGTATCTCACCATGATGGGTGGCGATGTGTTCCACACCCAGATTGCGACCGTCTTGGAACTATTCTGTGTGGGGATTACCTCACTTCAGGGTACGACCTTGATAGTTATGTGCATCTGGTGACCGATCTTCGAGGACCTTAATGGAAACACCCCTCTCCAGTGATGACAGTGGCAGACCACATTTGTTGGCAAACCCACTCGCATCCGAGGGTCCATTGGGAACTCGCATAGGATGGCCTGGTTCTCTCATAGGAATTCAGTTAAAGCAAACTATTCGTATGACGATAGTATTGTACCCTTCGGGATGAATGTACTATTGTTTCTCGATTCAGTGCTTGAAGCTGGAGACTTGTGAGGGATGCTTGTTTTTCCGGACTCAACTGAGACCTCCCTGCGTAGTACATAATACCAAACCGATTCCCTGATTTGGTCATGAGCCATTTCTCGGAGATGGTGAACGTATTATTGCTATTCGGCTTTGAGAGTCCGTGATGTTGACCCGAGTAGCACACCCGTGAGATTGGGAGGGGTTTACAGGTTTGCAGGAACCCTGATACCTTCAGCATACCCACTTTGCCTTTGGTTCAGTTTTTTGATCTGGATTTCTGTTCTTAAGTTATGGATCCCGGATCAGAGGGATGATTATTGTGATATATGGATTCTGAGACCTTGCACTGACACCTGATTATATGATTGGAACGTCGCAGACACTGCACTGATCACATGCCTGTTGCATACATAACATCATAGCATTCTATCATACATGTTCGGCTATTTCCAAAGATCCTATGTTTGAACCATGTCGTTATTGGAATCAAAGCAGATGGATCCCTTGGAAATAATCGAACATGGCATTTGCATGCATCCTTACTCTCATTACAGGTGTTGGGGGACAGATTCTCATCCTGATTCGTTTACTCTTCAGAATGGCCAATTTGAATCACAGTCATCAAGAGGTGGGTATGGAACAATGCCGAGCAGAAATAGCTGAAATGAAAGTCCGAATGGATCAACTTTCGGAAGACATGCAGACTTTGTGCCATGACCACACGCTATTGATGGAGAAGGTTTACCAACTGAAGAAACAAGAGAGCCAGACCAGGGAAGCCCCGAAGTTCCAAGAAGGGCACCACCTGCCCTTTATTACTGCAAAAATTGTTGGTCATCCTAGTTCAGTGATTTTGTTCCAAGATCAGGAAGCGTTTCGCGGGAATTCTCCTCAACTTTGGGATCCTAAGCCTCACAATTTGCAGACTCTTCCAGCTCATCAAAGGGAAGATAAGGGCAAAAGCCGCAGACAAATGCCAAAGACGTTTGAAGCCAAGTTTGATTTGATCCCGGTGTCATATGCACAGTTGCTTGTTTGTTTGCTCGAGCTTAATCTGGTTGAACTTGTCACCGTGACAGCCACACCCAAAAAGCTTCCCCCAGATTTTGATGCCAATGCCAGATGTGTTTTCCATTCTGGGGCACCTGGTCACCATGTAGAAAACTGCAAAAGGCTTAAGCATCAAGTTCAAGAGCTCATTGATGCAAAAGTAATCGAGTTCGCACCGATCAGCAGGGATGTGTCAAAAGATTTCATATCACTAGGAGGAACTTCTCCTTTCCTTACCACAAGAATTATCCCCAATCAGGGGTGTGTGCCTCCGATCTGGGTTTTGAAGACATCGTGTCGGGCACCTTTACCCATTCACCGATCCGACATAAAGAAGAAAGTGCAGAAGAACTCTAGGTGTTCGAATTCATCTCATCATCAGAATTATCAACAACAGGGGAGACTCAAGCTCAAGCAGGTTGAAGAAGTGTTTACTCCTAGTCAAGTGTTTGCCCGTTTGCTCGAGAATTCTTTGATTCAGCCAGGGAATGCCTTGCCAATACCCTATCCCATTCCCCCAGATTACAATATGGATGTCAGATGTGAGTTCCACTCCGGAACATTTGGACATACCATCGATGAGTGCAAAGCCTTCAAGCAAAATGTCCAATATCTAATTGATTCAGGGATCATTACACCAGAAGGGTACCTCAGGAGCTGAAGCCTTTGATCCAGCTGGCCATGCAGACTGCACGAAGCTCAAATCAGGAGATGTAGATTTCTTTGATACATGTATTTTGCTTTATTGTGTTTCTAGATTACCTTCAGAGCTGTTGAAGGAATCTTTTGTTTTTCTGTTGTGGATTGCGACATTTTCCTGTATTTCAGTATTGTTGGCTAATAATTGTATAAGGTTTCGCATATTGGTGTATTCTTTGCTTTATGGAAGTGTGTTGGTACCATTGTTGCAATTTTTCTATCCTGGCAATTTTATTTTGAATTCCCGATACGCAGCACTTTCTCCCTGCACACTCACAGAGTTTATCTTATGATGTGGCACTCCGTGGGTATCTGTCCCCTGATCTGAATGAAGTGGGATCAGTGACATGGCATTTTCACGCATATCATTTTTGCATACTAACAAGTTATCTGGATTTCCTAATTTATTTGACCATTTCAGGGGAAGTATCGGCCATACCAGTACGCTACCCGAGTTAAATCATGGATACAGTACAAGCCGAGTTGAACGAGTTTCGCACTCGGATGGGAGAGTTCATGGTAGCAATGCAGAGTATAGTGCAGGGACAACAAGAGATGAGAACCGCCATGCTGAGGCTTAATCGTCCACAGGTTGATCCTCCAATGGTTACCTTGGACGCCGAAGGTAATCCGATCAACACAGTCATCCCATCTACGGATAATAGGCCTCCTATCCCTGAAGGCATTGGTCCAATTCCTGTTCGTGTAGCAGACCGACAGGAGGATCAATTTACTTTTCTCAATGAGGATGTGGGATTTGGTTCTGGGGCCAATAACCAGGACTTTCAGATGCTAACCGAGAAGGTAAAGGCTTTAGAATGCAAAGACACTCTTGGCATTGATGTTGCTGATATGGGGCTGGTTTCAGGGTTGGTGATCCCTCCAAAGTTCAGACCTCCCGTTTTCGACAAGTACAATGGTAGATCTTGCCCGAAAATGCACTTGCAGGCCTTCCATCGCAAAATCGCTGCACATACGAAAGATGAGAAACTTTGGATGTACCACTTCCAAGACAGCCTTTCCGGGGGTTCGTTAGAATGGTACATAAAGCTGGAAAAGAACTATGTCCGCAATTGGAAGGAACTTGGGGAAGCCTTTCTCAAGCAGTACCAGTATAATATCGACATGGCTCCCAACCGAACCCAGCTTCAGAGCATGTCACAAAAGAAATCCGAGAGCTTTATAGAGTACGCGCAGAGGTGGCGCGAGGTCGCAGCCAGAGTACAACCATCATTGCAGGAGAGAGAAATGGTAGACCTATTCATGGATACCCTCCCGGGGCACTTCATAGAACGTTTGGCAGGCTGTTCAGCTAACGGTTTTTCTGATATTGTCTTGACTGGTGAAAGAATTGAAAATTGGATGAAGCAAGGAAAGATTCAAGTCAACGGTGCCTCCACTTCTGGGACTAAGAAGTCGTTATCCAATGAGCAAAAGAAGCAGTACGAAGAAGCAGGGGCAGTTTGTGTCCAGCGAAAGAAGAGAAATCAAGGTTCGCGTTATCAGACAGCATCCATGATCATCCAAAGTGCCACACGTTCACAACAACAAAATCGTCGTCAGCATAATCCTCAACAGGGTCGGCAACAAAGGAGAGAAAGATTTTTTGACCCTTTGCCAATGTCTTACACTGATCTTCTCCAGCATTTGCTTCAATTAAAGTTGGTTGGGCTTCGCAAGCTGTCTCCACCTCCTTTTCCACTACCGGAAGGATGGGATGCCAATGTCAACTGTGATTTTCATTCTGGGGCACCAGGGCATCATATTGATAGATGTAAAGCTTTTCACCACACAGTGCAGGACTTAATCGACTCGAAAGCTATCAACTTTGCACCAAACATATAAGAGAGATGACACTTTCTTTGATTCGAAGCTTTGAAGCCAGAAGTAATTCGGATACTCTTGTTTTGGTAATGGTGCGTCTTTGCAGTGCAGTTTCATCCCTGTTGAGGGGAACTACGTCGCTCTGATTCTTCATTGGTCTTGGGTCAATGGAGATACGTAGGCAGAAGATCGTCAGGTCTTTCCGAGCAACCTTAGGGGGAAACTTTACTCCTCAGCTTCACTTCCCTCTTCAGATGTCTCGTGTCGGAGTCAGAACAAATAGAAGAAGAGGTATGATTGTCGTGGGTAATTATACCACTGCGAATTGAAGACTACAAGTTCTTGAAAGAGTTGTTGATTGCTGAAAGTATCCAAGACTGACGGGTCCAGACGGAGCCAAGCCTCCTCAACTACGGCTATATTCAGCTTCTTTACTGCATTTCCATTTGTAGTTTCTTTTATATGCTAAACATTTGTTTACTGGTATGAAATTTATTTGTTTTTGAATGTTAACCATAATAAAATGCACATGTTCTTCTTGAAGTAATCCATTCGTATTCATCATGATTTTGTGTATGTGTATTGCAATACCAACTGTCGTGCCTAAACTCTATGAGGGAGGATGACGAAATGATAACGCAAAAATCTCTAATGGTGTGCTTTTGAGAAAGACCTTGTTGACGATGTACAGGCATTGTTTCAAATCCTAAACACCGGAGATATAAGGGAGATAGACCCTCGCCAACCCATTTGAGCCTTGAGGTAGGAGTTTCTTTTTGCATGAAAAAAAACCCTCGCACTTAACCCAGGGGGCAGGGTAGGTGTCAGCTAGCTGGACCGATCGTTCAAATTTCGAAAAGGAGTGCAAATCTGAGGATCCATTACCTTTCGTTGTACCAAATCAAGAGGTCCAATGACCAGAAACTACAATGGTTATCCAAATCAAGAGTCCAAAGACCGGAAACCACATTGGTTATTAATCATTAACCAGAGAATGAGGCAGTCACGACCCTTTCAAAGCAATCAAGACAGACAGTGTCACACGATTTGTTCAAAAATAATTAAGGAAAAAATGATGATGAAAGAGCCCGCTAAGTCGAAACTTGAAAACAAGCGACTTAGGCAAAAATTAGGGCATCCCGCTGGACTTCGCAATCAAAGATTCACAAGAATCAGTCCAGGCAAAAATTAGGGATAAGCGAAAGAATGCAAAAGTGAAAAATGAAAAGGATTACACAAGAAAGATCCTTGAACAAGAACAAAGTCGTGTGATACAGACACAAAAAAGGAAGGGGTGACTGACTCCAAGCGACAACCTGATTGGTGCTTGAAACCGTTAGTGTAATTGGTTCCTCAACCATCACAAAACCCTTTTTGAGAGGTGAGCGCTTGTGAAAGCTAGCTGAACATAGGAATGGAGAACATCACGAAGATGGGTGGGCACAAATAAATTTCGAGCCTATATCTTTTGTTTCTATAACCGTGAACCAGGCCACGATACAACCCTTAAAAGTCCTAACTGAAACAGGGTTATTTTTGAGAGCGTACTACCACAAGATCGCGTTCTTGACTCCTATGAGTTGTGCTAAAAGTTCTTTGTTGGTGTTGCATGTGCATGCTTTCATCCATCAAAAATCAATGTCGTATCTTAACCAGTGATTCACTCACAAAAGTTTGCGACATCTTTTTCAGTAAAACTTCAAGATTAATATGTGTGTTGCATTAGAATTTTCATTCTTAAAATAAACATTTTCTGCTTGCATACATTTGTTTGGCATCATAAAAGTCCATGTAGGGAATCTCAGTCCAGGAGCTTAATCTTGCCAAGTTGAGAAGTCTGAAACTTCCGAAGGACAATCGGTCGAGATGCACTTTTTAAGAAAACTCCTTTGAGTAGGGACTTTCCCAACATTCCTGGTAAGAGCCAACTAATCCGGGGCAATCATGTCGAGCAATCTCTTCAAAATTCAGCCAAGCTGGGGCAATCATTTCGAGATCCAATCTCTCAAAGAACAATTGATCCGTGTGTTTTCTTCAAAGCACAGTCATTCAGAGGTGATCACTTCAAGGCTCGTACTGGGGCAGGCCACCCCAAGAGCACTAGAAGTTATTCTCTCCCGAAGACGGTTTATCAAAAGCACCTATCCGGAGTTCAATATACTGGGGCAGAATATCTCACAGTGATATGAGGTTCTTCATGAATCCTTGCGAGGCAAATTCTTGCACAAACCATGCAGTCTGGGGCAGTTATTTCGAGATCCGACGAATCTCTCCAAGAGTTTGAAGACACTGAGGCATTTCATATGCCATGTTTTCTGTAAAATCCTCTTGAGACATTTACTTCTGACGGACCTTAATTTGAGGCGAGTTGAAAATTGCAAAGAACCATTGTTCACTCATGATTAGTTGACAACCTATCAACCCGGGGCTAGGGGCAAAGCCATTGTTAGCACAGTACTTCAAGAGTTATTTCATCAGCAAGCTTCATTGATCAAAATTCTTTAGCAAGTCTCATTAGACAATCCCTTCTCCAGTAGTGCGGCAAATGGAAGATTACTTCTTGAGCAGAAGGATATCATCGTCTCTCATCCCCGGCATGAGACGCCTTACATCTCTCATTCTCAACATGAAAGGATTTACCTCTTATCCCCAGCAAGTGGCAGCTTGAACTTTTATCTTCAGCAGGAAGCTTTATCATTGATATCACCCGTCATCCCCAGCCATGTGGAAGTTGAAATTTCACCCCGCAAGGTAGCAGAGAGTGGGTGTCGTCCCCAAGCAGAAGTTTCCCTTCAGACAGGGGCAATTCTCAGCCGTATAAGGACTTCTTTCCTCCCCAGCAAGGTGTTTCCTCAACAGTGTCATGCCTTTGGTTCTCAGCCAAGTCAGAAAATCCTCACTTCCCCATCAGAGTTCAAGAAGGGTTCGCCTCCAGCAGGGTCTTGGCACTCCAATCTCAAAGTCCAATTTATTTTTGGCAGTGGCGGCTGTTCAGAGCTGGTGAATTATTAACGGTTTTCCCCGCAGAGTTGTTTCCTCCTCACCAGGATGAACTAGATCAATGCAGTGATCATCGTCTCTTCCCAGCCAAGTTATCTGGAAATACCTGCAGTCTCCTTATCAGGAGATCTCCTTTGCCTTGTCATTAGCATAATCATCATTGCGTCTGCATCCTCCAAGGCATAGCATTTCCATCGTCATGGAGCATTACGCCATAAATTCAAACATATGCATACCAGCATGGGCCAGTTTTGAGGTATTACATAAGACCCGTTACATCTCCAATCAGATTGAAATGTTACCCACAGAATACAACTTCATTTCCCAGGATGGATGCTTCCACCAAGTCTTGTTGTTACCCCCAATTGAGTCTTGTTTCAGTACAACAGTCTCATCTTTTCGCGTCTCCGTTTCAATACAACGGTTGCGTCTTGGGCTCTCGTTTAAGTACAACGATCCCGTTCCTTTCGAGTCTCCATTTAAGTACAATGGTCTCGTCTCTGAGTCTTGTTTCAGTACAACAGTCTCATTTCTTCGTGTCTCTGTTTCAGTACAACGGTCGCGTCTCGGGTTATCATTTAAGTACAATGATCCTGTTTTTCTTGGTTATGGATCGGTTGATACCATCTCCATGTTAGATCGGTTGATCTTATTTGAGTCATGAATCGGTTGATATCATTTCTCTTTGAGTCGTAAATCGGATGATATTACATTCTCGTTTTTCTTGGTTATGGATCGGTTGATACCATCTCCATGTTAGATCGGTTGATCTTATTTGAGTCATGAATCGGTTGATATCATTTCTCTTCGAGTTGTAAATCGGATAATATTACATTCTCGTTTTTCTTGGTTATGGATCGGTTGATACCATCTCCATGTTAGATCGGTTGATCTTATTTGAGTCATGAATCGGTTGATATCATTTCTCTTCGAGTTGTAAATCGGATGATATTACATTCTCGTTTTTCTTGGTTATGGATCGGTTGATACCATCTCCATGTTAGATCGGTTGATCTTATTTGAGTCGCAAATCGGTTGGTGTTGCGTTAAGTCCTGTTTCGCCAACAGGCACCCTCCTTGTGGTTTCGGTTTGTTCAGCAGTCGCAGTGATTACATTGATTCTATTTCACCTGGTTCTATCCCCCGTTACCTATTCAGAGGTCAAAAACAAAAAAATACATAAATAAATAAGTGGGCAGATGGCATTTCTATTACCCTCAGTGTTTCAAATTTTCAGGTTTTATTCGGGTATTCAATCACTCCATACCTTGAACGTCTAAAAGCATTCGCAATTATTCGTTCAGGCTTGCAGATGATTGAATAGGGGCAGCTGTAATACCTCAAAATTTGCCCTCATATTTATTCCCTCTATTGGTTCTTTATTTCGCATTCATCAGCATTTTTGATCAATTCATTAACATCATAGTAGTTCATTTTATCATTTCATAAGGTATGAGATCAGTGTCTCCTGAAGGATCAGTCTATTCCACTAGTTTGGTTTTTTTTTCTACCTCAATGGATCTGGTTATAGGGATTACGGAATTAGGGTCTTGTATTCATATCTATCAGTTGAATTCGAGGAATTCCATCATTTGCTTGCAGAGCTAATCAGGGTTTCACGGCGGAGGACTGTTGGCTGGTGGTACAAGAGATCAAGGTACAGGTCCTTATGATGATCAGGGTATTATGGTTGCAATATGAGTGAGGTTGAGATTTGGAGGTGAGATTTAGATGTTCCAGTTGGCCTAAAGTTGTTTATGCAAGTCATTGGGATTTCTATAATCTTTCCTTTATCCACATTTTGTTCAACATCCAAATTACACCCGTATACCTTGTGGTAGTTCATTGTCCGCATTAAGCATAAGTCAAGCCTAAAGTCCCACTCTGCATATTTCTTAAGATCCATTGGTCTAGTCTAACTTCCAAGTGTCCATATCCGTTTGAATTTTACACCCATTTGTCCAATTTTTCAAGTCCTATTCATTTTTCGATCAATCATTCAAATAAATTTATAAACCTCTTTCCAAAGTTCAAGGGTCCATACCGATTAATTATATTGTTACCATCATTTTTTAACTCTATTAAATTGCTCCTTTGGGCCTCATATTTGTCAAAACAAAATAAAATAAATGCCAAGACCCATTACTACAATAACATGTTGTCAGTTATTTTGATTGTTAAGTCTCTCTTGTTAGAAAAAAATATAGAAATGGCAAGCAAATAAAGTTTCTATTATTTCAAATATGATTAATTACATAACTTTTGATAACAGTCTTGGTAATAGATCATGTGATAAATAAATTAACGCAACAAAGGTAAAACCAGTGTCAAACAGCAAATTTGGCTTTCTGCCTGAGATGAGATGTCTTGAGTATTTTAGCTGAAAACTAGCTCGTTCTAGAATCTAGCTTAGGCATAATGGTTCAAACTTGTTCCCTTCTTTGCTTGGACCTGAATTTTACCTTCATTAAAGTCCTCGTGGTTCATCTCTGTTGCATCACGGTGTAGAGCCGACATGCCAGCCTCAACATAGACAACCTTCAGTTGTGCTCCATTGAAATCATCTGTGAACCGAGCTAGCTCTTCAAAGTTTACATCAGGGTGAATGTTTATCTTCCTTGAATGGATTCAAGATCTTGTTTCTTCAGTTGGATGTGAAAACTCAATTTCACGGTCCAATCTACCAGAATGCAGGAGAGCAGGATCAGGAATATTTGCATGATTGGTTGCTGTCACCACCTTAATCCAGCCATCACTACTAAAATCATCAAGCTGGTTCAACGATCCTAATGATGACCGCCCTTTTTGCAATCTGAAACGCATCACAAACAAGTTTAGTTCATCTCCTGTGAACATCATCATCATGAGGACCTGCGATGTTCAACACCCACAACAATTGGGTCAAAAAAAAAACAGAATCAGGAAGAAGATAGAGAAAATGATTAGCTTTCTATTGTGATTCTTTTGATTGCTATGTTCTAGAAAATATTTGATGGGTTGCAGCACTATCGGTTCTGATATTGCGTCTTCAATTGAAATTGGGTGGCCTTACAAGGTTAGACATGATTGCTCATGTTACTTGTGATCGGTTTCACGGCTTTCTTTGGTTGCCTGTTGAGTTTGAACCTGAAGTTCCAAGAGGGCTTTCTAGTGCTAGCACAAGCGTTGCTAGTGTTTCGGCCTCTGCATCAATTTTTAGGAGATCTTCATCATCCGAATTTGTTCCTCAAATCCCAGCTTTGTATCTGCAGTTTATAAGGAAAAACAGAACCAGGATTAGGTGAGCATGAAAGATGAGAGGCATAGGATTATAACTCAAAACAGAAAATCAAAATAACCAGCTCATAACCGAAAACACGACAAATTTTTACCATTTTAACAGAATTCCATAACCTATAACTTCCTAACAGATTCACAACAAGCTCATAATTAATCCTAACCAAAATATCAAAGCTAACAAAAGTTCATAACCGAAAATAACAAACTCTAACAGCTATAACAGAATTCCAGCTGAACATACCTGAAGCTTCTAGAGTATTCTTCCAGATTCTATAAAACAGAGCCAACCTCTTCAATTTGGGGGTTCAGCATTCATTGATCTCATCACCATTCCTTTTCACCATTTTTGTGTCTTTGAACCCTCACCCTTCATTCTCTTCCGTTAACAACCATGGCTTTTTCATACCTTCATCACCTTGCATCTGATCTTCAACAACGGTAGTATCACAAACCATTTTCAACCGTCTTCTTTTCGGATTCGACCTCTTCCCGAGCGTCTCCTTCAACACCAATAACCAACCAACCATCGTTCCATCGTTCGATCTGTAATGGTATCAACACAAATCACAGTTCCAGGTCGCGAGCAAGAACGCGCATAAGAAGAAGAACAAGACAGAGATCACAAGAGAAGAACGAAATCGAAGCTCACCTACACGTAGACTCACGCCGCCTGGAAGCTCTGTGGTATTGACATTGTCCGGATTCTTTCGTCTTCGAAGTTTCTTCTCAACGAACCGAAGTCACTCCGTCACCAACGAAATTCAAGGTACGAAGCCATTAACGTTGTTTCTAAGCTTGGCGTTCACTGTTCTAGCGTGGTGATTGATCTATAGTGGGTCTCGGCTTCGTGATTTTAGGAATTAGGTTTTTGTTTTCGGATTAGGCTAAAAGAGGTTAGGTTGAGATTCGGATCAATGGTGTTGGACCTTGGCTCGGAGAGAAGACGAGTTTTTTGGGAGGGCAGACAAGAAAAGGTGCATGGGGTTGAAGGAAGAAGACAATGGAGAAGATGGAGAGGATGAGGGTGTTTGTGCGGCGGAAAAAGGGAGAAGAAGGAGGCAAATTAGGGTTTTGTAGATTTTTGTTTAACTAGAGTTTAATTCAGATTTTGTTTAAATATTATAATAACTATAATTCAGTTTTAGTTTAATTTAAAAGATTACAGTAAATTGTAATAATTTAATTCTGTTTTAGTTTAATTTAAGATGTTAAGAAAGAATTAATAGTTTAATTTAAATTTTTTAGAAAAAAGATTATAATAGCTTAATTCAAGATTTTTTAGAAAAAAATTATAATAGTTAAATTTAAGATTTTCTTAAATTAAGATTTCTTTAAAAAATTGTTTTTTCAATAAGTTTAATTAAGTGGACAAAATTATAAGTTTAGTTTAATGTAAATTTAAAATTTAGGAAATTTTAATCTACATTTAATCATTTTTTTCTTAACATTAGCTTAATTGAAATAGTCATAAGTTTAGAATTTCTTTTTTTTCTTTTTTTCAAAATGATTAGTTAATTCCTTTTCTTAGATTAGAGATAATCCCTTTCTAATAAAACTATAGTCAAATTAAGATTTAGAAATATCATTATTTAATTCATTGCCTTAAATTAATATTTTAGAAAACATTATTTAAGACTAAGAGTTTATATATAAAAATATTAGATTAAGATTTAATTTTTTCTTTAATTCAGATTTTAGTTAAGTATTACAATAAGATTAGAATTTAATCCCTTTGTTATAAATTAATTAAAAGATATGTTTGATTTTGGCACCCCACTTTTAGGCCCAATATATAAAATAACTAAGAAAATTACTTACTGCACATCCCCTCTCAAAGCTACGAATTGGGCCTATTCCTTTTCCTATTAGCACCCTCCTTTTGGGGCCCAGTTCACAAAAGCACCTAAAAACTTACTAAGAGCACCCCATTTTTGCTCTTGTTAGAACTTCATTTTTTAGTTTAATTATAGTTTCAAGTTAAATGCATAAAAAAATAGGAAAAAGCATTAGAAAATTCCCCAAAAATTAAGGTAGCTTAATAAATCAATTTGTAAATTTGTGACATTTTTATTTTCTGGAATTTATTTATTTTTGAATTAATTCTGAATTATTCTTTTATTTAGCTTTATTGAATGTTTCCTTAATTGTGCAGAATTTTGTTTATTTTATTTAAATAACTTCCATTAATCTTTTTGAGCCATTCTTTTTTCTGTAATTAAAAGACCCCTAATAGCTCTTAGAATATTTTTTATGGAATTTTTTAGGAATTTTTATCTTAGGTTTTGGTAATAAAATCCTTAGGAAATAATAGTTAATTCCTAGCTGAAAATAATTAATTGTTAGGCATAGAAAAAATAAGTATTTTTAGAATCCCTCTTAGTATACTATTTTAGATAGTGTTAGGATCATACAATTTAATTTTTATAATTTTTCTAGGAGATTTAGTATTTTTTAGAATATTAGTTTTTAAGCCTAGTTAGACATAATTCCCATTAGTTTAGGCCATTAGAAAAAATATAGTTCAATACATAAAAAATAATAAAATAGTTTAGTTTAAGTTTAACCCTAGAATTAACATTAGACTTAGGTTTAGTTTAATTTGTTTTAGGATGAACATTAAGTTTGACTTAGATTTAATACTTAGGTGAATTTTCATTTCCATTAGAATATAGAATAAATAAATAAGACTATTCTTTATTCATGCCTTTAAGGCATTTTTAGAATATTATTTCTCATAGTCAAGTTCATTTGTTTTGCTTTATTTTGATCTTACAACTTTAATAGGATTCCCCATTTGTTTTTAGAATCAACTTAACTTCATTAAGAAGTAAGTTGAATTCTATTAGTTTTAAGTTCCCATTAGGAATAGAAAACCTCATTAACCATTAGGACCACTTTGTAAATAAACAATTAGGATCGAGTCTTAGTCCCTTAGATTTTTCCTTTTATCAACTTGAGTCATTCACTTTCTCATCTCAAAAGAAAAGCAATAAAACACTTAATAAAAACCGAACAATCTTGTACGACACGAGACTTTGTTGCGGAGTGCTTATACGCGTCCTGTTTCGGGGCGAGGTGTAAATACTTCCCGCGATGGATAGGTCTTAGTACAAGACAGTTCACAAACAAAAATTCAAAACACTTCTTTTAAAAGACAAAACAAACACAATAAGCGACTAATCCTGCGGGAACTTCTTTTCTCATCTCATTCACTCACAACGCGAACTCGCGACTACTTGTCTCGCATGCAAGACGGTTAACGCACTCGTACCAGACGAGCCTGCAACACCTGAGCATAGACATACGCAGTTCCAGCTGTAAAAAACACAAACAAACAGTTCCCGCCTAGGTTAGGCGAACTACGTCGACTCTGATCCTCATTATCCCGATGAGGTACGTAGGCAGCGGGGTAGGGCCCGTTCGAGCACATTCTTTATTTTCCCTACATTTCCCCTTTATTCTCATTTTCTTATTTCAGTTCCTTTCTCATTTCTCATTTCATTCCAGTTAACGGTTTTGTTCAGCAGCAGTTATATTTTTCTCACCCTTTGAAACAAGCAAGCAAGCGTGGATCCCGTCGGGTACGACGGACGATCTGGGGTGCTAATACCTTCCCAGTTCGTAACCGACTCCCGAACTCAGATCTTTGGTTCGCAGGACCTTGTCCTTTCCTTCTTCCTCAGGTTTGTGCAACATTACCTTTCCCACTCCTTTGGGATAAAAATGTCTGGCTGGCGACTCTAACCTTTCCGCGCCACTTTCGCGTTTGTACTAGGATGAAAATCCCGGGAGCGACACTTACCTTTAAACCTCAAGCAAGCCTTCAAACCTAGGGCTATTGTGTGACTTGTTTGTGTGTGCCACATGTTTGTGATTGAGCATAACATCATGACATCATCATGCATCATAAGAATAGCATTTTCACTAACCATTTCAAGGACCAAAGGATTTATCTTTGTTATTTGTTGCAGGTCATGGCTTCTGCTCGTAGGAATACTATCCGGATCAACTTTGTAGGAATACCTCCTAAGCTTAAGGAATTGGTCTCTCAGGTTTCTGAAAACTCCCAGTTCATCAAGAGACATGGTTACCTACTGGATCTAGTCACTTCAGGGTTCAATGAAGACATGATGAGTGTTCTGTTTCAGTTCTTTGACCTTAAACATCACTGTTTCACATTCCCCGATTATCAGCTGGTTCCTACAATGGAAGAGTTCTCCAAGCTTCTGGGTATACCTATCCTTGATCAAAAACCCTTCACAGGCTTAGAAAAAGCGCCTAAACCTGAAGTCATTGCTGCAGCCCTACATCTGAAGAAATCAGACATTGTCTTAGAAACCAGGAGTGGAGTTAAGGGCATTCTTGCTAAGGTGTTGATAGAGAAGGCTCGAGTTTTCTTGAAGGCTATGAGCTATAATGCTTTTGAGGAGATCTTAGCCTTGTTGATTTATGGCTTAGTGTTGTTCCCCAATCCAGATCAGTTCATAGATATTCACGCCATCAACATATTTTTGACTCACAATCCAGTGCCTACAATACTTGGAGACATCTTACACTCTCTTCATACCCGTACTACGAAGGCACGATGATCTTTGATGTGCTGCATACCTCTACTATCTAGGTGGTTTATTTATCACCTTCCTCGATCAGTGATGAAGAATGAACAAGGGTTCAGGTGGTCCAAGAGGATTATGTCACTTTCTCATTCAGATATTCATTGGTGCTCTAGATCTATGGAGGATGTTACTATCATTGACCGTTGTGGGGAGTTCCCTAATGTGCCACTCCTTGGAATAAGAGGGGGAATTACCTACAACCCTTCCTTAGCTTTACGACAGTTTGGTTACGCTCGGAGTGATGGTCCTCATGACATGTTGATTCAGGGTATTGTGTTTGACTACGACAACGATCTGCAAGGTTACCGTCAAAGGTTTATACAGGCATGGGGTAAAGTGAACAAGGTTGACAACAAGACTCTGGAACCAAAGTACATTATTCCTATGGAAGCTTATCTAGATGGGTGCGATCTCGTGCTCAGACTCTTATGATGCCATATCCTGCCATCCTGCCAGTTACTATGGAGCCTGTTGCTGAAGGAGATACTTCTTATACCATCCTTCATCTAGACATGCCCACTGACATGGAATATTTACAGAGGTCCTGGATCCAGTTGAAGGAGCAAAGGGATACTTTTGAGACTCATTACAAAGCAAGTCAAGAAAGAATCCTAGAGCTAACAAAACAACTTCACGAGGAGCGGAATCTCAACTCATACCTCAACACAAAGAGGAAACGTCCATGGGAGACTTAAAACCCCATATATGTATTCATTTCATTTTTATTGTAAGCCCAAGTGGCAAACAAGTTTATTACTAATAAAAGTTTACTTCTTGGTTGTTTAAACAAATTTAAATCCTGCAGTCCTTGAAAACATTGCATATGCATTTATACACCATATCACTGCATCACATGTTTCTTATGAACATGTATCTAATCTTCTCGCTGTTTATTTTAAGCAGAAATGGCTCTTGAACAAACTGTCAAAGATCTCCAGGCTCAGAATGCTCAGTTCCAAGAAGTGATCCTGAATTTGTCCAAGGGGCGAGAAGAGTTGAAAACACTCCTCTCTGAAAATCCTGAAGATAACAAGGATAATCAGTTGAAACAACTGCAAGCTGATATGACAAAAATGAGGACCCAGATGAATGACCAGGTGGCTCTTATTCAAAGTTTAGCTCAGGGGCAAGAAGAGCTAAGAACCTTTGTCCACAAACTTAAAAGCAATGGAGTCAGGAATCTAATTGTCAATCAACCTCCATTAAAACAAGCTGATTTGGTTGAAAGGAAGATGAGGATGAAAGAAGGTAAGAGACAGGTTGCCACTGATTGTTCCTCAATTGAAGAAGAAGGACCTGATAAGGTTAATCCACCTCAACACAAGGAATGTAGAAGGCAGTTTATCAAGTTCAGCACTCCAATGTCACAAGTTCTGCAATGCTTGTTGGAGATGAAGCTAATTTCCTTGAAAAATCCTCCTCAAAATCCTAAAACTTCCTCTCCTCACTATAATCCCAAGGCAAGGTGTGAGTATCACTCCGACAGTCCCGGGCACGACACTAATAACTGTTGGGCACTGAAGAATAAGATTCAAGACCTAATTGACGAAGGAATCCTAGAGGTTACTCCAGAAGATCAAATTGAGTTCTACCATCGTCCATCAAACACCGAAGATGCAAGACAAGTTGCCCAAAGTAGCAAGAAAGGAAGACTACCTATTCCTGTTGAGATATGGGGCACCTTGGGACATCCAAGTGGAAAATTTGATTTCATGGTGAAATATACTGCTCCTGAAAGTTCACAGATTGCAATTGAAGACATTGAGCCAACTGGATGGGACAACATTTGAATTTTCATTTGTAATTTCTTTTATTTGTTTAAACACTTACTATTATGTTAAACTTTTGTTTTCATTAATGCATTGCATATGTTTGTCTTGAATTAATCCATTCGTTTCACTATATTTAAAACTATGCTTCTTATTTCTATCTTGTGATATTTAACTCCTGATAAAGCTATAAGCCTGTAGAAGGAGGATGACGAAAACAATACCATAATATTAGACAGTATGCTTTTGAACAGACTATGCTGACAATGTACAAGCATTGTTTCAATTCCTAAACAGTGGAGATATAAGGAAGTTAATCCCTAGTCAACCCTTTTGAGCCTATGAAGTAGGAGTTTTCATTCTCTCACAAATTAAAACCCTTATTCATAACCTGGGGCAGGGTAGTTACTCGGTTAACTCAAATATGCCAATTATTTGTGTTGTACACAACTAATGATGGTTCTCTGTAATCATTAAACCTGACAATCAATATCCAGCAAAAGAAAAGCTCACTAAGTCAAAACCTATGAAGGAGACTTAGTAAAACATTAAGACATCCCGCTGACTGTAATTTTGAAATAAACAGTTCAGGCAAAAAGAAGGGATAACAAAGTCAAAAGAAAAAGGAGGTCACTATGAATCCCTAACAAATAAAGATGACTGAATGTTCAAATAAATTGGTTTCTGAACCATCACAAATGTCAGTGTTACAATTCCAAACTCCTTTGAGCCTCAATGCATAAGTTAACTGAGCATAGGACTGAAGAACATCATGGAGATGGGGTTGGGTACAAATAAAATTTGAGCCTTTATCCTTTGTTTCTTAAACCGTGAACCTGACCACGTTACAACCCTTTAAAAGTCCTAACTGAAGCATGGTTAGTTCAAAAGCGTACTGCTACAAAAAGGTATCCTGACTCCTTTAGGGCTTATTATAAAACTTGAGTTAATATCACAGTTTCACAAAAACTGTTTTTCTAAAAAAACTCTTTTTCAAAACTTCAAGACAGACATAAGCATTGCATTTTTGAATATATTTGTTTGCATATACCTGAGTGTTTGATAAACATAGAAACTTACAGGATGAATGTTCAATAAACAAAAGTCCTTCCGATAAACAAAGTTTCTTCCTGGATCAAAGTCCATGTATACAAAGGGGCATAGTCACTGTTTCCCAATCAAGGGGCATACCAACTTACTGTTCAATTCATTCGGGGCAATCAGGTCCAGATTCAACAATGCTTAATAGCCAGGGGCAGCTCTCCTCATATATTTGAATTACCAATGGTAACATTAAAAAGTTCATGATGTCAGGGGCATACATATTATTGTGGGGCATTCTGCTTATTTCTCTTGAGGTAACTACATTCAGATACTTCTGTTATGGGATAATTCATCCTCAACCAAGGGTCAATGCTCTCTTTTCAAATCTAATACCCGGAGCATATATGGTCCATCACAATTTGAAGAAACATTCCTCTCATTGTATTACCTTGAAATTGAATCCTCAGCAGAAGCCATTGTGGAAATTAATTGTCTACCCCAGTAGTATCAGATGGTGTCAGTATCATGTCTTCAGATCCAGCTATGAGGATTTCTGGGAAGGTATTCAGGAAAGTTAAGAATCTCAGGAGCTCTAAATCCAATTGGTTATACATTCTCAAAGTTGAAACAATTCTGTTTTCGAGTTCAACTTTACTTCAGGATTACTTTTCCTTTTTTACTAAAGCAAAAAAACGTTTGAGTGTATATATGTTTTAATATGAGTAATGTTTACCAGAAATGCATAAAATGCAGTAATAGTATTTACTAAGGATAAACGAGGGTAGTATTTCAACGAAGCTTCGCCGGTTCATCCCCACAAGACAACTACAAATCCCCAGCAAGGGCAAATCTATCTTTATAGATGCTTCAAGTTACATCTCCCCTTGAATTTATGTCCATATATTTTATCCTCAGTCGGGATACTCAGGAACTTATTCCTTCAATAGAAGTACGAAGAACGAGGACAGGAGGTTATAAATACTATACTATCAAACAAGACAGGAACGAGTTCCTCATATTCTTCAGCAACGAATCGGGATTTATTTTCCCTAGCCAGCAGTTGTTATACAAAGATATCCAGACGCTTCAGGCCACATGATTCATACATACATCATTTACATCATATCATAACATACATATCCATAAATGCATAATAAATTTACTTAGGTGCATCATGCTATGCATGCATACATATTGCATAAACTAACATTCTCCTTGCAGGAAAGTTATATGCAGATAAAACAAGTATCAACAATTCACAACAGGTCAGAAATGATCCATACATTACTCAAGATGTCCTCGGAGAGTAGGCAAACGGTCTGTAAGAAGATCCATTCCCTAATCTAGGATACTTCCAGAAGATTTCATCTATCTGGCCTTGAATAGCAGGCAAACGGTCTATACAAAGATCCATTCCCTGGTTCAAGATATTTTTCAGAAGAACTAATCCTGACGTTCTTTTGACCTTGAATAGCAGGCAAACGGTCTATACAAAGATCCATTCCCTGGTTCAAGATATTTTTCAGAAGAACTAATCCTGACGTTCTTTTGACCTTGAATAGCAGGCAAACAGTCTGTACAAAGATCCATTCCCTGGTTCAAGATATTTTTCAGAAGAACTAATCCTGACGTTCTTTTGACCTTGAATAGTAGGCAAACGGTCTGTACAAAGATCCATTCCCTGGTTCAAGATATTTTTCAGAAGAACTAATCCTGACGTTCTTTTGACCTTGAATAGCAGGCAAACAGTCTGTACAAAGATCCATTCCCTGGTTCAAGATATTTTTCAAAAGAACTAATCCTGACGTTCTTTTGACCTTGAATAGCAGGCAAACGGTCTGTACAAAGATCCATTCCCTGGTTCAAGATATTTTTCAGAAGAACTAATCCTGACGTTCTTTTGACCTTGAATAACAGGCAAACGGTCTGTACAAAGATTCATTCCCTGGTTCAAGATATTTTTCAGAAGAACTAATCCTGGCGTTCTTTTGACCTTGAATAGCAGGCAAACGGTCTATACAAAGATCCATTCCCTGGTTCAAGATATTTTTCAGAAGAACTAATCCTGACGTTCTTTTGACCTTGAATAGCAGGCAAACGGTCTGTACAAAGACCTATTCCCTGGTTCAAGATATTTTCAGAAGAACTAATCCTGACGTTCTTTTGACCTTGAATAACAGGCAAACGGTCTGTACAAAGATCCATTCCCTGGTTCAAGATATTTTTCAGAAGAATTAATCTTGTCTTTCTTTTGACCTTGAATAGCAGGCAAACGGTCTGTACAAAGATCCATTCCCTGGTTCAAGATATTTTTCAGAAGAACTAATCCTGACGTTATTTTGACCTTGAATAGCAGGCAAACGGTCTGAACAAAGATCAATTCCCTGGTTCAAGATATTTTTCAGAAGAACTAATCCTGACGTTCTTTTGACCTTGAATAGCAGGCAAACGGTCTGTACAAAGATCTATTCCCTGGTTCAAGATATTTTTCAGAAGAACTAATCCTGACGTTCTTTTGATCTTGAATAGCAGGCAAACGGTCTGTACAAAGATCCATTCCCTGGTTCAAGATATTTTTCAAAAGAATTAATCCTGACATTCTTCCCCCCCCCCCAAGACAAAACATTGTGTACTAAGAGGTTCACAAGGTTCACAAAGTTCACAATTAGTCAGAAAGTTTGACAATTCCCTCAGACAATGCATCTTCCTAAGCAATGCATCCTAAACTAGGGTTTTGACTTTCATCAGGATAAATGAACCCCCAAGACTTCAAGTGAGCTTCATAGCATCCTATATGTGTTCAAGAATCCCCATGTCAAGTTTCAAGACTTTCCCAAAAGATTTGCTCAGTCAGATGATCATATAAGTTAAAATCAGTCAAAGCAGTTAAAAAGTCAAACTAAGGTCAACTGTGGTCAAACCAAAGTCAAACTTCATGATTTTTTGCCAACATCAAGTATATGAAGTAAAATTCATCATTTTATCAAGGGTTGATCATGATTCTTCAAGGAGATTTCAGATCATCAAGAATCAGGAGTTTCTAGATTAGGGTTTTCGCAGGAAAAGTCAACTAAACTTTGACCAGCCATAACTTTCACATGCTTCATCAAAAATTTTCCATCCAAATCTAATTTTGAAAGAAATTGAATTCTCTACAACTTTGTGTCTCACAAGCCAAGCCCAAAAATGCTTCATTTGGAAGGTATGAGCTCAGACATTATAGGTCATTTCAAAAGTCAACAAAAAGTCGACATCTTCCAAAGAGTATAACTTGAGAATGGTAAAAGATATGGACATGAGACCAAAGAGTTTTGTTAGAGGACTCTTTAAGCTTTCCAAAATGTCCAAGAATACCTTCATAGCCTTAAAATTGAGGGACTTATGTCTTTGCAAAGTTGGGAAATTTTTGAGGGGTTTATTGAGCAAATGGGGTCTTAGAACCAATTCTTTCCACATGGGTTTGCATTTTTATGACCCAAACACTACCATGACATCGTGCACGAATTAAAAATCATTTATTCAAATTTTTATTCATTTTATTTTATTTATTATGATTTTATACATTAAAAATCATTTTAAATCAAAATAAAATATAAAAGTCTCAATATTTGATTTGATTTTTGTTCTAGAAATTCTTAAAGGCCATTTAGAGATGATTAAAAATCATTTTAAATCAAAATAAGATATAAAAGTCTCAATATTTGATTTGATTTTTGTTCTAGAAATTCTTAAAGGCCATTTAGAGATGATTGAAATCATTTTAAATCAAAATAAAATATAAAAGCCTCAATATTTGATATGATTTTTGTTCTAGAAAGTCATAAAGGTCATTTAAAGTGATTGAGATCATACAAAATCAGATCAATAAAAAATAGTAAGAAGATATCAATTTTTTTCTCAATATTTGATTTGATTTTTGTTCTAGAAATTCTTAAAGGCCATTTAGAGATGATTGAAATCATATAAGATCATATCAACCAAAAATAGTAAGAAGATATCAATTTTTTTTTCAATATTTGAAAGCATATCTTTTTCAATCTCAAGTGATCCAAAAGTCCAAAGTAGGATATGATTTTTTGATCTAATTACACTCACTATATATACATGAAGAGATCACAACATAAAAGGAGGGAATTTGGCTGCTTCCAAGAGTAAGAACAATACTTTAAATTTTCATAAAAAATTCATAATTCGGATTCTATTTTGCAAGTTATATCAAAGTGTTTTGAAGGTTGCAATCTCTTCCTTGATCATCCTTGATGCTATCCCAATGCATTACATCATCCAAAACTCATTAAAATGCATAAACCGATTTCATCTTTAGCTTGAAATTTGATTTTTCGATTTCAATGATACAAGCAATATAAATGAAATTTGATTGTATATTATTGTTCATGATGATGTTTGTAATGTTTCTGGATATTTTGATTTAATGTTTGATGCAGAAACAGCTAAGTGCCATTGCTAGGGCTTGGATTCGAATCCCAACCCCAGGTAAGTTTTGTTTTTTCATTCAATTTCTCATTTTTTTTATTGTTTTGTTTTATATTTAATATAAATTATATTTCTTATAAGAAAATATATTTAAATAATCATATGTAAATATATATATCTATATATATTAACTTCATATTTTTCTAAAAGGGATCTCTAATTTATTTTCTAAAAATTTTAATCTTAGTTTTTTTTATTAAAATATGTATATATTATTATTATATATTTATTTTTGTAAATAGATAAATTAATATTGTAATATAAATTATAAACCCTAATTCTATTTTCTTTAAAATTCCTAACCCTAATCTTTAAATATTAAAATTAATTAAACTTTTCTAATATCTAATTAAAATAATTAATAATATTTTCTTTGTAAATAATTATTATATGGTTTATTATTATTATTCATATCATCTTATTTTCATCTCAAAAATTCTTTAAAGTTGTTTATTTAAATCTAAAAATACTTAATTAAATTATATATATATTTTGTATATTATTACTAACCTTTTCTTCTTATAATTATCACTAACCTTTTTTATTGTTTATACTTATCATTTTATTATATAATTATTATTTAAATTGTTTTTATTATAATGTAACTGTAAAAGCCATGTAATAGTTGTAGCTCTTATTGTTTATTTATAAATATATTGTTATGGTTAGTAAAATAGGGAGTGATAACATGTTTGCTTTAAAATTAACTTAGATCACTAATTATAAGATAAATATTTGAATTTGTACACGCACACACGTAAGTCGATCTTTGATCGCCATCTCACTTCCTTAAGGGTTACCTCTCATGTTGCCTAAACTAAATGGTCAAGTAAGGTGTCTAAAAAGTAAAGTCCCTTCTCATGAACAGATCATCTAGTCCCTTTCAATATTATAAGATCAAGTCCCTTCGATGTTGCCTTCGTAAATGATCTTGTCCCTTTCAAATAAAAGATGATAAGTCCCTTCGTATTGCTAAGACACCTTATAGTTGCCTAAATTCAGATTGTCCCTATACATGTCCCTTCTTACATCCAAGGTAATGACTACCTATTCCTTAATAATAGGGATAGTCTTACCACTGAAAGAACATTTAAGAACAATAAAGATTCAAATTAGGGTAGGTTCCTCTTAAATACTTGCTCACTCTTCATCAAATTACTTCATTACACTTCATATTTTAAAACAATTTTCAAAACAAAGTATTTATATATATCCGTACAAGGATCATTATAAAGTACTTAAGAAAATTTTTTAATCACACACTACACTTCTCAAAACAATTTAAAGTGAGCTAAGTAACTAAGAGCCCATGGATAACCATGGATGTAAAGGGTGTTAACACCTTCCCTTTACATAACCTACCCCCGAACCCAAAAATCTTTTAAGGTCTTTCCTGTTCTTTTATGCCCTTTCCTTTGGATATAATAAAAGTCGGTGGCGACTCTTGCTATCCGCAACATTTAACTAAAGTCAGTTCTCCCACCGTGTTACACATTGACGCTGGATACCACCGCTTCCAACTGATTTACAGAAATATCCTGAGGCACGTACGCCTTGTTTAGAATATTCAGGAGAGCCTTCCTGTGAGAGTCAGAACACATGAGCAAGGACAAGATGGAAATCTTCGACGGCGTCTGCTGCAGATGGTCCACAATCTTGTAGTCACTCTTTTTGATGATCCTCAGGAATTCTTCAGCTTCTTTATCAAAGGTGAGGTCTGGATCAGTTTATGGTGCAGGATCATTGACAACTACTGGTTGCTTCCATCTTGCTCTAGCTTGGGCTTCTGCGGTGTCTCTGGGTGGTATCACATTATTTCTTAGCGTTTCCGGCGCAAACAACCTTCCACTTCTAGTAAAGCCCCCTACTCCGACATTTTCTACTTGAGCTGGGGTTATACTAGTCGTGGCAAACTCTTGCTTCTGGCCGTTATAGTATACTTCACCACCATAATTCCAAGGAATAGCTCTGTCACTTTGGTACATTATTGGTCCTGCAGTAGTGATGGTTATCGGTGCCACTCTGGCCTGTGAGGGAATTTGAGATGGATCGTAGAAGATAGTTACTGTGGAGACTTCACTTTCTTTTACAACCTTGTCAAACTGCAATATTCCCTCATCAATCATGCTTTGGATTCCGGCTTTCAAATGCTCACAACCATTTGTAGCTTCAGCACATTCCGGACAATCTTCTTCACATCCAGGGAAGATACCTCTCTTTAACAAACAACCCTTAACAACGATCAACGAAGTCTGCAAGTCATTAACATCACACACCAAATTCAGGTTCTCCCCTTCATCAACTGCCCCAACCATACCTCCGTGAGAAGGCATGGGATTCTGAAGCACATTAGGAGAAGGAGCAAAGTTAATTGCTTTAGTATCCAGTAGGTCTTGAACAACATGCTTCAATGCTTTACAGTTCTCTGTGGTATGTCCGGGAGCTCCGGAATGAAATTCACATCTGGCATTTGAATCATAACCCTCGAGGATCTGGCCTGGCTTCGGAGGTTGTAGAGTTCGGAGTTGAATCATCTGAAGTTGTAGAAGATTCTTCAAAAGCTGTGAATAGGACATCGGTGGAGCTTCGAAATGTCTTTCTTTGGGCCTCTGGGGGTAATATGGACGAGGAACTCTTTGTTGATACCCTTGTTGGCGTTGTTGTTGTGGTTGGTGGATCTGTTGTTGAACAGGTTGAGCTGCGATAGTGACAGGAGCCACTTGCTGATAAAATCCTCTATTGATCATTCCCCTTTGCGCATACACTGCATCGGTCTCTCCTCTTCTTTTCACAAAGGGTTTCTTAATACCAGAACTTGAAGCACCTCAGTTCTGAATCTTCCCCTGCTTAAGCCAACTTTCTATTCTCTCGCCAGTCAAGATGATATCCAAAAATCCACTTGAAGAACAACCAGCTAGCCTTTCCATGAAATGCCTAGGGAGGGTATCCAGGAAAAGGTCAACCATCTCTCTCTAATAAAGGTGGTTGCACTCGAGCGGCTACTTCACGCCACCTTTGTGCGTAATCCTTGAAACTCTCCGAGCTCCTCTGAGTCAAACTCTGAATTTGGGTGCGACTGGGCGCCATGTCAATGTTATACTGATACTGCTTGAGGAAGGCTTCTCCCAATTTCTTCCAGCTCCTTACAGAACTCCTCTCTAGCTTCATATACCATTCCAAGGACCCTCCGGAGAGACTATCCTGGAAGTTGTACATCCAGAGTTTTTCATCCCGAGTGTGGGCAGCGATCTTCCGATAGAAAGCCTGCAAGTGAGTCTTTGGGCAGGAACTACCGTTGTACTTGTCAAAAGCTGGTGGCCTGAATTTGTGAGGAATGACCACCCCAGGGACTAGACCCATGTCAGACACATCAATCCCCAAAGTGTCTCTACACTCGAGGGCTTTGACTTTCTCAGCAAGCACCAAAAAGTCATTAAGATTTCCTTCTCCACCGAATCCCATGTCATTGTTGAAATAAGGGAATTGATCCTCCTGCCTGTCGTGTACTGGAACAAAAGTTGTCGTGGCTGGATCTGGAATATGAGGTCCACCTGGGCCATTGCTGGTGTTAGGAGGAGCCCCTTGCCCGTCAAAATTGGTCGCAGGAGTATTAGTATTAGGAGGGTTGAGCCCTTGAATTGCATTCCTCAACTCTTGTTGTCCCTGAGCCATCACTTGCATCATGGTCATGAACTCTGCCATCTTGGTGCGAACCTCATTAAGCTCTGTTTGCATAGCATCTATGACTGTCCTCTGATTGCTGCGAGTTGCGTAGCGATGCGGGATATCTTGTCGGAGATAACGGGTCTTGGCAGCTCTCGCAGTCTTTGCCTGAAACACAGATAAATTAAGCATCCCGTAGAAAAACCTGCAAAGACAAAGACAAAATGCAAATGATGCGTATGCAATGAAATGTGTTCCTTTTATTCCCAAGTATTTCCCTGTTTCCGGTCCTGGCATTAAGAGAAAATAAGAATTGGGAAGAAGACCCAAGCAATATAATGATATAATGGCGGTCGTGGAGAACTGGTGCTCATTACCCTGTGTCGGTGCAACAAATAACGAACAAGAGATTCAGAACAATTCAATCACATAAACTGAAGTTTGAAATAACAAAGTCCCCGAAGGGTGCCAATCACAAGAACAACAAAAGTACATCCAATAAAAGGAATCCCACAACAAGCCTGTGGGTAATCCAAGTACAATAACATGAAATTAAACCCTAGGGAACTTTAAATCTTGCAACCTCCAGCTAAGACGCTTGACATTCTGGAACAACTGAATGATATCTGGATGATCGGGCTCCTGGATGAGTCTCTGGATGAGGAGGTCCCTCGTATCAAAAGAAGTATGTAACTCTTCAATCTGCTGCAGGAACGTTGCCTCATTCTCTTTGCTTGGACCCGGCTCGGCCTTTGACCTCTTCACATCAGCTTTCAACTTCAAGTCTTCTATCTCCTTTTGAGATTCCTTTAGTGCTTGTTGACTTTCTGCTAAACGTTGGAGACGACCCTTCTCTTGATGATAAGCCTTCCGAAGGAGTTCTTTCTGTCCATCCAAAGAATCCTGAAGACTCTTGATTTCTAGCTCATGCTTGACGTCTAGCTCTTTTTGCTTCTTCAAATTGTCTGCCCATTTTTCTTGCCATAAGGTAACAGCTTCATTGGCTTCATTCAGATCTTTCTTCTCTTTTCAACGCTGGGCCGTCTTGTGAGTCTCAGCTAAACCCTTTTTCCTGAAGTAAAGCCCTCTCTCTTCGAAGTCTTTCTGCTTGAGACGAACTGCTTCCTCAGCTTGTACAGCTCTATCTTCTAACTGACGGTTCTGAATCATCAATTTCTGACAAGAATTATGAGCCTCTTGATTCTCAACCCTAAGCTGTTTGACCAAATCTTCCAATTTCTGATAATCTTCTAAAGGCACCGTTGCTGGAAACGGAGTTGGTACAGGAAAAGGGACTAGAGCCGTTTGAACCTCCTTCTTTATCCAGGCTTTAAATTCAGGGAACATCCGGTTGTTGCTCTTGCCTAGACATGTTGTGTACTTTCTCTTGATCACCTTCCAGGAACCTGCAACTTTTCTGACCAACGGAAGATTGTCTTTCACCGAGAAGTAGAAAGTTTGGAATAATTCAGATTCATCAGGAATCTCCTTGAGCGCATATCCTAATTGTCTTCTTAAGAGGATGGGATTGTAGTTGATACCTCCTGATACTCCCAACAAAGGCACATTAGGGCAATTCCCACAACTGCTAATGAAACTCTTTCCTTTCAACCTCGAAGTAAACCACCTGATATCTCTAGCAGACAAAGTACTCATCTTCTGGGCCCAAGTAGCATTAGGATCAGTAAAACTCTCAGTAGTAGGCAAGTATCTCATAACCAACTTGTAGAATAAAGGAGCACAACATGTAACAAGACCTCCTCGCTTCTTCTCATTCTTATAATGCACAGAATAATACAAGTCACCTAAGAGGGTGGGCACCGGATTCTTCAACACAAACAAATGAATAGCATTTATGTCCATAAACTTATCCATATCAGCAAACAAAACTATCCCATACACAGATAATGCCAAGATCGCGCAAACTGAATCCCACTACTTTTCCACGACACATTCTTCAGCCCTTCTGACCAGAAACTCTAAGGGAAAACCAAGCACTCCTGCCTTGGTGGCAACCAGATTAGCAGATACCTCTGATGGGCTCAAATAAAGAGCCTTAGCAATGTCGGCGTGAGTCGGTCTTGTCATTTCTGAATTGAAAGGAATCTGATCTTTGATAGGTAGTCTCAAAATCTCAACCTACTGTTCTAGAAATGGACCTAACTGGAAATCTGGGAATGTGAAACATCGGAGTCTAGGATCATAGTACTGTAGGAAGGTATGAATGACACTCTTTTGCGAACTATCCAGACTGAACACCATGTCCAGGATATCACCATATTGCTGTTTGAAGAAATCCGAATGACCCGGGGTAATGAGAGACACCATCTGCTTGAGCAAGTCCACCTTGGTATCAAAAAATTTGTAGAAAATATTCTTCTTTCTGACGTCTTCCATTCTGAAGCAAAGATATGACCAGGAACCGGGAGTAATGCAGACCCTGAGAATAAAAGAAACACAAATGATTAATGATGATATGATGCTTATGCAAGGCAAGACATGTGATCAGTGAAGTGTATGTGATGTGCCAATCATATAATCAGGTGTCGGTGCAAGGTCACAATATCCATATATAATCATCCCTCTGATCCGGGATCCATATCTTAAAACCAGAAATCCAGATCACAAAACTGAACCAAAGGCAAAGTGGGTATGCTGAAGGTATTAGGGTTCCTGCAAACCTGTAAACCCCTCCCAATCTCACGGGTGTGCTACTAGGGTCAACATCATGGACTCTCAAAGCCGAATAGCAATAATACATTCACCATTTCCGAGAAGTGGCTCATGACCAAATCAGGGAATCGGTTTGGCATTATGTACTACTCAGGGAGGCCTCAGTTGAGTCCGGAAAAACAAGCATCCCTCACAAGTCTCCAGCTTCAAGCACTGAATCGAGGCCATCCTATGCGATTTCCCAATGGACCCTCGGATGCGAGTGGGTTTGCCAACAAAATGTGGTCTGCCACTGTCATCACTGGAGAGGGGTGTTCCCATTAAGGTCCTCGAAGATCGGTCACCAGATGCACATAACTATCAAGGTTGTACCCTGAAGTGGAGAAGAACCCCCACACAGAATAGTTCCGAGATGGTCGCAATCTGGGTGTGGAACACATCGCCACTCATCATGTAACCATGCGAGTACAACATGTCCATGCTACTCCTATAGTGCACTCAAGCCGGGTAGTTGGCTTATCTCACAGTAACTCTCATCCCACAGAAAAAATGAAAACCAGCACAGCCAGATATTCCAGTATAATATGATGCATGGAAAATAAAATACTGAAAGCGATAAATAAATGCGGTAAAGTAAAGCTGTAAAGTAAAACCGTAACTGAAAACAGTAAAGCTAAACGAAAGAACACAGCAATAAACAAATAAACACCCAAAGAAACGAAACCAAACAGGCTCTAGGATTGACTCTACAAGGGAAACCGGAAGAATCAGGTTAATCCCTAGCAGAGTCTCTAGTTGTCGCTCCCGGGATTTTCATCCTAGTACAAACGCGAAAGTGGCGCGGAAAAGATAGAGTCGCCAGCCAGACATTTTTTTATCCCGAAAGAATGGGAAAGGTAATGTTGCACAAACCTGAGGAAGAAGGAAAGGACAAGGTCCTGTGAACCAAAGATCTGGGTTCGGGAGTCGGTTACGACCTGGGAAGGTATTAGCACCCCAGATCGTCCGTCGTACCCGACGGGATCCAAGCTTGCTTGTTTTTGTTTCAAAGGGTGAGAAATATAAAGTGCCGCTGAATAAAACCGCTACTGGAACTGGAATGAAATGAGAAAAGGAACTAGAAAAAAGAATGGAATGAAAGGGGGAAATGTAGGGAAAATAAAGAATGTGCTCGAACGGGCCCTACCCCGCTGCCTACGTACCTCATCGGGATAATGAGGATCAGAGTCGACGTAGTTCGCCTAACTAAGGCGGGAACTATTTGTTTGTGTTTTTTATGGCTGGAACTGCGTATGTCTATGCTCAGGTGTTGCAGGCTCGTCTGGTACGAGTGCGTGTACCGTCTTGCATGAAAGACAAGTCGCCGCGAGTTCGCATTGTGAGTGAATGAGATGAGAAAAGAAGTTCAAGCAGGATAGTCGCTTGTTATTTGTTTTTTTGTATTTTATGAGAAATGTTTTGAATTTGTTTGTGAACGGTCTTGTACTAAGACCTATCCATCACGGGAAGTACTTACACCTCACCCCGAAACAGGACGCGTATAAACACTCCGCAACAAAGTCTCGTGTCGTACAAGATTGTTCGGTTTATCCTTAGATGTTTTATTATTTTCTTCATGAGGAGAGAAAGAATGACTCAAATTGGAAAAGGGAAAATCTAATGGGAACTAAGACACAACCCTAATTTTTATTTATTTATTTACATGGGAGATCCTATGGTTTGTGGGGTTTTCTAAACCTAAGGAGGAGAGGAAAGAGGAAGAGAAAAGGAAGAAGAACACAACTTGCTTCCTAATGAAGTTAAGTTGGTTCCAAAAGGGGAAAACCTAACAAGCACAAACATTATGTAAGGCAAAATGGTGCAAATTAAATGCATTAGAAATACCAAAGAGGATAGGGTTTTTAGACATACCTTGCCCTCCCTACAAAACAAAGGTTAGCATGGTAAACATGATAAAAATAAGGCAAACAAAATTACCTAATTAATTCCTAAGGGAACTAGGACCTAAACTAGCCTCAATCTATGGTTTGAAGGACCTAAAACTAATGTAATGCAAAATTCAGCGACTTATTTACAGCACCTAATGCACAAACAGCTATGAAATGCACTATGCAATGTAACAACTTTTTACAACACCTATTTGTATGCAAAAACAGGTCTTAAAAGTCACAAACAGCATGTATTTTACAGCACCTATATGCAAAAACAGCTATGAAATGCAAAATCCAGATTTGATGTTTTTCACTTTTAATGCGCAAACTCAATGCAAAGTACACCAATCAATCATGATTATGCAATAATGAACATGGATCAAGCACATGATTTAGATGAACATTATTATTCTTAATGGAGTATGCAAGAATGCATCATATGAATTAATATGCAACAAGTATGCAAAACATGAACATGGCACATGAATATGATGAACATTGATCATGAATATGCAAAATGATGGGACAATGAAAGTGTTAAGCGTAATGCAAAAACCAGAACTTGATTGATGGAAGACTGTGATCAAAAATGCAATAAAAATGCAAAAAATGCAACACATTGTGCTTATGCATAAACATGCTTGTGAATATGCAACATTTGGTGTATGATGCAAGGATGCGAATGCATTAACGATACATGTGAATGACGTGAAAATTGGAATGCAATATGATCCTATATATGCTAAAAAATGTATGGATATGGAAGCAACATGCAATGATGCAAGACATGCATTAATGGACACAAAATCACATAATATGCGAAAGGGACGGAATCGTGTCGAATCGACTCGAAATGGGGGAATGGGATGTCAAAACTAACCTAGAAACTCCCTAAAATCAGTACCTACACATGTATGGGGGATGATAGGCATGAAGAATTAAGACTAAGCTATCAAATAAGCTAAAATCTAAATTCCTACGACGAGAACCGTTTTTCCTATTTACAAGGGATTCTTTACACCTACTAGGACCTAGATTAGACTACAAATCTAATTCCTAATAAACCAAATGCAAATTGCAAGCAACGAAAACAAAAATGAACGGTACAACGTAAACATAATCGAAAATCATGCGGAGAATGCCGTTAAGGCGAGATGAAGAGGATAAATTAAGGCATAATGGTTAAATCACCAACCTACGAAACAGAGGAGTGTTTCGGTAATTGTTGCAATGAATCGGAGTGCGAATGGAGAAGAAAACCGGAGAATCCGCGAATGCAAAATAAATGCGGTTCGGTCTTGACGCTTCTCGATTAATCACTTCCGATAAGTCGCAATCTCCACCAAAAACCAGTAGTTTCTTATTCCACAATGCTCAATTCAATGGAGGATGGAGGCTAAGCTTTAAGACCTTCAAGTTTCAATATGAAACTTGAAGAACTTTTGTTGAAAAGCAATGGTGAAAAATGGTGGAAAAGTGGGAGAGAAAGTAATGAATTTGAGATTGTGAAAATGGTGATTGAGTGAAGAATGAGGGAGAGAGTGATTTGTGGTGATTACCCCTTAGCTTTGGGAGGAGATGGGTTTATATAATGGCTAGGCTTGGCATGAGGTTTTGGCTTGGATGTAGCTTAGGTTAGGAATTAGTTGGGATTCTAGAGAATTCTAGAACTCCTTGGAAGGTTGTAGAAAACTCTAGAATGTGGTAGAAGATGGTGAGCTGGCTCTTCTAGAACTTTCTTTAGTTGGGATCAATCCAATGCATCAAACACCATGAAGCTTATGATGGAGATTAGTGAAGTGAAACACAAGCTTAGTTATTCAAGGACTGCATCTTGAGTTTGCTCTCTTGATTATGGAATGCACAATAATTAGAATGGACCTGCATACATTCAATGATAACTTGCAAAGATCAATGGCAAAATTCAGCTTGAAACCAATGAATCTAGTGTACACTAGCTCATGAACATTTGTGGTGAAGACCACTTTGATGTAGCAGCAATGGTGGAGCTTGAATTGAGGCCAAAGTGAAGCTAAATGAGCTATAGAATGTGTACCAATCATTTCCAAGTTCAACCCCAAAGATAGCATGGCATTCCCCTTTGTTTTGCATTAAAAACAACAGCAAAATGGCAAAAAACAGCATCATGTATCGATACATAAGGTTATGCATCGATACATACTGAAGAGAAGGCTAAAATCAGCAAAAAACACATTATGTATCGATACATAACACGGATGTATCGATACATAACAGTTTTTTAACTGTTATGTATCGATACATAACACGGATGCATCGATACATCTTGTTTATGTATCAATACATCCAGCTTATGTATCAATACATAGCCAGCACACACGTATCGATACAAAACTCGTATGTATCGATACATGGCCCCCAAAAACTGTTTTTTCCTTGATTTTTTTCACTCTTTCTTGCTCAAACATCATCCACAAGTCCCTTATGACCAAGATTTCATGTCCTTGACCTCAAGAAGTCAAGAGTTGACTTTTTACTCATCCTATTGACTTTTCTCCAATTTTCTGATTTTAAATCAACTGAACAATTGAGGGCCTTCCAAAATGAGTCCAATGGTGAAATTTGAACCATAGGTACTTGACATCATGTAGAGAACCATGAAACCATGCTTGGACCAAAGTCTCATTGATAAGCCCAGTTCATTAGAAACCCTCATCTGACTCCTTTTTGCTGGGAAATGTTGCACTGCTTGCCTCCCTTGATCAAAGCACCTCTGTATAGGACTTGTGGCTTCAAGTGAATACTTGTGGGATGTTATGAACCATTTGCACAAGGTTGAGAAGCTATGTGGCCCTTTGTTTTCCTTTGTATAGCCTTCAGTTGCTTTGTTCACTGATCACAAACCTATGTCCCTGCTGTGATGGTTATGATGCAATGTTTTTGGTTATTTTATGAATTTATGTATGCTAAATGTTATGCAAAAAGTTGGGGAAATGAGAGGGAAAATTTTGAGGTATTACACTTACATATGAGCATCAGTGATGAGTTTAATCTTTTGAGGCCTGAAACTCTGATGAGTGATTGGCAAGTTATCTCAAGAGTGATCATATCCAGGAGCATGTTTCCGGAAGACTTTGTTAAGTATGAGCAAGTCTATTTTCCCAGTTGATGATTTCACATTGGGCAAAGTTTGAAAACTTTGTTGGTCACAAAAGTTGCCAAATTCAGTTAATTTGGGGCAATTACGTCGAGATTCGATGAATCCCTCTAAGAGTTTAAGACACTGAGGCAAATTATCTAAAGTTTTTATGGTACAAAGTTTCCTCTTGGTGTAAAATCCTTTGTAGACCATGCAGTCTGGGGCAAAAGTGATGAATTGTGGACTCAATGTTATCCTAAGCAGATTTTTGTTTTGAGAAAATAATATGTTTTCCCCCCATGTAGTTGTTAATCAGATGTTGGTCCCTGCAATGTTATTGATCTTTCTAGACTTTAAAATCTAGATTGAGAGTGAATTTATTTTGCACATATACTTTGTCTCCCTAGGAAGAATCTGTTGAATTTTCCCCATTGAAGACGATATTTATACCTCGGCAGCAGGTGTCTTCTCGGTTAACCTCGGAAGAAGGTATTTTCTATCAAAGAATCTCGGCAGTAGATATCTTGGATGATTTCAAAGAAATATTACACTAAACGTCGGCATAAGGTAGTTCTATTTTCTTTGATCAACCTCGGTAGAAGGTGTTTCCTCTTGTTTCCTGGTAAGTCTCGGTAGAAGATTTCCAATTAACTTGATCAGAAGTTATTTTCTTTCCAAGAATATCGACAGTAAATTTCTCGGATGATTTTAAAAGAAGAATCTTATAGTTGATCTCGATAGAGGATGTTTTATTTGTAGAATCTCTGGTTAATCTTGGCAGTAGATCTCCAGCAGACTTCAACATAAGATGTTTTCTTTTCGGAATCTCAGCAGTATATTCCATGGCTAGTCTCAGCAGTAGACTTTTCCGGTTGATATCTTTTGAAATTCCCACAGTGTACCTCGGCAGTAGGTTCTCCAGTTGGAATTTTTTAGAAGAGTTTGTCTAAAATATTCTCTTGATTTACCTTAAGTGGTTACTTCAAAGGGTATTTGGCTTGATTTATGAATGAGGAAAGAATATCAATAGTTATTCCAGGGATTGTAAAGTTCGGATGTATGTAATTTGTCTCTCCCAAAGCAGAGTTTGATCTGATTGTGTCCTTATGGAATTCCTGAATAGTCCTGGCATTTTGATGTTAATGATGTTTTGTGCCCCACCAGCATGAACGAGGATTGTAAATGCTCCTAGTTCCGATTCCTTCCCCATAAGAGTGGTTGGAAGGGATATTCTTGTAAATCCCCAGCTGAGTCTTGATCTCTTCCTCAGTAGTTTACCTTTGACTTGAGAAGTATTGGCAACCCTCAATCGAGTTCTTGTTCCTCATCATGAGTTGGTTGTATCCCATAATAGAAGTATTGGTATAGTAGTCAGTTTAGAGGTTTTCTTTCACCTGATGGTGTGTATTGATTTAAAATCCCTCGTAACTGTGTTTTGACTATGATGTTAACTTCTGGTATCCCCACATGAGTCGAAAAGTCCGGAATTTTTAGTGATGATTGATCTCCATAGATCCCCTGTAGGTCTGCGTGTGATGGTTTCCCGTAGATTCCTATTTGATCTTCAGCAAGTATTACACTCTTTTCCCAAGCAGAGCAAAAGTGGCGTGACTCTTTTCCCAAGTGGAACAGGAATGGTATGATGATTATTCCCCACAGGAGCTCGATTCTTAATAAGAACACTTCTGTCCCCAGCAAGGATCATGGAAGCTTTTCCCATCTTAGACAAATTATTACTTTTCCTCAGCAGGGTGGTATTCCTGTGCAGAGTTAATGCTTAATACTCCAGTAGGCTATGTTTTATTTGCATCATTGGTAGATCTTTATCTTGTTTCCCCAAACAGAGTTGTAAAGATATTTGTCCCCATCAGTGTTTCACAGGGATATTTCCCTTTTTCCCTAAAGAGTGAAAGATGTTGTGTTGATTGTTGTTTCTCCAACATGTTTACTCTCAGAGTGGAATTTCTGATGTTATCCTTCACGGATTTTTGAAGATTGCTTTTTGGATTGGATCCCTAGCAGTTGTTTTCCCCAATCTGAGTTATGCCTTGTAGCAGGATTTTATTCCTTTGATGGATTTTGATGTTCCCTGCAGGATTTCGATTCAAATCTCCAGCATGGTCCCTGACCTTGTTGCCTTGATTAGCCGAGTATCTGGTTGTTCTGGTATTTATGTCACTCGTTGCTTATCTTTATGTATGTTTTGTCAACATATTCATACACATATTCATACGCATAAGTATGACATCTTTTGCTTGCATTCTTGCATTTATCTTTGTTCTCCGCTCTTTGGTGTGGTTGTTTTTTCCCACGGAGTGTGTGTGTTGTCTTCCTATCAAATTTAGAGTGTCGACCCTTAAGCAGAAAGTGTTGATCCTTTCCATTTCCCCACTGAGTTTATTCCTCGTGGATGATTTTGATTCAGTTTCCTCCCCAGTTTATTATCTGGATGAGATTTCCCCAATTGAGATATTTCCTCCTCGGGATGAGTCTTGTTCGACAGTTTCTCTCCAACTTGTCCTTGGATTGAACTTTGGTCCTTTTGGCGGATTTTCATTTGCTTTGGAATTATGTTATCATTGTTTGATAGTGAGAAATATTTTCCCCATCTTGAGTATATTACTTTGAAATTAAGCTATCAATTATTCAATAGTGGGTAATATTACCAAATTAATCAAGCTCTATTGCTTTTGCTCCTACCCAGTAAATCTGGTAGCCGAGAGTTCTTCTTTCTACCCAGTAAAAAGGTAATAAAAGTTGTTTCCCTTTGCTTGTGCTCCTACCCAGTAAATCCGGTAGTTGAGAATTTTTCTACCCAGTAAAAAGGTAGTGGAGGTTATCCCTCTTTGTTTTGCTCCTATCCAGTAAATTAATAGTTGAGTCCATGTTTTCTACCCAGTAAACTGATAGTTGATGATTCTTCTCCTACTCGGTATTCCTCCTTTTTTGGACTCAGATACTTTGTTTGGTTATTATTCCCTGGAAGAGTGTTTACTCTTTCCCGTTGAACCTTTTTACCTTGATTATATCATATTTTCTTCCACCATACGAGTCAGCTTTCCAATGATTTATTTTCCTGGTAACTCTTTTGGTGTCTTTCGTTTCCCCCAGCGGGATTTTCTTCTGTGTCCCCAAGCTTTCGCTTTCCTCTGGTGGTCGTGTTTTCCCCACATAGATCTTGGGTTTTCATATCATATCATATTCATACCATATCATGCTCTCTTAGGACAAAAAATTGGGTTTTCTGTATTTAAGTCTCTCCCATCTTGCAGAGATAAATATGTCAATCTTCATATCTTCATATTGAAGAAACTTAAATAGGGGTAGATGTAACACCCTTATTGTTGCCCTAAGTTTTCTTCGCATTTCATCTGCATCTTGCATACAAACAAGATCGCATTGGTTGCACGGTTCTCCTCGGGTTAGGTTTATGCCTCGCAGGGGATCACCGTTGTCTTTAATTACTTTATTTGTTTATGTTTACTAACCATTAATCAAAATCCAAAAAATATTTTGTTTCCTTTTACTAACCTTTTTTCAGGAAGAGGAACCATTGAAATTGCCAAAAATAGAAGTCCTACAGCTCGAGTAAAATTTCTCAGACAAAAGTCGAAGTTGATCCGCACATAATTCAAATTTATCTGATCAATGATTTCCCAAGTTAATTGATTCGTTCAAAGGATTTCCAAGGTTCGTGTGTTTATTTTAATGCCTTCTTCGACGTACAAAGAGAATCGGGCCACAACAACTAAGCAACCTCATTGGAATAAAATATTCAAATTTTGGCTTGGTTAACTGGTTAACCACGGTTAATCAGTGTGAAATTTGAATATTTTATTCAAATTCAACACCCTTAGATCATTAGTATAATTGGAATATTCTAGATCCATTGGTTTTTAATTTCTCTACATCACTTTGATCATTTTCTACCATGAACCCTCAATAATCACCACTCTTTTCCATTTCCCACCAAAATTGCAACTACCAAGCCTAATTTTAATTACCAAAGCAAGCTTCATTCCACCAAATTCCCATACCTAAAATATTTAAATAGGACCATAATTTCATTCATTCACCAAGCTTTGGAGAGCCAAAAAAACCCTTGCAAAACATTCTCCCAAAAACCAAAAATTCACTAAATCTCATTTTCTTTCTTTTGAAGTTATCAAGAATTCACATTGAATTCTTGACTAACTTGAGCTAAACCTTCATCCAATTCTTCTTTTGTTCACCATTGCAGTAGATCTAAGCTTGATTTGGTCTAATTTGAAGAAGTGTTTTTGGTAATTCATCTCTCTCCATAAACCCATATTCACCATCAACATTCAAGACGTAGATCTTTGGTGCCTTTATTTCTAGATCCTTTGGATCTTTATTTGTTGTTTGATTGCAGGGATTCTACTGTATTTTGGTTTTAAAATTCGTGCAAATTCAGATCATGATCATCAAATGTTTAAGGAAAGGTTTTAAAATGGATCAGGCTGAATTTTATGCATTTTTCTGCTTCTGGCACAACTTTAACCGGTTAACCATTTATAGTGCAAATTGGTTAACCGGTTAACCATCTTTAAAATTGTGCAGGTTTTTCCTGCGTTAACCAGTTAACCAATTGGTTAACCGGTTAACGCAAGTCAGAATAGACTTTTTGGCTTGTTTTAAGACCCTTTTTGGTTCCTCTTTCTTCTTCTTCTTCCTCCTTTTTATTTTTACCTTGGGAAGTACTTTTTGGAGTGATTTCTCCTTAATTTCAATGAACTTTGGGTGTAGATTAGAGTAGTTAATGTTCATTTATTCAAAACTACCTTTAAGTGGATTATTCAATTCATTTAAGGTACTTTGTGTTAGTGATACATTTTCATGCTTGAATCCACCGAGATGAGTGATTGAACTTAAGGATGAAAGAGTACCATGAGTGCAGCTCAATTTGGTATTCACCTTTAGTTTTGTACGGTATTGCGTCCGGATGGCGATATATATATCGTTTATCTCGCATTCATTAACACTAATATTGTTCACCTGAATTGGTGGTGGCCGACCTTATTTGTAGGGTAATTACTTCGTAATTTACTCAGAGATTGCTTAACATAGACCTAAATTTGTCCCTAATTCGGAATAAAAATCTAATTGGGTACTTTCACTTTCGTGGACCAGACCTCTTGTTGGTCGCGTAATTCCAAAGTGGTTAATCATATTGCATTAAGAATCGAGACTTATGAATGTTTGATGCGTAGGTGCTTTGGGTCTCCCAATCGCCTTTCAAATTTCATTGAATTCGGTTCGGATTGCCTTGATTAATCTCTATAGTGTAAGATGCTAAGAGGGTCCGATTGCCTTTCAATTTTGGTTACTCTTTTGGTTGTGGTTGATTAAGTTCACCATACCACTCTTATGTAAATATTATTATACTATTATTATTATAAATATTTTAAATTCTTGCACTTTAATTGTTTTTGCTACTAACATTTAAATTCTTGCACTTTTATTGCTTTTATTTTATTTTGTTTTATTATGCTTTATTCATCCATATCATGTTTATTATTTGCTCTTATTATTGTTTTGTTGATTTTCCTTTTGTCCATTTGGACACAAAAACATTAATAAAGGATTAAATTTCTAAAAAACTTGTGACTTTAATTTGTGGACTATTGGTTACTATCCTTGGCTTTGGAATGAAGATTTGGACTTAGATTCTTAGGACACATTTCCTTTACCTTGACCTTCATGAAGTTGGAATTTGCCTTTATTTGGCCATTTGCTAGCTTATAAGGATGAAACTCTTATGCTCATAATTTTAAGTATCATCAAGTTTGGTTAGATCCTTCTTCCCTTATCTCTTTATTTTCTTTTTTTTAGGATAGTCCCTTCATCTCCTCCCCTTCTTTAATTTTCAAAATCTTTTCCCTTTTTTAAGGGATTCCTTCTTTTTAAATCATCACCTCTTTAATAAACAAAACCTTGACTTTTGTCAAGTGGCTTTTACTCTTTTTCTTTTCCTTTAAAATCAATGAATCTAATCATGTTGACCTTAATTCAAAAAATAAAAAGAATCAAACTCATTCAAGTTGTTTTGTGCCTTTGAGCATTTTTGTGTATTTTCTTGAAAAGAGTGCCGATTATGAGTCATTATTCTTTAGTCGGGTTCAAGTCTCTCAATCTCCATGGTTGTAGTTTGATGTAATTGAGTCTCTTGTCATTTGTGGGGGTTTAGTGGCATACTCGTTGATTTTTATCCGAGTTGGTGCCCTCCCCATAATGATGTATGAGTCCATGCCTTCATTCTCATTGTACTTTGTTTGGCCATCCACTTGAAGATGAAAAGTTCTCTTTACTTAATAAAATCAATCATAACCAACCCTTTTCACTATTTGTACCACGAACTAAGGGATTTTGATCTCGCATTGCACTTTGTGGGTACGTAGGCATGAGGTGGTAAACCTCTCCAAACACAAAAATATTAAAAAATAATTCTTTTCTCATCCCCCACTCAAATTTAACAAACCTTTTTCAAAACAAAAGCAATAAATATTTCAAAGGGCTCCCATGGAGTATCACATACATTTATGGTGCGTAAAACCTTCCTATTGTGTAACCTATCCCCTTACTTGTTTCTCTGTTGTGTTTCTTTAGCTTTTTGCTTTTAGATTCATTAGAATTTATTTGCTCTTTTTTCCTTTTCCTTTTGGCATAAAATAAAAGCGCGGTGGTGACTCTGTTTACTTTTAGTTAAGTTAACTAATAGCTTACACTCATGATTTTACCGCTACAGGTGGGAGAACGGACTTTGTCATTTTTGTTTTCACAAAAACAATGTTACGAATAGTAAGAGTCGCCACCGACTTTTCTTTTATCCAATTTAGGAAAGGTGGAAAAGAACGGGAAAGGCATTGGTTTAGATTTTTGAGTTCGCGGGGTAGGTTATACGAAGGGAAAGTGTTAGCACCCTTTGTATCCATGGTTATCCACGGGCTCTTAACTGCTTAACTCACTTTGTTTTAGTTTGAAAAAAATAGTGGTAACATGTTTAGAAAAGGCCCGTCTTTGTAATGATTCTCGTATGAATGTATACAAAGTGGTTTTTTTGGAAGGTTTTTGAAAGTATGAGGTGTAAAGAGTAATTTTGCTTTGAAATGGTGAGCAAGTAGTTAAGGGTTTCCTACCTACTCAATGTCATCCATGTTACTTTTTCTTTCCTTAGAGATAGGAATGCCCTTACTATTAGTTAGTAAGAAGTCTTATCTTTGGATGTAAGGGACAAACGTAGGGTCATCGAATGGTCATAGAAGATAACATGTAAGGATACCTTAGCAATTCGAAGGGACTATCATCATTTTTCCGTAGGGTCATCGAGGGACGAGATTATCTTTTCGTAAGCAACTCGAAGGGTCGTCGAAGGACTATGATCTTTTTTCCGTAGGGTCATCGTGAGACGAGATCATCTTTTTGTAGGCAACTCGAAGGGTCATCGAGGGACTATGATCTTCTTTTTCTTTCGTAGACAACTATGATGATTTATTCGTAAGCGTCTTTTGCTCAAATACCCCTACGTTTGAGGGATATGACCGTTATATCGAAAGACAACGAAGAGAGGTTATCCTAGAGGCACAAGTGTGCATGTGATTGAATTCAAATATTTTATCTTGAGGTTAGGTGATCTAAGGTTGATTGATTAGTCTTGCCATACAAATCTTAATTACTAGCAACAGTTAATATAATAGCATGCAAGGTAGTGTGAAAAGTAAATAGCAGAAAAATAAAATCTTACGCTATTACATGGCTTTGAGACAATTACATAATAACCAATGCGGAAAATAAAGGTCATAATTAAACTATTACATCCTCGGAAGCAGTTACAATAATAGGGGAAAAATGTAAAAGAGCGCGCGAAAAATTAAAGTTACAACCTCGGAAACAATTACATAATAATGAACACGAAATAAAGAAAAATTGGGAAATAGAAAAAAAAAGGCCAGGATAAATTAATTAACCTTAATTTAAAATTGTCAAAAGTCGGGTGAATCGGCGAATACTAAATTAACTAACTTAAATTATTTTAGAATTAAAATTAAAATTAACTTAAATTTAAAAAAACTTAATTAATTAATTAGTTGAAAATTAAGTGAAATAAAATTAATTGAGAAAAATAATTATCTAATTATCTTAATTATTAAGTTAATGGTGATTAACTAATATTTAAACCTAATTCAATTAATAAATTTTTTAATTAGATGATAATAAAAAAAAACGAGCGTTTGACATTAATTTTTAAATAAAAAAAACAGTGCACCATGACTTCATCTTCTTCGCGTATGCAACCAGGCTTTTGGTTACGGTTTTCGTTTCGTAGCAATAAGTTGTATCTGCAAGAATCAAACTCAACAAATAATGAAAATAAATTTCCTATGAATGCATGAATCGATTGGAATCCGCCTCCTGAATATGATGGTGATATTGGTTTCGTCCGATTATGGCTAAAACAATAAAAAACCCTGATTTGGAGCTTTGAACTCTAGCCATGGTGAATCCTTGTACCTGTTCTTAAAATGTAATTGATCTATCCAGAAAACATCTAACATGATTATAAACACGAATATACAATCAAAACAAATTAAACATGCATGTATATATAAAATTTTCGATTTTTTTAGGCTAAACATATTGTGTTTTTACGTATTTCGATGGATGACAATGGTCTGGATAACTTCAGAAGAATCCTGGGAACCGATTGCAATGTTTAGAACTGATTTAAACAAGCTGGAAATTGGTCTGCAAATTGCTTCAAGTTCACAAAATTTTCAAGTTATGCTAGGATTCTTGGCTGCAAAACTTCGTTTTTTGACAATTTTTTAATTTTTTAATTTTTTTTGCCTTGGAGGCAAGAATTAGTGTGATTTTGATATGCACATGATGAGAATATATAATAAAATAAATTAGGTAAAAAAATGGACTTGGATCAAGAGATTTGATCTTGTATTCAAGTGGTGTTCAAAACTCTTCTTATTTGAAAATTTGATCTTCAATCTTTTGATATTTTGTATGAATAATATGATTCTTTCCAAGAATGATTTTGGAATCCTTCTAAAAGGCCTTTATGCGCCCCCATCCTTCCTTATTTACCAAAGTTTTATTTTTTGTGATTTTAAACAAATAAAAGAGAAAAAACCATAATAGTGAGGAATGTGGCATTCAAACTCATGACCATTTGCATTTATAAGCCTTTGAACATATTCTTTTGCCAATTGTGCCATGTTACTTTTTTTTGAAATAAATTTGCACAAGGAAACACATGAAGGTAAAATTCTTGGGCAAAATTGGGGCGTGAAAATGAAATAACATGAAGTCCACTTGAGGCCTTGGAAGTTTCATTTCCCTTGAAGAAAGCAAAACCCTAATTAGAGGTTCATTGTTTAGGAGGAGTGTATGTATAATCATTCCTTGAGTTGTCTTAAACTTTTGAGGGTCCTACGAGTGTGAGGCGACCTTTGAATCAATTTGTCTCAAAGATGTGAGGGAAAATTTTGGGGTACAACAACTGTCCTTGTTCAATCTTCTTAGACCTGAGGAGTTAGGTTGGTATGCGTGCCGATCGCGATCTGAAGGTGGAAGAAGATTTAACATACAAGTGCCCAGAAATTTGCACTCACAAGTGCATAGAGTGAACCGTTGGTTGACTGTATGGGCTTAAAAATACCATCTGATGAGCTGACTGAAGGTTGTCAGAGATGGGCTTAAAGATGCCATTCAGTAAGTTGACAGAGTATTTTTTAGAGATGGGCTTAAATATGCCATCTGTAGTAATGGATATCCAGGGGGATTTATAGCAACCCAAGATAGAGGTAGATATAATCCTGGCGGTTTATAGCAGCCAAAGACATTGATAGATGTAATCCTGGGGGTTTATATTAGCCCAAGACATTAATAGATGTAATCCTGGGGGTTTCTAGCAGCCCAAGATATCGGTAGATGTAATCCTGAGGGTTTCTAGCAGCCCAAGATATTGGTAGATGTAATCATGGGGGTTTCTAGCAGCCCAAGATATTGGTAGATGTAATCCTGGGGGTTTCCAATAGCCCAAGATATTGATAGATGTAATCCTAGGGGTTTCTAGCAGCCCAAGATATTGGTAGATGTAATCATAGGGGTTTCTAGCAGCCCAAGATATTAGTATATGTAATCCTGGGGGTTTCCAGTAGCCCAAGATATTGATAGATGTAATCCTGGGGGTTTCTAGCAGCCCAAGATATTGGTCTGAAGGATAATAAGTTGATGATGTCCGTCTGTCGGGGAATGAACCTTAAGAAAAATAAGGTTAGTTATATGCAGTATCATGATGTATGTAATGCATTGCATGATGTTCTTAATGTAAATGAGAATGTTATATGTGTTTTGTATGTGTATGCTATGTTATGCGGTAGATGATGTATGGATGAATTATATAGTAGGAGCATATTAGTAGCTTCATGTGGCATATTAATAGTTATGTTATGTGTTTAGAACTTTTTCTTCTAGCGTTCTTCGTTATCCTTTTAACTTTACAACTCAACTTAACGCCATTTGTCTTAATTCTGGCACAACCCTGACTTAATAATTTAAACCCTCTACTAGCATTTTCTAACTCTAGGCTTGCTGAGTATTAGTCTTAGATCTCTAGCGTGACAAAACTTGACATCAAAGCTACTATGACACATCAATAAATACATCAAAACTACAAGAAATAACACCCAGTGTGCTCAAAACTAAATAAGTTAAATATATAAAAACATAAATAGGTAACTATAATTAAACATAACTACTAAATAATTAAATTAATAAAAAAATAATTATCTCACAGTAAATAGGTTATTAGTAAACCTAACCTATTTGTAACAAAATCCTTCCAAATGATAGGATGAACATCATTCCACAAACAATGAGATTGAATCCCTAAACCAATGTTAGCCTGAATATCCATGTAACAATTACCTTCCCTATAAATATGTGAGTAGACAAAAGTCAAAAGACATAGATTTAGAGAGGAAAATGCAATTGTTCCATCTTTTTCTTAGTTACCAAAGAACATGCTGGAATTTTAGAAGGCAAAAGTGGATAATTTCAAATCCGTTTCAACATAAAGGTAGAACTGTTTAATGTGATAGGTAGTTTCGATGGCTATTATTATGACAAATAGTTCAACATTAAGGCAAAATGAGATGACAATACTTCCAAACAAAGCAACCAAGGGTGATTCCATCACGAAGTTGAAAAATACCTCCATAATCTGCATGGCCGAGGACGCCAAGGACAACACCGTATGCATTACATTAAATCCAACCAAAGTGAGAAGAACACCACAAAACTTCAATTTCTTTGGAACTTTTGGGAAACGTCAATTGAACTTTGAAGGACTTTAAAATGATGGATTCAATTATGGAGCCAACATAGGTCGAATTGGTAGAACTCCTAGCCAACTAAAAATTTGCCATTGCCATGTTTGTAGCAGCTTTCCAAGCAATTTTTTTATTGTTAAACCTGACTTGATTTTTAAAGTATCAGACCATATTAAAGATGCTAATTATAGATGACAGAAAAATCAACTTCTATTGCGCACTTAATGAAATACATGGTAGTTAAATTAAAGTTTAAATTAATAATACCTTTAAATAAGTATAAATATTTTAAAATGAAATTGTTGGAAATCCCCAAAACCTATGGAGAATTTTAATCAATCTTGATGAACAAGATTATTGCACAGCTGAAATTAAAAGAAAATTAAGAAGAGAAAAAAATTAGGGTTTAACGAGGAAGAAGATAAAGATGAATATAGTTATCCACAAACTGTGAGATTTTTCTTTTTCTTATTAATTCACTCTGCAACCGCAGAAGCTGTGAATTACAATATGATTGAATTAATACAAAATAAGGGTTACTCCCTATTTTTAGAATTATGTTAGCTTCCACCTCAAGCTAAAATCCCAAAATTCATATTTTAGCTAACAATACTAAAATAGGTCTAACGACTTCGACACACACTTCGAGCTCTAACGACTTCGACACGAGAAATTACAACTCAACTCACTACCTAATTCATTATGTCTAAGCTGTATACATTCATCATAGACCTTATCTTCTTGAATACTTCGACATGCACTCCCTTCGTCATGATATCTGCTATCTGATTCTCAGTTCTGCAGTGTTCCAAATTCACCTTCCCTTCTGCTACCTGCTCTTGAAGATAAGAAAACCTCATTTTGATGTGTTTGCTTCTACCATGTGTTATCGATTATTTGCCAGATTGATAGCTGACATGCTGTCGATCTTCATGATAATTGCTCTATGACTCTTTGATGTAATATCTTCAACCAGATTAACCATTCATGTTGCTTGACATTTACAAAGAGAAACAACCACGTACTCTGCTTCGCATGACGATAATGCCACTACTGGCTCCTTTCTCGAACTCCAAGCAACTAGTGCACCACATAACATAAACACATATCCAGTTGTGGATTTTTTATCCTCAGCATCACTACACCAACTTGAATTAGTGTATCCCACTATCTTACATTCTCTTCCTTCATCAGTTGCAGGAAAATATATTCCATAGTCGAGAGTTCCTTTCATATACCTTAGTATCCTCTTCGTCGCTGCTAGGTGCGATACCTTTGGCTTTTGCATGAATCTACTCATCATACCAACATTGTATGCTAAGTTAGGCCACAAATTTATCAAAGTAACCTAATAAGTCATATGTATTGGTTTGGGTCGACATCATTTTCATCTGAATCTTTTGACAATTGCAATTTGGGCTCAGGTGGAGTCAAAGTTGGGTTGCAATCTTGCATCTCAAATATTTTCAGTTTTTCTCCTACATATTTTCTTTGATGCATCATCAAACCTCTACCACTCTTGTAGAATTCAATGCCAACGAAATTTGAGAGATTTCCCAAGTCTGACATTTCAAACTCCTCACTCAGGTCATGTTTGAAATCCTCGATCTCCTTCTTACAACTTCCTGTTATCAACATATCATCGGCATAAAGACATAGTATAAGTAAGTCACTCTTGCTTCTCCTTACATATACTCCATGCTCAGTTATGTACTTCACAAATTCCTTTTCCCTTAGAAAGCCACCTATCTTCTTGTTCCAAGCTCTTGGAGGTTGCTTAAGTCCATACAGGGCTTTAAGCAGCATGTACACCTTTCTTTCTTCGCCTTGTTTTACAAACCCAACTAGTTGTGCAATATAAACTTCTTCATCTAAGGGACCATTCAGGAACACATATTTCATGTCCATATGACATATGTGCCAATTGTTCATATTCACTAGACCAACAACCAACCTGATTATTTCGATCCTATCAACAGGTGCAAAAACTTCATCGAAGTTGATTCATTCATTCTGAAGAAATCCTTTTGCCACAAGTCTCGCCTTATGTCGAGTCACTTTCCCTCTGGGATTCAACTTCACCTTGTATACCCACTTCACATCAATTGCCTTCTTGCCTTGAGGCAATTCAACAAGTGACCAAGTGTTATTGACTTTGATTGACTTTATCTCCTTATTTATTGCTTTCACCCACTTCAAATCTTTCAATGCCTTAGTTGCATTGACAGGTTCGACATCTGCATATAAAGTATAATGTACCAACTTACCTTCATCATCGACCACATCATCTAATGTAATCACACATTCTTGCAACCTTGCAGACATATATCTTGTTTGTTGAGGTCTGCTAGGGTCTGTTTTCCCTCTAACATTTTCTTGTCAAACATCTCTTTCGACTTCACTAGCAGGTTCTTCACATAATATTCCAATTGAATCTTTCTTGACATTTTCAGTCCAATCCCATTCTTTAAGCTCATCTATGATCACGTTCCTACTAATTACAACCTACTTGTTTACTGGGTCGAACAATTTGTTACCTCCAGTCGAATGATATCCTATTAGAATCATTTAACTAAACTCGTCATCAAGCTTCCTTCTCAACTGATATGGCACATATTTATGTGATATAGATCCAAATACCTTCAGATTAATCAAGATAAGATTGATACCAGACCAACACTCTTCTGGCGTAACTTCTTCTAGCTTCTTTGTCGGACATCTGTTCAAAATATACGTTGCAACCGACACAACTTCTCTCCATAGTTCTCTAGGTAAATGCTTACCATTCAACATACTTGTCACCATGTTCATAATGGTTTGATTCTTCCTTTCTACAATTCCATTATGTTATGAAGTTTAGGGTGGCACCACCCCATGCACAATCACTTCTGTAACACGGTGGGAGAACTGACTTTCTATAAATGTTACGGATAACAAGAGTTGCCATCGACTTTTATTTTATCCAAGTGGAAAGGACATAAAAGAACAGGAAAGACCTATTTTTAAAAGACTTGGGTTCGGGGGGTAGGTTATATAAAGGGAAGGTGTTAGCACCCTTTATATCCATGGTTATCCATGGGCTCTTAGTTACTTAGCTCACTTAACTATTTTTTGAAAAGAAAATGTAGTATGTGCTTAGAAATTTTTCTAAGTACTTTGTAATGATCCTCGTATGGATGTATACAAAGCCTTGTTTTGAAAAATGTTTAAGAAAGTGAGGTGTAAAAAGTAATTTTAAGATATGAGCAAGTAACTAGGAGGTACCTGCCCTAGACTAGGTCATTCATGTTCTTATATGTTCTTTCGAGGGTAAGACTGTCCCTATTATTAAGGAATAGGTAGTCATTACCTTGGATTTGTTAAGGGACGGTCGTAGGGTCATCATATGATAAATGAAGGAATCTTGAGAGTGTCTTTAGAAATTGGGAGGGACTATCATCCTTTAATCTGAAGGGACAAGATCAATTAGGCAACATCATAGGCAACATCGTAGGGACTTGATATTTTAACCGAAAGGAGGGACAAGATGATTTATTTTCCTGGAGGGACTTTGCTTGAGACACCCTACTCTCGAGGGACTTGACCATTTTAAAATAAGGCAAACAAGAGGAATACCCTAGGAAGTGCAGGCGGCGATCTTAGATCGACTTACGTGTGTGACTGTTTGTTTTCAGATATTTTTATCTGTTTATTAAGTGATCTACGTCATTTTATTCATTTAGGTTATACACACCCTAAAATTACTAATCATAGCAGTAAAAATAAATAATGCGGAAATATAAATCTAAACTATTACAATATAAGGGAGGGGAAAACATAAGATCCTCAAAAGAGGGGGAAAAAATAAATAAACGAAACATCTAATGAAACATAAGTAATAAGTGTGATAAAAATATTAACATAGAACAATTAAAATTAATAAAATATAAAAGGTAATGATTAAAATTAAGTTTTAAGAAAAAATTAATTATTATGAAAATAAATTAGGTTTAGAAAAACTAAATATTAAAATTAAAATCAATTAAACATTAATTACTAAATTAATTATAAATTTATTTACAAAAATAATAATAAAAATAACCTAAGAAAACTAAATAATTTTTTTAAACAAATAATTAAGAAGATGATCAAAGGATTTATGAAATTATTAAGGTGGTTAATTAGTTTTAAATTAATAATGGTTAATTATTTAATTAAATAAAATAATAATAGTTAATAATAATAAAAATATAAGAGAAAGAAATATGGGCAAAAATAAAGGTGGGGAGGCCTGGTTTTGATCCCAAGACATCCCCCTTACCAAGCTAATATGTTACCACTAGGCCACCCAGCGCGCGCTGCTAAGGATTGATCTCAATTAATTATATAGAAAACCTGTAATTAAAATAGATGTTAAAAAAGAAAGAGCAAAACCTAAGGATCGAACCCAGGTCTAAGCCTTTACATGCGCGCGTCCTCCACCAGCTGAGCTACACATTCTTTCTGAAATATAAACGCTTATAATGCATAATAAAATAAGATGCAATTTCAAAATTTGATTTTCGCGCCACAGGTCATCTTCAACCTTCGGATTTCGCAGGTTTTCCTGCGAAATTTCTTGCGTCTCTTGCTGCGAAATTTCTTGCATTTAAAAACCTGCGAAATAAGAACTACCACCAACACACACAAATTCCACAAATTGATCATGCCAACATGATCTATACAGTTCGTTCAATTCAATTATGTTCTTAGAATTAATTTATATCCATTAATTTAGAAGATCCTAATTTGAAACGATAAACCCTAAAAATGGTGCTACACGGTTTTGGCCATGAAACTTCGGATTAACTGCCCAGAAATCATCCTTAGAGCTTCACAAACAATAAAACACAATCAAAACTTGTTAGTAATGCATGAAAATTTATAATTAAAAAAAAGAAAATTCAAGAACAAAACAGATTCGGTTTATGAGATTTCTCATGATTTTGATGTTAATGGGGATTGGGATATGTTTAGTGAGTCTCCATGATTGATTCTACACCTTTAGATTGTTTGAAATAAGCTTGCAATATGGAAACCGAATTCTTCTTTTCCTTTGATTTTTTTGAACTTCAACCTTGTGTTTTTTAGCCTCCAAAATCGTACCTTAATGTTGTCAATGCTTCATGTATATGTAGAGAATAAATTAGGTCAGAAAAAACCATGGGCCTTGTGCAAAATTGGATTGCTTGATCATGAAGAAATCTCTATTTAAATATTCAAAAAATCATATAAAACCTTTCCAATTTTAATCAAATCTGACTTTGGTTGATTTTCAATCATTCTAAATATAATTTCAATCATCTTCAATCAAAGATTTTGTGATTTATTTGGCTTTTCATATTTTATTTATATTTAAATTAAATTTTAATGAATAAAATCCAAATAAATGTAAAATAAATTATAAAAATCAGAATAAATGGGCATTGGGTCATGCATGATCTCATTATTAAGATTGGATTGCAAATTCATAGGCCCATTTGGAAAATTTTGGATTTTAGGCCCTTTTTGTTCAATACACCCCTTGAAAATTTCCCAACTTTTACAAGGCACAAATCCTTCAATTTTAAGTCTATGAAGGTGTTCTTGGACATTTTGGAAAGCTTAAAGAGTCCTCTAACAAACCTCTTTGGTCTCATGTCCATATCTTTTACTATTTTCAAATTATGCTCATTGGAAGATGTTGACTTTTGAAATGACCTGTAATGTTTTAGCTCATACCTTCCAAATGAAGCATTTCTAGGCTTGTCTTGTGATACACAAAGTTGTAGATAGTTAAATTTCCTTCAAAATGAGCTTTGGATGGGAAATGTTTGATGAAGAATGTGCAAGTTATGGCTGATCAAAGTTCAGTTGACTTTTCTTAAGAAAACCCTAATTTAGAAACTCCTAATTCTTGATGATCTGAAACTTCCTTGATAAATCATGATCAACCCTTGATCAAATGATTAGTTTTACTTCATAAACTTGATGTCGGCAAAAAATATTGAAGTTTGACTTTGATTTGACCACAGTTGACCTTAGTTTGACTTTTTAACTGCTTTGAATGATTTTTGCATATCTGATCATTTGACTGGTCAAACTTATTGGGAAAGTCTTGAAACTTGACATAGGGATTCTTGAAGTCATATGGGATGCCATGAAGCTCACTTTAAGCCTTGAAAGTCATTTTAACCTGAGAAAACTCAAAACCCTAGTTTTGAACACTTTGCTTAGGAGGAGGCATTGTCTGGGGAAACTTCCACACTTCTTGATCAATTGAGAATCTTGAGAAGCTTATGATCATTTAGAAGTCTTGAGAGACATTGTCTTGATTGTGGGAGGGAAAATGTTTGGGTATAACAGTTTCCCTTGTTCAATTTTCTGAAATCCGAGGAGTTAGATTGGTATGTAAGCCATTCGTGACTTGAAGGTTGAAGAGGATTGAACACAAAAGCCCAAAAATTTGCACTCGTCGGTGTGAATAATGATATTGCTGGTTGGTTATGATGCTTGAATGGGCTTAAAGATGCCATTCGGATAAAAAGTCTTCAGATATGTTTCTTTGAGAGGGAATCAATCCCAAATATGAAGATAGCTTTTTGGGAAGAATAAACAACGACCCAAAAATGAGATAACCTTCGGGAAGAATAAACGACGGCCCGAGGTAACAAAATAACCTTTGGGAAGAATAAACGACGGCCCAAGGTATCAATATGGCTTTTGGGAAGAATAAACAACGGCCCAAAATGAGGTAACCTTCAGGAAGAATAAACGACGGCCCGAGGTAACAAGATAACCTTTGGGAAGAATAAATGACGACCCAAGGTATCAATATGGCTTTTGGGAAGAATAAACGACGGCCCAAAATGAGATAACCTCCGGGAAGAATAAACGACGGCCCGAGGTAACAAGATAACCTTTGGGAAGAATAAACGACGGCCCAAGGTATCAATATGGCTTTTGGGAAGAATAAACGACGGCCCAAAATGAGATAACCTCCAGGAAGAATAAACGACGGCCCGAGGTAACAAGATAACCTTTGGGAAGAATAAACGACGGCCTAAGGTATCAATATGGCTTTTGGGAAGAATAAACGACGGCCCAAAATGAGATAACCTTCAGGAAGAATAAACGACGGCCCGAGGTAACAAGATAACCTTTGGGAAGAATAAACGACGACCCAAGGTATCAATATGGCTTTTGGGAAGAATAAACGACGGCCCAAAATGAGATAACCTTCGGGAAGAATAAACGACGGCCCGAGGTAATAAGATAACCTTTGGAAAGAATAAACGACGGCCCAAGATAAGTTGTTGATGGAGTTTGCTTGCTGGAGAATTAACCTGAAAAACAATGTTAGTTTGGTGCAAATATAAGGATATATATATATATATAACATTCTGCAAGATAATATTTTATGAGAATGCGTATGATATATGATATGATATGATGTATGTGTGAATGAATTATGTAGCTGAAACGTATAAGTAGCTTCGTAGAATAACTGTTGATTGGGGAAAATAATTCCTGATTCGTTGCTAAGGAGTATGAAGACTTCGTTCCCGTCTTGTTTAAGAATATCGTACTTAGGAATTCCCGTTTTCGTTCGTCGTACTTTTTACTGAAGGATTGAGTTCCAGAATATCCTGACTGAGGATAAACGAGATGGACATAGATCCAGGAGACCTATGTAGTTAAGTATTAATTCCTCAGAGGATATGAAACCCCTTGGAGACTTCGTAAAGCTGGAAGTGTAAGATATTACTTGAGGTATTCCATAAGGATATCCGTAAAGATTACTCCGTGGGGATGAACCGGCGAAGCTTCGTTGAATTCCTACCTCCGTTTGTTCTTAGTAAATGTTATTATTGTATTTTATGCATTTCTGGTAAACATCAATCATATTCAAAGGCATATATACATTCAAACATAATCAATGGACGTTTTTCGCTTTAGTAAAAAGGGGAAAAGTAAAGCTGAATAAAGAGGGAAAAGTAAAGTTGAATAAAGAGGGAAAAGTAAAGTTGAATAAAGAGGGAAAAGTAAAGCTGAATACAAAAAATGGAGTTTTATTTATTTTAGAAATAGGTCTATAAATAAATTTTTACAATAAAAAATAGCTATGTGTAAATAATCCTATTGAGTTTCAACTTTGCTATTGCCATTATCTTCAATTATCTCATCTTCAGCTATCAGAGAAGAAACGATTGGACTGATCGGTATCTGTTGAACTTGACATAGATAACACAACTAGTAGAGGTTACATGAGTGATCCAACGAGACCTAGTCATACGCTTTAATCCCTAACTTTTTCCTGGATTGCCCTTTCAGGTTTTCAATCCACCAGGATACCCTTTTTTGCCCAAGCCGCCTTTTCAGGTTTTCGACTTGCCGGGTGTACATTTTTTTTATATATATCCCTAATTTTTGCCCGAACCCTTTTGGTTCGCCGGGATGCCCTTATTTTTTCCTAGGCCAGTCAACCTAGCGGGTCTCTTTTCATGCGTAGTATTTTTTAACTATATTTGCATTCACAGGCTGCGGGAAATCTCCATCATCCATAGTGGTAAGCATCATGGCACCTCCAGAAAATACCCTCTTAAAAACAAATGTCCCTTCATAGGTGGGGGTCCATTTGTCCCTGGGATCACCCTGTGGTGATATAATACGCTTGATTACCAAATCACTAGCCTGATACACTTGCTGCTTAACTTTCTTATTGAAGGCCTTGATCATACGTTTCTGATACATCTGACCATGACAAACAAATGCTAATATTTTCTCCTCAATCAAGTTTATCTGGTCAAGTCGAGTCTGAATCCATTCATCTTCATCTAAGCCTGCTTCCTTCATAATTCTCAAAGAAGGAATCTGAACTTCAATGGGTAAAACTGCTTCCATACCATAGACAAGGGAAAATGGGGTTGCCCCTGTTTGAAGTACGTATGGTGGTACGATAACCATGAAGAGCAAATGGTAATGTCTCATGCCAATCCTTATATGTAACTGTCATCTTTTGCAAGATCTTCTTAATATTCTTGTTGGCGGCTTCCACTGCGCCATTCATCTTTGGACCATATGGAGAAGAATTGTGATGTTTAATCTTGAACTGTGTGTAGAAATCAGTAATCATAATGTTGTTCAAATTAGTACCATTGTCTATGATAATCCTTTCAGGGATGCCATATATGCATATAAGATTATACTTGATGAACCGAGCCACAACATTCTTGGTAACAGAAGCAAATGAAGTTGCCTCTACCCATTTTTGAAGTAATCAATAGCCACAAGGATGAAACAATGTCCATTGGTGGCAGTAGGTTTGATTTCACCAATCATATCAATGCCATACATGGCAAAAGGCCATGGAGAAGTTAGAACATTCAACGGAACTGGAGGCACATGAACTTTATCAGCATAAATCTGGAATTTGTGACAAGTTTTGGAGTGTTGATAGCAATTCGCTTCCATGGTAGACCAAAAGTAACCTGCTCTTAGAATCTTCTTTGCCATAGTATGACCACTAGAATGAGTACCAAAGATCCCATCATGCATGTATTCCATAATTTCTACTGCTTCTTTCTTATCCATGCAGCGAAGCAAAGTTGAATTGTGGTTGCGCTTGTACAAAATTCCATTACTCAGGAATAATTTAGCATAAAATCTTCTCAGAAACTTCTTGTCATTGACAGATGCCCCTTCAGGGAACTCCTGAGCTTCAAGATACCTCTTCACCTCATAGAACCAAGGTTCTTCCTCTACTCCTTCAGTACCCACCTCATTGCAGTATGCAGGTTTATCAAATCGATTAATAGTAATTCTCAGAGCTTTATCATCCCAACTGATTTCAAACATAGATGCCATGGTGGCCAATGCATCTGCCAACTGATTTTCTTCTCGTGGAATATGTCCAAAGGTGATCTCTTCGAAGTACGGGATCAAAGACAACACATGCTCTTTGTAAGGGATGAGATTAGGATGCTTAGTATCCCAATCTCCTTTAACTTGACTAACTACCAAGGTTGAATCTCCATATACATTCAAAAACTGGATCTTCATCTCAATAGCAACCTTGATACCCATGATGCACGCTTCATACTCAGCCATATTATTGGTACATTTAAAACAAAGCTTTGCAGTAAATGGTGTATAACAACCTTTAGGATAGATAATCACCACACCAACACCACTACCAAGCGCATTAGAAGCTCCATCGAAAACCATAGTCCATCAGGATCCTTGTCCAGGTCCTTCATATTGTCTAGGTTCTTTAATAACAATCATAATATCCTCATCTGGAAACTCAAAATTAATAGATTGATAATCATCGACTGCTTGATGAGCCAAATGGTCAGCTACTACACTCCCTTTGATTGATTTCTGAGTAGTATATTGTATGTCATATTCTGTCAAGATCATTTGCCATCTTGCTATTCGTCTGGAGAGAGAAAACTTCTTAAATATATACTTGATTGGATCCCTTTTTGAAATCAATAAAGTGGTATGAGTCAACATATATTGTCTTAGTCGACGAGCAGCCCATGCCAAAGCGCAACAAGTTTTCTCGAGCAGTGAGTATCTTGTTTCACAGTCGGTAAACTTTTTGCTAAGGTAGTATATTGCCTGCTCTTTTCGACCAGACTCGTCATGTTGACCCAATACACACCCCATTGATTTATCCAATACTGTCAAATACATAATCAAGGGCCTTCCTTCAACTGGTGGCATCAATATAGGAGGTTCTTGTAGGTACCTTTTGATCTCATCGAAAGCTACCTGGCATTCGTCATTCCATTCTGATACTTGATCTTTCTTCAACAACTTGAAGATTGGGTCACAAGTAGCGGTCAACTGGAAAATAAATCTTGCAATGTAATTCAGTCGTCCCAGGAAACCTCTAACTTTTTTCTCGGTACGAGGAGCATGCATCTCTTGTATAGCTTTTACCTTTGCATGATCCACTTCAATACCTTTACCACTGACAATAAAACCCAGAAGTTTACCAGATCTAACTCCGAAAGTACACTTGTTTGGATTTAACCTCAACTTGTATTTCTTCAACCTCTAAAACAACTTGTGCAGGTGATCAAGATGCTCTTATTAATTCTCAGATCTAGCTATCATATCATCCACATATACCTCTATCTCATGGTGAATCATATCATGGAACAAAGCTACCATAGCACGCTAATATGTTTCCCCAGCATCCTTCAAACCAAATGGTATCACCTTATAACAGAAAGTGCCCCATTGTGTAACAAATGTAGTCTTCTCCAAACCATCCATAAAAGAGAATACCTTATGTTGAGCAGTGTTGTCTACCAAAACATCAATATGTGGAAGTGGAAAGTAATCTTTGGGGTTGGCTCTGTTCAAATCCATGTAATCTACACACATGCGTACTTTACCATTTTTCTTAGGCACCGGAACCACGTTGGCAACCCACTGAGGATAAGAAGTAACATCTAAAAACCCTGCATTGAATTGTTTCATCAACTCTGCCTTAATCTTTTCTGACATATTAGGAGGTATACGATGAACTTTCTGTTTTATTAGGCGACAATCCTCTTTCATTGGTAGACGGTGAACCACAATATCTGGATCCAGCCCTGGCATATCTTCATAAGACCAAGCAAAAATTTCCACATAGTCACGTAACATCTGAATCAACCTATTCTTAACATCATCTTCCAACTCAGCACCTATCTTGACCTATTTCATGTTTTCCTCAGTTTCTAAGTTCACAACTTCGATTGGTTCCTCATGTGGTTGTATAGCTTTCTCTTCTTGTTGTAGTAATCTAGCCAACTCTACAGGTACTTCACAATCTTCCTCCTTTCCATCCTCGGCTTGATAGATCGGATTCTCGAAGTCATAATTGGCAATAGCATAATTTTTATCAATAGGATCCAGAGTGGATGAAGATCTGCATTTTAGTGACGTGGATGTGTGTAAGAACACATAGCTTCTTTTTTTTGATAAAAAAGAAAAAAAAGAGTAAAAGAAAGACAAAGAGCACAATATTTACGAAAGCAAGAAACGTCCATTGATTTTATTGAATGAAAATATGCAAATGAAATGACAACCCCTAACAAGCATACCATTGTGCCCCAGGCAAGACATAAGGCTTAAAGGTATTTAATTGTTCAAAGTTACAAAAAATTAAATTTAGGAAAATAAAAATAGCATTTAATCCTGACTAAAGGAGATAAGAATAACCTCTCCAGTCTTCCAATTGTTGAGTCCATCACCCATGGTAGGAAAGATCCAATCATCCAAGTTGTAACCTTCATCATAATATTCCACATCATTGACTTGGTCCTTTATGATTCCTCTACGAGTGATAGGAGCAACATGATCACGACGAACAACCTTCTGAGATTCTGCAGTAAAACCCAAACCAAACTTGTCAGACTTGTAAGGAATGTCGGGAAGCTGACCCCAAATAGTACAACCACCTTCTTCAACCATAACTCTAGCATCTTTGAGGGAGGCCATTATAGGAGGCACTCTGGTAATCACATGAACTCTTTTAATAGCAGGGAGAGCTTTAGTAGCAGGAACAACTTGAGGAACCACTTCAAATATCTGGCAAGGAGTCTCAACAAATTCACCCTCCATCTCAACATATTTAAAAGTATTCACATGACTGGCCATGTATTCTTCTTCACCATAAACAGTGACAATCTTTCCCTTTACCGGATACTTCAATTTCTGAAGTAAAGTAGAAGTCACAGTACCTGCCCCATGGATCCAGGGGCGCCCAAGCAAACAGGAGTACGCAGGACGAATATCTATCACATAAAAAGTGAAATCAAAGACTTGAGAGCCTACTTTGATTAGAAGATCCACCTCTTCATGCACCATTCTTCTTGAACAATCAAAGGCCCTCACCACCATATTACTTGGTCTTAGCACTACATCCTTCAAGTTGAGTTTGTTCAGAACCTCCTTGGGTAATACATTTAACGAAGAACCATTATCTACCAACACATGAGATAAAGTAGTGCCCCAACACTCAATGGAGACGTGCAGAGCTCTATTATGATTTCTTTTAGCAGGAGTCAGATCAACATCAGTAAAACCCAAACCAATATCACTAGTTAGATGAGCAACACATTTTCAAACTGGTCCACAGAAATTTCATGAGGCACGTGAGCAGTCTTCAGGAATTTGATTAAAGCCTTGGCATGGGCTTCAAAACACAATAGCAAAGCTAACATGGAGATTTTGGAGGGAGTATGCACCAACTGGTCAACAACATCATAATCACTCTTGCGGATGATCTTCAATACTTCTTCCATCTGCTTAGAGAGATCTTCACTAACTGGTGCCTGTTGCACCCCAAATTTTGCCCTCACCAAGACAAGAAATTGTGTACTAAGGTGTACCAAGAGGTTCATAAGGTTCACAAGATTCACAAGGTATCTCAAGAGGTTCACAAGGTTCACAAGGTTCACAATTAGTCAGAAAGTTTGACAATTCCCTCAGACAATGCATCCTCCTAAGCAATGCATCTTAAACTAGGGTTTTGACTTCCATCAGGCTAAATGGACTTCCAAGGCTTCAAGTGAGCTTCATATCATCCTATATGGATTCAAGAATCCATATGTCAAGTTTCAAGGCTTTCCCAAAAGGTTTGCTCAGTCAGATGATCAGATAGGCTAAAATAAGTCAAAGTAGTTAAAAAGTCAAACTGAGGTCAACTGTGGTCAAACCAAAGTCAAACTTCATGAATTTTTGCCAACATCAAGTATATGAAGTAAAATTCATCATTTGATCAAGGGTTGACCATGATTCATCAAGGAGATTTCAGATCATCAAGAATCAGGAGTTTCTAAATTAGGGTTTTCACAAGAAAAGTCAACTGAACTTTGACCAGCCATAACTTTCACATGCTTCATCAAATTTTTTCCATCCAAACCTAATTTTTAAGGAAATTTAATTCTCTACAACTTTGTGTCTCACAAGCCAAGCCCAAAAATGCTTCATTTGGAAGGTATGAGCTAAGACATTATAGGTCATTTTAAAAGTCAACAAAAAGTCAACATCTTCCAAAGAGCATAACTTGAGAATGGTAAAAGATATTGACATGAGACCAAAGAGGTTTGTTATAGGACTCTATGAGCTTTCTAAAATGTCTAAGAACACCTTCATAGCATTAAAATTGAGGGATTTGTGCCTTTGCAAAGTTGGGAAATTTTTGAGAGGTTTATGAAGCAAATGGGATCTTAGAACCAAATTTCTCCAAATGGGCTTGCATTTTTATGACCCAAACACTTCCATGACATCATGCACGAATTAAAAATAATTTATTCATTTTATTTTATTTATTATGATTTTATACATTAAAAATCATTTTAAATCAAAATAAAATATAAAAGTTGCAATATTTGATAAGATTTTTGTTCTAGAAAGTCTTAAAGGTTAATTAAAAGTGATTGAGATCATACAAAATTAGATCAACCAAAATAGCAAGGATATATAAAAAAAAATCAATATTTGGAAGCATATCTTTTTCAATCTCAATTGATCCAAAAATCCAAAGTATGATCTGATTTTTTGACCTAGTTAGGTCACACTATATATGTACAACATAAAGCACACAAGGGAGACGAAAAATTAGCCTCCAAGAGCAAGAACCAAATTTTAAAAAATCAAGAAAAAGTTCAAATTCAGATTCTGTAAATTTGTTGTTTTTCAGGTGATTTAAGGATGGCAAATCATTCTTGGACAATCTCTGAACCTATTTGCATCATTATCATCATCCAAACCATGCTTATATGCTCAATCCGAACCTTGCTTGTTCTTATTTTATATTTTTTCGATTTCATGTTTACAGTTGTTATTAACCAATTTTGTTCATGGATTCATGTTTGGATTAAGGTGTTGATGCTTTATGGATAATTAGATCAAAGGTTCACGGCTTAAATCGCTCATCACCATTGTTAGGGTTTCATCTTTGAATTTAGGGCTTTGAGATTCAGGCCATTTAAGAACATTTTAAGAACATGGCTAAGTAGTGTGGACTGTGGGGATTCTGTATATATAACTTTTGTGGATTAATTATACGTATTTTGGAAGTTTGAGTTTTTGCAGGTTTTATACACAGATATATTCGCAGGAAAAGTTGTAGAGAAATTCGCAGGAAAACCTGCGAATCCTAAGGTTGAAGAAGAAGACTGATGGCGCCAATTTTTCTAATTCAAATTTTGTTTTATTATTTTATTGATTAGTTTCTAATAAATATCAGAACATGTGTGTTAACCTGGTGGATAGAGCGCTTGTGTGGGAAGCATGAGGCCTGGGTTCGATTCCCAGGTCTTGCATTATTTTTTTTAATTTCATCATATTTGGCAGGTTGTGTATATTATATCTTCTAGTCATCACTTCTTCAAGCCATGCGCTTAGCCCAGTGGTCTCGGCTTCTTGCTGGTAATGGGGAGGTCCTGGGTTCAAATCCAGGCCTCCCCCATTTTTTTTTAAGATTTTTTTTTGTATTTTTTCTTAGTTGTTTTAATTATATATTATTTAATTAACTAATTTGTTTTATATTAAAATTAAACAAAACTCAATTAAAAATGTTAACAAAATTCATATTTTTCTTTATAAATATCATAATATATTTTGTAAATAATTTTGTATATAATTTTATTATTTATAATTTGTAAATAATTTATGTAAATTTATATTAATTGTCTAAAACATAAACCCTAATTTTTCTTAAATAAAAATCTAAACCCTAATTTTTTCAAAACCCTAATTTTTTATTAACCCTAATTTTTATTAACTTTAATATTTAATTTAATTTTGTTATAAATTATAATTAAATAATTAATCATTTTTTGTTATAAGTAACTATTATTTGTTTATTGTTATTATAATTATTCTATTTACTTCTAAATTTTTTTCTAAATGTTTATTTAACTTAAAAAATAATATTTTCTCTTAAATTGTTATTTTTCTTTATATTTTTGCTAACCCCCCTTTTTTTAATTATTCTTTCATTATTACAAACCATTTAAATTATTGCTTATTTATTATTATTTATCATTATTTATATTTTTTCCGATTATATTGTAACTATCCCAAAGTTTTGTAATAGTTTAGGTTTATATTCTTGCTTTATTTTTATTGTAAATATATTAATTGTATGGTTAGTAACTATAGGGTGTGCATAATATGTTTGTGATTAAAATTGACTTAGAATAACTAATTAAATAAGATAAATATTTGAACATAAACACTCACACACGTAAGTCGATCTCATGTTGCCTATTTCTAAGGTCAAGTAAGGTGTCTTAAGCAAAGTCTCTTCTCAAATATCATCAAGTCCCTTCAGTTTATAAGATCAAGTCCCTTCGAGGTTGCCCACGATAAATGATCTTGTCCCTCCGAATAAAAGATGATAAGTCCCTACGTATTGCTAAAGACACCTTACAGTTGCCTACATTCACTACAAGAAAATTGGCAGATTACGACGGTTCATTTTGGCAAATTACGGCGGTTCCAACCGTCGTAATTTGGTAGTTACGACGGTTTTGGTTATGTTGACAAAACGTGTGTCGCGAGGCTTTATTACGACGGTTTCTAAAAACGTCACTCCAACTGACGTTATATCTCACGACAGTTTCTAAAACCGTCACTCCAACTGACGTTATATCTCACACAGTTTGGAAACTGACGTAGATTGCATATAATGACGGTTTAAACCGTCGAAATTAATTTAACATTGCTATATAAAATTAATGCTTGTTGCGACGGTTTAAACCGTCGTAATTTTATTTATAGAATTTTTTTATAATATTCTTTTTTATTTAAATTATTTTCATCTCAATTTTTATTATAATATTAATTTTTTTAATTTAAATTATTATTATTTTTTGGTAATATATCAAATATATAAAGAATCACGTATATCATATATATATATATTTTTTGGTAATATATCAATATATATATATATATATATATATATATATATATATATATATATATATATATATATATATATATCTCAAAAACAATTGATATTTTATTATATAACTTTTCTAAATAACGTATTACATTTTTCTACTAAATATATACTTATGAGTATCTAAATAATCAAATATCATAATCTAAAATTATATATATCCATTTCCCACATCAATAAGCCACCTTAATGCCCTTGGGAGGAGCTTCTTTGGTGTGCCTTCCGACTCTGAGAGGAACAGAGCAGTAAATGCAGTCGATATTCCAACACTTCTTCTCAGTAAGTCATCCAAAACTTGTCCTTTAGCCACAGTTCTTTACATAAGTTTTTCCATCCATGACTCCGTCAATCTATGTAGCCTGAAAAAGATGATGCACAATTGAAGTGGCAGAAATATGATTTCTAATAATACAATTTGGTCATACTGAAATAACATTCATTTAGGTAAAAAATAATCTTAAATACATGAACAAAGGCATTTGCAATGACAAAATTGTAATTGCAAATTTTACATTTCATTTATCGTATACATATCATACTGAATATGCCTTTAATTTTGGTTATTTCTTATTCTGAAAATTCAATATATTAAATATAAATAACTTATCTTGCATCAACATGTATATATAATCTATCTATCATGTAGAAATCATCCTGCTATTCATTATTCTGCAGTAGCACTTTTGAGATTAATTGTTTCATGCAGTATCAACAAGGCTTAAACTTAAAGCTTTGTGTTTGGTAATTCATCATATACACATTAAAAATTGATTATAGAAAATTCTATCATGTATTCCTTTCTGCTATCTTCATCCAACTCTATTTAGAGTAAACTTTATAATTTCGACAATAAAAAATTCTTTAATAAGAAAAGCTACAGAACATTTGATATAAAAAATAAATAAAAAGTTACAAAATCCATACCTTGGGTCACTTGAGCAAAGTAAGCAATTGCAAAGAGCTGTGAACCCAGCTCGTGTCTTATCAATAGCACCATTATGCTTCATCTTCAAGAGAACTTCTAAAAAGTGATTTTCGATTGTTTCAAATTGTTCCAAATCAAACACAGAATCAGACGAATCTGAACGTGCACTACATGGCAATGGTACCTTTCTTATAATGGTCCCCAAAAGAAGGCTCACCTAAACAAAAGGAAACATAGTGAAAACACGATAATAACCACGAAATCATAACTTTGGAGAAGAAAAATTAACACAACCTTTTAAAAATCAAAACTTTATGTCGCTGAAGATTGGGAAGATTCTCATGGAACCGTCGCGACTTATGTGTCGCAAAATTCATTTTTTATTGTAGTGAATTTCAAACCAAGATTTCTAATAATCAAAGTAAGAAGTTGAGTTGCGTCACATGTCTGAGTGAACACCGTTGATGTACTTCTGACTATTTCAGTGGAATATACACAAGGTAGAAATCCTAGGAAATAAGCAAGCAATTGATGAACACAATCATCAAAAGCATAAAAGATAATAGTGGTGATTCATGCATGATACACAAAATGAATGAAATTTTGTTAATTTAAATCCAAATAGGAAATTTGTAAAAAAGTAATGACATTTCCTTCGTAACATGAGTGCTTTTTTGTCTGCATCTAACATCATAACTCAATATTACGGTGTTAGAAATTACTTCTACTTAACTAATTCTATTGTATTTGTCTATCTAACATTGACTTGAGTATGTCACCTGTCAAAAACAATGAAAAGCAACAAATATTTTTGAAAGGGAACTGATGTCAGCTTATGACATTCTTACTTAAATAACATTCGGCACACAAATAATGAAACTAATGCTCTTTTGTATGCTTTTTAAGTTCCGTTTTGATCTAAATCTAATCTACTTTTAATATATGTTGGAAATTCTGCCATCAATGTGGTTTGACTCTAGTCGTCTAATTGCAACATTTGGATTATCTTCATTGCAACCTACAACACTTTCATATAGTTATGGCCTATGTAGTGCTTATAAAGCTTAAACAACCCTCATCTTACAAACTAGCTTTGTAAGGTTGAGTTAATTCCTACCCAATTCTAAGAACAAATACTCCAAAAATCAAACAAATTCGTTTACCCTCTTTTGATGTTGGGTACTGATACATGTTTTTAATAAAAACTAAAAGGCAAGAACGAAATAATTTAGCAGATGGATGTAAGTTTTAGATTCAGTCAAGCACAAAAATGTAAACAGTAAATTATTAAATTCTAATGTAAGAGAAAGGAGATTAACAATACCAATCATTCAAAACACCAACGTAACCGCGGTCCTGGATTAAGGGAAGATGGTTGAGTTCATTCTTCGGCACCACATTCATGACCCACACAAATTTTCCATAACACAACAATGCATAATTAAAACCGCCCAAATGAGCATTCATGTCTAGCACATTTCGTAGCATGTTGTAAGGTGGTGGAGGGTATTCATCACCAGGTCTCTTTGGATAATAAAAAAATATCAAAGGTGACAGAAGAGACCAATAGTTGTGAACTGATGTTTTCCAGCTTTCAACATCTTCCACAAATTCATCAAGTTGCAATCCTAACGCAAATAAATATACATATTAATATAACCTAGGGGATATGAGATATCATTTCATAATATTGTATAGAGAAATCTTTCTATTAATAGTTCTAACAAGAAATGTTGAAGAATATAACAGCAAGATAGAGATAGAATACTTTCTGCTTATAAACAACGGGGAGTCTAATAATAGTCATTATCAACTCGGAAACTCCATCTGTCATTAGGCGTACAAGTGTATAGTACAATGAACCTAATAAATAGTTTGATCCTAACAAGTCCACATCAATTTGTGCGCGCAAAAAGACCGTCATTGTTATGATTGAAGTGATTGTAAGCTGCCAAACAAGCGAAAATATAAACATGTTAGATTTTAAATGTCCAAGTATGGCATAAGTGAGTTGAACTGAACTTGAATTTGATAGTAACCTGCACAGTTTTCAATATATATAGATAAATGAGTTTTGTTTCAAATGAAGAATCTCCCTCTTCACACAAGCATTAAACAAATCCCATTTTCCAAAGGAGTACTTGCTATATGATAAACAACTTTCATCGGATTGAGATTTATCATATGGTTGTGAGAGCTCATCATCTAACATTCTTCCCCAGTACCTTGTTTTGAAAATATGAGAACTCACCCACTGAAACATAATTGTAAGGAATATTTGTGTAGTACCAACATTGCCTTTGATCCTTCTTAGAGGTTACCTGCACATGCATGAAATTTGTAACTCGTGAAACTATGAGTAAAGTCACTTGAAATTTGGCGCAATGGTTATGGACACGGTTTTCATTTCTACCTTTTGAAATTTTTTTCCACTCCTTTTATTTCAGGGCACCAGAAACCGCAATCTATGAAGAATGGGAGTGCTTGATTGTAGGGGGCATGGTATATAATGTGATACTCATTTCCTGCGCAAAAAAAAATCGGCCAATTTTTTCCTATAAGGACATTTAAAACCTGAGTAACTAGAAAAATTCAAGTAATGATACATGGGACTATGGTATTTAATGTGACTATCCGAGAGTTGAATAATGTCGTCGAAAAGATTACAAGTCTCTGGTAGTGGCTGCAGGAGTGAGATAATCGAGTTGAATAATGTCGTCGAAAAGATTACAAGTATCTTATATGCATGTTTGGTGATATATTGCTTTTATTATTAGTATTGTTTCAGGCCAATTCAATCAAAGAATATTGTACATAGGTCCTTAAAGATTGGACAACCACCACTTTTTAAGGTCAGCATCAGGATAAATCTGTAATATTTCAAGAGTTACGGCAAGTATTTAATAAAGAATGGAAAACAGATTGTACCTAAGCGCAATAAAACTCTGATCCCAAAACTGTGAAACTGCATAAATGATTCGGCTCCTCCAAGCCAATAAGACTCTTTAAAAACAACAGCCACCTTGTAATGATCTTTCCATTGATGTATGCATCAAAATTGTTTGAATGGATAAATTATCAGTCCCTCAAGCACCCCCAAAATCTCTGCAATCTCGGTATTATAGGTTCCAATAAACTTGGAAAATCCTCCACACCACTTACTCGTATAATCACGAAGCAGTCCCCCACAACCCACTCTCTTATGATTATTCACAACACCATCAACGTTGATTCCAATCCATTATTCATCTGGAGGAACCTATCTAAATTGCATCAAGACATGTCTGTTAGAAGAAAATTGACCATGGAAATTAACATTGGTCATATAGAAACTAACTTTCTCCATAATGAAATGAGTTAAGTTAGTTGGCATAGTGTAGTCATCTCCAAACCACAAAGTGTGGCATGTTGTTGCCCATATTCTTCCCAGATGAACTTTTTCGTATTTGGTGTTTGGCACTACATGTCGTATTTGGTGTTTGAAATTAAATTAGGATTTATGTTGGGTTGGTAATCCTAATTAAATTACTGCATGCAGTGTTTGAAATTGAACTAGATAACCAAAGAGTTATAAATCTTGTTCTTAATCCTAATTAAGATATTTCACTAGTTGACCATTGTTAGAGATTGCTACAAGGATATGGTAAATTGCTCATTCATACTATTTTAAAACAACTTTTGTTTTTCTCATCTCATTTTCTATACATGTACAATTCTACCGAGAATACAACATCTACAGAACAACCGATTTCACATTCAGAAACTCCGCTAGTGTATTATAAAACTGTAACATTTTACCAAAAATTAGAATGCAAGGACAATTGAACATAATAACAACACAAGGCAAACTAATCCTAACATGAACGTGTGACTTTCGATTCAAAATTGCAATGTTTTGCCTTTCAAAAACTTGTGCAAGAAAAAAATGATCATATCTTATCGATGTAAGCACAACCACTGTGCAAGTATGTTAATATCATTAGAAACATATTCAGCTCAAAACCAACACTATGAAACTCATTGTGACCTTTCAACAAACACCTTATTTGTAAAATCAAAGCATGTGCTAAAAGAGTAACTAAGACCCATCAAAACCACATGAAATACTATTAAGAGAAATTAGTGAATTAAAACAATCAGTTGCACGTGAAAAATAAATACTCCATATTCAATACCCCTGATTTTAGATTTAATGTAAACCTAAAAATGATTTTTTTACCAACAAAACTATCAAAACACAAACAACAATAAAGTTCATAAATGTCCAACGATTAGAGAAGTGACAATAACATGAATTCACATATTAGGGTTTGAGAAGGAACATGTTAAGATACCAATGTACGATGATGGTGGTTTCTTTGACGGATGCGTGAGCTGAGAGATACCAAAGCGCGATGGTGGTGGTGGTTACATAAAAGCAGAATGTGAAGCAAAGAAAAACCTTCCTTCTCCAATATTAGGTGAAATTTGCAGTATGTGACTGTTGTTCAAATATTTGTAAATAATTTGGGATGCGGTAGTCTTTTCACTTTCTAACATGACACAATATTAAGTAAACACAGGTGAATATTAAAAATATTTGGGGATGGTTGTTGTTCCACCGTCGTAGCATAAGTATTTCTCAAATTCCATACGGATAATTTCTTCTATTTGAGGACGACTGTTGTTAATCCGTCACGAAACAATATTTAAGGCAGTTAGGAATAAAACTGTCGTGAGGTTTTATGAGAATTTTAAAAAATCAAACGACTGTTGGTCAAAATCGTCGCAACACCCGTCATAATCTACTAATAGGGACGGTCCTCATGGAACCGTCGCGACTTATGTGTCGCAAAATTCATTTTTTCTTGTAGTGATTCAGACTGTCCTTATACATGTCCCTTCTCACATCCAAGGTAATGACTACCTATTCCTTAATAATAGGGATAGTCTTACCATTGAAAGAACATATAAGAACAGTAAATACTTAATATAGGGTAGGTTCCTCTTAGTTACTTGCTCACCTTTTCAATATACTCTTTTACACTTCACATTTCAAACAAATTTTCAAAACAAAGTCTTTATATACATCCATACGAGGATCATTATAAAGTACTTAGAAAATTTTTAATCACACACTACACCTTTCTCAAAACAATTTAAAGTGAGCTAAGTAACTAAGAGCCCATGGATAACCATGGATATAAAGGGTGCTAACACCTTTCCTTTGTATAACCTACCCACCAAACTCAAAATCTTTTTAAGGTCTTTCTTGTTCTTTTATGCCCTTTCAATTGGATAAAATAAAAGTCGGTGGCGACTCTTGCTATCCGTAACATTTAACTAAAGTCAGTTCTCCCACCGTGTTACAGAACTAGCGACTCTGCTGGGGACTTAATAAAAGAGGGGTACCCTTAGGAATTAGATCACTTTAAATTTGTTTGCTTTGTTTGCTTTATATTACTTGTTGGGCTCTTACGTGTGAAAGATCCTAACCCGGATCTAGTGTACCTTAGGTAAATGGCAATAGACCAGGGAAACTGTACGGCGTATACCGATATGGTTGATCTGGTGGCCATAGTTAGTGTGACTTCTTGGTTGGTGCTTATGTTCCTTAAGCAAGTTGAGGATAATATGAGGCTGCCATGTGTTATTAATACACTAACTGACTTTTAGAACCCTAGTCATCCCATCTTGGCCTTTAGAAAGTAGTGAGATAACCGGCTTTGGTGAAGACTGAAGTTGGTTGATACTCGATGCTACACTCATTGAGATCCTAAACTTGGAGGGTTTTGGTTGGCAAGTAAGTTGCCTACTGAACAACCACCCTTGGGAAGGATCAATGATATTGAGATCCCTTAGAACCTGGTTACTTTTGTAGGATAGGATGAACCATCTAAACTTTGGGGGAGGGTACTTACCTTTAAACCTCATGCAAGCCTTTAAACCTAGGGCTATTGTGTGACTTGTTTGTGTGTGCCACATATTTGTGATTGAGCATAACATCATAGCATCATCATGCATCATAAGCATAGCATTTTCACTAACCATTTCAAGGACCAAAGGATTTATCTTTGTTATTTGTTGCAGGTCATGGCTTCTGCTCATAGGAACACTATCCGGATCAACTTTGTAGGAATACCTCCTAAGCTTAAGGAATTGGTCTCTTAAGTTTCTGAAAACTCCCAGTTCATCAAGAGGCATGGTCACCTATTGGATCTAGTCACTTCAGGGTTCAATGAAGACATGATGAGTGTTCTGTTTCAGTTCTTTGATCCTAAACATCATTGCTTCACATTCCCCGACTATCAGCTGGTTCCAACAATGGAAGAGTTCTCCAAACTACTGGGTATACCTATCCTGGATCAGAAACCCTTCACAGGCTTGGAAAAAGAGCCTAAACCTGAAGTCATTGTTGCAGCCCTACATTTGAAGAAATCAGACATTGTCCTAGAAACGAGGAGTGGAGTTAAGGGTATTCTTGCTAAGGTATTGATGGAGAAAGCTCAAGTGTTACTGAAGGCTATGAGTTATGATGATTTTGAGGAGATCTTAGCCCTATTGATCTATGGCCTAGTGTTGTTCCCTAATCCAGACCAGTTCATAGACGTACACGCCATCAACATATTTCTGACTCGCAATCCAGTGCCTACGTTACTTGGAGACATCTTACACTCTCTTCATACCCGTACTACGAACGCACGAAGGACTCTGATGTGTTGCATACCTTTTTTGTCTAGGTGGTTTATTTCTCACATTCCTCGATCAGTGATGAAGAATGAACAAGGGTTCAGGTGGTCTAAGAGAATTATGTCACTTTCACATTCAGATATTCATTGGTGCTCTCGGTCTATGGAGAATGTTACTATCATTGACCGTTGTGGGGAGTTCCCTAATGTGCCACTCCTTGGCATAAAAGGGGGCATTGCCTACAATCCTTCTTTAGCTCTACGTCAATTTGGTTACGCTCGGAGTGATGGTCCTCATGACATGCTTATTCAGGGTATTATGTTCGACTACAACAACGATCTACAAGGTTACCGTTAAAGGTTTATACGAGCATGGGGTAAAGTGAACAAGGTTGACAACAAGACTTTGGAACCCAAGTACACCATTCCTATGGAACCTTATCTCAGATGGGTGCGATCTCGTGCTCAGACTCTTATGATGCCATATCCTGCTATCTTTCCAGTTACCATGGAGCCTGTTGCTGAAGGAGATACTTCTTATATCATTCTTCATCCAGACATGCCCACTGACATGGAGGAGTTACAAAGGTCCTAGATCCAGTTGAAGGGGCAAAGGGATACTTTTGAGACTCATTACAAAGCAAGTCAAGAAAGAATCCTGGAGCTAACAAAACAACTTCACGAGGAGCGGAATCTCAACTCATACCTCAACACAAAGAGGAAACGTCCATGGGAGACTTAAAACCCCATTTTTGTATTCATTTCATTTTTATTGTAAGCCTAAGAGGCAAACAAGTTTATTACTAATAAAAGTTTACTTGTTGTTTGTTTAAACAAATTTAAATCCTGCGGTCCTTGAAAACATTGCATATGCATTTGCATACCATATCATTGCATCACAGGTTTCTTATAAACAGATATCTTATCTTCTCGCTATTTATTTCAGCAGAAATGGCTCTTGAACAAACTGTCAAAGATCTCCAGGCTCAGAATGCACAATTCCAAGAGTTGATTCTGAACTTGTCCAAGGGACAAGATGAGTTGAAGACACTGCTGGCTAAAAAGAAGAAGAAGACTAGAAGATCAGGAGGCCTTATCAATCTGGGAAGAAGGTTCAGAGGTCCTATCAGGACAAAGGAACAAATTGAGGATTCTGAGTCTGAAAAATTCTAAGAAAAAAGGAGGTAGTCTCCATGATACTGTGGGAGATTCTGATTCTGAGGCAAACTATTATCATGATCCTGCATGCAAAGATAAGTACAAGATGCTGGTAGACAGAATGAATGCCATGGAGTTACAAAAATCTTCTGGGCTGGATTTTGAAGATCTGAATTTAGTATCTGGAGTGGTTATACCTATTGGCTTCAAGGTTCTTGCTTTTGTGGTGTATGATGGGGTTTCATGTCCCAAGCTGCATTTAAGATCCTATGTCCGGAGGATTCAACCACATACTGTTGACAAGAAGTTATGGATTCATTTCTTCCAAGAGAGCTTGTCTGGAGCTCAATTGGAATGGTACTACCAATTGGAAAGTGTTAATATTCGTGATTGGAATGATCTTGCTGAGGCCTTCTATAGGCAATACCAATATAATGTTGATTTAGCACATACTCGTATGCAGCTCCAAAGCATGTCTATGGGTGCTAAAGAGAGTTTTAAGGAGTATGCCCAAAAATGGAGAGACCTGGCTGGCAGAGTTCAACCTCCTCTGACTGACAGAGAGCTAGTAGATATGTTTATGAGTACGCTGAATGGTCCTTTCTATAGTCACCTCATTGGAAGCTCATCATCTGGTTTCACCGAGCTGATAATGACTGGAGAACATGTGGAAAGTGGTATAAGAAGTGGTAAAATACAAGTGGGTGCCTCTGCATCAAACACTGCTAAGAAGCCCCATAGTGGAAAGAAGGAGTCTAATGCTGTGTATGGTCAACATAGTCGTAACAGGAGTCACCAATCTGTGGGAGCAGTTCACATCTCTAATCCTACTCCTGCAACACCAGAGCAACCACAAAACAATCAACAAAAGCCTAGAAGACAATTCACCAAGATCAATATGTCACTGGCCTAAGCCTTGCAACACATGTTGAAAGGGGAACTCATTACTTTGAAGGACCCTCCTCAGAATCCTAATACTTCTTCTCCTCGATACAATCCTAATGCACGATGTGCCTATCATTCTAATAGTCCGGGACATGACACCAACAACTGCTGGGTGTTGAAAAACAAGATGCAAGATATGATTGAAGCTGGGGAAATTGAATTTGACCCTCCTGGGACTCCAAATGTGATCACTGCTCCTATGCCCAATCATGAGAAGACTGTTAATGCTGTTGATGAAGTTTCATATGTTTCCTCAGTAGCAAATGTGACTACTCTCTTATCCATTATCAAGAAGAAGCTGGTGCAGGCTGGGTTCTTTCCAGGTTGCAACGAAGACTATTTTTATTGTGCCTACAAACCTGATAGCTGCTGGAAGTTGAAAGATGGAATTCAACGCCTCATGGACAATTACACTATATTGTTTAAGAGGACACCTTCTGTGGAAAGTATGTGTGAACATCTGACTTGAAGTACGAAGCTTGAAGATGCAGCTATGGTTGATAAAGTGCCAGTAAAGATTACCTCTAAAGGCCCTGTCAGGATCACCTCTAAGGGTCCTGTCAGGATTACTGCTGAAAGCCCTGTGAGGACTGTTGCTGAAGCTAGAGTGGCTCCCATGATTATTACCACTCCTGGCCCTATTCCTTATACTTCTGATAAAGCTATACCCTGGAATTATGGTTCTGATGTTTATATCCATGGTGTTAAACAGGAACCTTTGACTGATACACCTGTTACCGATGATAATCTTGATGTTGATAATATTGCTGGATCTAGTAAGATCACCAGAAGTGGAAGAATTTTCTCTCCTCAGGCTACCTCCAAAAGTGCAGTTACCCTAACTACTACCTCCACTTCTGAGCCAAGTACTGATGCTTGCGGCAAAGGTCCTATGGTTGAACCTGTGCAAGCTGAGGCACCGACTGCTAAAAATCTCTCTAAACAGATGGAAGAAGTGCTGAAGATCATTCGCAAGAGTGATTATGATATTGTTGACCAGTTGGGGCATACTCCCTCCAAAATCTCCATGTTATCTTTGTTGCTATGTTCTGAGGCTCGTGCTAAAGCCTTAATCAAGTTCTTGAAGACTGCTCATGTGCCAAATGAAATTTCTGTGGATCAATTTGAGAATTGTGTTGCACATCTGACTTATGATAATGGGTTAGGCTTTTCTGATGCTGACTTGACTCCTGCCAAAAGAAACCATAACAGAGCTTTGCATATCTCCATTGAATGTAGGGGCACTACCTTGTCTCATGTGCTGGTGGACAATGGTTCTTCATTAAATGTACTCCCAAAGAGGTTCTGGACAAGCTCAGTCCTGAGGATGTTGTGTTGAGACCGAGTAATGTAGTAGTAAGGGCCTTTGATGGCTCAAGAAGAGTGGTACATGGAGAAGTAGATCTCCCGATCAAAGTAGGCTCTCAAGTCTTAGAATCTACTTTCTATGTAATGGATATTCGTCATGCGTACTCCTGTTTGCTTGGGCGCCCCTGGATCCATGGGGCAGGTGCTGTGACTTCCACTTTACATCAGAAGTTGAAATATTCGGTGAAAGGAAAGATTGTCACTGTTTATGGTGAAGAAGAATACATGGTCAGTCATGTGAATACTTTTAAATATGTTGAGGTGGAAGGTGAATATGTTGAGACTCCTTGCCAGACATTTGAGGTAGTTCCTTGGGTTGTTCCTGCTACTGAAACTCCCCCTGTTGCTAAAAGAGTTCTTGTGGTTACCAGAGTACCTCCTACAATGGCCTCCCTCAAAGATGCTAGAGTTGTGGTTGAAGAAGGTGGTTGTACTATTTGGGGTCAGCTTCCTGATATCCCTTATAAGTCTAACAAATTTGGTTTGGGTTTCATTGCAGAATCCCAGAAGGTTGTTCGTCGTGCTCGTGCTGTTCGTATCACCAATCAAGGGGTCATGAGAGATCAAATTAATGCTGTGGGTGACTATAGTGAAGACTACAACCTGGATGATTGGATCTTTCCTACCATGGGTGATGGGCTCAACAATTGGAAAACCGAAGACGTTATTCCTATCTCCTTTAGTCAGGAGCAAATACTATTACTGTGTTTTTATTTTTAAGTTTGTAATTTTAAACAATTAAACTTTTAAGCCTTGTGCCTTACCCGGGGCACAATGGCATGCTGGTTTCGGGATGTCATTTCATTTGCATACTTCATTCAATAAAAATCAATGGACGTTTCGTTTTCGTAAATATTGTGCTCCTTGTCTTTCTTTTATTTTTTCTATTTTTGTTTTATTAGCTATGTGCTCTTACACACACCCACATCACTAAATGCAGATCCTCATCCACTCTGGATCCTGTTGATAACAGTTCTACTATTGCCAATTATAATTTCGAGAATCCGATCTATCAAGCTAAAGATGGAAAATAGGAAGATTGTGAAGTACCTGTAGAGCTTGCTAGGTTATTACAACAAGAAGAGAAAGCTATACAGCCACATGAAGAGCCAATCGAAGTTGTGAATCTGGGAACTGAAGAAAACAGGAAAGAGGTCAAGATAAGAGCTGAGTTAAAGGATGGTGTTAAGAGCAGGTTGATCCAGATGCTACGTGATTATGTGGAGATCTTTGCTTGGTCCTATGAAGATATGCCAGGGTTAGATATATACATTGTGGTTCACCGTTTACCGGTAAAAGAAGATTGTCGTCCAAAGAAACAGAAGGTTCGTCGCATGCGTCCCGAAATGTCAGAAAAGATTAAAGCAGAGGTGATGAAACAGTTTGATGCAGGGTTCTTAGCTGTGACTTCTTATCCTCAATGGGTTGCAAACGTGGTACCAGTACCTAAGAAGGATGGTAAGGTACGCATGTGTGTGGATTACAGAGATTTGAATAAGGCCAGCCCTAAAGATGACTTTCCACTTCCTCATATTGATGTTCTGGTAGACAACACTGCTCAGCATAAAGTATTCTCTTTCATGGATGGTTTCTCTGGTTACAATCAAATCAAGATGGCACCTGAAGATATGGAGAAGACTACGTTTGTTACACAATGGGGCACTTTTTGTTATAAAGTGATGCCATTTGGTTTGAAGAACGTCGGGGCAACATATCAGCGTGCTATGGTGGTTTTGTTTCACGATATGATTTATCATGAGATAGAGGTATATGTGAATGATATGATAGCCAGGTCCCAGAATGAAGAACAACACCTTGATCATCTACATAAGTTGTTTGAAAGGTTGAAGAAATACAAGTTGAGATTGAATCCAAATAAGTGTACTTTTGGAGTTAGATCTGGTAAACTCCTGGGTTTCATTGTCAGTGGAAAAGGTATTGAAGTAGACCCTGCAAAAGTGAAAGCTATACAAGAGATGCCAGCTCCCCGTACTGAGAAGGAAGTTAGAGGTTTCTTGGGACGATTCAATTACATTGCAAGATTTATTTCCCAGTTAACTGCTACCTGTGAGCCAATATTCAAGTTGTTGAAGAAAGATCAGGTGATGGAATGGAATTATGAATGCCAGACAGCCTTTGATGAAATCAAGAGATATCTTTTAGAACCTCCAATTTTGATGCGACCATTTGATGGAAGACCCTTGATTATGTACTTAACAGTATTAGACAACTCAATGGGGTGTGTGTTGGGGCAACATGACGAGTCTGGTCGAAAAGAGCAGGCAATATACTACCTTAGCAAAAAGTTTACCGACTGTGAAACAAGATACTCGCTGCTCGAGAAAACTTGTTGCGCTTTGGCATGGGCTGTTCGCCGACTAAGACAGTATATGTTGACTCATACTACCTTGTTGATTTCAAAGATGGATCCAATCAAGTATATATTTGATAAACCTACTCTCTCCGAACGAATAGCAAGATGGTAAATGATCTTAACGGAATATGATATACAATACACTACTCAGAAGGCCATTAAAGGAAGTGTTGTAGCTGATCATTTGGCTCATCAAGTAGTGGATGATTATCAGTCAATGAGTTTTGAGTTCCCTGATGAAGACATTATGATTATTACTAAAGAACCTGGACAATATAACGAACCTGAACAAGGATCCCGATGGACTATGGTTTTTGACGGAGCTTCTAATGTGCTTGGTAATGGTGTTGGTGTTGTGATCATTTCCCCTGAAGGATGTCATACCCCAATTACAGCAAGACTTTGTTTCTATTGTACCAATAATATGACTGAGTATGAGGCATGTATCATGGGTATCAAAGTTGCCATTGAGATGAAGATTCAGTTCCTGGGCGTATATGGGGATTCAGCCCTGGTAGTGAGTCAAATTAAAGGAGATTGGGATACCAAGCATGAAAATCTTATTCCTTACAGAGAGCATGTGTTGTCTTTGATCCCATATTTTGAAGAGATTACCTTTGGACATATTCCACGAGGAGAGAATCAGTTGGCAGATGCATTAGCCACCATGGCATCTATGTTTGAGATTAGCTGGGATGATGAAGCTCCCAAGATTACTATTGATAGATTTGAGAAGCCTGCATACTGCAATGAGATTGATACTAAATGAGGAGAAGAGAATCCTTGGTTCTATGAAGTGAAAAGATATCTTGAAGCTCAAGAGTTCCCTGAAGGGGCATCTGTCAAAGATAAGAAGTTTCTGAGGAGGTTTTCTGCTAAGTTCTTTTTAAGTAATGGAATTTTGTACAAGCGTAATCATGATTCGACTTTGCTTCGTTGTGTGAATAAGAAGGAAGCAACAGAGATTATGGAAGACATGCATGATGGGATTTTTGGCACTCATTCTAGTGGTCATACCATGGCAAAGAAGATATTGAGAGAAGATTACTATTGGTCTACCGTGGAAGCTGACTGCTATCAACATTCCAGAACATGTCACAAGTGTCAAATCTATGCTGATAAAGTGCATATACCTCTAGCTACATTGAATGTGTTGACTGCTCCTTGGCCTTTTGCCATGTGGGGCATTGATATGATTGGTGAGATCAAGCCTACTGCTTCTAATGGGCATCGTTTCATCCTAGTTGCTATTGATTACTTTACAAAGTGGGTGGAGGCAGCTTCATTTGCATCTGTTACTAAGAATGTGGTGGCTCGGTTCATTAAAAATAATCTCATATATAGGTATAGCATCCCTGAAAGGATTATCACAGACAATGGCTTTAATCTGAATAATACCATGATTACTGATCTCTGCATGCAGTTCAAGATTAAACATCACAACTCTTATCCGTATCGTCCAAAAATGAATGGGGCAGTAGAGGCTGCTAATAAGAACATTAAGAAGATTCTACAGAAGATGACTGTTACTTACAAAGATTGGCACGAGATGTTACCATTTGCTCTTCATGGTTATAGTACTACAATACGTACTTCAACAGGGGCAACCCCATTCTCCTTAGTCTATGGTATGGAAGCAGTTCTGCCATTGAAGTTCAGATCCCCTCCTTAAGAATCATGAAGGATGCAAGCTTGGATGAAGATGAGTGGATTCAGACTCGACTTGACCAGATAAATCTGATTGATGAGAAAAGGCTGGCAGCTGTCTGTCATGGCTAGATGTACCAGAAACGGGTGATCAAAGCTTTTACTAAGAAGGTTAAGCAAAAGGTATATCAGGTTGGTGACTTGGTAATCAAATGTATCATATTACCACAGGGTGATCCTCGGGGCAAGTGGACTCCTACATACGAAGGACCATTTGTGGTCAAGAGAGTATTTTCAGGAGGTGCCATGATGCTTACTACTATGGATAGTGAAGACTTCCCACAGCCTGTAAACACATACATAGTTAAAAAATACTACGCATAAAAGGAGACCCGCTAGGTTGACTGGCCTAGGCAAAAATAAGGGCATCCCGGCGAACCAAAAGGGTTTGGGCAAAAATTAGGGATATATATATATATATATATATATATATATATATATATATATATATATAAATGTACACCGGCAAGTCGAAAACCTGAAAGGGCGGCTTGGGCAAAAAAAGGTATCCCGGTGGATTGAAAACCTGAAAGGGCAATCCAGGCAAAAGTTAGGGATTAAAGCGTATGACTATGTCTCGTTTGGATCACCATGTAACTCCAACCAGTTGTGTTACTTAACTCAAGTTCGAACAAATAAAGATCAATCCAATCGTTTTCGTCTCAACAGCAGAAGATGAGATACTTGAAGATAATGGAAATAGTAGAATTGAAACTCAATAGGATCATTTCTCACATAGTTGTTTTCTTTGTTTTTGTAAAACTTTTACGACAAATTCCTCTTACTAGGATTTCTGTCTCCTTGTATAAGTCACTTTATAATAAATAAAATTTCGTTTTTGAATCCATATTTACCTTTACCCTATTTACCTAAGCGAAAAACGTCCATTGGTTGTGTTTGAATGTATGTATGCTTTTGAATATGATTGATGTTTACCAGAAATGCATAAAATGCAGTAATAGTATTTACTAAGGACGAACGAAGGTAGGAATTCAACGAAGCTTCGCCGGTTCATCCCCACAAGATAACTACAAATCCCCAGCAGAGCAAATATATCTTCATAGATACTTCGAGTTACATCTCCCCTTGAATTTATGTCCATCTCTTTTATCCTCAGTCAGGATACTCAGGAACTTATTCCTTCAATAGAAGTACGACGAACGAAGACGGGAGGTTATAAATACTATACTATCAAACAAGACGGGAACGAGTTCCTCATATTCTTCAGCAACGAAGCGGGATTTATTTTCCCTAGCCAGCAGTTGTTATGCAGAGATATCCGGGCGTTTCAGGCTGCATGATTCATACATACATCATTTACATCATATCACAGCATACATATCCATAAATGCATAATACATTTACTTAGATGCACCATGCCATGCATGCATACATATTGCATAAACTAATCGTTTCCTTGCAGGATGGTTATATACAGATAAAATACTATCAACAATTTACAACAGGTCAGAGACGATCTATACGAAGGTCTAGTACTGATACTTAATTCAGGGATGATCGCCACGAAGATTCATTGCTGATAATCATTACTCAAGTTGTCCTTGGATAGTAGGCAAACGGTCTATACGAAGATCTATTCCCTAATCCAAGATATTTTCAAGGGATATAATCGTCACGAAGATTTAATCCTGATATTCTTATATCCTTGGATAGTAGGCAAACGGTCTATACGAAGATCTATTCCCTAATCCAGGTTATTTTCAGAAGAGATAATCGTCACGAAGATTTATTTCTACTGGTCTATTCAACAATTCAAGACAGTTCAAAGACGATCTATACGAAGATCTAGTGCTGATACTTAATTCAGAAAAAATCGCCACGAAGATTTGGTTCTGACACTTAAATTAAAGTATGTTCTTAGATATGGTTCAGAGACGATCTATACGAAGATCTAAGCCCTGACACTTAATGAAGGATATTCTTTTTCCCCAGAGATAATGCAGAGACGATCTATACGAAGATCTAGTGCTAGCATTCAACTCAAACCATGTTGCATAAACGATTCAGAGACGGCCTATACGAAGACCTAGTACTGATATCCAGTATCAACATCAAGATATTATCACCTCCTGATAGTATGGATGGCATCTATAAGCCCATCTTCAGTTCTTCCAAGTGGAATCTTCAAGCCCACTTAAGCATATACAACTAATCATCAGTGTTACTTTACGCACTGGCGAGTGCAAATTTTTGGGCTTTTATGTTCAATCCCCTTCAACCTTCCAGGTCACGAATGGCACATATACCAATCTAACCCCTCAGGTTTCAGAAAATTGAACAGGGGCAGTTGTTGCACCCCAAAATTTGCCCTCACCAAGACAAGAAATTGTGTACTAAGGTGTCCCAAGAGGTTCACAAGGTTCACAAGATTCACAAGGTATCTCAAGAGGTTCACAAGGTTCACAATTAGTCAGAAAGTTTGACAATTCCCTCAGACAATGCATCCTCCTAAGTAATGCATCTTAAACTAGGGTTTTGACTTCCATCAGGCTAAATGGACTTCCAAGGCTTCAAGTGAGCTTCATAGCATCCTATATGGCTTCAAGAATACCTATGTCAAGTTTCAAGGCTTTCCCAAAAGGTTTGCTCAGTCAGATGATCAGATAGGCTAAAATCATTCAAAGTAGTTAAAAAGTCAAACTAAGGTCAACTGTGGTCAAACCAAAGTCAAACTTCATGAATTTTTTCCAACATCAAGTATATGAAGTAAAATTCATCATTTGATCAAGGGTTGACCATGATTCATCAAGGAGATTTCAGATCATCAAGAATCAGGAGTTTCTAAATTAGGGTTTTCATAGGAAAAGTCAACTAAACTTTGACCAGCCATAACTTTCACATGCTTCATCAAATTTTTTCCATCCAAAGCTCATTTTGAAGGAAATTTAATTATCTACAACTTTGTGTCTCACAATCCAAGCCCAAAAATGCTTCATTTGGAAGGTATGAGCTAAGACATTATAGGTCATTTTAAAAGTCAACAAAAAGTCAACATCTTCCAAAGAGCATAACTTGAGAATGGTAAACGATATTGACATGAGACCAAAGAGGTTTGTTAGAGTAATCTCTAAGCTTTCTAAAATGTCCAAGAACACCTTTATAGCATTAAAATCGAGGGATTTGTGCCTTTGCAAAGTTGGGAAATGTTTGAGAGGTTTATGAAGCAAATGGGATCTTAGAACCAAATTTCTCCAAATGGGCTTGCATTTTTATGACCCAAACACTTCCATGACATCATGCACGAATTAAAAATCATTTATTCAAATTTTTATTCATTTTATTTTATTTATTATGATTTTATACATTAAAAATCATTTTAAATCAAAATAAAATATAAAAGTTGCAATATTTGATAAGATTTTTGTTCTAGAAAGTCTTAAAGGTTAATTAAAAGTGATTGAGATCATACAAAATTAGATCAACCAAAATAGCAAGGATATATAAAAAAATCAATATTTGGAAGCATATCTTTTTCAATCTCAATTGATCCAAAAATCCAAAGTATGATCTGATTTTTTGACCTAGTTAGGTCACACTATATATGTACAACATAAAGCACATAAGGGAGACGAAAAATTAGCCTCCAAGAGCAAGAACCAAATTTCAAAAAATCAAGAAAAAGTTCAAATTCAGATTCTGTAAATTTGTTGTTTTTCAGGTGATTTAAGGATGGCAAATCATTCTTGGACAATCTCTTAACCTATTTGCATCATTATCATCATCCAAACCATGCTTATATGCTCAATCCGAACCTTGCTTGTTCTTATTTTATATTTTTTCGATTTCATGTTTACAGTTGTTATTAACCAATTTTGTTCATGGATTCATGTTTGGATTAAGGTGTTGATGCTTTATGGATAACTATATCAAAGGTTCACGGCTTAAATCGCTCATCACCATTGCTAGGGTTTCATCTTTGAATTTAGGGCTACATGGCTGAGTAGTGTGGACTGTGGGGATTCTGTATATATAACTTTTGTGGATTAATAGTACGTATTTTGGAAGTTTGAGTTTTTGCAGGTTTTATACGCAGATATATTCGCAGGAAAAGTTGTAGAGAAATTCGCAGGAAAACCTGCGAATCCTGAGGTTGAAGAAGAAGACTGATGGCGCCAATTTTTCTAATTCAAATTTTATTTTATTATTTTATTGATTAGTTTCTAATAAATATCAGAACATGTGTGTTAGCCTGGTGGATGGAGCGCTTGTGTGGGAAGCATGAGGCCTGAGTTCGATTCCCAGGTCTTGCATTATTTTTTTTAATTTCATCATATTTTGCAGGTTGTGTATATTATATCTTCCAGTCATCACTTCTTCAAGCCGCACGCTTAGCCCAGTGGTCTTGGCTTCTTGCTGGTAATGGGGAGGTCCTGGGTTCAAATCCAGGCCTCCCCCATTTTTTTTAAGACTTGTTTTTGTATTTTTTCTTAATTGTTTTAATTATATATTATTTAATTAACTAATTTGTTTTATATTAAAATTAAACAAAACTCAATTAAAAATGTTAACAAAATTCATATTTTTCTTTATAAATATCATAATATATTTTGTAAATAATTTTGTATATAATTTTATTATTTATAATTTGTAAATAATTTATGTAAATTTATATTAATTGTCTAAAACATAAACCCTAATTTTTCTTAAATAAAAATCTAAACCCTAATTTTTTATTAACCCTAATTTTTATTAACTTTAATATTTAATTTAATTTTTTATAAATTATAATTAAATAATTAATCATTTTTTGTTATAAGTAACTATTATTTGTTTATTGTTATTATAATTATTCTATTTTCTTCTAAAAAAAATTTCTAAATGTTTATTTAACTTAAAAAATAATATTTTCTCTTAAATTGTTATTTTTCTTTATATTTTTGCTAACCCCTTTTTTTTTTTTATTATTTCATTATTACTAACCATTTAAATTATTGATTATTTATTATTATTTATCATTATTTATATTTTTTCCGATTATATTGTAACTATCCCAAAGCTTTGTAATAGTTTAGGTTTATATTCTTGCTTTATTTTTATTGTAAATATATTAATTGTATGGTTAGTAACTATAGGGTGTGCATAATATGTTTGTGATTAAAATTGACTTAGAATAACTAATTAAATAAGATAAATATTTGAACATAAACACTCACACACGTAAGTCGATCTTTGATCGCCATCTTGCACTTTCTAGGGTTACCTCTCATGTTGCCTATTTCTAAGGTCAAGTAAGGTGTCTTAAGCAAAGTCCCTTCTCAAATTTCATCAAGTCCCTTCAGTTTATAAGATCAAGTCCCTTCGAGGTTGCCTACGATAAATGATCTTGTCCCTCCGAATAAAAGATGATAAGTCCCTACGTATTGCTAAAGACACCTTACAGTTGCCTACATTCAGATTGTCCCTATACATGTCCCTTCTCACATCCAAGGTAATGACTACCTATTCCTTAATAATAGGGATAGTCTTACCATTGAAAGAACATATAAGAACAGTAAAGACTTAATATAGGGTAGGTTCCTCTTAGTTACTTGCTCACCTTTTCAATATACTCTTTTACACTTCACATTTCAAACAAATTTTCAAAACAAAGTCTTTATATACATCCATACGAGGATCATTATAAAGTACTTAGAAATTTTTTAATCACACACTACACCTTTCTCAAAACAATTTAAAGTGAGCTAAGTAACTAAGAGCCCGTGGATAACCATGGATATAAAAGGTGCTAACACCTTCCCTTTGTATAACCTACCCCCCGAACTCAAAATATTTTTAAGGTCTTTCCTGTTCTTTTATGCCCTTTCCTTTGGATAAAATAAAAGTCGGTGGCGACTCTTGCTATCCGCAACATTTAACTAAAGTCAGTTCTCCCACCGTGTTACAGTGCCTCAGCTTGAACAGGTTCAATCACTGGTCCTTTTCCCCGAGCCTCAATACTTGGCCCAAAGTTAGAGATATGAACTGGAGTAGCAGCGGTATTTGAGGTGTCTTCTGGAGAGAAAAGTCTTCCACTCCTGGTAACCTTACTGGATCCAACAATATTGTCCACATCAAGATTATCATCAGTAACAGGTGCATCAGCCAAAGGCTCTTGTTTAACATCATGGATATAAACATCAGAACCATAATTCCAGGGTATAGCCTTGTCAGAAGTGTATGGGATAGGACCAGGAGTAGTAATAATCATTGGAGCCACCTTTGGCTCAGCAGTAATCTTCACAGGACCCTTAGAAGTGATCTTCACTGGACCATTGGAAGTAATCTTCACAAGAATCTTGTTAACCATAGCCACATCTTCAACTTTCAAGTCTTGAGTAAAACCTCCACACAGACTCTCTATAGAAGGGGTCCTCTCAAATAGTATAGTATAGTTATCTATCAGGCGTTGAATACCTGACCTCAACCTCCAATAACTATCAGGTTTATAGGCACAGTAAAAACAATCTTCCCTGAAACCCAGAAATAAATCGGCTTGCACAAGTTTCTTCTTGACAATAGCTAAAAGAGTAGTTATTTCAGCCACAGTACGAACATAAACAACCTCATCAACAACATTAACAGTCTTCTCATGTTTAGGCATAAGAGCAGTAATCACATTAGGAGTTTCCGAAGGGTCAAACTCAATTTCTCCATTCTCAACCATATCCTAAATCTTGTTTTTCAATGACCAGCAACTGTTAGTATCATGGCCATGGCTATTAGAATGGTATGCACACCTTGCATTGGGATTGTAACAAGAAGAGGAAGTATTGATATTTTGTGGTGGGTCCTTCAAAGTAATCAATTCTCCTTTCAACATATGTTGCAAAGCCTGAGCTAACGACATATTGAGCTTGGTAAATTTCCTCCTAGGCTTGGGATAACTATTATGTTGATGCTCTTGTGGTGGAGGTATAGGATTAGAAATCAAAACAGCTCCCACAGATTGGTTATGATTATTACGACCATGTTGGCCATACACATCATTGGAATCCTTCCTCCCATTAAGGGGCTTCTTGGTAGTACTTGAAGAATCAACTATCTGAATCTTTCCACTTTTTATCCCACTCTCCACACGTTCTCCAGTCATTATCAGCTCAGTGAAGCCAGATGATGAGCTTCCAATAAGATGACTATAGAAAGGACCAGTCAACGTACTCATGAACATATCAACCAATTCCCTGTCTGTCAAAGGGGGCTGAACTCTACTTGCCAGATCTCTCCATTTCTGAGCATATTCCTTGAAACTTTCTTTGGCATCCATGGACATGCTTTGGAGCTGCATGCGAGTTGGTGCTAAATCAGAATTATATTGGTACTGCTTATAGAAAGCCTCAGCAAGATCATTCCAGTTGCGAATATTGGTACTCTCCAGTTGATAATACCATTCCAGTTGGGACCCGGACAGACTCTCTTGAAAGAAATGCATCCATAACTTCTTATCAGGAGTATGGGGTTGAATTCTTCTGACTTAAGACCTCAAATGCAATTTTGGACAAGACACACTATCATACACCACAAAAGTAGGAACCTTGAAGCCAATAGGGATGGAGACTCCAGAAATGAAACTTAAATCTTCAAATTCAAACCCAAAATTCTTCTGTAGTTCCATAGCATTCATTCTGTCCACCAACATCTTATACTTCTCTTCACTAGTAGGATCATGATAATAGTTCTCCTCAGAATCAGAATCTTCCACAGTATCATGGAGACTTCCTCCTTCTTTCTCAGAATTTTCAGACTCGAGATTCTCAACCTCTTCATCTGTCTTGATGGGACCTCTGAATCTTCTACCCAGGTTGATGAAGCCAACTAGTTTTCTGGTCTTCTTCTTTTTCTTGGTCAAAAGTGCCTTCAACTCATCTTGTCCCTTGGACAAATTCAGAATCATTTCTTGAAATTGTGCATTCTGAGTCTGGAGATTCTTAACAGTTTGTTCGAGAGCCATTTCTGCTGAAATAAACAACGAGAAGATAAGATACCTGTTTATAAGAAACCTATGATGTAATGATATGGTATGTATATGTTTATGCAATGTTTTCAAGAACCACAAGATTTAAATTTTTTTAAAGAAAACAAAAACAAAATTTTATTAGTAAATATTTAATATAAGTTTTGCCCCTTGGGCTTACAAGGAAATAACAATAAAGTACAAAAGATAAATATATGGGGTTTTAAGTCTCCCATGGACGCTTCCTCTTTGTGTGGAGGTACTTGTTGAGGTTTTGCTCCTCGTGAAGTTGCCTTGTCAGCTCCAGAATTCTTTCTTAACCAGCTCTGAAATGAGTTTCAAAAGTATCCCTTTGCTCCTTCAACTGAATCCAAGACTTATGCAATTCTTCCAAATCAATGGGCATTTCTGGATGAAGGATGGTATAAGGAACATCTCCTTCAGCAACAGGCTCCATAGTGATTGGTAGAACAACAAGATATAGCATCATAAGAGTCTGAGCACGAGCTCGCACCCATCTGAGATAAGGCTCCATAGGAATAGAATACTTTGGCTCCAAAGTGTTGCTGTCAATCATGTTCACCTTGTTCCAAGATCGTATAAACCTTTGACGGTAACCCTGAAGATCATTGTCGTAGTCGAACACAATACCCTGAATAAGTATGTCATGAGGACTAATAATTCGAGCATAACCAAACTGACGTAGTGCTAAAGAAGGGTTGTAGGTAATGCCCCCTCTTATGCCAAGGAGTGACACATTAGGGAATTCCCCATAATGGTTAATGATAGTAGCATTCTCCATAGATCGAGAGCGTCAATGAATGTCTTAATGAGAAAGTGACATAATCCTCTTAGACCACCTTAACCCTTGTTCATTCTTCATTATTGATCGGGGAAGGTGAGAAATAAACCACCTAGACAATAAAGGTATGCATCACATCATAGTTCCTCTCGCCTTCATAGTACAAGTGTGAAGAGAATGTAAGATATCTCCAAGTAATGTAGGCACTGGATTGCGAGTCAGAAATATGTTGATGGCGTGTACGTCTATGAACTGGTCTGGATTAGGGAACAACACTAAGCCATAGATCAATGGGGCTAGGATCTCCTCAAAAGCATCATACCTCATAGCCTTTAAGAACACTTGAGATTTCTCTATCAATACCTTAACAAGAATACCCTTAACTCCGCTTCTCGTTTCTAGGACAATGTCTGATTTCTTCAGATGTAGGGCTGCAACAATGACTTCAGGTTTAGGCTCCTTCTCTAAGCCTGAGGGTCTCTGATCAAGGATAGGTATACCCAGTAGTTTGGAGAACTCCTCCATTGTAGGAACCAACTAATAGTCGGGGAATGTGAAACAATGATGTTTAGGATCAAAGAACTGAAATAGGGCACTCATCATGTCTTCATTGAACCCTAAAGTGACTAGATCCAGTAGGTGACCATGTTTCTTGATGAACTGGGAGTTTTCAGAAACTTGAGAAACCAATTCCTTAAGCTTAGAAGGTATCCCTACAAAGTTGATCTGGATAGTATTCCTACGAGCAGAAGCCATGACCTGCAACAAAGAACAAAGATAAATCCTTTGGTCCTTGAAATGGTTAGTGAAAATGTTATGTTTATGATGTCATGATGTCATGATGTTATGCTCAATCACAAACATGTGTCACACACAAACAAGTCACACAATAGCCCTAGGTTTGAAGGCTTACATGAGGTTTAAAGGTAAGTACCCTCCCCTGAAGTTTAGATGGTTCATCCTGTCCTACAGAGTAACCAGGTTCTAAGGGATCTCAATATCACTGATCCTTCCCAAGGGTGGTTGTTCAGTAGGCAACTTACTTGCCAACCAAAACCCTCCAAGTTTAGGATCTCAATGAGCGTAGTATCGAGTATCAACAAACTTTATACTTCTCCAAAGACGGCTATCTCACAACTTTCTAAAGGCTGAGATGGGATGACTAAGGTTCTAAAGGCCAGTTAGTGTACTGACAACATATGGCAGCCCCATATTATCCTTAACTTACTTAAGGAACATAAGCACCAACTAAGAAGTCACACTAATTATGGCCACCAGATCAACCATATCGGTATACGCCGTACATTTTCCTTGGTCTATTGCCATTTACCTAGGGTACACTAGATCCGGGTTAGGATCTTTCACACATAAGCCCAACAAGTAATATAAAGCAAACAAAGCAAACAATTTAAGTGATCTAATTCCTAAGGGTACCCCTCTTTTACTTAGTAACTCCCAGCTGAGTCACCAGTTCTGTAATATGGTGGGAGAACTGACTTTCTATAAATGTTGCGGATAGCAAGAGTCGCCACCGACTTTTATTTTATCCAACTGGAAAGGACATAAAAGAATAGGAAAGACCTATTTTTAAAAGACTTGGGTTCGGGGGGTAGGTTATATAAAGGGAAGGTGTTAGCACACTTTATATCCATGGTTATCCATGAGCTCTTAGTTACTTAGCTCACTTAACTGTTTTTTGAAAAGAAAATGTAGTGTGTGTTTAGAAATTTTTCTAAGTACTTTGTAATGATCCTCGTATGGATGTATACAAAGCCTTGTTTTGAAAAATGTTTAAGAAAGTGAGGTGTAAAAAGTAATTTTAAGATATGAGCAAGTAACTAGGAGGTACCTACCCTAGACTAGGTCATTCATGTTCTTATATGTCCTTTCGATGGTAAGACTGTCCCTATTATAAGGAATAGGTAGTCATTACCTTGGATTTGTTAAGAGACGGGCGTAGGGTCATCGTATGATCAATGAAGGCAACTTGAGGGTGTCTTTAGCAATTGGGAGGGACTATCATCCTTTAATCTGAAGGGACAAGATCAATTAGGCAACATCGTAGGGACTTGATCTTTTAACCGAAAGGAGGGACAAGATGATTTATTTTCCTGGAGGGACTTTGCTTCAGACACCCTACTCTCGAGGGACTTGACAGTTTTTAAATAAGGCAACCAAGAGGAATATCCTAGGAAGTGCAGGTGGCAATCTTAGATCGACTTACGTGTGTGAGTGTTTGTTTTCAGATATTTTTATCTTTTTATTAAGTGATGTACGTCATTTTATTTATTTAGGTTATACGCACCCTAAAATTACTAACCATAGCAGTAAAAATAAATAATGCGGAAATATAAATCTAAACTATTACAATATAAGGGAGGGGGAAACATAAGATCCTCAAAAGAGGGGGGAAAATAAATAAACGAAACATCTAATGAAACATAAGTAATAAGCTTGATAAAAATATTTAACATAGAACAATTAAAATTAATAAAATATAAAAGGTAATGATTAAAATTAAGTTTTAAGAAAAAATTAATTATTATGAAAATAAATTAGGTTTAGAAAAACTAAAGATTAAAATTAAAATCAATTAAACCCTAATTACTAAATTAATTATAAATTTATTTACAAAAATAATAATAAAAATAACCTAAGAAAACTAAATAAATTTTTTTAAACAAAATAATTAAGAAGATGATCAAAGGATTTATGAAATTATTAAGGTGGTTAATTAGTTTTAAATTAATAGTGGTTAATTATTTAATTAAATAAAATAATAATAGTTAATAATAATAAAAATATAAGAGATAGAAATATGGGCAAAAATAAAGGTGGGGAGGCCTGGTTTTGATCCCAGGACCTCCCCCTTACCAAGCAAATATGTTACCACTAGGCCACCCAGCGCGCGCTGCTAAGGATTAATCCCCATTAATTATATAGAAAACCTGTAATTAAAATAGATGTTAAAAAAGAAAGAGCAAAACCTGGTGATCGAACCCAGGTCTAAGCCTTTACATGCGCGTGTCCTCCACCAGCTGAGCTACACATTCTTTCTGAAATATAAACGCTTATAATACATAATAAAATAAGATGCAATTTCAAAATTTGATTTTCGCGCCATCGGTCATCTTCAACCTTGGGATTTCGCAGGTTTACCTGCAAAATTTCTTGCGTCTCTTGCTGTGAAATTTCTTGCGTTTAAAAACCTTCGAAACAAGAACTACCACCAACACACACAAATTCCACAAATTGATCATGCCAACATGATCTATACAGTTCGTTCAATTCAATTATGGTCTTAGAATTAATTTATATCCATTAATTTAGAAGATCCTAATTTGAAAGTATAAACCCTAAAAATGGTGCTACACGGTTTTGGCCATGAAACTTCGGATTAACTGCCCAAAAATCATCCTTGGAGCTTCACAAACAATAAAACACAATAAAAACTTGTTAGTAATGCATGTAAATTCATAATCGAAAAAAATAAAATTCAAGAACAAAACGAATTCGGTTTATGAGATTTCTCATGATTTTGATGTTAATGGGGATTGAGATATGTTTAGTGAGTCTCCATGATTGATTCTACACCTTTAGATTGTTTGAAATAAGCTTGCAATATGGAAACCAAATTCTTCTTTTCCTTTGATTTTTTTGAACTTCAACCTTGTGTTTTTTAGCCTCCAAAATCGTACCTTAATGTTGTCAATGCTTCATGTATATGTAGAGAATAAATTAGGTCAGAAAAAACCATGGGCCTTGTGCAAAATTGGATTGCTTGATCATGAAGAAATCTCTATTTTAAATATTCAAAAAATCTTATAAAAACTTTCCAATTTTGATCAAATATGACTTTGGTTGATTTTCAATCATTCTAAATATAATTCCAATCATCTTCAATCAAAGATTTTGTGATTTATTTGGCTTTTCATATTTTATTTATATTTAAATTGAATTTTAATGAATAAAATCCAAATAAATGTAAAATAAATTATAAAAATCCGAATAAATGGGCATTGGGTCGTGCATGATCTCATTATTAAGATTGGATTGCAAATTCATAGGCCCATTTGGAAAATTTTGGATTTTATGCCCTTTTTGTTCAATACACCCCTTGAAAATTTCCCAACTTTGACAAGGCACAAATCCTTCAATTTTAAGGCTATGAAGGTGTTATTGGACATTTTGGAAAGCTTAAATAGTCCTCTAACAAACCTCTTTGGTCTCATGTCCATATCTTTTACTATTTTCAAATTATGCTCTTTGGAAGATGTTGACTTTTGAAATGACCTGTAATGTTTTAGCTCATACCTTCCAAATGAAGCATTTCTAGGCTTGGCTTGTGATACACAAAGTTGTAGATAATTCAATTTCCTTCAAAATGAGCTTTGGATGGGAAATTTTTGATGAAGAATGTGAAAGTTATGGCTGGTCAAAGTTCAGTTGACTTTTCTTAAGAAAACCCTAATTTAGAAACTCCTGATTCTTGATGATCTGAAACTTCCTTGATAAATCATGATCAACCCCTGATCAAATGATGAATTTTACTTCATAAACTTGATGTTGGCAAAAAATATTGAAGTTTGACTTTGATTTGACCACAGTTGACCTTAGTTTGACTTTTTAACTACTTTGACTGATTTTTGCATATCTGATCATTTGACTGGTCAAACTTATTGGGAAAGTCTTGAAACTTGACATAGGGATTCTTGAAGTCATATGGGATTCCATGAAGCTCACTTGAATCCTTGAAAGTCATTTTAACCTGAGGAAACTCAAAACCCTAGTTTTGAACACTTTACTTAGGATGAGGCATTGTCTGGGGAAACTTCCACACTTCTTGATCAATTGAGAATCTTGAGAAGCTTATGATCATTTAGAAGTCTTGAGAGACATTCTATTGATTGTGGGAGGGCAACTTTTGGGGTATAACACCTTTTTTACACATAATGCATCAAAATCTTTCGACATATACTTTCCACCACCATCAGTCCTCAAAATCGCGAGCTTTCGAACACTTTGTTTTTCGACCATAAATTTAAACTTGGCAAATACCTCGATCACTTCACTTTTCTTCTTGATCAGGTAAGTCCATAAATTTCAACTGAAATCATCTATAAAACTTACAAAGTATCTGTTACCTCCAATCGAATCTACCTAGATAGAACCACATACATCCATGTATATGACTTCAAGAATTGCCTTCAACATGTTTCCTGCATCCTTGCTAAAGCTTTTCTTGTGTTGTTTCGACTGAACACATTTTTGACACACTTTGTTTGGGATGTCGATTTCTGGAAATCCTGAAACCATATTTCTTCTCTTCAAATCTCTGATGTCTTTGAAATTGAGATGGCCAAGTCTATAGTTCCACATCCATTCATCTCTGTTAGCTATATTAGCAAGGCACTTATGCTTCATCACATTAAGTTCGATATTGAAGGTTCTATTTTGAGACATTGGAGCCTTCAAGATCAACCTTCCACTTGTGGATAACTCCCATCATCTTGTCTTCGATCGACAACTTGTAGTTCTTTTCAACCAACTACCCTATATTGAGCAAATTACTCTTCATGCCTAGTATGTACAACACATTGGAAATTACTGACCTTTTTCCATCTTTCCCCATAATCAGAACGTCACCAATACCTTCAGCTGCTAGAATATTGTGATTTGCAAATTTCACCATGTTCTTCATCAAGGGCTTCATGTTGACAAACAAATCTTTCCTACCAGTCATGTGTGATGAACATCCTGAGTCCAAGTACCATTGATCTTAAAATCTCTCTTTATCTCTTGTTGTGACCATTAGAAACATTTCATCTTCTTCATGTTTTGTCATCTTTGCATCAACTTCATGATTCTTCTGTTTTTCAGGACAATCACTAAAATAATGACCATACTTATGACAATTGTAACATTGAATATGACTTTTGTCTGGCTTTCGACCACCACCTCTTCCTTTACCTGCAACACCACCTCTTTGGTTGCCTTGGTTCTAGGGTTTCTTTGATTCGACCAGTTTCCTTCTTGCTGACTTCGACCAATCGAATTGTTATAACCACCTCTCCCTCTGTTGTCGAACATATTTCCTTTGCCTTTTTTATCTCTTTCTAATTGAGCCTGCAAAACCACATCACTCTTCGACTTTCCTGCAACTCTTTCAACTATTCTTTGTTCATGAGATTAAAGTGTCCCTTGAAGCTATTCTTTCATCAATATTGACAAATCTTTCAACTCTTCTATGGCTACTACCACATGGTCGAACTTTGGAGCCAACGACCTCAAAATCTTTGAGACTACTGCTTTCGTCGTCAACACTTCTCCACATACTTTGATTTGATTCACAAGTTTCGTAACTCTTGTGAAGAAATCTGTCATGCTTTCATTGTCTTCCATCTGAAGCAATTCATAAGCCCTTTTACGAGTTTGTAACCTCACCTCTTCCACCTTTTATGCACCTCTAAAAGACTTTTGAATAATCTCCTATGCTTCTTTTGCATATTCAACATCAATAACCTTTTCAAAGTTATCTGGATCAACACATTGATGGATTATAAAGAAAGCTTTATAATCTTTCTTCTTCAATTTTTTGTGCGTAGCCTTTTCTTTATTCGTTGCGTTATCTGCAAGCGTTGTTACTCTTTCCTTCATAAGATCCCATAAATCTTGATAAAGAAAACAACCTTTATCTGCTTGCACCAATTCTCATAATTATCTTTCTTGAGAATTGGAAGGTTTACCGGAAAATGCCCGTTCAAATGATTCATTGCCATCACGATTCATGCCCTTAAATCGCTCAAACCGGAACTCTAGATACCAGATGTTAGAAATACCTAAAATCTATGGAGAATTTCAATCAATCTTGATGAACAAGATTGTTGCATAGCAGAAATTAAAAGAAAATTTAGAAGAGAAAAAAATAGGGTTTAAAGAGGAAGAAGATGAAGATGAATATGACTACCCATAAACTGTGAGATTTTTCTTTTTCTTATTGATTCACTATGCAACTGCAGAAGCTGCGAATTGCAATATGATTGAATTAATACAAAATAAGGGTTACTCCCTATTTATAAATTTAGATTAACTTGCACCTCAAGCTAAAAACCAAAAACTATAAAAACCCAAAATTTCAATTTTATCTAATAATACTAAAATAGGTATAAGTCAAAATCTGTGTGAAGCAACTGCTTCGACACTTCGAGACACACACACACACCAGGCTACTCCGACACTTTCTTGTTCGAGCTCTAACGACTTCGACACGAGGAAAAGTTATATATTTGTTAGTTAAGAAAAAATTATATATTTGTTAATAAATTTTTCGATAAGAATCTTGATATCAAAAAGTAGCGACTGCGATTTTATCTAATTTTATCACATGTTAAATAGTCCTGTCTTTAAAATTGTATTTAATTTATTTAACTTAAAAAAATATTTTTGTGCAATTAGAGGGGAAACTATTAAGTCATGTGTGCATGAGAGAGACTACAATTCACATATGCACACCTAAATTCGATGATGATTTCCATGAGAGAGACTACAATTCAATTCACATATGCACACCTAAATTCGTTGATGAATTCATATGTTTAAAAATTTAGATGATATTTAATTTATGATTTACATTTAACAAATTAATTATAAAATTAGGCGAAGTCTAAAGCGAGGGTTCAATTAAATGATGAACCTTAAAAATAATATCGTTAGATTTAATCAATGGTTCGAAATTTATATAAACATAAATGATAACATATACATATCTCACATGTAATTTTATCTCTCTTCTATCTCTAGAAGAATACTTCATTTCTATCTCTATAACAATAGTCTACAAACAATAACCGTTTGCTATCAATATGGTTAATACAAGACATATTTATTGCGATTAATGAAAATTGTATCATACTTTCATCAAATTAACACATTGAAAAAATAATGCATTCATCATCTTTGTCATCAAAATTAAGTGTTTACGATGAAAAAAACAACACTTGTGATAAACACCATTGACGATACCATTATGAGATTGAACCGACAATAATTGCAATTATTTTGCAGTTTTGTTTCTGTTTAGGAACAAAGTTGTTAAGATTGAATCAAGTGCTTAAATATAATTCCCATTTCCATTCAGAGAATAAGGTATATATATTACCCTTTAACCCACAAGCAACACCTAAAAACGGATTTTTTTTTTTGGATTTTGATTCGAGAATTTCTAACACGCCATGCTTTCTGTAGTGATTAACGAGGGCAACATGTTCATGTAATCATCTTCACTTTAAGAAATTCTTATTTACCTGACCATCTTCTTCTTTTTCATTCAATCATCATCTTAGAATTTAATTTTGTCTTTTCTGAATGCTTTGTTTTGCTTCCAATAATAGTAGACTCCAATAAAAGTTTTCTGGAATTTTCAATTGTTACCAAAGGTGATGTTTCTAAAATCGAGGATTGAATAACTTAATGAAATATTTCAATGTGTTAATTGTGATAAAAGTACAATGCAATTTTCATTAATCATAATAAATTTGTCCTAGATTCACCGTATAATTTTGATGACAGACGATTATTATTCTAGAGATACACATAAATATTGTTCTAAAGATAGAAGTGAAATATAATTATATGTGAGATTTACATAGATTCTTATTTATGTTTATATAAATTTTGGACCATTAATTAAATCTAACGATATTATTTTTACGATTCAACAATAATGACTTAATTGAACTCTCATCATAAATGCCACCAAAAAATTAAATAAAATTATTTTGGAATTGATTGGATTCAATATAAACCTACCTACCCACACAAACTCAACACCTAGAAGTAGAATCATAAATAAAACTCTATCTAAAAAAATCGCTAGAATCAAATGAACCACAACCGTTGATTGTTTTTGCCCTAATCTTTGATTGGCCATTAAAGCATCATCACGAGTTTCTCCCCCGAAAAAATCACATTCAATGGCGCTAATAACTGACTTGTCATTGTTCAGTAGAATAAAAAATAAAATAAAAAAGAGAAAAAAATTAAGAAAAATGAAACAAAAATAGAGGGAAAATTAAACTAAAAGAAACAGAAAAGAAACAAATAGAGAGCGTGAAGAAAAGTGAGAGAGACTGAGAAGACTCTGAACAAACAAGAGCGAGAGTTTCACTTTCTTCTCAGATCTTCAATTTCTTCACTCAATTTCAACCTTCAACGCATCTTCAATCTTCTCATAGCTTTTGATTCACTCCTTTTTGCTTGCTATGGACCAAGTAAGTTCAATGCATCTGATTTTTAGGTTTCGATTTTCACTTCGTTTTGCTTCAACACTCTCTGATTTTGATTTTTGTGAATTTCGATTTTGCAGTATGAAAAGGTTGAGAAGATTGGTGAAGGAACTTACGGTGTGGTTTACAAGGCTCGTGACCGTGTTACCAATGAGACTATAGCTTTGAAGAAAATTCGACTTGAACAGGAGGATGAAGGAGTTCCTAGTACTGCTATTCGTGAGATTTCTCTTCTTAAGGAAATGCAGCATAGGAACATCGTTAGGTATAAATTAGTATAGCTTTTTTTTTTTCTGTTTATTTCTATGTTAAGTTCATTTTATGATGTGAATCGGAAGGTTAAAGAGGTTTTTATTTTGTTAATTGGTGTTTCTGTTTTTTAGAATTTTAAGTTTGATGTTTAATGTTAAGTTGGATCTGGAACAGTATTGATGCTTATTATTATAGTCCTCTGGAGCATTGAAATCTCTGAAAAAAGGCGTGTACGTGTTAGTGTCGAAACCGACACGACATTCATGATTATGTTTAATTTATTCATTTATTTATTTTTAATTATTACCGGTTTTGACGTGTCAATGTTGGTGTCGTGTTTCCGGTGTTTCATAACAATGAATGCCAGGAGGTGGTTTGATATGGTTCTTCATAAGTTCTTGAGGATTGTTTCTTGTAGATTTTATGCTATGTTTGAAGTTTTAATTATATTCTCTATGTTTTTCTAGGTCTTGAAAATGCTATTGCAATTGTGTGGTTAGTGTTGTTTGTTGTTATGTGTTTGTTTTCTGTGTGCCTGTGTCGATGTTTGATATTGCAACCAATCCTTATCTGGCTTGCCGGGGTTGGATGTGTGGATTAACTGACAACCTGTTTTTGATAGTTTGAGTCCATTCAGTGAATGTTCATGTTTGGCAAACTGGTTGGATGGCTTTATGCTCTTTATTGTTCGTTTAGTTGGGGTGATTGTTGGATGCTTTATCAATTGTGTGAACAATTTCATTATCGAGTATTACTCTTGATCTTACTAAATTACTATATTTAATGTACTATGCTAGATGAGTACGGCTTTATCTGTTATAAAAGCTTTCCGGAAGGTATACTTTTGTGGTGCTGTGTAATTTTTTTCAATGAATTATTTTCTTTCAATTATGATGCTTTGTTAAATATTATTCTGACTTTGTAGCCATTTCCTTCTCAAGATATGCTTAGTGGTTGTTTGTGTGGATGACAGGTTGCAGGATGTAGTGCACAGTGAGAAGCGATTGTATCTGGTTTTCGAGTATCTGGACTTAGATCTGAAGAAGCACATGGATTCATCTCCCGAGTTTATAAAAGATCCTCGACAAGTAAAAGTGAGTGGCTTCTGTGACTTTCTTATCTCTCCCTCTCTCCGTTTCTTTAAGATGTCACTCATGCTTTTGTAACTCAAGTTAATACTAAAAGAGTGGTCAAAAATCTGATTTGGCAATAAATTTTATGGTTTTCTTATTCTAAAGAGTGATTGATGAATGCTTATAAGCTTATGGTTGCCAAAAAAACAGTTTAGCTTGTCAAATTGCAGATATATACATATAAATATGATGCATTTATCACAAGTTTCATGACTAGTTGCAGAGGTTATTAGATTACAGTTTCTTGGTTATAAGATGATTTGATTATCTTTGACCAATAGTATTTTGGTTGGATCTGCCTTGTGTTTATAAATCAAGTTGTTCAAATACTATTTCATGTAAATATGATAAAATAGAGCTCTGTTGTGTTCGTTCAAGTTGATGTAGCATGGCTTATGGCTATATAGATACTGTACTCAAATCAGATGCAGCCCTTGCTTATTTCCTTGGTTATGGCTCCTTTCATGTTGCTTGCTCAACTGCCTCATTACATTAATGTACTATCCGAGTGTATCTAGTTATGTATGTGCTTTTACCCGCCATTCCTGTACCTCCCTTCAAATTATTTGTATTTACTTTCCGAGTGTATCTAGTTATGTATGTGCTTTTACCCGCCATTCCTGTACCTCCCTTCCCATTGTTTATATTTTAACTTCTTGTTTAAGTATTTCCTCTTCACATTCATAATTGATATGCAATAGGATTAAAAAGTAGAGCTGCTAATTGTTGTGATCTTGGCCAGTTAATTTGGATTTTGAATTCTTTAATGATCCGTTTGCAGATGTTCCTTTATCAAATGCTCTGTGGAATTGCTTACTGTCATTCGCATAGAGTTCTTCACCGAGACTTGAAACCACAGAATTTGTTGATAGATCGCCGTACTAATTCTCTAAAGCTTGCAGATTTTGGATTGGCCAGGGCATTTGGCATTCCTGTCAGAACATTTACACATGAGGTTTGTGTGCTTCCTTATGTTTGCTTCTAGTTGTTCAAAAGTGTATCACTGCTTGAACCAAGAGGACAGTGTATAAGAGAAGAAAATGGAAGAGATAAAATATGAGCACATGAAAATAAGAGGGCAGAATAAGAGAACAAAAAGAAACAAGAATCACAAACAAATGGAATAGATGATTAGGGTAGAGAAAGGGATGGAATAAGAAAAGGAAAAAAAGAAGAAAAAATGGATGTACTTGGATGTAAAATACGAGAAAATGAAAGGTAAAAAATAGAGGACAACAAGAGGTTAGAATAGAAAGAATCAAAGTCTCTAGAGATGGGATGTTGACACAATGCCACTTCTCTGGAGATGGATGAGGGAAGACTTGAGTGGAAATGGGGTTTCAAACAAGGAAATGGGATTTCAACTTTCAAACTTTCTTGTGTCGTGTCGGGTTAATATCATCAGTTGAATCCATATCTCTTTCTCTGTGTTTTCCCCCCTTGGTTTCTCTGCCATTTCCATGAGTTGTGCCCTGGGTACCATGAGAATGGTGGCTGCCACCTCGATCCTTTATTTTTAGGGTCATGTGTGTGGTCATGGGTGTGCACTACTGTAAGCCCTCACTAAGTCTTCTAACAAGTCTCAACCTTTGCATGGGGAAGCCTCACCTTCCCCAAACTTTGGTTAACCGAAAAAATACAGTGATGTCTATGGCAGATTGCGGAAAATTGCGGAGAGACAAAAATCTGCCATAAAAATGTGGCGGATGGCGGAATGGAAAATTGCGGAAGCATGGCGGACAAAAAAAACATTATTATATGCTCTCAAAAAACAGGAACAGCATCAAAAAATAAAAAAAAGAATTCATATAACTTGAAAACATAATTATATAAGGAAACAAAATTATATAAGGAAAGAATTTATACATCATGGGTTTAGGAATATTACTTGGGGTATGTCTTAAGTAACTCAAAACATCGTAAAAGACATTTTAAAACAAAACAATAAAACATTATAAAATCTCTTCTTCAGATTCTTCATAATCTCCAAATTTCATCATCTTAGCAAAGAACAGAGAAAGAAGAACGAAGTGAAAATGAACCGTGAATGAAGAAAAAAAGTCTATTTATTATGTGAAGAGAATAGAAACAGAGGGGAGAAGAAGAAAAGTCTAGAAAATGAAAATGCTGAAATGTTTGGTTTATAAAAAATTAATTAGGGTGGTGAATAGTATTTAATGATAATATTTAACAACAATTATCATTCTTCTAGGCCATTTTAAGGGTTGGGTAAAAAAAATCCCAATAATAAATATTCAAATAAAAAAAACCCACAATTTCCGCAATGCTGCCATGAGCGTTAAACTTGTGGCGACCGCCATGGCGCCGCAATGCAAAATCTGCAATGCCACAGCTTTTCCATGGCGGAATGCAACCGCAATCCGCAATTTGACAATACTGAAAACATATGTATAATCATTTTGAATAGAAACAATTAAATTAACTAAGCGTATTAGGAGTACATGTAAAGTCTTGCGTAAAGGTGTTATTAAATTTGGTAAACATATTAATTATTGTTTCACTGTCATTGATGATTGTTTCTAGGTAGTTACACTATGGTACCGAGCTCCAGAAATATTGCTTGGATCTCGTCATTATTCTACCCCAGTCGATGTTTGGTCAGTGGGGTGTATATTTGCAGAGATGTCAAACCGACGGCCTCTATTCCCCGGGGATTCCGAGATTGACGAATTGTTTAAAATATTCAGGTATCTTTATTTCCGTAAGTTTATACTTGGTAGATCATTTAATCATCTATCATCAGATAATGCATCTTTTATTAACATTTATAATATTCAATTAATTATTTTTGTATTAAGTAGTCTATAGAGATTTCACGAGTTTATGTGGCCTCTTGAGTTTGACAAGGCAAATGATGAAAAAATATGAATGGTTTATTGTACGATATGATTTACAATATGCCATGAAGGTTTATTTCCTTGAGTTTATACTTGGTAGATCATTTAATTATCTATCATCAGATAATGCATCTTTTATTAACATTTATAATGTTCAATTAATTATTTTTGTATTAAGTAATCTATAGAGATTTCACGAGTTTATGTGGACTCTTGAGTTTGACAAGGCAAATGATGAAAAAAAATGAATGGTTTATTGTACGATATGATTTACAATATGCCATGAAGGTATTGTGTGATCAATGTAGTTGACCTGACTTAGTGGGAAAAGGTTTTTGTAGTATTTACTGAGGTGGATGTTTGTCCCCTTTAGAATCTAACAGTTGTGCTAGTTTTAGTATAAATTGCAGTCATGGCACGGTTACCGCACAAACTAAAATTGTGATTGACTCTTGAAATCTTCAAGCCGAGCTTTCATTCTTAGTTAGTTTTTCAACATTTCTTGCCATCCTTTGCAAGCAATCATTATAGTCTACATTTAAATACAAAATTAAGTTTCTGTCTCTTTTCATTGTGACTATGGCTGGACTTTGGGATATGCAAGCATCTTGTTTCAAATGATAAACATGATTAGCTTAAAAAAAAAAAAGAAATGAAATATGAACAACTGTCTTGAATTGTAACTGGACTTTCAGATGTGCTCGCATCTTGTTTCAAATGATAGACATGATTAGCTTAAAAAAAGAAAAATAAATGAAATATGAACAACTGTCTTTTGATTGTTACTGGACTTTGAGACCTGCAAGCATCTTGTTTCAAATGATAAACATGATTAGCTTGAAAAAAAAATATGAACAAATTTGTCTTGATTGTAATCATTATGATTATTGTATTTGAACTTGTGGAAAACCAGCAATTCTATTAAATTTTATAATGAGTTCATTCAAATTTTTTTTTTTTTGTGAAGTAATGAAGAAAGCAAGACCTTTTTGTTTTTTTTGTTTCAGGATGTTATGGCTGTGAGGGAAGTGTTTTTCAGTGAGATTTGAATTTTGAGATAGCATTTCCTTCCTTTTGCTATTTTCCCTTCTTTTTAGTTTAGCCTCTCTTATTTACTGGCTGAAATGGATAGCAAAGGAGTTCTAAATGGTGATGTTTTAATCTAACGATTTCTGTAGCATGCCATGAATTTATAAAATTCTAGTTAACATAAGCATCTCTTAAATAGATTTGAAAAATGGGACCATAGGAAAACATTCCTTACTTTCTAACAGGGATGTATATAATAAACAATCAAATTTGCATATAGTTGTTATATATTTACGTATTGTTCTTTATATGAAGAATCTTGGGTACACCAAATGAAGATACATGGCCAGGAGTAACTTCATTGCCTGATTTTAAATCAACATTTCCCAGGTGGCCAGCTAAGGTAAACAAATTGCTGCTTGTCCTTCATCTGAATTGATGTTATCTTTATTACTATCATAATTCAACCTTATCTCATACTTTGCAGGACCTAGGGGCTGTGGTTCCAAATCTTGAGCCAGCTGGTCTTGATCTTCTTTCTGTAAGAGCAACATGTGATACAATATTCTTTTTCTTTGCCATTATTAACAACCAGCGTCCATATGGCACTCGTGTGCCCGTCTGTCCGCTTTTATAATGCACATATATGAAAATAGAAACAATATTTTTTATTTAATATTAATTCTTAATGGAAGTTAATAGTAAGAAGTCATATAGGAAGTTAATAATAGAAAGTTATGTGAAAGATAATAGTAGTAGTTTCAATGAAAATTATTGTGCAAGTTACACATAAGGTAAAATTGGTAGAAAAATAGACTACACCAAAAACAAGTTTTGCCTTTATATATCTACTATAATGTATAATCTATAACATATATAAAAGGAAAACTTGGTTTTGGTGTAGCCTAATTTTCTACCAATTTTACCCTTATTTTAATATGTAATTTACATAATAATTTCTATTAAAACCACTACTATCATCTTTCACATAACTTTCTACTATTAACTTCCTACATAACTTTTTACTATTAACTTCCTATCTAATTTTCATTTAAATTTTACATTAAATAATAAATATCATTTTACATGTGTGCATTAAAAAAGCTGATAGACGCCGTTTGGACGCATGCCCGTCTGGAGGCTAGTGTTATAGACTAATGCAATAAGTTTATGTCTCATTTGCCCTCGACTTCAGTCTCTTAGGCCCCTCAGTCTGAGTCTGTGTTATTGGGATAAAACAAAAACTAGATTATTTTGTTTTTAATCATCAGATAACACTGTCTAGTTTGTTGAAAAATTAACAAAACAAGAGAAATATATTTTGAAGCAAAAATATTAAGATAAAAATTAGATGGTAGTCATCCTTTCTGTTTCTGATCCTAGCTTAGAAAACACGGTACTTCATGATGTTAAAGATTATCATTTATGGGGAACTAAGGCATTCTTACAGTTACATGTCTGAATCATAACAAATGACATACTTTCTGAATTAAAATAGTGCTCAAGATTTCTAGCTATTAAATTTTGCTGTTTCTTTTTTTGGTCGTAAACATGGCAATTTTTATTTATATTTTCATTTGCACAAAACACTTATGTTAAAATGTTTCAATGCTGAGTGTTTCCCATCATTCTTTTAGTAACGTTAAAGCAATTGAAATCAGAGGGAAAATTTCTTTGGTTATTAATCTTAAACGGAAATGCTAGTAGGGTCCTTAAATGCCTTATGTCTTTTTTGAACATTTGTTTGTTCCCTCTTCTGGGTTTCAAGCTTGTTTAGGCATCCTCCGTTTGGTGGAGTATTCCACTATTTAATTTATTCCACTATTTAATTTATCTAATGAAATAATGCATTAACTTTTAAGCCTCTTTCAGTTTTTTTCCCTTCTCAATTTGCATGAATTGTTTACATTTTGGAGTTTAGATACTGAAGCGTTTGTTAGTTTGTCAGGAATATCTATTATTTTTCTATGGCGCTGACGTTTTGCATATGTTCATCTATTGTATTTCAGAGCATGCTTTGCTTCGACCCCAGCAAAAGAATCACCGCCAGGAGCGCTGTGGAACATGAATACTTCAAAGACATTAAATTTGTACCCTAATTCCACATCTTAATGGTAAAGGTGTTTATAGCAATATGTGCAGAATTTATGAATTTTGATTTTGCATGAAATGCGTGTGCTATTATTGTTATTTTCAACCACTTGGGATATTGTCAGATTTTAAATTTTTGTTCTAAAATATTTCAGATTCAACTCAGTGTGTTACGATAATTTTGCATATTACCTCTCTTTTTTTTTCTTCCAATTCTGAATACTAATATACAGTTAACTGTTCAGTTTGCATGATTTATGATCATGCTTCATGCAGAATGTATACATTACAAGATGTAAACCTTTTTCAATGCATAATTATTATCCCAATGGGAAAGTAAATTTCAAAATCATATTTGGAAGCATTTAATATGGAGTTGATTTTCCCTTAAAGACTAGAGGAAATGCCCCACGTGAAAATACAAAAATATCTTTAGAATCGGGAGATGCATCTCCGAACGCATCCTAAGTCAATATTTCGGAGATGCATCTCAAAATATATACTATAAGTCTTGTTTGATGTGAAAAAATTACGGAGATGCATGGGGTGTGTTTTGAAATATTTCGGAGATGCATTTTTGAATTCCTGTTTATAAAATATGTTGGTATGGTTCGATGGGATGCATGGGGTGTGTTTTGAAATATTTCGAAGATGTATCTCTGGATTAGTTGTAACGTTTTGACTTAAGATAAAGGTGCGTCTGACTGAAATTTGAGGGGCATTTTGGATTTTCTATAGTATTTTTCTTCTCTATAGGGTGGGATAAGAAATCTCCAAGACTAGAAGCAGGTTTATAAGGTCATCTTCTCATATCACTGAATCATAAAGGAGGTTACTTTTTCCACCCGGGTGTTATTTTCCCACGAAGAAAAGTCATAAAAGTTCTTAGATTTTGGAGATGCATATTTGGACACACTCGAATTATACACCCTCAATGCTTTCTCGAGTGAGTCATCTTATATTGTCTAATAATATTTTCGGAGATGCATATCTGTATCTATATAATTAATCTCGGACTCAAATTGTAGTTTATTTTGCTCCTTTGACGTGATAAAACACGAAAAATAGTGTTTTGGATAGCAGAAGATATGTGATAATGAAAGTAGGTTTTTGTTTTTCTTAAAGTGTTTTGATAAAATAGTTGTATCTGATCACGAAAAAATTATAAAAGGGGGTTGTTTTATTTATTTATTTATTCGTTTGACATTTTTAGAGATGCATTTCCAAAATGCCACTGATTATATTTAAGGGTGGTTCAGTCAATTTAAAATAAGGGTGACCCAATTTAAAATGCCACTTATTATTATTTTTTTTTCATAAATTGAACGTGGCGTGGCGTTTTCGAAGATATATCTTTAATATATGAAAGAGTGAAATCGAATTTTCTGAATGTCCACCCACTCCATGAAAGTAATACCCCTCATGAATTGTTATCTTACCATGGGGACCCATAGAAACTCGCAATCCAAGAGGTGTATCCACTCCACACTAAGAAATGTATGCGTACACCCACAGGCACATACAACATATGGAATGGCATTACTGACACTGTCCTACTCATGACTAAAATATATCTAAATACTGCACCATATGCTATATGTAACATTTTCACTAAAACTCATATTTGTGTTAAATAAAACAAAATTACACAATAATCTATAAAGTAAAAGTATAATCTTATTATTAAATAAGATAATAATTTATTTAAAATAGAATAAAAGTATGATTAAATTAAAAGAAACCACCTAAATATAACTAACTAAAAAGGCTTGTAAATTTACATTTAAGGGAGTTATCAATTCACCTTCCACCACTTCAAGATGTTATAAGTACTCCTTTTTTTCCTCCAAATCCTCCATAAAATACATGTCCACTTCATTTACATTCTCACTGAGATTTATGTCCTCAAATTCTAAATCCAATGTATTCTCTAAAACATTCTACAACTTTCTTATCTTTGGGTGGAATTTTCCAGATTAACTTTGACTATGGAAAAACTTATATTATCAAACGAATCTCGTAAAGTATTATTATCTTATCACACAAAAAATCATCAACTTTCTTTGTATAAGATTTAGGGATTTTTTTAATGAATCCTTTATGTTTCTTAGTTACTATACGAAAATATATAAATGTTTTCAGATTTTGAAGATGTATTTTCGGACGCACCAAATTTTGATGGAACGCTAAAATATTTTGGAGATGCTTCTAACAATTTAAAACTCATACTATGCATCACACTTAGAAGCCATGATATAAGTGTATTGTACCAGAGATGCATCTCTGTGAATTTTATGGAGATACATCTCCGAACGTATTAGAACATAACTCCTCATGTTATATTTTATTTACGTGTATTCATATAAAGATTTAAACCATACACGCGATATGCAAAAAATGATGTACATAAATCTAGATGGTCAAAAAATGTCATATATAAATAAAATACCAATAAATATAAACAAAGTCGAGAACAATGATAAAGTAGCACAATGTCAAAATAAAATACAATCTATAGTACTTCTACTATATACTAATGCACTATTGTGTATGTCTAACTACATCTTCTTTGTCTCCTCTGGCTCCTCGGGCTCCTCGACCATCAATCCCCATTCTCCAGCGTTGTCTCTAATACATCAATGGCCCATGCCTCCGTCATGATGGCACCTAGGACCTGTCTCATATCAGAACCATCATGGAAGATACATCTGTCAATGTTTGCCTACACAATCTCCATTATGCGACGACATCTAGGATAGACATCCTCAATATGAACCATGCGTGCCTGCTCATCCTCTAGTATTTGCTTATGACTTGGCCTTAGCGAATCTCCTAGAGCAGCATGCAACATGTACGAATGTGACACCATGAAGAATTATCTGATATACCTTTCGATGTAGCTCCAGTCGCTCCCAACTATGATACTCTGTGCATCCTCTGGTACCAGATGACTATAATAATCATTAAACATGTCATCTATCTGTCTACGTGTCAAAGCAGGAGGAGCAGACACAACAAGGTTTCTGAGAATGATCTGAGTGTATCCGAACTACTACATGACGTGCTTGGGAAAATGGGGAGCAGTGAGACTTGATCCGTAGGCCAACCATTCAGAGTATAACACTATCTCATCAAATGGCCGCGTCTCACGGTGCTCGACATAGCTGTTGAAGTGCATGCCCTAGGAAACCAAAAGGTCAAGATACACTCAGAAAGACTCAGTCATCTAGTTCCATCTGAATGGGGAAAAAGCAGTAGCACGTGACATATCCTTAGTGTAAGTCGGTGCACTCGCCCAAACGGAGATGCGCGGGAAGTGCTGAAGGATTCAAGCCTGAAATGAAAAGTTTGGAAAACATGAATCATTAGTAATGGATTTACAAAGATGAAATAAAAATGACAAAGAAACATTAAAAGACTAATAAATATTATCGTCTGTAGTGTGATGCTGCCTGTGATTTGCTTCGTCTTCCACATACAACCCTCTCTCAATTTTGAGTACAGGTAGACCAAACAAGCGCCCCCAATTTTACTCATGGATCCAATCAAAATCCTCGAAGTACCACAGGTAGACGACATCTATATAAGTGGCACTCTTGTCCATAAACAGTGCAGTACCAATCAAATATAACATATATGCTCTCATAACATATGATTTGTGGAGCGCTACCTGCTCATCATCACCTATACCCTGCCATGCTCTTAGGATCTCATATGTATATAAAATTTTCCAGCTATTCAAACCTAGCATGAGCACCCATAGTTCTATTAAACTCTGCTTTCTCGTCCGCTGAGTCATCCCCCATATAATCTACCATCATTTCGAATGCATCGTCTTTGGTAATCCTCCCATGATCTAGAAGTCTCCCCCTGATCGAAAGATGTAGCAAACACGAGACATCGTCAAGTGTGATAAACATCTCACCAAGCGGGAGATGGAATGACGAGGTCTCCGAGTGCCATCTCTCCACGAATGCATTACGAATCCCGTGGTTGACCGTAGTATAATCGGTCATGCACAAGTCCTTCAGGCCAGATAAGTACAAAAGTTCCTGAAACCAATCCTTATTCGGATGAGGCAAGCCAATAATCTTCCGCGCATGGATAATAAACTTCTACAGATCACATTCCTGAAAAAAATAGAAAAAAATGTCTGAAACTTGTCAATTAAAATAAATGTAAATAAAAAGAATGAATCCAACTAATGCTACCTCTCCATCCCAAATATGTTTGGAAGTATGGTCTAGGTACAGAGGCAATAATGAAAAATCTATAGCGCCTCCTCCAAATACCTTTGGCTAAGCATCCGGAGTAGACTCACCCTCAAGAGGGGGTATTGGATCAACGATATCAGCAGTATGAGGTGGCACGAACTTAGAAGCATCTAGAGTAGGAGGTACCACCAGTGAATCGGGTACCTCATGCACCTGAATAGGGGAAACCTCGCGCATGTAGGAGGAGTGAGGGAGTGATATATCGGTAGGTGAATCTTGCCTCCTACGAGACTAAGAAGACGGAGAAGTATGATGATAAACACGAGTCCCAAAAGTAGATGGCTCTGCATGACTAGAGGAACCAGGAGCCTCCGAAACCTACTGACTCTTTTCCCGCCGCACTGATGCTAGTGTGCAACCCTCTCGTGCCTAAGTCTATCGTGTCTATCAACCATTATGCCTATAAGTTAAAGTAAAGAATACAATTAGTGTAGGAATACAACACCACAAGCAAGAAAAGAAAGAAAATATTGAGTAAATTCAGCAACTGCGTCAATGGCAACAATGTATCCATGAAATCCCCAAATAAATTTTTGATCATCCTTTTCAACCAACAAACGTGTAATACATTATGTCTAAACTATCCACCACATAGAAAGCTCAAATCTATAATGCACCGAATTCAGGCCAAAGAGTTCAAACAAAATTTCAATTCACTTCTTTCTCACATATTGAATTGAAAGTTGGAGTGATAACCTTGCATGAAACCCACTATCCACCACATAGAAATCTCAGATCTATCCTCAATTCCGACCCCCACTCCATTTCTGGTTCTAAAATGGAACATTGGCATCATATATGGATATCGACTTCAGATTCTTGCGATCTTTACAATTCCACGGCTGCTCTTCAATTCACCAATTTGTAACTTTATTAGGTCACCGAACAAAGAGCCTTCAAAATCAAATGCGAAAATCCATCACATTCGATCTAATCAAGTATCTATTTAAATATGTTTTCATGAATTTCTAGATTTATAACTGCCATGCTTTCTAGTAATAACTGGATCTAAATCCATTCGCTCCGTCACTGCGCAAGAAGCTGTTGTAGCCATAACTCACTTAAATATTAATCAATCATCCCTTCCTCCTCATTAAAACATTGATAATTGTGAATAATAAGTTTTTTTACATCCACATTTAATCCATATTCCTCAGATACCTATATCTATTCAGGACTCTTTAATCACTCATTCAATTTTACCTTCAATCTCACAACCTGAAGCCTTATCTTGCTTTCAGTTACTATGAGCTAAATCTGGACTCCAAGGCGCTAACGAGATGATGAACAACATGTTTAACATTGTTCGGAAGCAAAATTCACAAGTGATAGAAGAAGTTACTTAACCTAGAAGAGAGCCTTCACAACGTGCCTCATCGAGGCAACCCCATTCATGAAGTTGTATCTAAAAGAGCTTACACTACTACTCTAGAGTAAGAAGTATCATAATCCTCCATAAAGGCCCAAGGGAGACAGAGGAAGTAATGCTCCTCTCTCGTATCAGGCACAAAATCAGTCTTCGATGGTTCAATAGAAGCATCCTTTGTGCCCCAGGATTTTGGAAAACAAGATATCAAAATCCATGGATAAGCCACCCGAGCTTGGGGAGTAAGATAGAAAGAGAGATTCAGACAAACACGTATAACTCGTCAATGAGCGGTTGAACTACTTTAGTTTGAAGCATTCATATGTGATTTATTTTCTATCGACCCTGGTCGGACCGACCAAATTTTGATTTAATGGTCTACCTAATGGGAGCATAAAGTCATGGATCATTTTTTGTGAGAGGTCCTCCACACAATTTAGTGCCCAGAAGCAACGACCGATGAATGAATATTCTTTAAGTGGAATTACCCAAGGGAAGAAGGAAAACCTATAGTATTACATCGACCGATTTAGGGAAGTCACAGTTAAAGCCAATGAGGGGAGGGATTTAAGTGTTGGGTCTTCAAAAATGGCCTTTTGAGGGATCACCACTTCAGGCTAATGATACAAAGGTAAAAGCTATGAACCATTCAAGAGATGCTGAGCATGACTGAGGCTTATATGATCCTGGAAGAGAATCTGAGTACACCTTTCAATAACCCTGCATCAGCTGAGACAAACTCCAACCATCCAAAAGGGAAGGAGTCCCACTGACGGAAGGACGAGTCCGATCGAAGTATGTATTACTGGTACAATAAGTACACACCTCTACCTATTTCTTGAGAGAAGATCTACCAAGACTGCGCTAGGACAAAGTTTCAAAAAGGCATAATAAACCATCTTATCCCATCAGAGAGACATCTCGTACCGATAAGTCAACTTACTTTTTTTTCTCCATAAAGGTCATAACTATAACATCGACGATTGCATCCTGCTGAAAAATGCCATTGAATGGTTGATTAAGAGGGGCCAACTAACCAAGTACGTGAAAGGGGGAAAAAGAGATAGGGTAGAATCACCCAAAGGTAAATTTCCCTTGAAGACTGCAGATGAGGGACAACGACGAGAGTAAAGAGGCCATCAAAGGGAAATGGCTGAACATTATTGCCATCATTGGAGGGATACCTCGGGAGAATCTCCCCTCCAAGGGGACTATGAAGAGGAATATCATCAAGATGGTGAAAGTCCACAAAAATGAGGGAGTTACCTCGACGAAGACCCCTGAATGAGAAATATTGGGGTTTCGAGACTCTAAGAAGGTATGAGGAACCCCCAACAAAATTTCCCCTAGTGATCACTGCCAATATCAAGCAATTTGACTTCTCCCGAACCTTGATTGTAAAGTTGCATGTCACTAATACATTAAGGAGGATAACCCTAATACTGTTTTGTTGCTTGTCTCTTAAGCATTCCTTTCATTATTATTGTTTATTGAGTCTCCTATTCTATTGCACATCTTTGGATTAAGATTTAAATCAAATCACTTTAGAACGCATAATTCAGTTGTTTGTGTTTGAGTATGATCATTATGTTTTAAGTGAATTGATTAAGTTAATGGGACAAGAACCATATTTGATGTTAGTTCATTTTACATGGAATGAGAAATCTCAAACTATTTTGAAAAACTTAAAAAATTGAGATTTCTTGTGTTTGACTCGAATCACCCATAAGTTATAACTCGAATCAAATGAAATAGAGGAGAAGAGGAAAAATCTAGTGCATGTGACTCGAATCACACTTTACACTTGATTTGAATCATGTAACATTTTGACTCAAATCATAAGTTGCACCTTGTTCGAATCACATAATTCATGTTAGCCACTGCCCAGTTTGATTCAAATCACACTTTACAAATGATTCGAATCACAAAGTTGTTCACCTTTAACTGTTTGGATATGTACAAATTGATTCGAATCAAGGTTTATACATGATCGGAATCTTGACCCTCCTTGAATCGAATCATAGTTATAACCTGTCTCGAATCATTAGAGATGAGTCACTTTTGTTTATGTCGATCTTGTTCCACTCTACTAGCTCATTTTGGTCAAATCAACAAACATTCTTGACTCAAATATAACAACCATTTTCACCTATTTTTGTGCTTAATATCCAACAAATATAAATTATTTTGTCATCTCATTTCATAACAACCAAGAACATAATAACTTCCAACTTCTGAAAACTCAAAACTAATGCATTTAAAATGTCTTTCATCTTCAACCTCTATTTTGAATTCAGATCTTGATTATGAAGCTTTGTAATTGTTGATGGATGCATGTCTTGAAACTAACATTTTTGAAATTTTTTTGGTAAATATTTTCAGGAGGTTTGTAAGATTTGGATTATTGCGAGTGGTGGTGAAAAACTCCAATAAAAGAAAAAAGAGGATTTTCTCTCCAGATTGACCTTTGTAGAGCTGTCTGGAAACCTATGAACAAGGTAGGATTTCTTCTCAATCTTCGAACAATTAAACAGTCAAGAAATGGGTGGGATCAAGGGTGACTGCCACATATGAAAACTTGGAGAAGATTGGTGAAGCTAGAAGAATCAAGAAGAGATAATCAAGTAAAGATTTCACATTGAGTTTAACGTAAAGGATTTACAAGTCAAAATCCAGATAGGATATTTATTCTTCTCAACATTATTGTGGATTAGTAATTGTATGGACTCATTTAATATTTGTCAAAACATAATGGAGAAGAACTTTCAATGGGAAACTATTGGAGAGTAAATTAGGCTAGCCGAACCATTATATATCCCGATGTACTCTCTCTCTATCTCTCATTTCAATTTTCTTAGGCTATTTCATATGTTTAGGAAAACATTTATTAGCATACTTTATAGTTAGTTCCTGTTGGTAACGATTTATCACGTAAGTGTAGGTTTTTTTAGAATCAGAACCTATTTGTGTTATAGTGCTAATTAAATTCCGCAAATCATGGTGTTAGAATCTTATAGAGATCGAGTTTTGTAAAGGACACATCTCAAGTAATTTACGAATTGTCAATTCGATATAACTTGTAACCTTTTATGTTATTCTCTTTGAGCAATCTAAGGATAATTATGAATTGTACATTTGTGATCTCCTTCCAAAATAAGCATAACATCTATATTTTCACAAATCACTTTGCGCAACATAAACTCTAATTTTTCATTTTGAAAATCGGTCAAATATTTAAAACGGTCTATTCACCCCCTCTATACCATTTATTTTTTCTCCATATTCCAACCCAATAATTGGCTTTGTAGTTGGTTTTTTGACTAGGTCTAACTAACTCAAAACTTTGAGAATATGACGAACCGAAGAGAGCATATAACAGAGCACCATTTTTAAAGGCGAGAATCATGCTTATTGAAAAGAAAACATATGTGTACATTTATTATCATTTGAAAAAAATCTATGGGTAGTAGTCACTGACGATCCTTTTATCCCAAAAGGCGATGATAACGTTGTTAAACATCCAAAAGATTAGATGGATGATGAAATTAAAAATGCTTCATATAATTTGAAAGAAAGAAACATACTTATCCCAACTTTAAGCTTGAAAGTGTTCTATTATATTTCATATCATAAGAGCACAAAAGTTATGTTGGATTCTATTCAAACCCTTTATAAGGGAACAAATGAAGTAAAGGATTCTAATATCAACATGTTAACAAAGGAGTTTGAACTATTCCGTATGAAACTCGGAGAATATGTGGAATCCATGCAGAGTCAGCTCCTCCATTTAATCAACAAACTAAACAACTTAGGAAAGTTTGTTTTTAATAAAGATTGTGCTAAGGTTACCGCCATAAAAGAATCTAACAATCTTGATACTTTGAAATTTTTTCGGATTTAGAGTTTATTGGTCTGATAAATATACATTGAAGCAATTGTTTGTGAAAACACTAAGTATTTTTAAGCCACACTATTTAATATGATAATATATGTTATGCAACCCCTTTGAGCCTAAGACCATTATTTTGGTGACATAGCCATATAATCATTGATTTGAAAGATAAATTTTTTCCACCCTCTTTGGATTTAGGTAGAAATTTTTTCCACCCTCTTTGATATGGAAGAAAGTTGATAACATTAAGATAGCTAGGTACCTAAATCTAAAGGTTTAAGATTAATATCCTAAATTATACTACCTTGACATAAGCCACATTACAACCCAAAAAAACCTCAAAAATGTATGTTTAAATATGAATTTGATTGATTCGATTAGAAACTTTTCAAATTTATGGTTAAATTCTTTTTTATGTTGCTTAAGTGATTACCCTATCAATTTCAATGCATCATGGTGAGATGAGAGACATGTTGAGTATTTGTATGTCAGAAGAACTTTTCCGAGTTAATTATATTGAAGGAAGAATCGAAATGTTGTTCAGAAAAAAATACAGGTCAAAAGAATTGGTAAGGGTAAGCATTTTGATTGTGATGAAATTCTTAATGTGCAGTCAGGTTACTTGAGGACAAATAACGATTCAAGTTTGAGGTTGTGATGACAATCGTATTGCGTGATTTTTAGGAAGAAATTCAGGTAAATTTGGATGAAGAATGGTAAAAAAATATGTTAAAGTGTGAAGATATGAGCAAAAAGTCAATATAAGGAATATACAAAGACTTAGCGAAATTTGTGAAGAAAAACTGAAGAAAAAAAGAGTTTTTCCCCAAGAATTATCACACGCACGATGCATCCCTTCACGACGCGATAAGGACTGCATCGCGACACAATGCTGACGATCACAAACAAGATGTTGTCTTTTTCAGTTGGCACATTTTTTCCTATTAAAATTAACTTCTAGCCTCATTTGAGGGGTTCTAGATTCCTAGACTAAAACTGACAACAAATGACGACTTTAGGTGCTTTGGATGCCGTTAGATCCATTTGAGAGCATTTTATTTAGTGATTTTTCATGTACTCTAAATCTAAACTTATGGTGTATTTATTTTACACTATGAGTAGCTAGATTTATTCTAGGTTATGAATTTTTGTATGATGAACCTACTTTTATTCTATTTGTACATATGAGTGATTGATGTTAATGTTATTGCTCTGACATATTGTATTATTCAATTATCACTTGTGTTCAATTCCTGTTGTATGTTACGACACATAATATGATCTAGGTAAGTAGTAACATAATGACGTAGGGCTTCTTATCAGAAACTAGGGATTTCTGGGTGTGGGCATAGAACGAAAAACTCTAGTTTTTGGAGCCATGAACCTAACATCCCATAATCCCCCTTATTGGAATGCTGGGGGACTAGCGAATTCAAAGCAAGGGAAGAAGATACTAACCTCCTCGTGTTGATTTGACATTTCAGGTAGAGGCCCATGGAAGGCATAGAGTTTGTCTTCAATCGCATATGGGATAAACATTTGACGTTTCAAAGAGGAAACCTGTCCAACATCTCCAGTAGGAGGTTGAGGAAGAAACTGTTGGATTTCCCCTCCTAAGAGATAGAAAGCCAAGGGACTGTTTCCAGTAGCGAAGGTTTTAGAAGGAGTTTGTCTGGTCTTGACAGACATGGTTGCTGTTCGAGACGAGGGTGTTTCGGATGTGGGAGGAAATGAACAATTGAAGGAGATGAATAATTTTTACGAAATGAAGAATTGCTTTTCAAGTACAGAAATATGTTTGGCAAAAGAGATAAAGTTTGTATTAGCAAGAGAAAAGGGTTGTTTATAGCCAAAACACATGCAAGGATCTCATGTTGGGAATGCGTGTTATGCAAAAAAAATGGGAGTGATTGGGATTCCCCATGACTTAGGCCATCATTACATTCATTGGAAGTTGTGGCGCCAAAAGTGGAATCATGACGGATGTGACAGGCTGTCTCAGTCCGTTAGAATGTGAACAGTTAATTGGTGCAAATCGACGGTCGAAGAATGCATCAAAATCACGTAGGAAATTCCAAAAGGTCAAGCTTCTTGGTCGACCACCTCTCTGTCGAAACTAGCCTCTTGGGGGACCATTTGTTGAGTGGAGATTTCGACTTGCTCAGAAAAGTATGTTTAGAAGAAAATTCGTGAACATGCCAAAAAGAAAGAGTTTCAATCCAGCTAGAGGAAAAGGAAACTTGACAAGAAGGGTCAACAGGAAGAAACCAAGATGAAGAAGTCCAGAAGGAAGTCGAAGCGCTTCGATGCATCTCACAGAGCCCACTATGTCAAAGGCATCTCGATGAGGAGATCCAAAAAGTTACAAAGAAACTGCTCCAAGGAGTGGGACAAAGTAGTGAGTGGTTACCAAGAGAATGGGTTGACAGGCTTCAAGGCTTGATTTGTTGGAAAGTGTTCAAAAGTTATTTTATATGTCTATATAAGTAGATTTAATTTTCATTATTCAAGGTCTCATTTCTTCACATTGTAAAAGGAATGAACTAAAAGTACCGAGCATCATAGAAACGAGTTAACCCCTTACACAAATGTATGATAGCGTCCAAACACTTATATATTTCAAGTCATTTTAATTACAAGTCAAATTTAAAATACATGCCTTTGTCTTTATCCTTTATATATTTCCTTTATTTGTTTTTTCTCCTTTTTCATTCAAGCATTCCGCGAGAGTTTACTATAAATATAAAAAATACAAAAAATATACGTAGAAACCCTATTACATTTCTACATTACAAGAGTTCGCAGCATAACTATTCGGACAGAGCAGTCCTGGGACTTGTTTGGCCGGTCCCGTAAGTAAACCTCACGCAGGGGATATCAGCGACTTGTTCGCACGAAATCCACATACGAACAATACCAAGAATAGGTACATTAGGAAATTCTCCACAACTATCAATAAGCACTATAATATCATAGAACGAGTAATACCAATTCATATCAGCATGAGTAAGAGACATTAGTCTTTGAGACCATCTTTGCTTCTCTCTATTCTCGGTGAAGACTCTAGACTTCAGTAGGTGCGAAATAAATCACCTATATAGTAGAGCAGCACAACAACCGATCTCTTAATCACCCTTGGAGGTCCTATGGTGAATAGAATGATACATGTCCCCAAGCAAAATAGGCACATGATTCCTCTTCAGGAAAATCGGAATAACGTGCTCATCAATAACACCCTCTAGGTTGGGAAACAACACAACTCTGTAGATAAGCAGAGCGAGGATAGCCTCAAATGCATACCTGTTACCCGCAACGGCAGAAGTAGAAGCTTTCCCCATCAAGAATTTAGCATTGATTCCACGAATATTCCCTTTAGGAATAAACTTTCCCTTAAGATCAGATTCCTTAAGGCCAATAGCCTTGTCAATAGCTTTGAGTGTAGGCTCCTATTCTAAACCACTGAAAATAAATTCCTTGTCATTCATCCAATAAGAATACTCTTCTAAGGTCGACACAAGATGATAATTCAGAAAAGTGAAATAGTGATGCAACAGATCATAGAACTGAACCAAAGTATTAAGAACCCCTTCTGATATATCAATATTCATAATGAGCAAAAGTATACCATAACACCTTTGAAAATCATCAGTATCAGTCACCAAAGCTCCTAGCTTTCTCAACTCTCATAAATCAGGACTTTTGAAACAATACTTCTGAGTATTCCTCCTCCCAATATCCATGGTTAATGAGATTTGAAAATTTGTAAAAGTATCTATAAGCTCCTTGAAATCTTGAGAAAAATGTTTATAAATGCATGAGTGCACGGATGCAACAAACACAAATAAGATCATACAAAGCACACAGGTCAAGGTTTCAAGTCACGAGCATCGAGTCATGAGATAAGGAATACCATCCCACAAAGGTATGCACTAAGGTTTTTTCTTCTTCTATACCTGCAAGAAACCAAAAGGTTCTAATCAAAGTTCCCAAAGTTCACAACTCATCTTTCAGATATATCGGTATGGTAGACTACTCCCCAACCAATAATATTCTAAAGAGAACCTCGTCCGAGTGCAGTATCACATGAAAATCACTTCAGGTATACACTTGGATAACCTCCACACTACGTCCTAAAAATGGCCAAGATGGGTTAAAGGTTCTACAGTCTTCAGTATCGCTTTCCCGAGGTCAAAAAAGTAATGCCATGATACGACTACTCGCCATGACATCAGTAATCTCAAGGAGCCTCACCCGAGTGGTGGTTCTTGAATCAACATTGCATAGAACTACTCCACACATATCTCCTTGAATATACCCCCATCCTATCATAAGTTCTCTCAGATCCGGGTACATGATCTATCTCACACACAAAGGATCACCAAGCCCGAACCGAACAACCAGTAACAAACAAGTCAAACCAAAGAAATAAATAAATCAAAGTAGGTCGAACACACATAGAGATTACTCCACATATGAGTCGCCACTTTTCTGTAGCGGTAAAAATCGTGAGTGTAAGCTATTGATTAACTTAACTCAAGGAGAAAAATTCACCACCTCACTTTTCATTTATTTCCAAATGGAAAAAGGAAAAAGAGCGAACAAAACCTAAATGAATCTAAAAGCAAAAGTTAAGAGAAACTATACAGAGACAATGGTAAGGAGGTTGGTTATGAAGAGGGAAGGTGTTAGCATCTAAAACGCTATGGTACTCCACGAGAACCTCTTTGATTTATTAGAAACTTTTGGTTTAAAAGGGTTTGTTAAATGAGATTGACGGGATGATTAAAGAATTGATTTTTAATGTTTTTGCGTTTGGAGAGGTTTACCACCTACCTACCCATAAAGTGAAATGTAAGATCAAAATACAGTAGTTCATGGTAAACATAACAAAGTTTTGTTGGTTTTGATTGATTTTAAGAAGTAAAGACAATTCGTCACTTTAAGTGGAGAATTCCACTAACCAACCATGATAATGAGGGCATGGACTGATACATCATTATGGGGAGGGCTAAACCTCAGATAAAATCAACGAGTTTGCCATCTAAACCCCTACAAATGACGAGAGACTCAATTACATCAAACTACAACCATGGAGATTAGGGGATTTACACCCGACTATGGAATGACTTGTGTCTAAACTTTAAGAAAAAAAGACAACGTGCAACAAAGGCACACAAAATATTGAGTGAGGTTAGTTATTTTTTTTGAATTAAAGTCAATATGCTTAAGTTAATTTGCATTTATTAAAAGAAAAGAAGAAGTAAAACTACTTGATAAAAGTTAAGGTTTGAATTTATGAAAATGGTGAAAGTTTTAAAAGAAGAATCCTTTGAAAAAGGGAGAAGAGTTTGAAAATTAAAGAATGGGAGGAGATGAAAAGGCTACCCTAAAAATACAAAATAAGAGCTAAGGTAGGAGAGATCTAACCACTTTCAGAAACTTCAAAGCATAAGCAATATATAATTCCCTCCTTTTGAGAAAATTGGCCAAATAAAGGCTAGAGTAATAACTCCACAATAATCAAGCAAGGGGATAAGTCCTAGTGCTAAGTACATAGGTTCATAATCAAGCCGAGAAGTACACATGAAGAGATCCTCCAATGCATGAGATAATAACTATAGTCCACAATTAAGAGCACAAGTCTTTTAAAGTGTTTAGGTCTTTATTAATATTTTTATGTCCAAATGGACGAAATAAAAAGACACAAACATAAGCATGATAAAAAGAATAAGGCAACACCGATTATTCCATCTCACATCTTGAGCTATATGGTTAAACGATGTGCTTAAGTCATATCTAACGAAAACTTGCCAGAATATTGATAGAATGAAAGCCTCTACAACAACAAGATTCGAAGATTATGAACTTATCACAAAATAACAACCATGCTTGGGCTTATGCAACCAATCAAGGTTCGATCCACAAAAGTTCAAGTTCTAATAAGGAAGATGGAGGGACAAATGTAGCGCTACGTTAAGAAATCGTCAAGTAACTTATATAGAAGTAACCCTACAATGAGGTCGGTCAATACCAATTAAGGTAATTAATGTTAGTGCTAATACATGCTAGATGAACAATATGTAGACCGTCATCCGAAAGCAATGCCGCACGAAAAGAAAATAGGTAACGATCTCGTCTTGATCAAGAATTCAACAAAGAAATTATAAGATTCATAATACTTTCATCGATCAAAATAAAAAGGGAATTAAAGGGAGAGGGATGAAAATAAAAGCCAAATTGAACTACATTTTAAAGATCCTTTCATCTTTAAGTTCAAATACCTCTAATTAATAGATTCAAGTGTGAAAATATATCACTAATTCAAAGCACAAAAAATGAATTTAAGAATTCATTTAAAGGTAAATTTGAATTAATGAATGTTAATCTCCTTTGATCATATCCTAAGTCCATTAAAATTAAAGAGAAATTAGTCTCAATAATATATTCCAAGGCCTAAACAACAAAAGAGGGAAAGAAGAAGCAAGGAAACACCAAAACAACCCTAAAACAAGTGAAAAACAACATTTTGTTCCAGAGTAACCAGTTACTCTAAATAGGGTAACTGATTACCAGTTTAAAAAAACACAGAATCTGGGCAAATTTACATTGAGTAACCAGTTACTCTGTATGCAGAGGAAAAAATATGCAAAATTTAGCATGATCCTCTTTCCAAACTTTTTCCAAACACTTTATGATCATTGGACTAAATTTGCATGATTTTTTTTAAAAGTAAAACCACAGTAAAAACCAACAATCAAACACAATTACAAGATCCAAAGGATCAAGTAACAAAAATTACCAAAAGATCTACATTATGGAAGATGAAGATGAAGCTTCAACAATGGTGAAAGATGAATTACCACTCCAAATATAAAATTAGCTCCAAATTGCTCCAAGATCCAATCTACAAAGCTTTGATCTAATGTAATTGAAGAAGAAAAACAAGTTAGATGAAGGTTTATCTCAAAGTTGAACAAGATTCGTTGTGAATTCTTGTTAACTTTCAAAAGAAGAAATGCGACCTTTAGTTAATTTTGTGGTTTGGGAAGATAATTTGCAAGAGGTTTTTTGGCTATCAAAAGCTTGGTGAATGAATGAAAGGAGGGTCCTGTTTATAGAGTTTTTGTATGAGAATTTGGTATATTGGAGATTGGTTTGTAAAATCAAAATTAGGCTTGGAAAATCAAAATTAGGCTTGGAAATCAAATTTGGAGGAAAATTAGCAAAAGAGTGCTGATTAATGAAGGTACATGGTGGGAATTAATTATGATGATGTATGGGAATTAAATGGAAGTGATCTAGAATATTCCACATGTGATCAATTTGAATTTGTTGCCAAAATTGTAGAATTTGAAGATTGTTGAATTTTTTAAAATTTCACGTGGATAGCCGGTTACTCTAAATAGGGTAACCGGTTACTCAATGCAAAAATTGTGAAAAATGGCTTTTTGTTGCACTGTTGTGGTTTCAACTCGATTCTTTTGCTTGTCAAAGAAGCCATGAAAATAAACACATGAACCTTACAATTCCTTGAATAATTATCAATCAAAACATGGGAAATCCTTGATCAAATGAATTTGAATTGGTTGCGGATCAACTTTGACTTTAATCAGATGGAATATACTCGAGCTGAGGAACTGTTTTGGTATTTTGATTAAAGGTTAGTAAATATAAACATAAAAGCGACTAAGAGACACACATAACCTGGTGATCCCTACAAGACATAAACCCACAACTGAAAATGAATAAAAGAACCGATGTGTGATCTTGTTCGCATGTAAATGATGTAAATGCAATGCGGAAAATCTTAGGGGAAAATATTAGGGTGCTACACTAACCCCTAGTGATCAACCTCAATAACAAGTCTATTAATTGTTTAATTTACAACTAAACTAAGACAAACCAACAACTATGCAAAGTTACTGAAATATAGAGTGGTGTACACAAACATGTTGAATTTACCAACAACTATGCCAAATTAATGAAACATATAGTGATGTACACAAAAATGTTGAATTTTTAGCTCAACTAATACAAACCAACAACTATACCAAGTTACTGAAACATAGTGTGGTGTACAACAAAGATCCAACATTAATCCTTAAGAAAAAAGTGAAAGTGTTAGCGTTGAATACATAACTCAAAAACCCTAGACACAAAGAACTTAATCTTGTGTACAAACCATCAAGTAAATAATGAGAATTGGGTCTCCTTAAATAACAATCTCTTATGGGTTTTTTCCTAATGTATTTCTGATTTAAATTCATCCAAAATAATAGAGAATATTGTTGGAATTGATTACTCCATAAAAATCTCCAAAAGATATGATTTGTTACATTCAAATTCAAATTTAAATCTCCATTTAAATTTGATTTGATCTTCAACGATTGTCAAACAAATCCAACACATATTGCTAACAAATCTGCAATAAATATGATTGAAATCCAATCAGAAAATTCACACCAAACAACACCCCTCATGGTCTGTTGACAGGGCCAGATGTTGCACTACACATGCTGGAACATCGTGTTCCACAAGTTGCACCAGTACATCCAAATTAACTCCTCTCTATGACTTGTGAATATTCTATTATATATTGAATCTTGGGTATAATAACTCTGAAACAACTACAACACCATGTGTCTATTTCCTGAGACCTGATGTTGCAAAACACATGTTAGAACACCATGTTCAATATTTGTTCCTTCTACACCAAAACAACTTGAACAAACTCCATGTTATTTTGCATAATACTGTCAATCCCAAAAGGACCAACACTTGATGATCACTATTGTTTAATGAAAAATATTCATGTTGATCACCTTTCATGGAGTTATATTGTTGAGATTCCCCTTTATTGGATTTATTATTTCTCTTCCATTTTGAACCGCCACCTTTCTTTGATTCTTGAGTCAGCTAGCCTACTCGGTCACTTGTTATTTGATTCTTGTAAGCACTCTTTGTTAAAAAGTATCTCAATATTTTAAAACCAACTATCTTGAGATTGTCATCACTAGCATGACTTTTATCAAGAGTATTTCATACCTCCATCGATGAAGTAACATTCTCAATTTAGAAATTTTTTTTTGGCAGTATCAAACAAATTGATGGATGAAAAATATTTTAAAACCTATCTTGAACACTTTTGAAATCAAAGAGTTTCAAATTCTAGATACGACTCGTTAGAACTACACACACAAAAGAAAAAGTGAAATTAATTTGTGTATTACTCTTCAATAATGATCACTACATAGTTATTTATACACTACTAATTAAATTTATAATCATAAAAAACTTTAATTAGTTAGTTTCTTGTATAACAAGTAACTTAACTAACAAGCCGTGGGCCAAATGTTTGGGCCAAATACTTTTGCAAAATAACTGCTTAGCTTTTGTTTTAAGAGTCCTGTTTATTGACACCTTTTTTACTACTACATGACTTCGAAAGTTTATTTTTTACTGACACAAATTGTCCACAATACATGGATCAAAAAGAGTTATATAATGTTATTTAAAAAAGTAATTATACTCCTACAGATCAGTGATTCCTTATATTTTCTCCAGAGTATGGATCATGTCATTGGAAGCACATGTAACAATTAAATGCAACACACACTTGATCAAAAACTAAATTAAATGCAACACACACGTTACCCAAATTGTTTCAAATTTATTATTAAAACAATTAAATTACAAAAGAAATTACACTAAAATATACAGTAAGTTGTGGATGTTTTAGTTATTTATTCCTCTTGCTAAGAAAAGAAAATACTACTATACTAAATGTAGATCAAATGAAGTATACTACACTATAAAGTATAAACAAAATTATTCAAGTACAGTTCAGTTTCTCAAACTGTTGGCTGTTTCAGATACTGTTATATTGCATCATGTTATCAAATGATTTTGTTTTCTTATTATTTTTGGTATAGTACAAGGACAACTATACAAACATGTTATAGTAAGGGCATTAATTAGGTTTGTCTCCTTCATTCTAGAACACTTGTTCATAAATTTAACTAAATTATTGGTTACAATATGAAACAACAAGAGATATGAACAAAAAAGGCTTTTCTTGAACTTGAAATGCACCTAAAGGGAATAAGACATGGGATCTGTAAATGATTCCCTAAATGAAGGCCAATGGATTTAACAAATTGCATTACCCTTAGAAGTAAAGTCATTTATAGCACATGGTAAAGAGCCACATGGCTCAAGACCCAAGATTCAGTCCTGTTTTTCAGTTAATATGTGTTTAAATTTAGAGCATAAGGTTGTAAAAAATATGGAAGGATTTCTCACATGGAAGGGATATCAATTTCCAATTCCCAATGTGAATCTTGTATATGAATTATGCACAACTATATGATTTTAATTAGCTTTAAATTTTTCTTCAGGATGTGGTCTTGATGTTAAATTACGGATCAAGTAAAGTTTAAAGATATATACTTTCATATCTTATGATGAGTTTCAACTATGTGTTAAAACTTACTATATTACATTGTCATTAAAAAAAGATATAGTATGTTCATTATATTATGAATACAAATAGAGAAAAACATGTATAGAAAACTTCATTTTTATTTAAATGAAATTAAGTGCGTACAATTAAATTATTCATTTTTAAAGAAAACAAAAATGTTAAGTTTTGACATTTTAAAGAGTGAAAAAAAAAGGATGGATTCATGTATGTTTGGAAAATAAGAGGGGTGTAAGTTTTCTTAAGCAAAAAGTTTAAAATACAACTCTTGATTTCAATTTGTTATATAATTTTTTTTATAAAAAAAAAAATTCTTTGTATCATAAATGATTTTATAAAAAATAATAAAATTTATTTGAAATTCATTTTTTTATAAATTAAAAGGGTAATTTGATATTGAATAATGCAAAATAGTCTTTTTCGTCCCGTATGTTTAGCGCGAGGTTATTTTGGTTCCTTATTGTTCAAAAGATCCATTTAAGTCCCTCAACTCTATTAAATGTTCCACGTTTATCCTTTGCAGACAAATCACACTAACACTATTACACGTGAAAGTGTTAACGTCCATGTTAGCTCCACTTAAGAAGATATCTTCTTCTCCAAAGACTTCTTAATGCATCACACACCATTTTCTTCTTGTGAATTAGGATTTTGTGCATTTTGCCTTCATCTTCTTCTGTAATCTATTGTTCACCTTGCAACATCTATTGTGTAGAATAATGACTCATAAAAGTTATGCTCCGTCGCAAAATGGGTATGGGTATGGTGGATAAGTGAGTTACACTTCTGAATCTATTTTAATTCTTCTTCTTCGAAAAATCAATGAAGACCTAATTGTTGGTGTGGTGATTTCGCTGTACTTAGAAGGGCAACAACAGAAAAAATATTATGGGAAGTAATTACGGGGATGTCCACATTATAAGGTATGATTTATCTTACTAAGTTTACAATATCGATTTTACACAATGGGTAATGTTGCATGTACCATGTTCAGGGGAATACAACAAATATATGTGATTATTTTGAATGGTTTTGTGTTGAAGTGAAAGATAATAGGGTCGTGTTTAATTATCAAGAATAAAAAAAAGAGGTTGGAAATATTGACAAAAGAGAAAGACGAACAACATCAGAAATTGCTTAAATGTAAAGAATTAATTGAAGAACTTGAGGGGGCTCTCAATAACATAATGAAGTTGAAGACATTTTGGAGAAATTCATTTTTGTTACCTTAAGTGTATTAATCTATAATTTGTTAAGTAATGGGCGAAGATTAAATTAAAGAAAAATAACATTATCAGTTAAGAAATCAGAATCGTCTTCGTGTTTTCTTCTTTCTTTCTTCGATCTTCAACAATCCACTTGCTTCTTCAAAATAATGTTCCTCGTTCTAATGACTGAGGATTGAGTGAACTTCAGAGAAGTGTGAGAGAGTGAGATAAATTAGAAATCTGGATAAACACTTATGTATTACATTGTCAGGTCATCGTAAACTAATACACGTGCGTGCCACCTTTGCATCTCAATTGACATTGACTAATGTTTTGGACGGTAAGGATAAACATGAACCATTTTGAATAACCGAAGGATTAAAATGGTCCTTTTTATAATTAAGGGACCAAAATGAATCCTACGCAAACGATAAAGGACAAAAAAGGGTATTAAGTCAATAATGTATTATTAAGATTTTAACATAACTGAAATTATATATATATATATATATATATATATATATATATATATATATATATATATAAAATTATAAATGATTTTTATAATTTTTTTTAAATTACTTTAAGTGTTTTTATTTTTTAAAATTCGAAATTAAAAAAAAATCTAAAATAATATTTTATAAAAAATGATTTAAGAATTTTTTTAAAAATATTTGAAATTCTATCAAATATATTTGGGATAAATATACAAACCCTCTGCCATTAGACTGTGATTTAGTTTTACCACCACCTATTACCTCAATGTTGACTGGGTGATGGGTGATTGGATGCTGACTGATAAATATTTAATATAATATTATAAATAAATTAAAATAAAAATAAAAATTGGGATGTAGATGAAATCTGGGTTTCCACCACACATGTTTCCCACCTCCGTCGTTCTCCACCCGCAACCCGAATTCCTCCTCCCCACCTCCGATCTCCTCAACTTACTACCCCTCCACTCCTCACATGCTCCTCGCCCTCTCCACCGCCTTGCCGGAAAACGTTGGTTGGAAAGATGCAGAAGAAAGAAAAGATGCAAAATTCACTCAAGATCAGAAAGAAAAGATGAAAACGGTTTTCTCCATACATCAACAATACCACTAAAGTGAAACACAACCCTCCTTCAACCTTTCTATTCACAGCAACGCACATAAAATCTTTCATCTCAACCTTTTCAAACCCCTTTTCAAAACCGAGTCGTGGATAAAATAAAAAAAAGGTAGGAGAAGAAGATGAAAACAAAATCAGGGTGCGAGAAGGAGAAGAACAAACAAGAGAGGAGAGAGTTTGAGATGAACCAAGCGAACCAGAGAGAGTCACATAGCTGATTGAGCAAGAACAACAGTGAACTCCTTTTTTGGCGTTGATTTCGTTCAAGATAGGTGATACACGGTAATTGAAAGAGAAAGAGAGACGAGCTTCTTCGAAGTTGTAGTTGTTTGTTTTTGGAGCAAAGAACGATTGATTATGCGATGCCCTGTTTCGCCTTTTGATGCAAAATTCACTCAAGATCAAGAAGAAAAATCCCCAATTTCGATTTAGGGTTTTGTGTTAAAGAGGGTTTGTTTTCATGGAAGAAGAAGAACAACAAGAATATGAAAACAGTTCACCTGAAATTGAAACCCTTCCTTTATTTCCTATGCATAAATTTAAGGCAATGAAGAAGATGAAGTATAGTCAGCAAGCCCAGTCAACAAGCTCAGTCATCATTGAGGTAATAGGGGGCGGTAAATTCTGGTTTTGGGTTTTAAAAGGGGGTCTCTATTAAAAAAAAATTAAAGGGGGAAAACCAAATCACGCCCTAATGGCAGAGTTTTTTTGTATATTTATCCCAATATATTTTTAAAAGTTGAAATAAAATATCAACAATCACTACTACAAAATGCGTTAACAACGACGCCATGGTCAACACAGATCATGCCTACGTCGTTGTGAAATCCCTAAACTAAGGCGCTATTCTATTATTTTTTATTTTTTGATTAAATACTATTTGTATATAACAACAATTGTTTATTTCCACCGTTGTAACATGTTTTTTTTTAATTTTTAATTCATAATTAAACTTTGTCGCTTCATTACGAAATGTAATTATAAAAGTAATATATCATGTCGGTTGTGGTATAAACAGTCATATTACATTCATAACTTGAAACTTATGACTACGGTTTTTATATCCACCGTTGTGATATGTATCAAACTTCGATTCCCAACAACTACATATTTTTCCATTTTAAACATATATTTTAGAATTCGTATTATCAAACTGATGTGTAATTAGATTTGATTCCCAACAACTATATTTTTTTAAAATTTACTTTCGATTTTAAACATATATTTTATTTCATTTTTTAGCATTTTCATGTTAATGAAAAGATTTTGATCAAATTAAGAAAATGAAAGACAAGAGTATATATAATAGATAAGTTCATTAATATTTAAAACAAGGGGAGTACATATATTTTTCAAGGATTATAACCCATAGCTATAAAGGCATCTTCATAGTCTAGGGGTCTGTTCTCACTCCCTTCATCAGATCTATAATAATATGTCCTCCTTTCCTTCTTTTATGACTGTAATTAAATAATTATGTAAAATAAAAAAAAAATGTTGTAGCAAGGATTCAAACTTGTACCAATTAAAGGGTTAACACTACAATTAATATGGATAACCATTTTGATATATTTTTAATAAATATATACCTATCATGACAGTTATATTCGTTAAAAATTGTGAAATATTTACCATATAAGCGAATTAAGTTTCCCTTATTTACATGTAGCACAATTTCCTTCACAGCGAAACCCTAGCACCCATTTTTTCTCTATATTTTTTGGCAACATACTTCATATGGTTTTAGAATCCACGAAAAGAAATATAAGAAGTATGAAGAACCTTTTTGATTTAAGCTTCATCCTCCTTGTATTTTTTCTTGTAGAGTCTAAAACTAGATGAACATTAAGGTATTCTTCTTCTTCTTCCATATTTTGTTAGATATTCCTCATTATATCTTTTATTAAATTTTGTTTATTATTATTTTCTTCCATCTTTTGTTTAAGTTTCTTTCTCCTTGTATTTCTTCTCCATTATTTCACAAACTAGATGAACATGGTGATGATACTATGAAAAATAAGGTATTCTTCTACTTCAATCTTCTTGTTAGATAGTTCCCATTATCTTGTTTGCTTCATGTTGGTTGTGTTGAATGTGTTGATTGTTCTAATTTTTTTTCCAGATTCGTCTTCAATGGACCATACTTTGGCTATGGGACATATTGTTGTTACATATGCTAAAAATGTATCTTGTTTTGTTACAGTCCCTCTTAGGGGTTTTGTTAATTCTATGATTTTATGATTGGCATTATGTTTGGTAAAATTAATATGGCTGGAACATGTTGAATAAGAAGTTCCATATGTTAAATTAATGTGGTATAGATTCTGGTAGAACATGTCAAACAAGATGTCCTGACATAGTGGCACAAACATATGGGATTATAATAATTGGCAGATACTGAAGAAGATGTTGAAACATCTACAACTGTCATGGCAGAATTACTGTTATGTGTTACAGACAGATATATATGCCAAAGAAAATGTTGAAACATCTGCAATAATCAGGACAACATTACTATCATGTGTTATAGATAAATGTCATGACATCTTGGTCTGTAGACCTGGAGTGTTGTGTTTATGATTTGAATTATGCAGAATATTCTCTAGAATATTATGCTATCCAAAGTGGAGTTGTTGGAGATGTTTTAAAGGACTAAGAGATTCAAGGTGAAGCTATTTTTCAAGGTATTTATAAGGATAATTCTTAGGTTTTAATTGTGAAGATATTCTGGAGCTAATTACAAAATTCATAACCTTGAGAAGAATATCTTAGAAGTTTCTTTTGCTGTTCTGGAACATGTCGAAGAAGATGTCCTACGACATTGCATTCAACATCGTGCCTGTGCTGAACTAGAGTGATTGGTTATGCTATATTTTAAACAGATGCAAAATATTTTGGAGATATTATGCAATTCTATGTGGCGCCGATTTAAAGAGGTACTGATTTAAAAGTCTGGAAGATTCAATCAGAATTCACAATGATATATATATATATATATATATATATATATATATATATATATATATATATATATATATATATATATATATATATATATATATATATATATATATATATATATATATATATATATACATTCTAAATAAGGAAGATTTGATTGAAGACCTATTTTGTAGCAGAATCTTCTCCAGATTTGTAACAACAAATTTGCTGTGTTTTGAAGGCCCAAATCCAGTTGGGAAATAGGTTATAAATAATAGCATTGTAACCTAGATTTTTGGTAAAAATTCGTGAATAGAAAAGATGTAAACATTAGGGCTTTGTTTGTGAACCACTCCCTAGGAGAGTTGGTATTTGTGAGCCACTCTTTTATCATTCTGATATTAGGGTTGGACTGAGTTTATTGAGTTGTAAGGTTGTGTTCTCACTCAGAAGCCCGTAGGTAATGAGTTGAGTGTTGTTCTTGGATGAAGCTTTGAAGCAAATCTAAGTTGTGTTCTTGGTAAATAATCTTGGCTAGGTATTGTCAATGAAGTATGTCTTCTGGTTTGATCTTGTTAGTTGTAATTATCACTGAGGTGATTTAGGGAGTGAGATGGTGATTTCTCATATCTAGATGATGATTTCCAGGTAGAAGTTGCATTTGATAGGGATAAAGTGAGAAGTTGTAAACCGAGACTGTTTAGGCTTTGAGTTAATACTGCTGATAGTGAATTTCCTCCTGGCTTGGTAGCCTCCAGATGTAGATGAGTTTGCACTGAACTGGGTTAACAATCCTTGTGTTATTTATGCTTTTCAGTATTGTTATTGTATATACATTACCTTGTTGCTTCTGTCAGACCAGATGTCTCGACATCCTGTAGGATATCTGTGTATGCTATACCAATATTTCAATTGGTATCAGAGCAGGCATCCTAGTCTGTTTCTGGATGAGATCCAAGGGGGATACTTTCTGGTTCTTGGTAAAGGAAGAAGGATGATATACTGAAAAGTTGTTTGAACATGATAGGTTCTTTTTGGTGGTTGAATGCTCCCTAGAAGTGGAGGATGGACTATTCTTGACAACGTGTGTGTTGGACCTGTTTGTGTTGTTATCAGGCATGGAACTTTGGTGGTGAATTGCTGTGTAGCTGTGATGATAGTCATAATGTCCTAACATTTATGTGGGTTTGATGTGTAGTTGTGATGTCAGACAGAATGTCTTGACATCTTGGCTCAAAGAATTCTATATCTGAAGGAGGCTTGTATTTTGTTTTCTGTGAGGTTTGGTTTCTACTTATATATTGTTGCATGTGCCTCTGATATATTCTGAAGTTATATCAAGTTTTTGTGTTACTTGGGTTGGATGCACTATGTTTGGGAAGTGTCCTGGTTGTTCTTATATTTGGAGTTATATTTGTATCTGAATTGATGATCATGCAATTTATGGGGAGTATGATATAATGATGTTCTATGCGCTTAAGTTTGCTGATGTTATTGTGATGTCAGACAAGATGTCTTAACATCGTGTTTCAGTATCTTTTGGAGGATCTTGTTATGGGGGAGTTTATTTCTCTCTAAGGAATTGCTCTATTTTTTCCGATGTGTTCTATTTGATTGTTACTGTGTTTGATAGTGGTTCCCCAGTACTTCATGCAAAGGTTTTTGTAAAGCTTCATTTCATAATGTCAAGTTTGATGTCCTAACATGTGATTACAAAATTGGAAAACATTCAGTTCAGAATGTTGTGTTTCCTGATGAGAGATTCTGGTGAAAAAAGAGGTTGGAGCCAAAGCAAAAGAGTATCATTGTCAAATCTTTCATGCAAGAGTGAAGATCTTGATAAGTTATCTCTTAAGCTTATTTGTGGTGACCTAATTAGGAGAATCTTCCCGGTTATGGTGTCCAATGTAGTTCTGGTATATCTGAAGATGATTTCTCTTGTGAAGATACATATTTCTGATTTTCTAAATCATGAACTGGAGGAAGTTTCATCAAGAAAGAAACTGATTTTGATATGTCAATCCTAATGTCTTGACATCGCGCTACACATTAGCAGTTTATGGTAAATGTTAAGTCAAAGACCTATCAGATTGTAGTTGTTTTGAAGGATCTCTGAAGTTGTGAAGTTGAACACTATTTGAGATGCTACTGACAATTGTATTTGTAAAAAGTATCATTCATAACATCATAGCATTTCAGCTGGAGCTGGTTGAAGAAAAGGTAGTAATCTTGAAAGCAATAATGACTTCAGAACCATGCTTAATTTTGTGTTCAGAAGAAGGAAACTGGTGTGCTATCCTGCTAACATGATGGATACTTTGGGTGCTAGAAAAATGTGTGATGATCACGTATGTTTGGAACCTACTCCTAACCTGGAAGAGGAGGCATCTTTTCTTTGTGTTGAAGAAGGTCTCATGTTGAATAAAGTAGGAGTGTGATGCAAATAACCAGTGTTATTTGTGTATGATCAAGGGAAGCATTCATCAACCTTAGGCCCAATTATGTTTTATTCCCACATGATGGAACACTTGGAAGAGTAGAAAATGCATATGTGTTGATGGTGTATCATGCAAGTTACTGCATGTTTTTATGGTATGGTCAGATAGGATGATAAACTACTGGTGAACTCATGCATCCCCTGCAAAGAGTTGTACATGGATTACTACAGATGTTCCTCCAAAACCATAGTAAGTGTCAAATCCATGTGTTTGAAATTGTTGTCAGATATGATGTTGGAATAACATCTCAAAGGTTTTGAGTTTTCAGCCAAGGAAGGTAGTTGTGCTCATGGTGGAGTATCAGGTCAAGCCACTTATCTAATCTGAAGTGATCAGTGGTGTGGATTTATAAAAGAGGGATCAACTATTGCCACAAGTGTGCAGGAAAAGAATGTCAGACCAAACGTCATACCTTATGTGAGAAGGTTACCTTATCACATATGATAAATACCTTGATAGGTGTTAAGTATTTGTTTGCTTTTGATAAGGATGTGCATCTAACTGATAGTGAATCCTATGACGGGAGCTGAGTGTTTACCTGTCTCTAAAAGATATGTGCATTCAACTGATGAAAAAATACATTGATGGGAGACTATGTATATGTCTGATGTAAAAGTGCAAGACTGCATTCTGAACATTGTAATTCAAGAAGTGTAGAGAATTTACTCTTCTCTATGTGGCTGTTTGTTTATCTTCATGGTGTTTTAGAGTGTGATGACCTAAATTAGCTGTTGAAGGTGTGATCTTTTGAAGGTCTTCTTGTATTAAAAGGCTATCAAGTTTAGTGAGCTCTTTGAATGATATATCAAGAATCATTTGATTGGGTTCTATGAGGAAAAACCGATGTCCTAAATGATGTTGTAACATCACTTTGTGTTATCCCTTAAGGAGGTCTAAGATTATGATATGGAGGATTGAGGGTCAACATTGTTGTCAGAAGATGAAGTTTTGACTTTATGGATCAAAATATGCAGATTACAATAGTATGTTTGGTGAATGCATGGCTACTATGTCGAAGACTCCTCTAGTACAAGCAATTACTAGTAGATTTACAGCTGAAGAATGTGTCAGACAATGAGGGTATGATCAGGAAGATTTTGGTAAAATGTTATTTTCTTCCGCTGCAAGTAACCCTACCTGAGATTGGGTTAGTCTGGACCTCAATAAAGCTTTTGAGCAAACTGAGTATGTGTAGAGGAGTGGTTTTTTGTGGAGTAAGGAAACTATCTATGTTGGCACTAGAGTGATGTCAAACCAAGTATGCATGACACCTTGTCTAACCAAAAGGTCATGATAATGTGTGGATCTGAGAGTTTGTTTTCTTCAGTCATGTCCTTGTTGTGTGAAGAACTTAAGGAGCTTGGAGTTATTCTCAAGGAGCTGGTGTATCTGGATCTGTAAAAGTCAGGATTGATTTTACAATTTATGAATATGTTCAACAGATATGTGAAGTAGTGGTCAGGAGGATTGATTATCCATGACAAGGGGAGAGTTGTTGTTCTGTTTGGGTGATGTCTAACCAGATGTGTAACATATGCTAAATAGGATTTTCTTCTATTGCATTGATCTCTGTGTTCTATGTTTCTATGGTTGTATGGTTCTGATAATGTTTTGGACACAATGTGCCAAAGAGGAAGATTGAAGTTTTTGAGTTTGACTGCAAAATAAAATATTACGATGTCCCCTGATGTCATGTTGGATGTCTTTGACAAGTTTGAAGAACTTTTGTGCAGGTTTACTTGTGATGTCAGATCAAATTTTGTAACATCTGTTTGTCTGATCAGGGACATCTTGTTGCATAAAGATTTGATTTGATTTCTGCATAATTTCAGTAGAAAGTTATGATCTGTGATTTGTTCTACTGCTGATATGGAGAGAGTTTGTGTGTTTGGTGATTCTGAATTGAGGAGGATGAGTTATTCTCTTTGATGTGGTTTTTCTTAAGGGCGAGAAATGATTGTATAAAATAGGGGAGTTATGGTCCTGTTTTATTGGCATTATTGTGAAGCTTGTGTGTGTTTCAAGCTTATGGAGATTTTATACCTCCAGAGTTATTACTATGCCTTTGTCTTTTTATGGCTAAAAAGGGGGGAAAATAATAGTGTGTATTATTGAGGTCTGACATGAAGATGTGATGTTCAGGTATTGCTACATGAGGTACCGTTACACCTGTATGTAAATTAGTGTTTAGCCAAAATAAGCCAAAGGGGGAGATTGTTAATTCTATGATTTTATGATTAGCATTATGTTTGGTAAAACTAATATGGCTGGAACATGTTGAATAAGAAGTTCCATATGTTAAATTAACATGGTCTAGATTCTAGTAGAACATTTCAAACAAGATGTCCTGACATAGTGGCACAAACAAATTTGGTTATAATAATTGGCAACTACTGAAGAAGATGTTGAAACATCTGCAACTGTCATGACAACTAAAGCTAATGACATAAGTCATAACCTTGAGAAGAATATCTTGGAAGTTTCTTTTGCTGTTTTGGAACATGTCGAAGAAGATGTCCTACGACATTGCATACGACATCGCACCTGTGCTGAACTAGAGTGATTGGTTAGCTATATTTTAAACAGATGCAAAATATTATGGAGATATTATGCAATCCTATGTGGCGCTGATTTAAAGAGGTACTGATTTAAAAGTCTAGAAGATTCAATTAGAATTCACAAAGTTATATATACTTTCCAAATAAGGAAGATTTGATTGAAGACCTATTTTGTAGCAGGATCTTATGCAAATTTGTGACAACAAATTTGCTGTGTTTTGAAGGTCCAAATCCAGTTGGGAAATAAGTTATAAATAGAAGCATTGTAACCTAGTTTTTTGGTAATAAGTAATGATGTAAACATTAGGGCTTTGTTTGTGAATCACTCTCTAGGAGAGTTGGTATTTGTGAGCAACTCTTTTATTATTTTGATATCAGGGTTGGACTGAATTTATTGAGTTGTAAGGTTGTATTCTCACTCAGAAGCCCGTAGGTAATGAGTTGCGTGTTGTTCTTGGATGAAGCTTTGAAGCAAATCCAAGTTGTGTTCTTGGTCAAGAATCTTGGCTAGATATTATCATGGAAGTATGTCTTCTGGTTTGATCTTGTTAATTGTAATTATCACTGAGGTGATTTAGGGAGTGAGATGGTGATTTCTCATATCTAGATGATGATTTATAGCTAGAAGTTGCACTGGATATGGATTAAGTGAGAAGTTGTAAACTAGGATTGTTTATGCTTTGAATTAATACTGCTGATAGTGAATTTCCTCCTGGCTTGGTAGCCTTCGGATGTAGTTGAGTTTGCATCGAACTGATTTAACAATCCTTGTGTTATTTATGCTTTTCGGTACGGTTATTTTATATGCTTTACCTTACTGTTTCTGTCAGACCAGATGTCTCGACATCCTGTAGGACATCTGGGTCTGCTATACCAGAATTTCAGTTTTTTTCAACTTTTACTGGTTTTGTTTTGAATACTAACTAATTTTCCTTTATTTGAAATAGTTGAAGATGTATAGTAAATATGATACATGGTGATGATGATTGTGGTAGCAATCGTCTAGTATGAATTTATAAGGTATATATATATATATATATATATATATATATATATATATATATATATATATATATATATTGTTTCATTGTCCTTTTGATATTGTATTGGAAATTTAGTTTATTATATACTATGTATATTGTTTGTTCACTATCCTTTTATTGAAAATACAATCATTTAAATTGACATAGAACCCTATAATATGAAAATTAAGATGTATTTGAAAACCAACCTAAATCGATCAATGTTTTCCGAATAGCTTCACTACTATAAAACGCGTTAACAACGACACCATGGGCACCACAGATCATGTCTACACTGTTGTGAAATCTCTAAACTAAGGCGTTATTATATTATTTTTATTTACTATTTGTATATAACAACGATTGTTTATTTCAACCGTTGTGACATGTTTTGTTTTGTTTTTTTTAATTCTAAATTAAACTCTAGCGCTTCATTATGAAATTTAATTACAAAAGTAATATATCATGACGGTTGTGGTATATCCATCGTTGTGATATGTATCAAACTTCGATTCCCAGCAACTATATCCTTTTTCCATTGTAAACATATATTTTCGAATCCGTAGTATCAAACTGATGTGTAAATAAATTCGATTCCCAACAACTACATTTTTTTTAAATTTACTATCCATTTTAAACATGTATTTTATTTCAATTTTTTTAGCATTTTTATGTTAATGAGAAGAATTTGATCAAATTAAAAAAATGAAAGACAAGAATATATATATATATATATATATATATATATATATATATATATATATATATATATATATATATATATATATATATATATATATATATATATATATATATATATATATATATATATATATATATATATATATATATAATAGATAAGTTCATTAATATATTTAAAAAAGGGGTACACATATTTTTTAAGGATCATAACCCATAGCTATAATGACATCTTCATATTCTAGGTGACTTTCCTCACTCCCTTCATCTGAGTTATAATAATATGTCTTGTTTTCCTTCATTTTCTTCTTCTTTGGCTTCTTCGTCTTCTTTCTTCTTCTTCTCCTTCTTCTTCTTCTTCCTCACCCTTAACGCATTCGGCCTGGCATTGACAGCTTGTTGGACCTCCTGATTTGGTTGCTGACGTTGCTCATTTGTAGTGACCTTTGTGATATTTTTGTTGACATTATGATTATTTGTATAACTCATTGTTATCAGATATTATGAAGAAATATAAAACTGTGTATTTATATATAAGGATGAAGATGAAAGATCTGATACTTTAATGCTTGCAATGATGATAACATGTAATGTTTGATATTTTCAAATGGTAATTTTAAATCACTACTTGGGATGAGTGTTTTCCCTCTTCCGAGAAATACAAAGGTTGTAGTATTACACCGATTTCATTTTATAACCGTACTTAAATAATTATATAAAACAGAAAAAATGTTGTAGTAAGGATTCAAACCTTGTATCAATTAAAGGGGTAACACTATGATTAATATGGATAACTGTTGTGATATAATTATAATAAATATATACTTATCATGATGGTTAAATTCGTTAACCATTGTGAAATATTTACAATACAAACTAATTAAGTTTCCATTATTTAGATGTAGCGCTGTTTCCTTCACAACGAAACCCTAGCACCCATTTTTTCTCTACATTTTTGGCAACGAGACTTCATCTTTTTTTGGACATTGTAAAAAGGAATACAAGAAGTATGAAGCTTTTTATTCAGGTTTCTTCATCCCCGTATTCCTTGCAATATCTAAAACTAAATGAACATGGTGAGTATCACCGTATTCCTTCACAACAAAACCTTAACACCCATTTTTTCTTTATATTTTTGGCAGCATATACTTCATATGGTTTTAGAATCTACGAAAAGAAATATAAGAAGTCTGAAGAACCTTTTGATTTAAGGTATTCTTCTTCTTCAATATTCTTGTTAGATAGTTCCCATTATCTTGTTTGCTTCATGTTGGTTGTCTTGACTGTGTTGATTGTTCTCATTTTTTTTCCAGATTCATCTACAGTGGATAATACTTTAGTTATGGGTTAATAAGGTATGTTAACAATGTATTTTGTTTTGTTAAAGTCCCACTTAGGGTTTTGTTTCAACTTTTGTTGGTTTTGTTTTGAATATTAACTAATTTTCCTTTATTTGATTAGCTGAAGTTGTATAGTAAAGATGATACATGGTGATGATAATGGTGGTAGCAATCGTATAATATGAGTTTATAAGGTACATATATATATGTATATTTTTTGTTTCACTATCCTTTTGATATTGTATTTGAAATTTAGTTTATTATATACTATGTATATTGTTTCTTTCACTATATTTTTATTGAAAATGCAATCATTTAATTTGATATAGAACCCTATAATCTGAAAATTAAGATGTATTTGAAAATCAACCTAAATCGATAATTGTTTTCCGAATTTCTTCCATCTCATTTCGGCACATTTTATGTTCCTTTAACTCATAATATATGCTTGAATGGTCTATTTGCTTCAATTCATCTATATCTACATTTCTACTTTACCTTATCCTCGTCACTTATCACGATAAGTCATCATAACAATCTCCATGATAAGCGGCGATGATGAGGTACTATAATGAAAGATATAGATGTATTGAAGCAAACAGATCATCGACACATTTTTGTGTTAAAGAACATAAAATGTGTTGAATGAGATTGATGCAATTTGAAAAATATGCTGAATGAGTTGAGAGATTTGATTTTATTGTAGTATAATATAAAGCTCAATATCATTGAACCCATAATATTCATGACTGATAAACATATTATGAACATCTTCATCATCTCAAATCTTTAATTGGAAAAACTTGACTTGGTTTTCGGCAAAAAAACACTATAATCTTGTAGATGATTTATCCCATTGTACCACACTGCAATTTCTTTTCTAATCTCTCTTTCAAATGGGAAAAAATTTATTGTTTGTTAATTGAAAACTGAGTAACTTCAGTATTATGAAAATTTAAACCGGTTATGGTACAATCAAATATCTCACCATTGATATATGCATTGATCATGTATTGTGGTGTTTGAGACATACATGCAATATATTAATGTACCGGTGTACTCGTGTGAGTTCAGTTTGAAACATATTAATTGTATTGTGGTGTACTTGTGTGAGTTCAGTTTGAAACGTATTAATAGAATTATTGTTGTAATATTTTACACTTGTTTATATGTTGTATTATTTTCTTGTTGTAATTATTTTCATGCATACTCATTCAGACTATACATGCATTAGTCTTGTCTCAATTATATCTTATCTAATTAATGCATTCATTTATGCCTACTAAGACCTTATTCTTGTCTTCATAAGGAATGCATTCATTTAAACCTACTAAGATCCTATTCTTGTCTTCTTATTGCATGCATGTCACAATTTCTTCTTATTGCATGCTTATCTTCAATTTTGTTTTTTTTGCATGCCTTACAAGCATTACAAGATGCCTTACACGATTCCTTATCTTCTGCATGATTCGTTACAAAATTCTCTTACAATATTTCTCCTAAAAGAATTTGACATATCAAATGGTGTGTGCTTTTATAGTTTGTACTTATGCGCCATATAAAATGGCGTGTGATTTGTAAATTGTACATATGCGCCATTTCATATGGCGTGTGCTTTCAATATGGCATGCAAAAAACAAAATCACGTGAACAAGCTATTCCTTCTATAAATATTCATATGTTTCTCATAACTTTCATTAACATTCACACTCATCAATATTCACAAATTTCATCAACCTTATAAGCCACATTTACCTTTGCAAAAATGTCTCTCCTTACTATGGGTGATGAACACAGAGGAACCATCGAAAATATTGCAACATTTGTAAGTTATTTTTCTTATTAGTTTTTCTTACTTAATAGTATAATTGATTAGTTTTCCTTATCTATTTTGTTTATATTTTTTGTAAGATGACAACGAGATTTCAATTTCTTGTACAAGAGTATATACCACACGACCCAATCATAGACCCATACCTATGATCACGAGGTTTCAGTCATGTGCTTAACATAAACTTGTATTTGATTGATTGCATATTTATTCTTGCTTTTCTAGAACGATGGAAACCCGAGACTCACACTTTTCACATTCCATTTGATGAATGAACCATCACATTGAAAGATGTGTATATGTTGTTGGGCCTACACATCGATGGTAAGGTTGTTAACGGTAAAGTTAACTTGGATAATAGAATATGCGAAGATTTGTTAGGTACCCCTCTTTTTAATGACACAACAATGTCTTTGGGTCATCCCATGTGTCAAGATATTAATTTAAATTATCTTAGAGAACAATAAATATAGGCACATATAGTTAGGGTTCAGCAGTTTTGTCCCATCTATATAGTTCCTTGTGTAAAAATGCAAAGAATGATACTTGTATGTTTTATGGTTGTGCCTTTTTGCTATAAGCATGAGGGTGGTCAAGAATGCTGACACTCACCCCAATCAACACAAATCCATTCACATTCCCTTACGCAAATAAATAAATTTATTTTAAATATTCAAAAGTCTATTGAAAATAATAAATTTGAAATATATAAGGTTTATTGTAACTAATTAATTTTCTATCTTTTTGTTTTAGATGGTCTATTCTTAAAACGGCTTACAACAAATGTCTAAGAAATACTTTAATCCAGTATCACAATCTCTTAAGCCACATTGGACCAAAATATGTAGTACAACTAAACTACTATAAATTTGGTTTAAAAATTAACCTACTAGAACCTTACTCATTATTTATTTTTATTATGCAGTTTATATGGAGGCCGTATTTGGGTCTTGACATGAGCCTAACCCCGATGAAATTGCAGTTTGCACAACAAAAACATCAATCATAAGGTCCACCATAGTGGAGATGCACCAGAGTGACTGAGTGAAATTGTAGTTCGGCATACAACAAGATATTTCAGTCTCTCCAACGTGTTTAGGAATTGGCATAAAAAAGAGTAGACACATAATGGGGTTATGAAGATTAGAAAGAAATTGCTAGAGAGATGTGTATATAATGGAGGAATCGACGCTGTCACATATTAAACGAGCTTGTCATGGAAAGGGCTAGACCAACTCAAAATTATATGAATTGGTTTAGGTTGGTCACAATGCAACAATTTGTGTCTGAGCCAGCGTATTTGATGAACCTGCACCAACAATCTTCGTCATCATACACCCAACAACAAACACCCGTCCAACAACCAATCCCACGCAAATGTCTACCCACCCAATCCTAACTACCAACCTCACAATGTCAACATGCCATGTACACCTAACCACCAATCACCTAAACCCGTAACTCATTCATGCCACACACCCAGACACAACAACAAGAGACTGACCCATACCGCAAACAACCATACATTGATACCACACCTATCTATATCCCTGGTAACCCATTCGACTCCACCCATCCCATGATAGCCCCCACTAATGAACACCCAAACATCTCACCACCAAACCACACAACCACTATTTTACTTTCTTACCCCACAAGAACCATTACTTTGTTTCTAAAACGATTCAATGTACCAATTCAGCCAACCATACCGTCCTTATCCAACCAACCACTAAGACCCAACTTCGAAAACATGTGCACTGAATTGAATTACGGCAGCGCCGTTGGCACCATTGGTGATAAATGTTTGAAAATATATCAAATACGCTAGGACCCTCGAACCAACAACCTTTTCCTCAGACCAATACGCAAAGACCACAAACACCTCAACAAAATTGTGGTAGACCTCGGAGGCAAAATAATGCGCCGAGATGTGGAACTGGGGGACATTTCGATCGAGCGGGTAATTGATTTTCAAATTAATTGTTGTAACCTTTAATTTAATTAATAATATATATTTTTATTTTCTATTTTCTTTTTACTTATTTCTATTTTTAATTAAATTTATTAAAAAAATTAAAGACGATGCATCATTTCAAATGGTGCATGCACTTTATGCATACATGTATGCACCATTTGAAATGGCTTAACATACATGCATCAGCCAAATGAAATGGCGCATAAGTGTATATATGTGAGGATACTCCAATTCAAATGACGCCAATGTTTTGTGTGTTTATGAAACATGGTTATTTTAGTAAATATTTTGAAAATAGGGCTTATTTGGTATTTAATTTGAAAAAACATGTTATTTAAGAACAATTCTATTTTTGTATGTATTAAGTTTTTATTATAAATTTTTTTTTAAATAGTAATTTTTTATTAATTTTATTTTTAATATTTATTAATAAAAAAATTTAGGCCTTTAAGAAATGAGGGCTCTGTGCAGTAGAGTTTGTTGCTCCTGTATAGGGCCTGCCTTGCTTCCATCACATCACTTCTATTTAATAAAATTTTGATTGATATAACTTTAATTGAGTCATATAAGAGAACATACCAAAACTCAATTAGCCTAAGAATATCATAAAGGGTTGATTAGAACTTACCCTAACTCATCCTTACAAAACCAGCTTGTAAGCTGAGAGATATCTCTCTATATAAACTCTTCGAAGACTTTATCTCTAGTTAATGTGAGACTGGATATTTTTCACCCTCACGCCCAAAATTCTTTTGGTCTTAGTGCGTGGATATAAACGGTGTGCGGTCCATGGTCCGATCAATATGCTATAATACCATATTAGAGTTTGACTTAACTCATCCTTGCAAAACCGACTTGTAAGGTGAGGGGTGCCACTTTATATAAACCCTTTCAAGACTCTATCTCTAACTAATTTGAGACTTGGAAATTTTCCAATTGGACATGATGATTCAAGCATGTGTTATCTGGTGGTCATGGGTCATCGATCCAACCCATCACTCTTAAAGCATGGGTCGCCCGATCCAAATTCATGTCCATCAAAGAACTACAACATTAATATGTCTCATACCACGTGTTCCGAAAAGGGTCGATGCTTTTGATTTCCACCCTAAAGAAAATGGCGTTTCCTAATAAGGGATAGAACTAGTCTTTATATTCCCATGTTCTAGTCAAGTTGTTGAGATGAAACTGTTTCTGCATCCAACAATTTGGCCAACGAGCTAGGCATATAACAATTTGGCCAAGAGTGAGATACTCATATACCTAAAACCAACGTGCATTTCTCATGCGAGTAGAGTAATCCTTATTGTATTTTTTACAAGTACAACTGTGTCAACAATAATGATAATAAATACTAACCAAGAGATATTTTTGTGAGCATTCTGAAGTGGTTTGAAGGTAGGATACTTCAACGAGTCTTTCGTACATAAACCCTCTATTTTCATGTCTGAGATTATGATGTGGGTCGAGTGTTATATCAAAGGGGAAAATTCAATGTAGAAAAGAAAGTCAAGGATGTTAAAGAGCATACTGTTGGCATATATGATTTACCGCAACAACAACACAAAAGCCACTACATTTTTTTTTGTTCTGGATAAGGTGGCATTCAAATGAAGGGGGATGCCCACGAATAACTTTACGTCTCTCAAGACCAACCAAGAGCAGATCTAGTGTGTAATCCTCCACTCCCACAACATACCTCCTCTGCTGGCTCCAAAGTCGAAGATCATGGGGCTCTAGGAGGTGGTGAAAAGTAGGAGAAATAGTGAGATAAGAGAGTTGATTATTCATAAAAATCATGTGTTAAGAAATGAGGAAAACACTCCTTTATATAGAACAAAATTGGCTCAAAAAGAAAATAATCACAGATCTGGTCGTTTCTTAATCGATTAGAACATTAACCTAATAGATTAGGTTAAGCTATAAAGGGAAACCCTAATCTACTGCATCACTTAATCGATTAACAAGACTACCTAATCGATTAGAAAAAAGATCTGATCGAGTAGATATTTGAGTTTTACTTACTAATTGACTAGAGTCACTTTTTAATCGATTAAATACTTGTCATGATTGATTTTAAGAAGTTTTATTCATTTACATTAAACTAGTCAAACAACAAGATAAGACATTAATGTGTGTGATTAGATGAACCTTTGTAATTTCACAACTTCAACTTTTCTGGATTATTTAATTTAACTTTGTTGAACTCTTTCAACTAAAATTATAAATATTTTTTTTGAAAAATGTTAACGAGTTCCTTTGAAGTATTTTTTAAGCGTTTAAAATGATAATATTTTTCAGAAATACATGTATTAAATACATTAAAAATTAAAATAATTGAGTTTTATAAAAAATACTCTCTTTATATAATATCCTTAAAAAAAAACCAAAATACTCATTAACATGAACCTATATTATTATTCAATTGTCATCATCAAAACCTTTAAAAATCCTTATATACCCAACATACAAAACTAAACAATCTTTTAGTTTATCTTTCGTATTATAAGTAAATTTCACTTTTTTAGATTTATTGAATAATTAATATATCTAATCTATATATAGATCAAATATATTAATTATTCAATGATTCTGAAAAAAAATAAAATTTATATATAGATCAAATATATTAATTATTCAATGATTCTGGAAAAAAAAATTGTTTATAATATGGAACAGGGAGAATATATTATATCTTTTTATTCGATTAACGCTGCAAATACTTGTACCCTCCATTTGATTAAAAAATATATATTCACCTTAACTAGAAAAATGTTATATTAAAAATATACTTATTTTAAAGACTAGTTTTATAGGATTTGAGTTATGGTGGAATTAATGTACGTGTGAGTGACGATATGGTCCATAGGCTAGCCTGCATAAAATTCTACAGCTATGTCTATTTAGTAGGCACTGTGGTTGGTGGTCGGCTACAAGAACCCCACCATACCCGATTTAATGTTAATTTCTCTTTTTTCTATTGCATGATCTTCATCTAGCTAGCAAATTGCAAATTCCAGAAAGGAAGAAAAGATAGTGGACCCCTACTTTGACCTTGTTTAAGGGTTCATTACAATGTGTTGAACACTTGTTCAAAACTTCAAGGTATGCATGATGAAAGCCGTCCATGAGAACCATGATCATGGCTTTTAATTACTATTCAAACATTTGATTATTTAATACAAAAATGCAGTGATAAGCGAGTGTGAAGGGTTGGCATTAAATGGAAGGTATATTCTTTAATAATTTAGAGGCCTGCTTCACATGGTAGGGTGATGGTGAGAAGACAAAAACTTAGTTATAGTAATGGTGAAAGAATCCCAGTTTCATTTTGTTCTTTTGTGGCAACTGTGATTGGTTTGTCATGCTTCCAACGTGAGGTAAGTGTTTCTCTTAACTCAATCTATTCATTTTATTTTACAACTATTGTGTGTGTACTTATGCTTACCTAGCTCGGGTTTTGTGGGATATGTATGTATTTATTTATATACTCCCTAGCTACTTTTAAGAATCTTATATTAAATTCCTTCTTTGCACAAGTTGGTGAGCAATTCAATAATTTTAAATGAATGCTTCTTATCCAAGTGAATGAGCACCATATCTAAGCTTTTTTTTTTTTTTTTTTTTTTTTTTTTATTTCCCAAATATTTCTTATTAATAGGTAATTTTCAATATAATTTAATATCAAATTAATCCTCTTTAGTTTTGATGATAACAAAACATTGAAAGAATAACGATTTGTTTGATGTGTATTTTATTTATTGTAGGTTCTACATAATTGTACATAAATAATTGGAATCTGTTCTACATGAATAGATTTGGGAGTTGTTTCATTGCTAGCTTCTGGTGACAGAATCTAAAGATCAATTACTAATGTGGTTGAACATAGACTCTGAACTGAAGGCCTTAATATTCAGATAAGTTACTACATCTGGTTATTGTATATTAGCTTCCGGTACCATTCAGAGTTGGTGGTAAGACTTTGGTTGTTCGTACTACTGTAAAATAAGTTGTATTGTCTTATCAACATGTCAGCTAGAGTCTACTTTGTGTAAGACTCAAGAAAAGTTGAATTGTTCTACGAATGACGGCTCTCAACGACTCTATCAGTACAAATTTTCTTGAAGACTCAAAGGTAAAATGTGTTACCCACTAGATTTGGAATCTAATGAGTATCCATCTTCAACGACTCTTGTACTATGGAGGAAAAGCAAAGATACTTGGTCAAGTTATCTTCTCAATGACTAGTTTCTGCAGATTGCTATAAATATACTAAAGATTTAAAACTTGGATTTTTAACTAGGTTTCTAGACGTGAAGGAGAATCAATATCAAACAATTATCAAATCATTGTAATATTTAGAATTTATGTAGGTAGTTGTAATTCTAAAAGCCTTAAGATTTATTACCATTGAATATCTTAGAAAAATCTTAAGAGCTTTAGGTCTTTGTTATGGTGATTTCCAGTAGCTCTAATACTTTTATTATGTACACCGTGTTCTCTATTCTGCTGAGCCTTCAGTAGTTTAGATTAAGTCTCTAGCTATATACTTGAGCAGAAGTCTTGTCTCATTGGGACTCAAGCAACAAGTTCTGAGACAAAATGCTTAAGCCATATAAGTATCATTGCTCAAGTGCTTGAGCTGTGAAAGTCTTATTCAGCTAGTCTGATTGAGCAAGAAGTCTCGGGTGTGGCCTAAGCAGGTTAAGTCTTAGTCTATATGACCTTTGGAGAAGGTAGCTCGATCAAAGGATGAGAAGATAGCCATGGACAGTCTGTCTATGCAAGAAATGTCTTAGAAATATGCTTTAAGAAAAGGGAAGTCTCATCTAGAGGATCTTGAAGCAGGTGACATGAATTAGATGACTTGAGCAAAGGGTAAGTCTTAGACATGTTCTCTGAGCAATGAAAAGTCTCAGACTGTGGGTATGAGCAATTATAAAGACTTGTGTAGAACCGAACTCTATCTGACATTGTTAAGTGTTTGATATCCATCAATAACAGAACCGGACTCTGATACCAATAGAAGGTGTGTTAAGTTATGTTATGATTGCGTTGCGGAAGCATAAACATAAAGTAAAATATAAAGCAAGAGTAAAGAACACACGATATATCCTGGTTCACTTGAAAACTAGTCAAGCTAGTCCAGTCAACCCGCCAAGGTGATTTTTCCTCTACTATAACCAAACTGATTACAACGCACAAAAACTCTATGACTAACTGCACATTCAGCTACAACTAGCTGATGTGACTTCCACAATGCACAACCAACTGTCTTGACTAACAACCACTAAGACTCACAACCCCAGTCATCCTAAAGCTCTTGAACTTCATTTGGTCCTTTAAGGAATGCAAATAATAGTTTGCTACAATGTTTGTTTACAATAGACTAGTTCTAAAATAAGCAGAGTAAGCATAATTTAGGAGCTTTTTGGAACTTTGCACTACTGAAAGAAAATTTGCTTTGTATGTGTGTTTCAAATTTGCATAGTATTGTGTTGTGTTTGTTCCTTTGAGAGAATCCTTATATAGGCGTTTGAGAAATAGTAACATCATAGCTGGTCGAAGGAATGTCGTTGCCGAGGGTGAAAAATAGTACACACAATCATCCTTCTTCTGACACCATAAATGCATGTGGTACCAAATCATCATTACGGATGGACACTAGACCATCAACCCTCCACAAGGGAGCACATCATAAACATCATATCACTCAAATCCACACAAAGGGATTGAAGCTACCAACGGACCAAAGCCCCATCATAAGTATGCCATGAATTCAAAGATGCAACAACATCAACATAATCATCATAATTCTCAACTTGCATCCGCATTCATGAAATCATTATTCATAATCATCATAAAGCATATATACATCAAATATGCACATCATTGACTCCTTCATCATCAAAACAACATAACCATCATAATATAACATCATTCACCTAACTCATACCTTCATAAACATCAACGCATAATCGATATTTAATTTTCAGCTTATAATTAACATCGAAAAACATCATCCCACAATTATCATCATACAACCATCAACACCAAATTGTTATTCCTAACTCAATAACAACTAATATGTATCCTCTAAATCATCAATAAAACATTATTAAACATTCATCATACATATCACATCAACACAATACAACTGCTACAGCAGCATACGCACCATGACATCACCGTTGCAATCATCACAACAATAAAACATTAACATACAACCATCCACTTTTATAAACACAAAATCAATTCAACTTTTTCTGAAAATTAAGTACTTGGAAGTTTATCATATCAATCATTTTATTTCATCAAGTTAAATTTTGTTTTGTTAGCTTTCCGATGCTTCAAACCGGACCTTAATCGGAGTTACACATCAAAAGTTATGAGTTTTTAAAGTTTTTCAACAAACACCGACTCTGACATCTTACACCGACACCATAAAACCTCATTAGATCCTATTTAATTTTAATTCCAAAACTTGAAACCACTTTTTAAAAAAATTTCTCGGTATTAGCTTTCCAACGCTTCGAACGGGGGTCGAAACGAATAAACTGATCAAAAGTTATGGTCAAAATCGTAGAACTGAAAATTTTACAAAACATGCAGCATACGTCGAGCTCTAGCGAGGGATGTGTCGACGCATGGCAGGCAGAAGAAAACAGAGGGTGTAAGACCAAACTCCATAACCAAATCTAAACCTATTTTAAATATCTAGATAAAATTGAATGATTATTAACCAATTTAGTTTTTAATGATTTTGGTTATCCATTCATATAATCCAGATATAATTAAATGATTATTAACCGGTTAAATTTTTTTGGATTCGGTTATAATCCGGTTATTATCCAAAATTCAATTTTTTTTTTAATTTTCAAAATAAAAAATATATATATTTTCTGATTTTTTTTTAAAACTGGATTTTTTTTTAAAAAAATCGGTTATATAACCATAATCAAATTTATAACTGGTTTTATAACCGATTTTAATTAAATTGTGGTTTTGGTTATGAATCCAAACCAATTAAATGATTTGAAAATGGTTATGGCTTGGTTTCTAAAAATAACCAACCATGCACACCCAAGCAATGGCGCACAGAGTGCATAATTTTATGTATTTTTTTTACTGTTGGAGGCCTTCCAGACCTCCGATTTCAATTTCGTAAAAAGTCCCGGTTTCATAATTCAAAATCCTACTATTGTATAACATTTGTAACATCATATAACACTTATTTTAGGGATACAACCATCGTATTATCAACAATTGTTTCATCAATTCTTCCCTATTCACGCAAAACTCATCATAAAACCCCAAAACCCATAAATCCCCAACCACCCATAACACCTAATCTTTATATCAAAGATATTGAAATATAATACTCCCCATACCTTAGAATTTTGGTTTCTTTAAATCTCTTCTTGAACCTCAACAAATGCCTCAAAGCCCTAACCTCCTTTTCCCTTGGTTCCTTAGAGCAATTTGCCTCTTTTCTTCAAATGTTACGAATAATGAGTTTCCCCTCACTATTCTCCTTCAAATACCCCCTAAATGGGTTCTCCCTATTTTACCCTCACTTAACCTCCACAAATGACCACAATGCCCTAAACACTTCCAGTTTTCTTATTTTAATTAAATAATAATTTAAATAATTACATATTATTATCCTTGCTATTAACATTATTAAAATAATCTACCACCATACTTAGACAACACAACATCATGGCATCAAGGAAAACCATCATATATTTACAATAAATAAACAAACAACTATAATTAACTTTGGGGCGTTACAACTCTCCTCCACTTAAGGAATTTTCGGCTTCGAAAATTTCCTGAAGAAAACACAGTCGGATACAACTCCCTCGTCTAATCTTCGTGCCCCCTCAAGTCCAACACACAAGCCATCAAAAAATTCTCCAAATATTTAATACTCCTCTATGTCTGACCATCCGTCCGTGGATGCTAAGTAGAATTCATCCTCAACTCAATGCCTAAAGTATCCAACTAACCTTCCTAGAACCTCGACGGAAATCTTGGATCTCTATCCCAAGTAACTTCATAATTTCCTCAATGTACATCTCAACTAATTTCTGCATGGAATACTTAATCCTCATCGGTAAGAAATGAGCCAGTTTAGTTAATCTATTCTCCATTACCTAAATTTAGTAATTCCCCTTCACCGTCTTCGACAAACTTGACACAAAAGTCCATAGAAATATTATCCCATTTCCATTATAGAATATTTAACGGTCGTATCATACCCAAAGGCTTCTGATGTATAATCTTTGACTTTTGGCAACCCAAATAAGAATACACAAACTCAACAATGTCTCTTTTCATGCCCGACCACCAAAACAATTTCTGCAAATCATGGTACATCTTTGTAGCACCATGATGAATACATAACCTAATTCGATGTCTTTCTTCTAAAATACTCTCCTTAAGTTCTGGAACATCAGGAATACACACTCGGTCTCAGAACTTCAAAATATCATCCTCATCAATTCAGGATTCACCTCTGTTACCTTGGTTAATCAAGGTCAACTGATCAACCAACTTCAAATTAGATTGCTATCTTACTCGGATCTCTTCCACAATATCATTAGTCAATCTCAACATCCCCAACTTCACATTGTCAGAGGTAGTCTCACATAACAAATTTATGTCTCTGAACTGCTCATCCAATTCTAGTCTTCTCACCTTAAGCATTGACATATTCCATGTCTTCCTCCTCAAGACATCTTCAACCACATTTGCTTTACCCGAATAGTAAATCAAATCAAATTGAAATCCTTCAACAATTCCATACGTCTCTTCTGTCTCATATTAAACTCTTACTAATCAAACAAGTGCTTCAAACTCTTATGATTGCTGAACATCTCAATTCTGGATCCAAAGGATAATGTCGCCAAATATTCAAAACAAACACCATGATTGTTAATTCTAAATCATGGGTAGGATAATCCATTTCATAAACTCTTAATTGTCTGGAAGCATAAGAAATAACCCGACCATCATGTATCAATACTCCACCAAGACCCATCTTAGAGGCATCACAATAAACCATAAAAGACCCAGTCGGATTAGGCAATAATCAATATCGGAGCAGTCGTTAATTGCTTCTTTAGTTCCATAAAACTTTCCTCATATGCAACATCCCACACATACGCTTGAACCTCCTGAGTCAATTAAGTCAACGATAATACCGACTTAGAAAAAACTTCAATAAACATGCGGTAACAAATTACTAATCCCATAAAGCTTCTTACTCCAATAATAGACTTCATAGTTTCTCAGTACAATACAACATCAATCTTAGAAATATCAACAACTATTGCACCACTAGAAATCACCTGACCAAGGAAACTTACTGCCTATAACCAAAACTCATAATTCGACAATTTGGCATGTAACTTCCTTCCTCTATATACTTGCAACACAATTCAAAAAGGTGTTGCATGTTCTCCTTCAGACTTAGAATATATCAAAATATCACCAAGGAAGACCACCACAAACATTATTCTCTGATAGTCATGAAAACCTGATTCATAAACTCCACGAACACGATAGGTGCATTGGATATACCAAACGACATCACTGTGTACTCACAATGATTGTACCTCATCCTGATAGACGTTTTCAGAATATCCTTAATCCCTCACTATATCACAAATTAGGCTATCTCATTATTATTTATAATCACCTAATTTACGTCACAACAACATCATTAACAAATCACCACAACAGGACCTCATAATCAATATCATGTTTATCAAAACACTCATATAACTCAACTATAACATAATTCATCACTTACATCACTAAATAACCATCATATCACACATTAACACATAACACAAGTTACAGTAGAACCACATCATTACAAAACATATACATGCATGGTTCCACTCAATTTCATCAATTAGAACACGCTTTTCAATCCTGTAACCCGCACTAAGCGTCCTCTACGATATCAGCAGAAAACCCTTGATATCTCATGAGAACACATCCAAAAGTCACACACCCCAGATAAATTACCAACCACTGTGTTTCCTTATGACCTCACATCGTAAACACTTTTGCACCATCTTTCACAAACTTATCCACTTGCTTAACGGAACAAAGAACTTTTTCCCTTCATCGAACTTATATTACGCTCTGGAGACAAGCCACAAATATCTTCAAGAAAACATCAGGAATCACACACCACTGACATATCACTAACCGTCACATTACTTTATATGCCCCGAGAAGCAAACATCAACATTACCTGATCGTTCTCCCTTAAGACATTCCAACTTGACCGACAAATAAGAAACTTGAACTCTCTTCATCTTCAAATATAATAATCTGCATCGACTCATCAAAATCATCTATAAGCACTTAGTTTAACTCAATTCCCCGTACACACCATCTAAGCTTGCAAGACACGTCTATTCCATCCAACACAATATATGTCTACTATCAATAAGAGATTAAGGATGATTAGTTTCTCAATTTGTTAATAGATAACTGGAAATCATGATGGGGCATAACCATGCCTACCAAAACCCAATAGCGTTTCTTGCATCTTGTGCAATGAGTCACTTCATGCGCAATTCCTTAGTTGACTCAAGTCTTATCTCCGCATTCCCTCCAAAATCTAGAACCACACTGTTCTAATAACATTCACACTATTGCAATCCAATACACGCTGAGCCAATAATCCACATCCAAGACATCACAGAGAAGCAATAAATTTTTCCCCACTTGTTTCAAACTAACACCTGGAGATAAAAAGTTAGAAAGCAAGCAAGTACCGATACTGTTTCACCCACATGTTGCATACTCAGGAACAAACATCATTAGACAACCTGACCGGATGGACCGACCTACTCTGATACCACTAATGTAACACCCTTTTAACCCAACATAATATACACGATAAATATACTTAAAATAAGTCAGAGTACATCATAAAAAGGTGTCACATATTCTTCATAAAACATCTTAATAACAACCTTGCTCCGTAACACGGACTTTCAAAACATTTTTAATAATAATGTCTTGATTCTATCAATAATTAAAATTCAAACTTCGCAGCGGAATCATAACCTCAAAATAACTTCTTTTATTTCATCAAAATATCAAGACATACTAGTCACGCATTGTCAACAATCATCAGCATCTAAAAATTGGCATATAGTAACTCATAAAAAACATTTTTACAAAACAACATATTATTCACTTAAGCGTTTTCCACCCAATGTTACATCTGTAACACCCTTTCTACCCCGTCAGAAAATAAACAAATTTAAATCAATTATCAGAGTTCAACTCATCAAAGGTAATCTCATTTACTTCAAAAACTCAAAAGCCAAAACATCATATAGAGTCCTGTCCCGCAACACGGTGTAACACGGTGGGAGAACTGACTTTAGTTATGTTGCGGATAGCAAGAGTCGCCACCGACTTTTATTTTATCCATAAGGAAAGGTTATAAAAGAACAGGAAAGACCTTAGAGAATATTTTGGGTCCGGGGGGTAGGTTATGAAAAGGGAAGGTATTAGCATCCTTTTCATCCATGGTTATCCATGGGCTCTTAGGTACTTAAGCTCACTTTAAATTGTTTTTGAAAGTGTAGTGTGTGAATGGAAAAAATTTTCAGAATAGTTTAATAATAATCCATGTACGGATGTGTAAGAAACTTGTTTGAAAATTTGTTTGAAAATGTGTTTAAGTATGAAAAAGTTTTGAAGTGAGCAAGTATCTAGGAGTAGCCTACCCTAATGTTTAAGGTCTTTCTTATTCTTTATCCTTTCCTTAGTAAGACTATCCCTACCATAATGGAGTAGGTAGTCCTTACTTTGGATGTTAAGGGACATGTGAGGGACAATTTGATTTTTGAAGGCAATGGTGGGGTGTAATAAGCACATATAAGGGACTATCATCATTTATTCGAAAGGGACTCGATTCGTAAAGGCAACCATAAGGGACTTTGATGATTTTCTTTCGAGGAACTTGCTTTATACACCCCACTTAACCATTATTCGTAGGCAACTTGAGGGATAACCTTAGGAAGTGAGACGGCGATTAAAATCGACTTACGTGTGTGATGTGTTTATTTTAATTATCTTTGTTTAAAATTATCTACATTTATTTTAATATTGCATACATGTTGTTACACTCCCTAAATTACTAACCACAACAATAATAATTAATTAATTACAATTACATCCAGGAAACAATTACAATATAATTATAATAAATAAAATAAATAGCAAAATATAATAAATAAATAAGCAAATAAAATATTGGGGTTAGTAAATAATAAAAATTGATAATATAAAATTAATAAAGCAAAATAATATGGTTAGTAAAATAATAAGAATAATTAGAAGAAATAAGGTTAGAAACATAAAAATAACTAATAACATGGTTAGTAATAAAAATTAATTAAAAGTTAATAAAATTTTAATAAGCAAAAGTTAGTAACAATATAGTTAATAATAATAATAGAAACCAAAAATAATGTAAGAAGAAATTAACATGCATAACTAAATAATTTTTTTATTCATATACTAATTATTAAATTATTCTCAAATGTATTATAATTACAAAATTATTATAAACATATATTCATATTTATATACATATTATAAGAAAAAGATAGATTTTAAATATCATATTAAAAATTTAATTCTATTAGTTATTATATTTACAAATTATTTTTAACTATATACAAAAAATATAATTGTCCTAAATTAAATTATTTCTAAACATTAAAAGAAAATTAATTTGAAGTATAACTATATTTACAAAATAAAAAAAAACAAAATTAAATTCTTATTTAGAAAAATATTTTAGGGTTTCATAAAATTAGGATTTTATTTTTAGGGTTATGAAAATTAGGGCTAACTTATATATAAAAAATTTATTTTTTAATAATCATACAATAATATCTTAATTAATATAAACTATACAAATGAAATTAAAATTAAAGAAAATCAAGAGTTTTTATATTATTTTTTTTTTAGAAAAATTGTTTTAAGAGTAATTTAGACTATATAATATATACATATTTTATAATAATAATATATTAATTATTTAAATCACTTAAATTAAACTAGAAAACAAAAGAAAATAAAAGAAAGGAAAAGAAGAAGAACCTGGTGGGATTCGATCCCAGGTCTTCACCCTTGCAAGCAACAACAACATCCACTGGGCCACAAGCGTTGGTGTGATACCAAAAGCAATTCACTTGGTTTCGTGCCTTAAATCAATGAATCAGGAAAATAAATGAGAAAAATAAAAGGCCTGGGGTGGTTTCGTACCCAGGACCTTAAGGATATTCATACGCATGCTTGACCACCTGGCTGGGAGAGCCTAACTGATTATTGAATGGCTATGATTAATAATATATGAAGTTTCTCTTTATCCTGCAAAAATAAAACAAAATATTGCCATGGCCAAGAATCGAACCAGGTATCCTTCAATATACACAAGCAACGCTTACCACCAGGACACACGCCTGTGCGTGTTAATGAAACAACCAAACAACATAAAATATATTATTAATATTTGAATTTTGGAACTGGCGCGCACTGGTCTTCTTCTTCCTCCCATTACCTGCGAATTTTGTAACGATTTCTCCTGCGAATATTGTTACGAGTTCTTCCACCCTGCGAAACACAAACTTCATCCAAACGGCAAAATTTCACAAAATTGATTGTACCATTGTATTGCTACTGAGTTTTGCAATCGTCCTATGTTTCTCAAATCCATTTATCATTTGAAAATCGTAAAACCCTAAAGAGGGCCGAAAACCCTAAACATGGTGGATTCTTGTACCTGCAATGAAAATCCAATTGAATCACCCAGAATCGTTCTAGGGTTCATTCTAAACATCATACAATGATCAAAAACAGTTTAAACATGATAAATCAATGGATTCGAAAACAAAATATTCAAGGTCAAGATGAACTCGGGTTTAGCCATTGAGTGAGTATGTGATGCATATGGATAATGGTTTATGATCAGAAGAGTCCAAGGAAGCTTGCTATGTCTTCCAAATACCTTGCAATGCTCTGAATTTGAGAACCCGAATATGACTTTTTTGAAAGATTTTTGTGCTTTTGATCTTACCTTTAGGCTGCTGCCAAATTCTCCATGAGCTAGGGTTTGTGATCAGTATATATGTGTGATGGATTTAGGTCAGAAACATTGATGTCTTGTGTGGATATTTGATCCAAAAAATATTCAAAAAGATCCTTGTGTAAATTTCAAATATTTGATCATAAGGCCTTGCTATTTTGGGAGGGATCACATGATTTCATTCCTCTTTGACTCCAATCACCCTTTATGACTTTCTAGATTCAATTAAAAAAATATATCTCCATGTTTAATATTTTATTTAAATTTAAAATGATTTTAAATGTAATAAATCATAATAAATTAATTAAATAGAATAAAAAATATGAAAATATCATGGAAATTTCGTGCATGTTATTATTGTATGGGTTGGGTCATAATTTGGCCAGCCCATTTGGAGAAAATTGCTTTTGGGCCCCTTTTTTTCAATATAAACCATCACCAAATTGCCCAACTTTGCAAGGACACATCTCCCTCAATTTTAAAGGTATGAGGGTGTTCTTGGACTTTTTGGGAAGCTTGAAGAGTCCTCTAAACAACCCCATTGGTTTCAGGTCCATATCATTTACCAATCTCAAGTTATGCCCTTTTGAAGTTGTTGACTTTTTGTTGACTTTTGAAATGACCTATAATGTCTTAGATCATATCTTTCAAATGGAGCATTTTTGGGCTTAACTTTCAACATCAAAGTTGTAGAGAATTCAATTTCCTTCAAAATGAGATTTGGATGGAGACTTGGTGATGAAGTATGTGAAAGTTATGCCTGGTCAAAGTTCAGTTGACTTTTACTAAGGAACCCTAATTTAGAAACTCCTGATTATTGATGACCTGGAATCTCCTTGATAAATTATGATCAACCCTTGATCAAATGATGAATTTAACTTCATATACTTGATGTTGGCAAAAAATCATGAAGTTTGACTTTGGTTTGACCACAATTGACCTCAGTTTGACTTTTTAACTGCACTGACTGATTTTGACTTATCTGATCATCTGACTGAGCAAACTTTTGAGAAAAGTCTTGAAACTTGACATGGGGGTTCTTACACACATATAAGATGTCATGAAACTCACTTGAGGTATTGGAAGTCCATTTAGCCTGATTAAAGTCAAAACCCTAGTTATGGATGCACTGCTTAGGAGGTGCATTGTCTGAGGGAATTGTCAACTTCTTTGACCAATTGTGAACTTTGTGAACCTTGTGAACCTTCATAAAATGCCTTGTGATACTCATGGGAAGTAATGTGAAGCTTGTGAATCTTGTGAACCTCATGAAGTGGCTTTGTAGACCTCATGAACCTTAGGAAAGCTTTGTAAACATTGTGTAACTTGTGAACCTTGTGAACCTTCAAGAAGTAACTTGTAGACTTCCTGAACTTCATGAAAGGTATTGTAAATGTTGAGAAGCTTGTGAACCTTGTGAACCTCATGAAGTGGCTTTGTAGACTTCATGAACCTCATGAAAGGTCTTGAAAGCATTGTGGGACTTGTGAACCTTGTGAACCTTCTTAGAACACAAAGTCTTGTATTGTGAGGGCAAATTTTGGGGTGCAACAGCTGCCCCTGTTCAATTTTCTGAAACTTGAGGGGTTAGATTGGTATATTTGCTAGTTGTAACCTGGAAGGTTGAAGGGGATTGAACACAAAAGCCCAAAAATTTGCACTCACCAGTGCATGGAGTGATATTGATGGTTGGTTGAACATGATTGAGTGGGCTTAAAGATGCCACTAGGGGGAAATTCTTCAGTAGTATAATGAGAGCTGTCAGGAGCTTGGAGTAATACTGATGTATGAGCATGTCTTCATGAAGATAGAGCAATCAATAGTGATAACCCTAAAGCAATCTTGAAGTACTGATATGATCTCAGGAGGATAGAGCAATGAATGGCTCTAAAGCAGTCTTGAAATAATAATGTGATATGTCTTCAGGAGAATAGAGCAATCAATAACTCTAAAGCAGTCTTGAAGAGATGATTTCAGGAGGATAGAGCAATGAATAACTCTAAAGCAGTCTTGAAATAATAATGTGGTATGTCTTCAGGAGGATAGAGCAATCAATAGCTCTAAAGCAGTCTTGAAGAGATGATTTCAGGAGGATAGAGCAATGAATAACTCTAAAGCAGTCTTGAAATAATAAGATAACTTCAGGAGGATAGAGCAATGAATAGCTCTAAAGCAGTCTTGAAATAATAATGTGGTATGTCTTCAGGAGGATAGAGCAATCAATAGCTCTAAAGCAGTCTTGAAGAGATGATTTCAGGAGGATAGAGCAATGAATAACTCTAAAGCAGTCTTGAAATAATAAGATAACTTCAGGAGGATAGAGCAATGAATAGCTCTAAAGCAGTCTTGAAGTCATGAGAAGTTATCAGGAGGATAAAGTAACCCTGAGGTTACAATAAAGCAGTCCTGGAGACCATAATTTTGTTTGTTGGATAATTAACCTGAAACAAGGTAGCTTTTGTATAATAACATTAGTTTATGCTTTATGTATGCATGTATGATATGATGTACTTAGGTAATGTACTATATGTCTATGGATATATATGCTATGGTATGATGTAAATGATGTATGTATGATATGATACTGCCGGAAGCGTCTGGATATCTTCGTATAACAACTGCTGGCCAGGGAAAATAAATCCCGATTCGTTGTTTGAAGAATATATAACCCTCTGTCTGCTGGGGGTAACAGGGTATAGATAACTTCCCGTATGATGGGGATAGTAAGGATAGATATCACCTCCCGTATGCTGGGATAGTAAGGTATAGATATAACCTCCCGTTGGTGAGGATGGCAAAGTATATATAACCTCCCGTTGGTGAGGATGGCAAAGTATATATAACCTCCCGTTGTTGGGGATAGTAGGGTGTCTATAACTTTCGCCTTCATTTGATAGTAGGATAAGTATAACATCCCGTCTTCGTTCGTCGTACCCTTATTGGAAAGTAATTTCCCGAATATCCGTATGAGGATAAAAGAGATGGATATAAATTCCAGGGGAGATGAGACTTTATGAAGATGGATTAGTCCTACTGAGGATTTGTAACTGTCTTGAACCGGCGAAACTTCGTTGAAATCCTTCTCTCGTTTGTCCTTAGTAAATACTATTACTGCATTTTCATGCATTTCTGGTAAACATTAATCATATTAAAAACATACATGCATTTCTGGTAAACATCAATCATATTCAAAAGCATACATACATTCAAACACAACCAATGGACGTTTCGCTTATGTAAATAGGGTAAAAGTAAATCTGAATTCAAAAGATGGAATTTATTTATATCAAAAAGTGACCCATACATGGGTAAGTTTGTACAAGGAGACATAAACCCTAGTAAGAGGATTTTGTCGTAAAATTTTTTACAAAAGGAAATCAGCTATGTGGGAAACAATCCTATTGAGTTTCAATTCTACTATTGCCACTCAAGTATCTCATCTTCTTGCTGTTGAGACGGAAGCGATTGAATTGAGCTTTAACTGTTCGAGCTTGAGTAAGTAGTACAACTGGTTGCAGTTTCATGGGTGATCCAAACGAGACATAGTTATACGCTTTAATCCCTAACTTTTGCCTGGATTGCCCTTTCAGGTTTTCAATCCACCGGGATACCCTTTTTTGCCCAAGCCGCCTTTTCAGGTTTTCGACTTGCCGGGTGTACATCTTTTTATATATATCCCTAATTTTTGCCCAAACCCTTTTGGTTTGCCGGGATGCCCTTATTTTTGCCTAGGCCTGTCAACCTAGCGGGTCTCTTTTTATGCGTAGTATTTTTTAACTATGTCTGCGTTTACAGGCTGTGGGAAGTCTTCACCATCCATTGTAGTCAGTATCATGGCACCTCCTGAGAATACTGTCTTGACTACAAATGGTCCTTCATATGTTGGAGTCCACTTGCCCCTAGAATCACCCTGTGGTAATATGATACGCTTGATTACCAAGTCACCAGCCTGATATACCTTTGGCTTAACCTTCTTGTTAAAAGCTTTGATCATTCGTTTTTGGTACATTTGGCCATGACAAACTGCTGCTAACCTCTTCTCATCAATCAAATTTATCTGGTCAAGTCGGGTATGAATCCACTCATCTTCATCCAAGCCTGCATCCTTCATAATTCTCAAGGAGGGGATCTGAACTTCAATGGGCAGAACTGTTTCCATACCATAGACTAAGGAGAATGGGGTTGCCCCTGTTGAAGTACGTATTGTAGTACGATAACCATGAAGAGCAAATGGTAACATCTCATGCCAATCCTTGTAAGTAACAGTCATCTTCTGTACAATCTTCTTAATGTTCTTATTAGCAGCTTCAACTGCCCCATTCATCTTTGGACAATACGGAGAAGAGTTGTGATGCTTAATCTTGAACTGCGTGCAGAGATCAATAATCATAGTATTGTTCAGATTAGAGCCATTGTCAGTGATAATCCTTTCAGGGATGCCATACCTACATATGAGATTATTCTTAATGAACCGAGCCACAACATTCTTAGTCACAGATGCATATGAAGCTGCCTCTACCCACTTCGTGAAATAATCAATAGCAACCAGGATGAAACGATGCCCATTAGAAGCAGTAGGTTTGATCTCACCAATCATATCAATGCCCCACATGGCAAAGGGCCAAGGAGCAGTCAACACATTCAAAGGGGATGGAGGTACATGAACCTTATCAGCATAAATTTGACACTTGTGACATGTTCTGGAGTGTTGATAGCAATCAGCTTCCATGGTAGACCAATAGTAACCTGCTCTCAATATCTTTTTTGCCATAGTATGACCACTAGAATGAGTGCCAAAGGTCCCATCATGCATCTCTTCCATAATTTCTGTAGCTTCCTTCTTATCCACACAACGAAGCATAGTTGAATCATGATTACGCTTATACAGAATGCCATTACTCAGAAAGAACTTAGCAGAAAACCTTCTCAGAAACTTCCTATCTTTGACAGATGCCCCTTCAGGGAACTCCTGAGCTTCAAGATATCTTTTTACTTCATAGAACCAAGGCTTCTCCTCTGCCCCTTCTGTATCAATCTCATTGCAGTATGCAGGCTTCTCAAATCTATCAATGGTAATCTTGGGAGCTTCATCATCCCAACTGATCTCAAACATAGATGCCATGGTGGCCAATGCATCTGCCAACTGATTCTCTCTTCGTGGAATATGTCCAAAGGTAATCTCTTTGAAATGTGGGATCAAAGACAACACATGCTCTCTGTAAGGAATGAGATTATCATGCTTGGTATCCCAATCTCCTTTAATTTGACTCACTACCAGGGCTGAATCTCCATACACATCAAGGAACTGAATCTTCATGTCAATAGCAATTTTAATACCCATGATACATGCCTCATACTCAGCTATGTTATTGGTACAATAGAAACAAAGTCTGGCAGTAATCGGGGTATGACAACCTTCAGGGGAACTAATCACAACACCAACACCATTACCATGTGCATTGGAGGCACCATCAAAAACCATAGTCCATCGGGATCCTTGTTCAGGTCCGTCATATTGTCCAGGTTCTTTGGTAATAGTCATAATATCTTCATCAGGGAACTCAAAATTCATTGACTGGTAATCATCTACTGCTTGATGAGCCAAATGATCAGCAACAACACTTCCCTTAATGGCCTTCTGAGTAGTATACTGTATGTCATATTCTGTCAAGATCATTTGCCATCTTGCAATTCTTCCGGAGAGAGCAGGTTTCTCAAATATGTACTTGATTGGATCCATCTTCGAAATCAATAAGGTAGTATGGGTCAACATATACTGTCTTAGTCGGCGAGCAGCCCATGCCAAAGCGCAGCAAGTTTTCTCGAGCAGTGAGTATCTTGTTTCACAGTCGGTAAACTTTTTGCTAAGGTAGTATATTGCCTGCTCTTTTCGACCAGACTCGTCATGTTGCCCCAACACACACCCCATTGAGTTGTCTAGCACTGTTAAGTACATAATCAAGGGTCTTCCATCAACTGGTGGCATCAAGATTGGAGGTTCTAGCAGATATCTCTTGATTTCATCAAAGGCAGTCTGGCACTCGTCATTCCATTCCATCACCTGATCTTTCTTCAACAACTTGAAGATTGGCTCACAGATGGTAGTTAATTGGGAAATAAATCTTGCAATGTAGTTCAATCGTCCCAAAAAACCTCTAACCTCCTTCTCAGTACGGGGAGCTGGCATCTCTTGTATAGCTTTTACTTTTGCAGGATCCACTTCAATACCTTTTCTACTGACAATGAAACCCAGGAGTTTTCCAGACCTAACTCCAAAAGTACACTTGTTTGGATTTAACCTCAACTTGTATTTCTTCAACCTCTCAAACAACTTGTGCAGATGATCAAGATGTTGTTCTTCATTCTGAGATCTGGCTATCATATCATCTACATATACCTCTATCTCATGATGAATCATATCATGAAACAAAGCCACCATAGCACGCTGATATGTTGCCCCTGCATTCTTCAAACCAAATGGCATCACCTTATAACAAAAAGTGCCCCACTGTGTCACAAATGTTGTCTTCTCCATATCTTCAGGTGCCATCTTGATTTGATTGTAACCAGAGAACCCATCCATAAAAGAGAATACCTTATGCTGAGCAGTATTGTCTACCAGAATGTCAATATGAGGAAGTGGAAAGTCATCTTTGGGGCTGGCCTTGTTCAAATCTCTGTAGTCTACACACATACGTACCTTACCATCTTTCTTAGGAACTGGTACCACATTTGCAACCCACTGAGGATAAGAAGTTACTGCCAAGAACCCTGCATTGAACTGTTTCATTACCTCTGCCTTGATCTTTTCTGACATTTCAGGACGCATACGACGAACCTTCTGTTTCTTTGGACGACAATCTTCTTTCACTGGCAAACGGTGAACCACAATGTCTGTATCCAACCCTGGCATATCTTCATAAGACCAAGCAAAGATCTCCACATAGTCACGTAACATCTGAATCAACCTGCTCTTGACACTGTCCTCTAAATCAGCCCCTACCTTGACCTCTTTTCTGTTTTCTTCAGTTCCCAGATTCACAACTTCGACTGGCTCTTCATGTGGCTGTATAGCTTTCTCTTCCTGTTGTAACAACCTAGCAAGCTCTACAGGTATTTCACAATCGTCCTCATTTCCGTCTTCAGTTTGATAGATCGGATTCTCGAAATTGTAATTGGCAATAGTAGAACTGTTATCAACAGGATCCAGAGTGGATGAGGATCTGCATTTAGTGATGTGGGTGTGTGTAAGAACACATAGCTGATAAAGCAAAAATAAAAGAAAAGAAAGACAAGGAACACAATATTTACTAAAACGAAACGTCCACTGATTTTATTGAATGAAGTATGCAAATGAAATGACAGCCCGTAACAAGCACACCATTGTGCCCCGGGTAAGGTACATGGCTTGAAAGTTTTATTGTTCAGAAATTACAAATTTAAAACATAACACAGTAATAGTATTTACTCCTGACTAAAGGAGATAGGGATAACATCTTCAGCTTTCCAATTATTGAGTCCAGCACCCACAGTAGGAAAAATCCATGCATCCAAGTTGTAGTCTTCATCTTGATCTCCCACAGCATTAATCACCCCTTGATTGGTGATACGAGCAGCACGAGCACGACGAACAGCCTTCTGGGACTCTGCAGTGAAACCCAAACCAAACTTGTCAGACTTGTACGGAATATTAGGAAGCTGACCCCAAATAGTACAACCACCTTCATCCACCACAGCTCTAGCATCATTAAGGGAGGCCATTGCCATTGTTGGAGATTTCCTGATGACCACAGGAACTTTCTTCACAGCAGGAGGAGCCACACAATCATTACCAACCCAGGGAACCACTTCAAATGACTGACATGGAGTCTCAATGTATTCACCTTCTACTTCCAGATACTTGAAAGTGTTTACATGGCTGACAAAGTATTCTTCCTCTCCAAAGACAGTAACAACCTTTCCATTCACCGGATATCTCAACTTTTGGTGCAATGTAGAGGTCACAGCACCTGCCCCATGGATCCAGGGACGACCAAGCAGACAAGAGTATGAAGGTCGAATATCCATCACATAAAATGTAGCAGTAAACATCTGAGAGCCAACCTTGATTGGAAGATCAATTTCCCCATGCACTACTCTTCTAGAACCATCAAAAGCCTTTACCACAATATTACTGGGCTTTAACACAGTGTCTTCAGGACTCAGCTTGTTAAGGACTTCCTTGGGCAACACATTCAGAGAGGAACCATTGTCTATCAGCACATGAGACAGGGTAGTGCCCCTGCATTCAATTGAAATATGCAAGGCCCTGTTATGATCCCTCTTGGCAGGGGTCAAGTCAGCATCAGAAAATCCTAACCCATTGTCATAGGTCAGGTGGGCAACACAGTTTTCAAATTGGTCCACAGAGATTGCACTGGGTACATGAGCAGACTTCAGAAACTTGATCAAGGACTTGGCATGAGCCTCAGAACATAGCAACAAGGACAACATAGAGATCTTTGAAGGAGTATGCCCCAACTGATCCACAATGTCATAATCACTCTTACGAATGATTTTCAATACTTCTTCCATCTGCTTAGAGAGATCATCAGCAGCTGGCACATCAATAGATACAGGCTCAATAACAGGACCTTTGCCCCGAGCATCAGTGGTGGAAGTAGCAGCAGGAGTAACTGCATTCTTGGAAATCTCTGGAGGAGAGAAGACTCTTCCACTACGAGTGATCTTGCTAGATCCAGCAATATTATCAATATCAGCAGGCATATCAGGTAAAAGCTCTTGCTTAACACCATGGATGTAAACATCAGACCCATAGTGCCAAGGCACAGCTTTGTCAGATGTATAAGGAATAGGGCCAGGAGTGGTAATGATCAGAGGAGCCACTCTGGCTTCAGCAACAACTTTCACAGGACCTTCAGCAGTAATCTTGATTGGGCCCTGACGAGTAATTTTAATAGGACCCTTTGAAGTGATCCTTACCGGTACTTTGTCAACCATATCAACCTCTTCAATCTTCTTACCCTGAGTCAGATGAGCCATCATACTTTCTACAGATGCTGGTCTTCTTTCAAACACTATAGTATACTTATCCATGAGACGTTGAATGCCATCTCTCAAAATGAAGCAACTATCCGGCTTATAGGTACAATACAGACAATCTTCACGACAACCTGGAAAGATCCCAGCTCGTACTAACCTCTCTTTGATAATGGACAATGGTGTGCTCAACTCCATAACTGAATAGACATGCAGGTCTTCCTCAATGTCTTCATCAATGGCATTGACAGTCTTCTCGTGATTTGGCAGTGGTGCTGTAATCACATTTGGTGGATCAAACTCAATTTCTCCAGCATCAATCATATCTTGAATTTTGTTCTTCAAGACCCAGCAATTATTAGTATCATGTCCTGGACAGTTTGAATGATATGCACATCGTGCATTGGGATTGTACTTGGGAGAGGTAACATTGGGATTCTGAGGAGCCTCCCTCAAGGTAATAAGTTCAGCCTTTAACAAATGCTGCAATGCCTGAGCCATTGACATGTTGATCTTCGTGAACTGCCTTCTAGCCCTCTGTTGGTTGCCTTGAGGCTGCTCAGTTGTTGCAGGAGTTGGATTTGAAATATGAACTGCACTAACAGACTGATGCCTTCTGTTACGATCAGGTTGACCATAAACAGCATTGGATTCCTTCTTTCCAGTGGGAGGCTTCTTTGCAGCACCTGATGAAGAAGTGCCCCCTTGGATCTTACCATTCTTGATACCATTCTCTACCCGTTCTCCTGTCATGATCAACTCAGTGAAGCCAGATGATGAGCTTCCAATGAGATGACTGTAGAACGGACCATTCAGCGTACACATGAACATGTCAACCAATTCCCTATCAGTCAAAGGGGGTTGAACTCTTCCAGCTAAATCTCTCCACTTCTGAGCATACTCCTTAAAACTTTCTTTGGCACCCATAGACATGCTTTGAAGCTGCATGCGAGTGGGTGCTAAGTCAGCATTGTATTGGTACTGTTTGTAGAAAGCTTCAGCAAGGTCATTCCAGTCTCTGATGTTGACACTCTCCAACTGATAATACCACTCCAGCTGAGCTCCAGATAAGCTCTCTTGAAAGAAATGGATCCACAACTTCTTATCAGCAGTGTGGGGTTGAATTCTTCTGACGTAGGACCTCAGATGCAGCTTGGGACAAGAGACCCCATCATAGACAACAAATGTAGGAACCTTGAAACCCATAGGTATGACCACCCCAGATATCAGACTCAAATCCTCAAAATCCAGCCCAGATGATTTCTGCAACTCCATAGCATCCATCCTATCCACCAGCATCTTGAATTTGTCTTCATTAGACTCATGGTAGTAGTTAGCCTCAGAATCAGAGTCCCCCATTGTGTGATGGAGACTGCCTACCTCTTGCTCAGATTCTTCAGATTCATAGTCTTCAACCTGTTCCTTGGTCTTGACAGGACCTTTGAACCTTCTTCCCATGTTGAGCAACCCAGCAGACCTTCTAGCCTTCTTAGTTTTCTTGGCCAGCAGTGTCTTCAATTCATCCTGCCCCTTGGATAGGTTCAGGATCAGCTCTTGGAACTGTGCATTCTGTGCCTGAAGATCCTTAACTGATTGTTCAAGAGCCATTGCTGAAATAAACAGCGAGAAGATGAGAAACCTGTGCACAATATAAACCTGTGATGCAATGAAATGATATGGAAATGCATATGCAATGTTTTCAAAGACCGCAGGATTTAAATTTGCTTAAACAAACAAGAAAGTAACTTTTTATTAGTAATAACTTGTTTTGCCTTTTAGGCTTACAAAAAATGAAAGTGAAATAAGTACAAAAGATGGGGTTTTAAGTCTCCCATGGACGTTTCCTCTTTGTATTGAGGTATGAGTTGAGGTTTCGTTCCTCGTGAAGCTGCTTTGTTAGCTCTAGGATCCTTGCTTGGCTTGCTTTGTAATGAGCCTCGAAAGTATCCCTTTGCTCCTTCAGTTGGATCCATGATCTCTGCAAGTCTTCCTTATCAGTAGGCATGTCTGGGTGAAGGATGGTATAAGCTGTGTCTCCTTCAGCAACAGGTTCCATGGTAACTGGTAGGACGGCAGGATATGGCATCATGAGTGTCTGAGCACGAGATCGTACCCATCTGAGATAAGCCTCCATAGGAATAGTGTATTTAGGCTCCAGTGTCTTGCTGTCAACCCTGTTTACTTTTCCCCAAGCTCGTATGAATCTCTGACGGTAACCCTGAAGATCGTTGTCATAATCAAACACAATGCCCTGAATCAATATGTCATGTGGACCATCACTTCGGGCGTAACCAAACTGTCGTAAAGCTAGAGATGGGTTGTAGGTGATGCCTCCTCTTATGCCTAGAAGTGGCACATTAGGAAACTCCCCACAACGGTCAATGATGGTGACATTCTCCATAGATCTGGAACACCAATGAATGTCTGAGTGAGAAAGTGACATGATCCTCTTGGACCATCTAAACCCTTGCTCATTCTTCATTACTGAGCGAGGAAGGTGAGAAATAAACCACCTAGAGAGTAAAGGTATGCAACACATCAAAGTTCCCCTTGCCCTTGTAGTACGGGTGTGAAGAGAATGCAGGATGTCTCCAAGCAATGTAGGCACTGGATTGTGACTCAGGAAAATGTTGATGGCATGAACATCTATGAACTGATCTGGATTGGGGAACAACACTAAGCCATATATCAGCAAGGCTAAGATCTCCTCAAAAGCATCATAGCTCATGGCCTTCAAGAACATTTGAGCTTTATCCATTAGTACTTTGGCAAGAATACCCTTAACTCCGCTTCTCGTTTCTAGAACAATATCAGACTTCTTCAGATGTAGAGCTGCAGCAATAACCTCTGGTTTGAGCTCTTTCTCCAGGCCTGTGAAGGGTCTTTGATCAAGAACAGGTATGCCCAGAAGTTTAGAGAACTCCTCCATGGTTGGAACCAGCTGATAGTCAGGAAATGTAAAACAATGGTGCTTAGGGTCAAAGAACTGAAACAGAACACTCATCATGTCTTCACTGAACCCTGAAGTGACTAGATCCAATAGGTGACCATGTCTCTTGTTGAACCGGGAATGATCAGACACTTGAGAAACCAACTCTTTAAGCTTGGGAGGTATCCCCACAAAGTTGATCCTAATGGTGTTTCTACGAGCTGAAGCCATGACCTGCAACAAAGAACAAAGATAAATCCTTTGGTCCTTGAAATGGTTAGGAAAAATGGTATGCTCATGATGCATGATGATGTCATGATGTTATGTTCAATCACAAACATGTGGCACACACAAACAAGTCACACCATAGCCCTAGGTTTAAAGGCTTGCATGAGGTTCAAAGGTAAGTACCCTCCCCTGAAGTTAGATGGTTCATCCTGTCCTACAAAAGTAACCAGGTTCTAAGGGATCTCAATATCATTGATCCTTCACAAGGGTGGTTGATCAGAAGGCAACTTACTTGCCAACCAAAACCCTCCAAGTTTAAGATCTCAATGAGCGTAGCATCGAGTGTCAACCAACTTCAGTCTTCACCAAAGCCGGTTACCTCACTACTTTCTAAAGGCCAAGATGAGTTAATTAGGGTTCTAAAAGTCAGTTAGTGCATTGACAACATATGGCAGCCTCAATATTATCCTCAACTTGACTTAAGGAATATAAGCACCAACCAAGAAGTCGCACTAACTATGGCCACCAGATCAACCGTATCGATATACGTCGTACAGTTTCCTTGGTCTATTGCCATTTACCTAAGGTTCACTAGATCCGGGTTAGGACCTTTCACACAGAAGAGCACCCCACAAGTAATATAAAACAAACAAGGCAAACAATTCAAAGTGATCTTAATCCCTAAGGGTACCCCTCTTTAATTTAGATCCCCAGCAGAGTCGCCAGTTCTGTAACACGGTGGGAGAACTGACTTTAGTTATGTTGCGGATAGCAAGAGTCGCCACCGACTTTTATTTTATCCATAAGGAAAGGTTATAAAAGAACAGGAAAGACCTTAGAGAATATTTTGGGTCCGGGGGGTAGGTTATGAAAAGGGAAGGTATTAGCATCCTTTTCATCCATGGTTATCCATGGGCTCTTAGGTACTTAAGCTCACTTTAAATTGTTTTTGAAAGTGTAGTGTGTGAATGGAAAAAATTTTCAGAATAGTTTAATAATAATCCATGTACGGATGTGTAAGAAACTTGTTTGAAAATTTGTTTGAAAATGTGTTTAAGTATGAAAAAGTTTTGAAGTGAGCAAGTATCTAGGAGTAGCCTACCCTAATGTTTAAGGTCTTTCTTATTCTTTATCCTTTCCTTAGTAAGACTATCCCTACCATAATGGAGTAGGTAGTCCTTACTTTGGATGTTAAGGGACATGTGAGGGACAATTTGATTTTTGAAGGCAATGGTGGGGTGTAATAAGCACATATAAGGGACTATCATCATTTATTCGAAAGGGACTCGATTCGTAAAGGCAACCATAAGGGACTTTGATGATTTTCTTTCGAGGAACTTGCTTTATACACCCCACTTAACCATTATTCGTAGGCAACTTGAGGGATAACCTTAGGAAGTGAGACGGCGATTAAAATCGACTTACGTGTGTGATGTGTTTATTTTAATTATCTTTGTTTAAAATTATCTACATTTATTTTAATATTGCATACATGTTGTTACACTCCCTAAATTACTAACCACAACAATAATAATTAATTAATTACAATTACATCCAGGAAACAATTACAATATAATTATAATAAATAAAATAAATAGCAAAATATAATAAATAAATAAGCAAATAAAATATTGGGGTTAGTAAATAATAAAAATTGATAATATAAAATTAATAAAGCAAAATAATATGGTTAGTAAAATAATAAGAATAATTAGAAGAAATAAGGTTAGAAACATAAAAATAACTAATAACATGGTTAGTAATAAAAATTAATTAAAAGTTAATAAAATTTTAATAAGCAAAAGTTAGTAACAATATAGTTAATAATAATAATAGAAACCAAAAATAATGTAAGAAGAAATTAACATGCATAACTAAATAATTTTTTTATTCATATACTAATTATTAAATTATTCTCAAATGTATTATAATTACAAAATTATTATAAACATATATTCATATTTATATACATATTATAAGAAAAAGATAGATTTTAAATATCATATTAAAAATTTAATTCTATTAGTTATTATATTTACAAATTATTTTTAACTATATACAAAAAATATAATTGTCCTAAATTAAATTATTTCTAAACATTAAAAGAAAATTAATTTGAAGTATAACTATATTTACAAAATAAAAAAAAACAAAATTAAATTCTTATTTAGAAAAATATTTTAGGGTTTCATAAAATTAGGATTTTATTTTTAGGGTTATGAAAATTAGGGCTAACTTATATATAAAAAATTTATTTTTTAATAATCATACAATAATATCTTAATTAATATAAACTATACAAATGAAATTAAAATTAAAGAAAATCAAGAGTTTTTATATTATTTTTTTTTTAGAAAAATTGTTTTAAGAGTAATTTAGACTATATAATATATACATATTTTATAATAATAATATATTAATTATTTAAATCACTTAAATTAAACTAGAAAACAAAAGAAAATAAAAGAAAGGAAAAGAAGAAGAACCTGGTGGGATTCGATCCCAGGTCTTCACCCTTGCAAGCAACAACAACATCCACTGGGCCACAAGCGTTGGTGTGATACCAAAAGCAATTCACTTGGTTTCGTGCCTTAAATCAATGAATCAGGAAAATAAATGAGAAAAATAAAAGGCCTGGGGTGGTTTCGTACCCAGGACCTTAAGGATATTCATACGCATGCTTGACCACCTGGCTGGGAGAGCCTAACTGATTATTGAATGGCTATGATTAATAATATATGAAGTTTCTCTTTATCCTGCAAAAATAAAACAAAATATTGCCATGGCCAAGAATCGAACCAGGTATCCTTCAATATACACAAGCAACGCTTACCACCAGGACACACGCCTGTGCGTGTTAATGAAACAACCAAACAACATAAAATATATTATTAATATTTGAATTTTGGAACTGGCGCGCACTGGTCTTCTTCTTCCTCCCATTACCTGCGAATTTTGTAACGATTTCTCCTGCGAATATTGTTACGAGTTCTTCCACCCTGCGAAACACAAACTTCATCCAAACGGCAAAATTTCACAAAATTGATTGTACCATTGTATTGCTACTGAGTTTTGCAATCGTCCTATGTTTCTCAAATCCATTTATCATTTGAAAATCGTAAAACCCTAAAGAGGGCCGAAAACCCTAAACATGGTGGATTCTTGTACCTGCAATGAAAATCCAATTGAATCACCCAGAATCGTTCTAGGGTTCATTCTAAACATCATACAATGATCAAAAACAGTTTAAACATGATAAATCAATGGATTCGAAAACAAAATATTCAAGGTCAAGATGAACTCGGGTTTAGCCATTGAGTGAGTATGTGATGCATATGGATAATGGTTTATGATCAGAAGAGTCCAAGGAAGCTTGTTATGTCTTCCAAATACCTTGCAATGCTCTGAATTTGAGAACCCGAATATGACTTTTTTGAAAGATTTTTGTGCTTTTGATCTTACCTTTAGGCTGCTGCCAAATTCTCCATGAGCTAGGGTTTGTGATCAGTATATATGTGTGATGGATTTAGGTCAGAAACATTGATGTCTTGTGTGGATATTTGATCCAAAAAATATTCAAAAAGATCCTTGTGTAAATTTCAAATATTTGATCATAAGGCCTTGCTATTTTGGGAGGGATCACATGATTTCATTCCTCTTTGACTCCAATCACCCTTTATGACTTTCTAGATTCAATTAAAAAAATATATCTCCATGTTTAATATTTTATTTAAATTTAAAATGATTTTAAATGTAATAAATCATAATAAATTAATTAAATAGAATAAAAAATATGAAAATATCATGGAAATTTCGTGCATGTTATTATTGTATGGGTTGGGTCATAATTTGGCCAGCCCATTTGGAGAAAATTGCTTTTGGGCCCCTTTTTTTCAATATAAACCATCACCAAATTGCCCAACTTTGCAAGGACACATCTCCCTCAATTTTAAAGGTATGAGGGTGTTCTTGGACTTTTTGGGAAGCTTGAAGAGTCCTCTAAACAACCCCATTGGTTTCAGGTCCATATCATTTACCAATCTCAAGTTATGCCCTTTTGAAGTTGTTGACTTTTTGTTGACTTTTGAAATGACCTATAATGTCTTAGATCATATCTTTCAAATGGAGCATTTTTGGGCTTAACTTTCAACATCAAAGTTGTAGAGAATTCAATTTCCTTCAAAATGAGCTTTGGATGGAGACTTGGTGATGAAGTATGTGAAAGTTATGCCTGGTCAAAGTTCAGTTGACTTTTACTGAGGAACCCTAATTTAGAAACTCCTGATTATTGATGACCTGGAATCTCCTTGATAAATTATGATCAAACCTTGATCAAATGATGAATTTAACTTCATATACTTGATGTTGGCAAAAAATCATGAAGTTTGACTTTGGTTTGACCACAATTGACCTCAGTTTGACTTTTTAACTGCACTGACTGATTTTGACTTATCTGATCATCTGACTGAGCAAACTTTTGAGAAAAGTCTTGAAACTTGACATGGGGGTTCTTACACACATATAAGATGTCATGAAACTCACTTGAGGTATTGGAAGTCCATTTAGCCTGATTAAAGTCAAAACCCTAGTTATGGATGCACTGCTTAGGAGGTGCATTGTCTGAGGGAATTGTCAACTTCTTTGACCAATTGTGAACTTTGTGAACCTTGTGAACCTTCATAAAATGCCTTGTGATACTCATGGGAAGTATTGTGAAGCTTGTGAATCTTGTGAACCTCATGAAGTGGCTTTGTAGACCTCATGAACCTTAGGAAAGCTTTGTAAACATTGTGTAACTTGTGAACCTTGTGAACCTTCAAGAAGTAACTTGTAGACTTCCTGAACTTCATGAAAGGTATTGTAAATGTTGAGAAGCTTGTGAAGCTTGTGAACCTCATGAAGTGGCTTTGTAGACTTCATGAACCTCATGAAAGGTCTTGAAAGCATTGTGGGACTTGTGAACCTTGTGAACCTTCTTAGAACACAAAGTCTTGTATTGTGAGGGCAAATTTTGGGGTGCAACACACGGGTTCATTAAAATATCAAATAATCATTTATATTTCTTTTGAGACAATACACAGCGGAAAACAATAATTCATAAACTCCTCTTTAATAAAATAAAACTCATAAGTCATCACAAATATCATTTTATCAAAATACTTAAACAAAGTTCAACATCTTAATCCAAATAAAACATAAACACATTCAAGCGAAACCCATTCTGATGTTACTGGACACAGAGCAGGACTTCACTTCTAACTAACTTGACGACTCACTATCTCTGAGCTAAGGATACTCCGAGCTAACCTTGATTATCTGCTGGATGGCATAATAGACCATCACTAGAAAGTAGGCAGAGTGAGTAAATTCACATTCCATAATATAATATAGAAATAAGAATTTAAACAAAACTTCAACAATAAATCAATTACAGCTCATTTATACATGACATCATCACTATCATAACATCATATACATATTATCCATACTCATTTAATACACATAATCAATCACTTCTCATCATTACACAAAACACCCATGCATTCATACTATGTCATTTAGAATGAAATACGACCTCTTACTAATGCATGTGGTACCGAAACATCCTCATGTGATGGACACTGGGCCATCAATCCTCCCCAAAGGAGCACATCATAAACATCATATCACTTCAATCCACACAATAGGATTGAAGCTACCAATGGACCGAAGTCCCCTCATAAAATCAATGCCATGAATGCAAGATGCAATATACATATATCATCCTCAAAACATCATAAATTGCATCTGCATTCATTATTAACAATCATCCCTCAAAACTCAATCACAACATCAAATACATACTCATAAGACATCATATAACACCCTCATCTTACCTCATATCTCTACATCATAAAATCATACATCCTAACTCAAAGAAAATGAAATAAATCATAATTCTTCAATTAAATATTAACTCTACTCATATAGACTTCAAGGCGCATCATTTGGCAGCTTCACATCACTCTAGCAACCTATAACATACTACCAAAAAAACAGTTTTTAAAAATAAATTTTTTTCCAAGTTTTCCCAGGCTCGCTAAGCGAGACTTCACGCTCGCTAAGCGCCTAATTCCCTGACTCTTTTCGCTAAGCGAGCTTCACGATTTCTACATAATTTTTCTGCGATTCATCCTTCTCCCTTTTGCGATTAAACTCCCCCAAAACCCAAAATTCACCAGCATTACACCAGAAAACCTCATTAACATCAACATTCATCCTAATAACATCATATACATCATATACATCATTTATATTCATCTAATTCATCAAAACATCATCCTCAACAACACAGAATCATGAATTCAAAAACCTAAACTACACCACAAAACCCCCAATTCCATTCCTACATTATATTATCGAAAGTAAAATACTCCTCATATCTCAAATCCGTAAGCTTTTCGATAACCTCTTTGCAAATCTCTCAATCCTTCAAGCCCTAGCTTCATCCCTCTTATCCATAGATCTTTCCAATTGTTTGATCGTTCAAAATGATCGTTCTCTCCAACTTTTCCCTCTTTTGTCACTCTTGCCCTTATGACCTCTTTTAGTCTTTCCCCATAAAACCCTTACATATCCTCAACCAAAAGACCATAATGCCCTCATCCTCTAATTCCTTTTATTTTATTTAATTAACTCTCAAATAATCCACTAAACCCCATATACTTCATTATTCTAATTATTATTAAAATATTAAGCTACCCCAAACTTCACAAAATATCAAATAACCTCATAAACATCAAAATTCACAAGAAAAGACATCAACATAATTAAAATCGACTTTGGGGTGTTACAACATCTACTAGAGCAAGAAACCATATAACTCTACAGGGATAAGATATACAATTCCAAGATAACCTTCACGCACCGAGAAACTATCCTTGAGTATCTGTATGTTACCCACGTGGAGGCAACACTCAAACAGGTCGGGTGAGTAATCACGAATCAATTAAAACGACATAAAGAAAAGACATTAACAGTTCAACATACGTCATAATAAAACATCATAGAAACTCATCCAAACATCAAATAAACCAATAAGTCATCAATATCACAAACATGCCAGCAAGCAATTCCACCAAGAATGAAATGCAATATGTCATAAATGCATGTGGTAACAATCATCATCACAGATGAACATTAGGCCATCAACCCTCCACAAGGGAGCACGTCATAAATATCATATCACTCCAATACACACAATAATATTAAGGCTACCAACAGAGCGAAGCCCCATCATAAGTATTTCATGAATTCAAAGATGCAACAACGCCAACATAATCATCATAATTCTCAACTTGCATCCGCATTCATGAAATCGTTATTCATAATCATCATAAAGCATATATACATCAAATATGCACATCATTGACTCCTTCATCATCATCACAACAACATAACCTTCATAATATAACATCATTCACCTAACTCATACCTTCGTAAACATCAACGCTTAATCGTCATTTAATTTTTAGCTTATAATTAACATCGAAAAATATCATCTCCCAATTATCATCAGACAACTATCAACACCTAATCATTATTCATAACTCAATAACAACTAATCGGTATCCTCTAAATCATAAACAAAAGCATCATTAAACATTCATCATACACATCACATCAACACAACACACCTGCTACAACAACATACGAACCATGGCAGCACTGTAGTAATCATCACAACAATAAAACATTAACATACAACCATCCACTTTTATAAACACAAAATCAATTCAACTTTGTATGAAACTGAAGTACTTTTAATGTCTCATATCACTCATTGTATTTCATCTAGTTAAAGTTTGTTTTGTTAGCTTTTTGATGCTTAAAACGAGACTTCAATCAAAGTTACGGATCAAAAGTTATGAGTTTTTAAAGTTTTTCAACAAACACCGACTCTGACATCTTACACCGACACTATAAAACCTCATTAGATCCTAGTTAATTTCAATTCCATGACTTGAAACAATTTTTAAAATAAAGTACAAAGTATTACCTTTCCAATGCTTCGAACGGGGGTCGAAACGATCATACTGATCAAAGGTTATGGCTAAAATCATAGAACTGGAACTTATACAAAACATGCAACATGCGTCGACCTCTAGCGAGGGATGTGACGAAACATGGCAGGGGAACAATCAAAATTTGCGTCGACCTATGCGTCGATGCAATGCGCGCAGAGTGCAGAATGTTCTGCGTTTTTAACCGTTGTAGGCCTTCCGGACCTCGGATTTCAATTCCTTAAAAAGTCCCGGTTGCATAATTCAAAATCCTACTACTGTATAACATTTGTAATATCATATAACACTTATTTTAGGAATCCAACCATTATAATATCAATAATTTTCTCATTAATTCTTCCCTATTCACTCAAAACTCATCATAAAACCCCAAAAATCACAAATCCCCAACCACCCATAACACCTAATCTTTATATCAAAGATATTGAAATGTAATACTCTCCATACCTTAGAATTTTGGTTTCTTTCAATCTCTTCTTGAACCTCAACAAATAACTCAAAGCCCTAGCCTCATTTTTCATTGGTTCCTTAGAGCAATTTGTCTCTTTTCTTCAAATGTTACGAATAATGAGTTTCCCCTCACTATTCTCCTTCAAATACCCCTAAATGGATTCTCCCTATTTTATCGTCACTTAATCTTCACAAATGACCACAATGCCCTCAACACTTCTAATTTTCTTATTTTAATTAATAAATAAAATTTGAATAATTCCATATTATTATCCTTGCTATTAACATTATTAAAATAATCCACCACCATACTTAGAGAACACAACATCATGGCATTAAGGAAAATCATCATATATTCAAAATAAATCAACAAACAACCATAATCAACTTTGGGGTGTTACAAACATCATAAAAGACAATTGGAAAGATAATATATAGGATCACTATGGAGATTAAACAACATGATTCCACCGAATATCATAGTCATCATTAAAACCACCTTGATTTATCAATGGATCGCAACATCAATTACAATACTTGCAAACACATAGATCGACAACAAGAACTTCAGGTATGATATAGCGAAGTGGATCTACAAACTTAACACTCTAACTCTCAAGTCTATGAAATGATAATGAAGTGGTTTGAGATTGAGAGTGATATCATACCTAAAACCGCTTTCTTCAAATCCAGCGTGTGTGGCTTATATAGGGTTGTCGATTAAAACCACTTTCTTCAAATCCAATGTGACACATATCATTTTCCAATCAGATCTAACAGAGAGGTGATGTTTTGGTGCCTTAAATCTTATGTTTTGCACTCCGCTAAAGCCTCAAATGTTTTCATTATTATTATTATTATTATTATTATTATTATTATTATTATTATTATTATTATTATTGCATAAAAATAGTATAAAAATCATTTCCCATTATTTATAGAAGAAAATCACAAATGTTGTCTCATGATTATCGCGAGAACTCGATTGCAAGACTTGATTTGAAGCCTATAATCAACTAGTTTAAGCATTTGAGGGTAATGAACAGTTGAAGATACAGTTGGCAAAATAGTATCTCTTTTGGAGCATTCTCCAAATGATATCAAAATCGAAATTTGTAGTGACTAAATGCCCTTATGAAGATAGAGAAATATAGAAGGTGAAATTGTTGTCTCACCTATATATATACATAATTCATACTAGATTCTTAAAATGTCTCATCAAACACAAAGGTGATTCTCTCTATAATTATTGGCCCATTAAGAATTTGAATACTTCAAACATTCCATAACATTAGTACTCACTAAAATATAAACAAAAACTAATAAAAATAAAGCTAATGTTCTAAATTCAAATTATATATATATATATATATATATATATATATATATATATATATATATATATATATATATATATATATATATATATATATATATATATATATATATATATATATATATTGATATTATTAAACATCAACTGAACTACATGTCCACATATTTAAAATCACAATTGTTTTGCCAAAATATTAAACAAAATAATGGTCCTCTTTGTCCCCACATCATAGTTGATAAGGAAAAAATTATAGTGGGAAAAGGGAAGAAAACGTTTGGAACTCTTTGTCAAAAAATAAATAAAAATGAGAGCCTTCAAAAGTGTCTTATCATGCTTGTATCATTTTATCTACAAGATATGATTCTTTTAGAATCATCTTTGAACGTGTCACAAAACTAAACTTAATCAAGAATTAACTTTTAGAGCTAAACAAACGATCATATATCTCTCTTTCTAAGAAAGATATACTAACCCTAATTAGTATTTAAATAACTTAGGTTAAGCTTTTAATATTTTTCTAATCATTGTTCTTTATCATTCCGACATACTTTATAATTAGTTCCTAGTTAATTGCATATCTCACAATCTCACCATAATCACTTTAAGAAATTTGATTATTATTAATAATTAATACTCCCTCTAAAAGCCGTCCTCAAGTAGCTAAGTGTTAATTTATCTTTTACTTCTATTTGTAATTAAATAATAGTATTTATTTAGATCTTTTCTTGCTTGTGACCTCAGAAGATGATGAAAAATGAGATCAATTTCCATAAGTTAAATTAGTTTATTTGGAAAAAATAGAAGAATGATGAACCAAGAGAAATTCAAAAATCAAAATACCAGGTGGAATATAAAGTCAGCTTCTTTTGACTTTGAATAGAGTAAATGGAAATAACGTTCTCAAGCACACATGAAACAGACACAAAGATCAATTCAATTCAAGATAAAAATAATTTATTTTCATTCTATTGTCTTTTGCTACAAGCTTTGCTTAATTAATGACCACTCTTGTAGATATAACATTATTCAATATTGATTGACCTGTAAAATGATTCAAACCGGATCAGCATGACTTGGTATCTACATGGCAATATATATATATATATATATATATATATATATATATATATATATATTTGTTAGCTTGGAATTGATTTGATAGTATTGTTGTAGTACTAAATTTGATGTTAAGCTGAATAGTCTTATGTTAGTTGGTGCAAGGGGGTGTCTCATTTCATTTATTGAAATGGAATGATCCTTGTATAAGAGAGCTATGTTACTTGCAAAGCAAGTAACAACCATAAATGAATAACTAATTTCTAACTAGCACACATTTAGTAACCATCTAAGACAATGACTAATAGTGTTTGGTTGATTGTCTTATTTTTATATCTCAAATCATTTCACCTACAAAGTTATTAAATTATATATCAATTAACAACACACTCCATAATCTTTTTTTTATAGGAAATAAGCCTTCATTCTTGTTGTGAACTTAGTCGATTAGTATCTTCTCCATGTAATCGGTTAAATGTATAATTATTTATGTTAAGTATATTTGTAAGATGTAGAATTCTATATAATTGATGTTGAATGTATTTGATAGAGTAGTAGTTGAATATAGTTTGTAATAGTTGAATTAATTTGTGTTAGAAAAAAAGTTGAATACAATTTTTAGTAGTCAGAGGTGTATGTATTCGACAAAGTTGAATATAACTAATTGAAGTTAGTTAGTTTGAGATTACTTGATGTGCAAGTAATCTCATTATAAATAGGAAGGTACCCACATTTGTAATTGATAAGAGAATAAGAGAAACTCCAAAAGAGAACAACTTTATATTCAATAAGAATCAATTTTCGACACATTCTTCTTCTCTTCTCCCAAATCCTAACTTTCCCTTTTCCGCTTTTCTCTCTCAAATTCTCTCCCCCATCAAAATATTTGTGCGGCGGAATCGTCTTGCAACCAATGTGTGGTTGAATCACTCGAGTGATAAGTGAATGAAAAATAGGTGCTTAAACTCTTGGAGGTTGGGATAATCTATCCCATCTCTGATAGTAAGTGGGTTAGTCTCATTCAAGTTGTGCCTAAAAAGGGAGAGATGACAATTATTAAGAATGCAAAGGGGGATCAAACTTCCAACGGGACCGTTATAGGGTGGATAATGTACATCAACTATATGAAGCTTAACAAAGCTTTTTTGAAATACCATTTCTCGTTACCTTTCATTGATCAAATGCTTGAGCGGCTTGTCAAACACTCCCATTTTTGTTATCTTGATGGTTACTCGAAGTTTTTCCAAATCCTCATTCATCCTAGTGACAAAGAGAAGATAATTTTTACTTGCCCTTATGGCACATTTGTCTACTGGCATATGCCTTTTAGGCTTTGCAATGCGCCTGTTATTTTTTAACGCTGCATGATGTCAATTTTCTCAGACTTCCTATAGGACATCGTGAAAGTCTTCTTGGATGATTTCTCTGTTTATGGGTCTATTTTGATAGTTGTCTGATAAATCTAGAAAAAAATTGGAAAGGTGAGTTAAGGTGAACCTCGTTCTTAATTGGGAAAAGTTTCATTTCATGGTAAAAGATGGTATTGTTCTCGGGCATTTAGTGACCAAAAGGGGTCGAGGTCGATAGGGCTAAAATTGAGATAACATAGAAGTTAACCTCCTATAAGTGTGAGGAGGTTAGGAGTTTTTTAAGTCATGCAGGCTTCTATTGCCGGTAGATTAAGGACTTATCTAAGATTACCAAGCCCTTAATTGGGCTATTGATGAAATATGTTGAATTTAACTTTGATAATGAGTATCTTGAATCTTTTTCATTTTTAAAAAGTGATTTGATCTCCACTCCCATAATACAACCCCCGAATTAGGGCACACCTTTGGAGATCATGTGTGATGCTAGTGACTACGTCGTAGGCGCGATGTTGGTTCAAAGAAAGGACAAGAAAATGCATGCCATCTATTTCGCTAGTAGGACTTTTTATGAGGCGTAAATTAATTATGTGACCACCAAAAAGGAACTATTAGTCGTTGTCTTTGCCATAAATAAGTTTCGCTCCTACCTTGTAAGTTCGAAGATGATTGTCTTCATTGACCATGCTACCATTAGATACATCCTAAGTAAAAAGGGTGTCAAACATAGGCTCATTAGATGGATCTTGTTACTACAAGAGTTCAACATTGAGATTATGGACAAGAAAGCGACGAAGAATGTGATAGCCGACCATTTATCTAGGTTAATTGATTTGAAAGGGGATGAGTTACCTCTTGATGACTCTTTCCCGGATGACAAGCTTTTTGCATTGATTGGTAAGGAGTCAACTTGGTATGCCGACTTAGTCAATTACCTTGCTTTTTACCACCGGATTTGAATTATCAACGTAAAAGAATAAGTTTTTCTCCAATTTGAAGCACTACTATTGGGACGAGCCTCTGCTTTTTAAGAGAGGCGTTGACGAAAGTTTCTGAAGGTGTATCCCCGAAGAGGAAACTAAAATTTTCATGACTCACTACCATCCTTCCGTCTATGGTGGACATGCGGGCATTGACAAAAATGTATCGAAAATTTTGCAAGCCAAATATATTCAAAGATGTTTATACTTTCATTGCGAAGTGTGACCAGTACCAACACACAGGAAACATATCTAAGAGAAATGATATGCCTCTAAATAACATTCTTAAGGTTGAAATATTTGATGTTTGGGAGCTTGATTTCATGGGATCCTTTCCCTCATCCTTAGAGAATTAATATATCATTCTGGCGGTTAATTATGTGTCAAAATGGATTGAAGCAATTTCCTCTCCAACTAATGACGCACGAGTCGTAATAAAGTTGTTCAAAAATATTATTTTCCCGAGGTTTGGGGTACCTTGGCTTGTGATAAGCGATAGGGGGTCGCATTTCATGGCTAGACAATTTTAAAGCTTACTAAAAAAGTATAGGATACGCCACAAAGTTTCCATACACCATCACCCCAAACTACTGGGAAAGTTGAGGTCTCTAATAAAGAGATAAAATTCATTTTAGAAAAGATGGTCTCCCTCTCTGGGAATGATTGATCCTCTAGGTATGACCCCTTTTAGGCTAGTTCATGGAAAGTCTTTTCACATACCTATTGAGTTAGAGCATATAGACTATTAGGCCATTACAACCTTTAACTTAGACTATCAAGTAGAGGAAAAAAAGAGGAACTTTTAAAAATCGGTCTCTAAAAAGGGGTCATACAAAATCCGGTCGCTAAATTTTAAGTATTGGGCCATTACAACCTTCAACCAATTGAGTTAGCGACGAAAAAATTCAAAAATCAGTCGCTAAATTTGTCGCTAATAAGACAAAATGACTAATATGGAACGTTTTGAAGAGTTAACGGACCAATATGACACTTTTTAAAGTTAAGGGACCAAAATGAACCCCGAGGTAAAGTTAGAGGATCAAAAAGGACATTTAGCCTTAAAAATAAGCAACAAATGGTTTTGTGTTATTATAGGTACAAAAATCAAGAATGAGATACTTTCAGAGTAAAGATTGATAATGAAAATTGACGGGGTCTTTTTTTCGACTCCCCTAATTATACATGTTGATGAAAATCACATCAGATAATTAATATTTACGTGATTATTACATGGTGAATTAACACAACCACATCACCCAATTTCTTGGTATGCAACTCATTACTTTAAACAATAATTCCCTATTTTCTTAGGTAAATTCAAAGTTAAACTAGGTGTTCTAAGTTCGTTAATCCTAAAGTCACAACTTATAATTACTTATTCCTAGTTAATTACTAAGTTTAATAATTGTCCTAGTTCAGATAGGTGGACTTATAGTCAACAATCCCTAATCATCAAGAAATAATTATGAGGGTTCGTCAACACAAAAATAGTAATAACACAAGAACAATTGAATAATAACTATAACATAAAGGAAATCAAATGATCTCAAACATTCATATGATCCAACATAGTACAACCAGGTTCATGTTAAATAAACCTAATCTAAAAGAATTTAGCTACTTATAGTGCATTTTGTAACACCCCATTTTAAATTATTTAATCGCCGTGTGTTATTTTATTTATTGGCCTTGTTTAGGGTGTGTGTAGTTGAATGCGTAGGCGTAGTATCCATAACAGTACAAAAAAATAGAGATGTCAGGATAATGATAATGTAATAATGAATAATACGTGGGCATATTTAATAAAAGTAGTATGAGGTATATTATTATTATTATTAAGCCAATATTATTATTATTATGAATTAAAATCAAGTTTAATTAGTAATATGGTTAGTAGAAGGAAACTAGGGAGATTAAGTCTTAGTCCAAGTTTAGGGACTGATTTAATCAAAAACCATATTTTCACTTAGAGGGGGAATTAGAGAAGAAGAACAAGAGGAAGAGCTATGGGATAATGGGTTCATAATAGGTGTTGATATCATGAAAGGGTAGTGAGGATTCCTTTCCCTCGTAGGAATTTGTATGCTTAACTTCTGTCTTTGTGGATATGTTGTGTTATGAATATATATGTGATGAAAAATGTGTGAATCGATTTACTCTGTCATGATTTGTGTAATTATATTGTGTTGTTGTCGCCATATGAATGTGTATATTTGCAGATCTAGTTTTGTTGCAGGTTAAGGGTAATGAATTTAGATATAGGAACATTAATTCGACTAAAAATAATAGATGGAAGTGATAACAAGGAATTATAGGATCTAAAACTAATGTAGAGATGAATTGAGGACATATATAAGTGTTACAAGTGAGATCAAAGGGAACAGATTCAGACTGGTGTGGGAAAAAACTGAATTTTTGCACAGCTTCTGCCCATACGCGTAACAAGGAGGCTGATACGCGTATGGTGTGGCGTTACATTTGTGATACGCGTAATGGGGCAAGGAAATACGTGTATGAAGGGAGTGTTATGCCTAATGGACCTGGGATGAGGGAATTTGAATTGAAAATGTCTCAGCCCATACGCATAAAAGTAAGGCAATATGCATATGAGGCTGGGAGTACGTGTGTTACGCGTCTGGTACATATAACTGGTAGGCAAGAGATCTAGGAAATAAGCGTATGACCTTGGGCAGTACACATATGACAAACAGAGGTGCATAATTTTACCATTTTCGTTATTTCTTTCCTGATTTTGCGTTGGATGTGATTTCTTATGGCCTGAAAGGTTGGGATAGGTGTCAGAACTTATTGAACCTAGGAATGGTATTGAAAATCATTAATAATTGAATTTAGGTGGATTAATTATTCAATTAGTTAATTAAGGCCACATGAGGTATTTTCCTTGATTGTGTGTGTTTTCTGAATTGATTGGACAAGTGTGGTAATACTATGGTGTATTACGGTGAATATGTATTTCACGTTTGATCAGGAGGATCTTGGAGATGTATAATTGTTTCTATACATGTGTTGTATGCATAATTATTGTCATGCATTCCTGATGTGTCCGGTGGAGATAAATCATTTCTCAGTGGGAGTGTATGTGATTTATCCGGACTCTAATGTAGAGTTGTGATGGAGATAAATCATTTCTCAGTGGCAGTGTATGTGATTTATCCGGATTCAATTGAAAATCGGGTCCAATTGAATGAACCGTGGTGTATTGGTACCACATGCATTGTGTCAGTTATTGAGTCACATTGCATTATTATGTTGTTTGGTGAGTTGTTATTGGAAGTGACAAGTGTGTCGTGATGATGTGTTATTTATGTGTGATTATGTGATTACTACTCTTTAACATGTATTATACACCGTTAATTATTGAAATTAATTCTCACCCTATTGTTATTTGTTGTGTCTGTGCATCTTGGGAAGTACAGATAATCCATGTATTTGAGTGTGCATGGAGTGCGCGTTGCTTGATCGAGTCTTAGGAATTGCTTTGATACGTAACACGGGATCTGGGAATTTTTATTAAATTTTATTTCTTTTATTGATTTTGTTACGCATCATCCTTGTTTTAAAATATTGTGGACCACGAGTTATGTGGATTTTGATTATGTTTGCAGATAGTCGTGGTTTGAATAAAATATTTTTTACGTTGTTTTAATTCATTTGTGAGCAAAGAGATAAACGAAGTAACTGAGACTTCATTATTGGTTTTTATGATGTGACATTCCACTGTTGGTTTTAAAACTCTGATTACTCGTATTATTATGTATTTTTCCTAAATGGGAAAGTGGGATGTTACATAATTAACAATTACCATGAGTTAATAAGAAAAATACATCAACAACAATGGAAAATATGATCTCTAATTACTCAAATTCTCTATAAAAAAATTGCCTACAAAAGATCCTAACAATCATTCTCTCTCTAGAATTCAGAACCCTAAAAATGTCTCCCTCTTTTTCTATTTAAAATGACAAAAAAAACTGTCAAAAAAGTCGTCAACGTGACTGCGTTATGTCCTATAGCAATCACAATATTAGATCATCACGCCAACAATGACATCATCACGGTTGAGAGAATTCTAGTGGACAATTCCCTTTTCTTCTTTTTCTTCAGAACTTTTCTAAGTCCGCTTTCTCAATCTTTTGTAACTTTGTTCAATTTTTCCACATGTTTTCTTGGATATTTATAATAATTCAATTGATTATGTAAAAAATCTCACCAATATTACTTAATGATAGAGTGTCATGACAAACCAAACTTACTCAGTTGCTCATGCTCAAGAAACTTACTCAGTTGCTCATGCTCAATATTATTTTCTGAAAAATTTCATCATAAATAAAATGATTTTCCTTACCAATGGACGCCACGTTTCTTTTTCTGATCATCATGTTTGTTCTCTGCTCCAATCCAAATAACTCTAAAATGTTCTTCCATCAACACAAATACTTAACTTGTCTCTCATCTCACCTTTGTTCACTTAAATCACCAGGGTAATTACAAATTCAACAAACAAAAGCATTTAACAATGAGTTTGTAAAATTTCTATCAAAGTCAATCAATGTCATATTTAAACATACACTTTAAAATTTGCTAATTCCAAGAGCAATCCCAAACTTATACATTTACATCAGACGAGTAAAATATATTATTCTACCTAACTCAAAAGGGGGTGAAAAGATTTAATCTTTCAAGTCAAATGTCTATATTACAGGCTATATCGCCGGAAGAATAGTTACGACTCAAAGTGGGTAGCAAAGTTTATAATTATTTCAATACATGTTGGCTTAAAGGTCTTAGGGTTTTCACAAACTACCTTAGTGTGTATTCATTAAACTAATAGATTAAGTAGAAACAATGCAAATTCTAGTAAATAACTAATGTATGAATACTCTCATAAGAAAGAAATATAAAAACTAGACATATTTGGCTCAAGCCTTACTAGATGAGGTATTTGGAGATTTAGTGCAAGTAATCAGTTTCCCTTTTCTTCACTATGAGAAAGCATATTGGTATTTTGAGTGATATCACAACTAGGATAAATGTGGCGTAATGTATATAGGACGATATCTACCCATCTAGATATGCATCTTAGCATTAGGAAGCATTTAAATGAGTTTGAATTGGAGTCATCATCATAATTGTATTGAACATGTTTTTGAACATCCAAGTCAGTATAGGATGACATATGCAAGTACAAGCTGACCTATATGCAAGACACTTACACTATAGGCCGACCTATGTGATTTTTTAGGTCGGCTCCTATGAAGCAGTATTTAAGTCTGTAGAGAAAATAAAAGACTTGATGTGAAGCTAGTGGACTTGATGCCTACTGGAAAAAATGGTCCTGATAATGATTTTAAAGTGGATAATATTGGTGTGTTGAGATTCTAGGGCTGAATTTGTGTGTCGAATAATGTTGAATTGAGGAAATCAATTTTGGAGGAGAGTCACTGGAGTAACTTGAGTATTCATCCGGGAGCTACGAAAATGTATCAAGACTTGAAGAAGTTATTTTGGTGGTCCGATATGAAAAGAGACATAACTCAGTTTGTTTATGCTTGTTTGACGTGTCAGAAGTCAAAAGTCGAGCATCAGAAACCTTCGGGGTTAATGCAACCGTTGGAAATTCTAGAATGGAAATGGGACTGTATTACTATGGACTTTGTTACTATTTTACCGAATAAGACGAGAGGATTTGATGCTATCTGGGTAGTTATGGATCGACTTATGAAATTCACACATTTTATATAAATTAATATGATTTTTTTGTTGACAAAGCTGGCGGGGATTTATATCATAGTGATTGTGAAGTTGCATGGTGTTTTGTCGAGTATAGTGTCAGATGGAGATCCAAGGTTTACTTCAGAATTAAGAAGAGTGTGTAGGAAGATTTAGGATCTAAACTAAAATTGAATTTGGCTTATCGTCCGCAGCCAGACGGTTAGTCGGAGAGGATTATTCATGCGTTTGAGGATTTGTTGAGAACCTGTGTGTTGGAACAAAGTGGTGTGTGGTATACTCATTTTCCATTGATTGAGTTCATGTATAAAAATAGTTACCATTCTAGTATTGGAGTGGCATATGTCGAAGCTCTATATGGTATGAGGTGTATGACGCATTTGTGTTGGTATGAGACATGTGAGAATGTTATACTTGGGCCTGAGATTATGCAACAGACTACTGAAACAATTCAGATGATCTGTGAGAAGATGAAAGTGTCTCAGAGTAGACAACAGAGTTATCATGATAATCTGAGAAAGGAATTAGAATTCAGTGAAGGTGACCATGTGTTCCTGAGAGTCAACCTGATGACAGGTGTTGAACATGCATTGAAATCTAAGAAACTGGATCCTAAGTTCATTAGACCGTATCAGGTCTTGTAGAAGGTGGGTACTGTGGAAAACAGGGTGGCGTTACCACCAGAGCTTTCAAACTTGCATGACGTGTTCCATGTGTCGCAACTTCAGAAGTATGTGTCTGACCCATCTCATGTTATTCAGAGGGATGAGGTACAAATTAGAGATAACCTTACAATAAAAGTGATACCGATAAGGATCGAGGATCACAAGATAAAGCAACTAAGAGGAAAAGATATTCCTTTGGTGAGAGTAGCTTGGGGAGGAGCTGCTAGAGGGAGTGTGACCTGGGAGTTGGAAAGCAAGATGCAAGACTCGTATCCAAAATAGTTTCCATCAGGTACATTTTCGAGGACGAAAATATTTTAAGTGGGGGAGAGTTGTAACACCCTATTTTAAATTATTTAATCGTTGTGTGTTATTTTATTTGTTTGGTCGTGTTTAGGGTGTGTGTTGTTGAGCGCGTAGGCGTAGTATCCTTTATAGTATTGGAAAAAGTGAGATGTCGGGATAATGATAATGTAATAATGAATAATGAGTGGGTATATTTAATAAAAGTAATATGATGTATATTATTATTATTATTAAACCAATATTATTATTATTAATTAAAATCAGGTTTAATTAGTAATATGGTTAGTGGAAGGAAAATAGGGAGATTAAGTCTTAATCCAAGTTTAGGGATTGATTTAGTTAAAAACCATATTTTCACTTAGAGGGGGAATTAGAGAAGGAAGAACAAGAGGAAGATCTATGGCATTCTCCATCATCAATTTTCGCAGGATTTTGATCATGAATTAGAGGTAAAGGGGAGAATGAGTTCATAATAGGTGTTGATATCATGAGAGGGTGGTGGGGGTTCCTTTACCTCGTAGGAATTTGTATGAATAACTTTTGTCTTTGTAGATCGGTTGTGGTATGAATGAATATGTGATGCAAAATGTGTGAATCAATTTACTCTGTCATGATATGTGTAATTACATTGTGTTGTTGCTGTCATCCGAATGTGTATGTTTGTAGATCTGGTTTTGTTGCAGGTTAATGGTAACGAATTTAGATATAGAAACATTAATTCGACTAATAATAATAGATTGAAGTGATAACACTAAATTATAGGACCTAAAACTGGCGTAGAATTGAATTTAGGACATATCTGAGTATTAGAAGTGAGATCAAAGGGAAGAGATTCAGACTGATGTGGGAAAAAACTGAATTTTGCACAACTTCTGCCTATACACGTAACAAGGAGGTTGATACGCGTATGGCATGGCGATACGTGGGTGATACGTGTAATGGGGAAAGGAAATAGACGTATGAAGGGAGTGTTAAGCGTATTGGATCTAGGATGTGGGAATTTCAAGTGAAGACCTCTCTGCCTATTCGGGTAAGAGTTAGGCAATATGCGTATGAGGTTGGACAGTACGTCTGTTACGCGTCGGGTATGCATAGCTGGTGGGCGAGAGAGTTGGACAATACACATATGACTTTGGGCAGTACACGTATGACCATCAGAGGTGCAGAATTTGACAGTTTTCGTGATTTCTTTCCTGATTTCACATTTGATGTGATTTCTTATGGTCTGGTTGGTTGGGATAAGTGTAAGAACTTATTGAACCTAGGAATGGTATTGAAAATCATTAATAATTTAATTTAGGTGGATTAATTATACAAATTAGTTAATTAAGGCCACATGAGGTATTTTCCTTGATTGTGTGTGTTTGCTGAATTGATTGGACAAGTGTGGTAATACTATGGTGTATTATAGTGAATATGTATTTCACGTTTGATCAGGAGGATCTTGGACATGTATAATTGTTTCTATACATGTATTGTGTACATAATTATTGTCATGCATTCATGATGTGTCTAGTGGAGATAAATCATTGCTCAGTGGGAGTGCATGTAATTTATCCGGACTCCAATGTAGAGTCGTGATGGAGATAAATAATTTCTCAATAGGACTGTATATGATTTATCCGGATTCAACTGAAAATCGGGTCCAATTGAATGAACCATGGTGTATTAGTACCACATGCATTGTGTCCGTTATTGAGTCACATTGCATTATTATGTTGTTTGGTGAGTTGTTATTGGAAGTGACTAGTGTGTCGTAAAGATGTGTTATTTATGTGTGATTGTGTGATTACTACTCCTTAACATGTATTATACATTGTTAATTATTGAATGTAGCTCTCACCCCTTTGTTGTTTGTTGTGTCTGTGCATCTTGGGAAGTACAGATAATCTAGGTATTTGAGTGTACATGGAGTGCGTGTTGCTTGATCGAGTCTTAGGAATCGCTTTGATACGTAACACGGGATCTAGGAATTTTTATTAAATGTTATATCTTTTACTGATTTTGTTACGCATCATCCTTGTTTTAAAATATTATGGACCACGAGTTATGTGGATTTTGATTATGTTGGCAAATAGTCGTGGTTTGAATAAAATATTTATTTCCATTGTTTTAATTCATTTGTGAGCAAAGAGATAAACGAAGCAACTGAGACTTCATTGTTGGTTTTTATGATGTGACATTCCACTGTTGGCTTTAAAACTCTGATTGCTCGTATTATTATGTATTTTTCATAAATGGGAAAGTGGGATGTTACATAATTAACAATTACCATAATTTTATAAGAAAATACCTAGACAACAATAGAAAATATGATCTCTAATTACTCAAATTTTCTTTAAAAATTCCCTACAAAAGATCCTAACAGTCACACTCTCTCTAGAATTCAGAACCCTAAAAATGTCTCCCTCATTTTCTATTTAAAGTTCCAAAAAACTGTCAAAAAAGTCATCAACGTGATTGCATTATGTCATATTACGATCACAATATTAGATCATCGTGGTTGCAAGAACTCTTTTGGACAAAAATCCCTTTTCTTCTTTTTTTCTTCAGAAGCTTTCTAAGTCTGCTTTCTCAATCTTCTGTAAAAAAATACTCACCAATATTACTACATGATAGAGTGTCATGACAACGCCAAATTTACTCATTTGATCGTGCTCAAGAAACTTTTATGAAACTGAGAATTTCATTATAAATAAAATGCTTTTCCTTACCAATGAACGTCACATTTATTTTTCTGATCATCATGTTTGTTCTCTGCTCCAATCCAAATAACTCTAAAAAGTTCTTCCATCAAAACAAATACATAACTTGTCTCTCATCTCACTTTTGTTCACTTAAATCACCAGGGTAATTACACATTCAACAAACAAAAGAATTTAACAATGAGTTTGTAAAATCTCTATCAAAGTCAACCAATGTCATATTTAAACATACACTTTAAAATTTGTTAATTCCAAAAGCAATCCCAAACTTATACGTTTACATCAGACAAGGAAAACATATTATACTACCTAACTCAAAAGGGGGTGAAGAGATTTAATCTTTAAAGTCAAATGTCTATATTACATGCTATATCACCAAAAGAATAGTTACGACTCAAAGTGGTTAGCAAAGTTTATAATCATTTCAATACATGTTGGCTTAAAGGTCTTAGGGTTTTCACAAATTACCCTAGTGTGTATTCATTAAACTAATAGACTAAGTAGAAACAATGAAAATTCTAGTAAATAACTAAATGTATGAATACTCTCATAAGAAAGAAATTTGAAAACTAGACATATTTGGCTCAAGCCTTACTAGATGAGGTATTTGGAGATTGAGTGCAAGTAATCAGTTTCCCTTTTCTTTACTATGAGAAAGCACATCGGTATTTTGAGTGATATCAAAAATAGGATAAATGTGGCGTAATGTATATAGGACGGTATCTACCTATTCTAGATATTCATCTTAGCATTAGGAAGCATTTAAATGAGTTTGAATTGGAGTCATCATCATAATTGCATTGAACATGTTTTTGAACATCCAAGTCAGTATAGGCTAACATATGCAAGTACAAGCCGACCTATACGCAAGACACTTAAACTTTAGGCCGGCCTATGTGATTTTCAGGTCGCCTCCTACGAAGAAGTATTTAAGTCTGTAGATTATGTCCACAGTCTGCATTTCAGATTGTATCATAGGCTATCATGTTAACCTTGACAGATCAATCTATTTCCTTGATAGGTCGGCCTAATAACCTTGACAACCCGACCTATTTCCTTTACAGGTTGGCCTATGCATGCTCACTCTTCAAAATTTCATTTGTTTGTCCAACTCATTGCATTCCTTTTGCTATTCCTCCACACACACACACACACACACACACACACACACACACATATATATATATATATATATATATATATATATATATATTCTCATACATGCATCTCATTATTTACAAGGGTTTTTCTTAGAGTAAAGAAACACGATTACAAACGTTGCTCATCATCTTCAACCTTTATTTTATGCATACACACAATTGAACTACATATAATCATTTTTCAGTTGTGTGACCATCTAGATTAGGGTTGATAACGTCCAATTAGGTTTAGTGTAACCAATTTGTGGGTTTCAAATAAGAAAACTAATGTGGGGTTTTCCTTAAAGATCGAGTTTGATTTGAAGGTTTTAGACAAGATCACGTCAACACATATTCGACCGAGTGAAATTCTTGGGACAAGGTTGGATCCTTGCAAGGGAGTAGCGCGAGACGGTGAATTGTGTTAGGGAATCTTGGGTTTCAACATATGCGGGCTTGGTACAATCGGTGGATTGGAGTCGTATTGTTGGTTAATTGATCATAATTTGATCAGGGGTTTTGAGGTGGAATAATCAACACAAGACAATAAGGTTTTTGGGGTTTTTTGTTCTTAATCTCTTGTATAAACGTTTGTAAAGAAAAAGGTTTATTGCAATATCTCAACTTTATTTGGAATTGAGGTCGTACCCATAACAAGGCCGATTTGGGAACTTCCTAAGCAAATCTTTGTCTCTCTCTCTCTCTCTCTCTCTCTCTCTCTCTCTCTCTTATCTCTTTATTTCTATTATTATCGTTTACCCAATTTATCGAATTCATTACCATTTGATCGATTCGATTGGAAATTGTTTTTCGATTAAGTATTATTGTTGATATAATCATAACAACTTTGATTATGGTTAGATTTTGTTAACATTAACAAAACAAATTAAACTTCCAATACATATCGATTACTCTCCAAGTGTTTGATAAATTTTTTGTGCTTGTTTTATTTGTGTCTTGGTTCATTGGATACGCAAATTACGAGTAGCATAACATTTAATTGATTTGTATCTTGATTGTTTTTTAAAATTTACGTTCATTATCATTCTCTTTGGATTATGTTGCGCATACTGCTTTTCGATAATAGGTTAGGATAGACTACTCGATTCAGGTAGTTTTTCCGCTGCACTACTTTTGATAACCGAATTTTAGCCAAATTTTTTTGTTGTTAAATTTGTTATTTGTTCACCCCTCTAGATTGAACTATATTTTTTTATTGCATTCACATTATACATACTCTTTCTCTAATGTTCATTATGAGTGTTATACTATGAGGAGTGCAATGCTAATTTATCTAGTATGAGAGGTAATATTGTTCATTTTCCTTCTCTTCCTTAGTTACTTTACTTTTCTTTACTTGTGGACAATATTCCAAATGGTCAATGTCATTGATTTATGTAATAGTTCTTCAATACTCACTTCCAAAAAAATTCCATTGTTTTTGTTAATTATATGCATATAGTGATATTGTGCTATTTCATTCAATACTTGAAGTGTTATCATGGTGCATATTGGCTTGTTATGTATTCCTTTCATGAACTTTGGTTGAACATGTTATGATGTTAAATTAATTCTTGTGGTGTATCACCATTATGATTACATTTATATTTTTGGTTAGTGTAGCATTGACCTTGTCTATCTCCTTGAGCACACATGTGTGCAGGATTTCGGGAGCACCAAATGCATGTGTCGCATAAATGTGTTGCTTTGCATAGCAGCTCAAGCATTTTTTGTATGTTATATCCTTCATTGTTCATGTATTTGTATCTTATGTGTAAATACTAGTATCAATCATTCTCTATGGTTACTTAGTGTGTTTGTAATTATGTTTAGGCAATTTAAAATCATTGTGTATATCATTATATGTGAATGCTTGTCATATTGATAATCTTCTCTTTGCAATTTCCTCTATGTGGTATTTTGTATTCATTTGTGATTATTGATACTTCTAATTTTCTTCTTGTTCTCTTTTTTGATGTTGTCAAAGGGGATGAAGTGAATACAAGTTGAAGTTGGATGCACATATTCAGATGGAGTCTTCAAAAAGACAACAAACGTCGCTAAATGCAACATCTCTTGTTTTTCCATCATAAAAAATGGGAGCTTGTGAGAAAGCTCCATGTAATTTGAGTGATGTCAAAACTAGGATAAATGTAGTTTTATGTATAATATCTACCCATTATAGATGTGCATCTTAGCATTATGAAACATTTAAATGAGTTTGAATTGGATTCTTCATCATAATTGCATTGAACAACATGTTTTTGAACATCCAAGTCAGTATAGGCCGACCTATGCAAGTACATGCCGACCTATACGCAAGACACTTAAAGGACAGGCCGACCTATTTGATTTTCAGGCCGGCTCCTATGGAGCAGTATTGAAGAATGTATTATGTCCACGAGTTGCATTTCAGGTTGCATCATAGGCCAACTTATTAACCTTGACAGACCGACCTATTGCCTTCACAAGCCAACATATGTGTGTTCACTCTTCAAAGTTTCTTTTGTCTCTCCAACTCATTGCATTCCTTTTGCTATTCCTCCATACACATACACACACGCACACACACACACACACACACACACATATATATATATATATATATATATATATATATATATATATATATATACTCATACATGTATCTCATTCTTTTAAAGTGTTTTTCTTAGAGTAAAAAAACATAACAAAACATGATCATAAACGTCGCTTATCATCTTCAACCTTTCTTTTATGCATACACAGAATTGAACTACACATAATAATTTTTTTGATTGGGTGACCATCTAAATTAGGGTTGATAACGCCACATTAGGTTTGGTGTAACCGAGAATATTGGGTTGAGAACTTTGCGGGTTTCAAATTAGAAAATCAAGGTGGAGTTTTCCTTCAAGATTGAGTTTGATTTGAAGGTTTTGGACAAGATCACGTCAATACAAATTTGACCGAGTGAAGGCCTTGGGATAAGGTGAGATCCTTGCAAGGGAGTAGCGTGAGACGATGAATTGTGTTCAGGAATTTTGGGTTTCAACATTTGCGGGCTTGGTACAATCGGTGGATTGGAGTCACATTATTGGTCAGTTGATCACACTTTGATCAAGGGTTTGGAGGTGGAAGAATCAATACAAGACAATACAGTTTTGAGGATTTTTATCTCTTTATTTCTTTTATTATCGTTTACGTTATTTATCGAATTCATTATCGTTTAATAATTTCGATTAGAAATTGTTTTTTGATTATCTTTAAAAAGTGTTGTTGTTGATATAATTATAATCACTTTCATTGTTATTGGATTTTAACATCAACAAAATGAATTAAACTTCCAATAGATATCGCACTCCAAGTGTTTGATAAATTGTTTGTGCTAATTTTATTTATGTCTTGGTTCATTGGATAGGAAAATTATAAGTAGCATAACATTTGATTGATTTGTAGTTGATTGTGTTTGAACATTAACATTCGTTATCATTCCATTTGGTTTGCGTTGCGCATATTACATTTTGATAGTAGGTTCAGATAGACGACTTGATTCAGGTAGTTTTTTTTATGCACTACTTTTGATAACCGAATTTTTGCCAAACTTTTTGGTTGTAAAATTTGTTATCTTTTACCCCCCTTCTAGATCTAAGTATATCTTCTAACATTCATCGGATGTCAATCTACATAGGAACTTCAATGTTGATCACTTTTGTTCATTCGTTTTTTGGTGACTTCTGCTTTTCTTTTTTATATTGCAGTGGTGACTTTTGCTTTTCACTTTTCTTTTTTCTGGTGACTTCTGCAATAGTGGTGAACTAATTCAATAAGTCAAATCATAGAGACGTATAAAAATAGGGAAGAGAATTTGAAGAGCTAGTTATTACTCATCCCTATATCAAAGTGCAATGAAGGAAATTAAACAAAAATTGGAAATGATAAAAATTTGACGGGTTACCTCCCATGAAGCACTGATTTAATTTAATTGTCTCCTTATGTCTAAGGCTCTGCGATTATGAGAGATATTGTCTGAGTTGGTACTTCTCCACCTAAATGAATCGTTAACCTTCGACCATTTACAAAAAAAAGAGTGTATCTTCTGAATCATGTACTTCTTCAACACCATTTGCAAACACGTTATTAACAATGAAAAGGATATGACCATCTAGATTTCAACTTACCAATGAAAACCCTCAGTTGAGAGTTGTATAGAAAAACCTTTTGGCCAAATCTACATGGTGCCTTGTAGGTATTTCTTTCACCATGTAGATTTGGTAACACTAAGGGTTTAATTTTTTGGAGTTTCAGTACTTCAAACATGTTGGAGACAATTTTTTCATTGTTAAACCTCAATATTAAGTCACTCAGTGCTACATTAATGACAACCTTGCATGTTGCTAGAAATGGTATTCCCAACAACAACGATGTCTCAAAATCTCCTAGCATCTTAAGAATTACGAAATCAACTGGGAAAAATAACCCATTAAACCTAACAAGGAAATCTTCAAGAACTTTGTATAAGTATGTGATTGAATGATTTAACTTCATTTCCATAGATAACAACATCAGATTTATGCCAACTCTTAAATTACATAAATCACGATCAATAGTTAGTGAACCAATGGAACAAGGAACAATGAACCTACCTGGATCGGTGGGTTTGGATGGAAGCTTCCTTTGAATAATAATGTTACACTCTTCTGCCAAAGATATTTTTTCATCATGCTTCAACTTACGCTTTCCCGATAAGATCTCTTTTATGAATTTAGCATGAACATGCATCTTCTTAAGAGCTTCACAAAATGGAATGATGGCCTATATTTTGTTCAACATATCCATGAAATTTTTTAACTAACTCACTTAATTCTCTTTTTTAGGTTTATTTTGTTAGAACAAGAATTGATTCTAAATTCTTTAATAAGTTTTGATGATAACAAATACCATGTTAATTTAAAGAACAAATATGCTCCCTAAATTGTTTATTTTGATGTACATGAAGTTCCGATGCAAAGCGAGAAGTTCTAATGCATAAGATAGAAGTTATGATGATTGAATGCAAAGAAGAGCTAAACAAAGGCAAATCCATGAAGTTATGATATAGAAGATCTGGAAATTTATCACGTTCTTAGTACCAGCTTCTCATTTTGGAAAGACTTTGATATTCTCATAGAAGCAAACTCTTATCTTAAGCATTATTCTTCATTAAATGAGAATCAAGAAATAACGGCATATCAGACAAGGATCATTATTTTTGGAAAGAATTGTAACATCCTTTATCAACCTCCAAAAATATCCCATGGTGTCTCCAACGGATCAATATCTCCTCATCTATATAAAGGAGCTCTTTGGAAGAAAAATATCACATACTTTTGCTCGCACATTCAAATCTTTTCATCCTCAAGTTTTATTTGTGTTAACAACTTTGTGTAAAACATCATAGTAGTGATAAAGCTTATTAGAAGCAATATTATACACTTTTTAATTTTGTTAAACTTGATTTTCCTTAAGTGATTAAAGTGTTAGCCAGTAGACTCAAGAAGACATTGACAGTAGGTCTTTGTATTGTGATCAAATGTTGATTAGTGGATTAAGACCTCACTTCAGAGAGGAAAAATTACCTTGGCGGGTGGACTGAAGTAGTTTGAGTTCAAATGAACAAGGATAACCAAACGTGTCTTTTGATTTTAATTTTTTAAAAACACCAATTCAAACCCCCTTTCTTGTGTTTTTTTTTGTTTCTTCAATTGGCATCAGAGCGCATGGTTTTGGGTGCTAACACTTAACTGTGTCAGAAAAAGATCCTACAAAGAAAAACATTATTCTGAACAATAACGACAACCAGAATGACAAGATCAATGGAAACCCCCAGTGTTCGATGGTGAGAACTTTGACTACTGGAAAGATGTTCTGGAAAGCTTATTTCTGGCTCATGATGGAGATCTATGGGATATGGTGACTGATGGTTACACTCATACAGTTGGAGACAACGGTCAGAAGATTGAAAGAAGAAATACAAAAGCTCAACAAAAGAGAGATTTCAGAAATCATCACAAGGCCAAAACAATTCTTTTGAGTGTCATCTCACACACAAAATATGAGAAGATCACAAACCAAGAATATGCCAAACACATGTTTGACTCTCTATGAATGATGCATGAAGGCAACACTCAAGTCAATGAGACTAATTCTCTAGCACTTATCTAGAAGTATGAAGCGTTCAAAATGGAAGAAGATGAAACAATTGAGAAAATGTTCTCAAGGTTTCAAATTCTGGTTGTTGGACTAAACATTCTGGACAAAGGATACTCAATAGTAGATCATGTAAAGAATATAATTAGAAGCTTGCCAAAGGCAAGGAGACCCATGGTCACAACTCTAAAGCTTTCAAAAAATCTGAATGAGATATCTCTTGAAGAATTGATCAGCTATCTAAGAAGTCACGAGATAGAACTTGTAGAAGATGAACCTCAGAAGAAAGGTAAGTTTGTTGCTCTTAAATATAATAAATATGAATCTAAAGCTTTTCAAGAAGAAGAAGAAGAAGAAAGCTCTGGTGGCTCATCAGAAGAAGACAAATCTCACTCCTTTCCAAAAGGGTTCAACAACTTTGGAAGCATAAACAAAAGAAATTCAGAAACCCTAGAAGATAAACCAGTCATTTTGAATCATCCTTTAGCTACAAAAAGTCAAGAAGAAAAGAAGTGGTCTGTTATGAATGCAAGGAACCTGGACATTACAAAAGCGGATGTCCTAAACTACAGAAAGAAAAGCCAAAGAAGAAGTTTAACAGAGACAAGAAGAAAAGTCTAATGGCTACTTGGGATGACTCAAAATCGTCTGAAGCTGAATCTGAATCAGAAAATGAACATGCCAACGTTGCATTAATGGCCACCATATTAGATGATACCAACTCATCAGAATCTGGATCGGACTCAGAAATAGAAGAGGTATTTTCTGAACTATCTAGATCTGAATTAGAAGATAGTCTATCAGAAATTTTTGAAAATATCATCAACTTCAATTCAAATACAAAAACCTGAAACATGGTGTAGTACCTGAGTCTGAAGAAACTAGAAAATTGAAATCACAAAATTCTGAGCTAAAATGTAACTATCTCAAAACATGAAAATTCTTTTAAAAAACATAAAGCTCAGAAAGAACCTGAATCAGAAGTTTTAACTAGTTTTGATAGCATCATAAAACACTATGATCAAAGTTTTCAAAATTTTCTAGCTAAAAGCATAGACAGAATCAAATTGGCTTCAATGATCTATGGAGTTATCAGAAACGGTAGAAGAGGCATATGATATGTCAAACCAAAAGGAGATGCGCCACATCAATCAAAGCAAGTTGATGATATGGTCATAAAGTACACAGCTTTAAACTCTCACTTCACATATGGACATAAACATGACTTAAAATACACCAGTGAATCATCTTAATCTACAAATTCTATTGAGAAACCTAAACTCAATCAGAATTATATAAACTCTAATAAACAAGGACCTAGAGAGATATGGGCACCCAAGGATAAAATTTTCTATGATGCCGATGTCTTTAACAACAATATTGAAATACCAATCTTGGTACCTGGACTCTGGATTCTCGCGACACATGATGGGAAGAAAGCGTATGTTCCAAATTCTAGAACTTAAAGTTGGAGGTTTTTTAGGTTTTGGAGGTAATCAGAAATTTAAGATTATTGGCTTTGGAACAATTGGTAACGGTACTCTTCCCTCTATTTCTAATGTTCTTCTAGTATATGGATTAATGCATAACTTGTTCTCAGTAAGTCAATTAAGTGATAACGATTATGATATAGTATTCAATCAAAATTACTGTAAAGCAGTTAGTCAGAAAGATGGAACTATTCTATTTAATGGAAAGAGAAAGAACAACATTTACAAAATAAAACTTTATGAACTAAAATGTCAGAATGTAAAAGGCCTTATGTATATTAATAACAAGAAATGGGTCTGGCACAAAAGATTGGGGCATGCTATTATGAGAAGAATATCTCAGATTAACAAACTCAATCTGGTCAGAGGATTTCCTAACTTGAAGTTCAGCTCAGATGCTCTGTGTGAAGCATGTCAAAAAGGCAAGTTTGTTAAACCTACTTTTAAATAAAAATGTTGTTTCTACCTCTAGACCATTAGAACTTTTACATATAGATTTGTTTGGACCAGTGAAAACTGCATCCAGCAGTGGTGAGAAGTATGGATTAGTGATAGTAGATGACTATAGCAGATGGACATGGGTAAAGTTCCTTATACACAAGGACGAGGCAATCTCTTTATTCTCTACCTTCTACAACCAAGTTTAAAATGAAAAAGAGTTTAGAATTGTAAAAGTCAGAAGTGATCATGGTGGGGAATTTAAAAACAAAAATCAGGAATAATTTTTTGATGAAAATGGCATCTCTCATAATTTCTCTGGTCCTAGAACTCTACAATAAAGCGTGTTATATTCAGAATATAATCTATATAAGACCTATTCTGAAGAAGACTCCATCTAAATTGTGGAAGGACAGAAAGCCCAACATTTCTTATTTCCATCATTTTGGATGTACCTGCTTTATTTTGAATACTAATGATCCTCTGAACAAGTTTGATTCTAAGGCACAAAAATGTTTTATGTTAGGATACTCTGAACGTTCGAAAGGATACATAGTATATAACACAGAAATACAAATTGTGGTAGAATCTATTTGTGTCAGATTTAATGATAAGCCTGGCCTCCAAAAGCCAAATAATAATGAATCTCTTGCAGATATAGAAGTTCAAATTATAGGTATTAAAATTAGGATATCATAAGAACAACAAACTATAGATAAAGACAACACAAATGTCACAACAACTTCTGAAGGACCCATTCAGAAGAGACAATCCAGAAGCATACTTGCTCATCCAGAAGATAAAATTCTGGGAAAGAAAGATGACCCAATCAGAACAAGATCTTCATTCAAAAACTCTAAAGAATCTCTCATGGGATTAGTGTCTCTGATTAAACACACTTCCATTGATAAAGCACTCTCAAACAATGATTGGATACTTGCAATGCAGGAAGAATTAAATCAGTTTACTAGAAATGACATATGGGATCTAGTTCTTAAACCCAAAGGATTCAACATTATTGGAACCAAATTGGTTTCCAGAAACAAGTTTAATGAACAAGGAGACATTGTCAGAAACAAAGCACAACTAGTTGCACAAGTTTATAGTCAGCAAGAAGGGATAGACTATACAAAAACCTTCACATCAGTCGCAAGGTTAGAATCTATCAAACTTTTAATTTCATTTGTTGTAAATAATGGCATCACTCTTTGTTAGATGGATGTAAAAAGTGCCTTTTTAAATGGTTACATTGATGAAGAAGTTTATGTGCATCAACCCATGGCTTTGAAAACACAAAACATCCAGAATATGTTTATAAACTTAAGAAATCGTTATATGGTATGAACGACTAAGTAACTTTCTATTAGAAAATGATTTTACCAGAGGGAAGGTGGACACAACTTTATTCTGTAAAACATTTAAAAACAATATTCTGATCTGTCAAATATACGTAGATGATATAATTTTTGGATCTACTAAAAGCTCTTTAGGCAAAGAATTTTCTAAGACTATGCAGACAGAATTTGAAATGAGCTTAATGGGCGAACTCAAGTTCTTTCTGGGAATCCAAATCAATAAAACATCAGAAGGAACCTACATACATCAAAGTAAGTATGTTAAAGAACTTCTAAAGAAATTTGACATGTTAGAAAGTAAACCTTCCAAAACTCCTATGCACCCCACATGGATTCTGGAAAAAGGAAGAGGTAAGTAAGAAAGTAGATCAGAAACTCTACAGAGGTATGATTGGCTCTCTCTTATACTTAACTGCTTCAAGACCTAATATTCTATATAGTGTTTGCCTATGTGCCAAATTCCAATAAGATCCTAGAGAATCTCACTAAACAACAATTTAGCGAATTTTCAAGTATCTGAAAGGTACTACTAATCTTGATATTTTCTATAGAAAATCTAATAATATAAACTAGTAGGGCACTGCGATGCTGACTTTATTGGAGACAGAATATAAATAAAAAGTACTTCTAGATGCTGCCAGTATCTGGGAGATAACTCAATCTCTTGCTCCAACAAAATACAATCTATTATTCCACTCTTAACTGCTGAAGCTGAATATATAGTTGCAGCCGGATGCAGTACTCAGATGCTCTAGATGAAGAATCAGCTAGAAGATTTTAATATCTATAAGAGTAACATCCCTATCCTCAGTGATAATACTTCTTATATTTTTCTTTCTAAACATATAGAAATTAAACATTATTTCATTAGGGACTATACTCATAAGGGAATTCTATTTTAAAATTTATAGACACACACCATCAATGGGCTGACATTTTCACAAAACCTCTTGCTGAAGATATATTTAATTTCATTTTGAAACATCTCAGTATGAAATTATGTCCAGAATAAAAAATGTAACTTCTATATAATTAACTCTCAGAATTTATTTTATTTGCTTGAATATCTGACCAATAATTCTTCATAAGTGAGAAGGAAAATTGTCTCAGAATCTATCCATAAAGATATGAAAGTTTTCTTCTGAAAACCCTTCATTTCAAGGATAGAACATGCATTTCATAATATCAACATTTATCAACCTAAGCTCTAGATCATCCTTTGAAGTTGAACACATGTTCAAACTCAGAGAAACTGAAACGACTGAGTTAACAAATTGAGGCACCAAGTAATATAGGCAAGTGTTCCAAAATCTTTCACGCCATCCCCCTTGTCAGCAATCATTAATGCTCTTAATGATTAATGCTCTTAATCATATATGGGTGTGTGTGTGTGTGTGTGTGTCTCTCTCTCTCTCTCCTCACTTCACAACACTTTCACGTTTTCACTCTCACTCACCTTGTTTACCTTCTCTGCATTTCTTGCTTTCATTGTTCTTGTTCTTCTTGCTTTCTTCTTTGCATTACATACAATAAGGTTATGAACAATGGTTTCCTCTTCCAAACAAGTTCAAGGTTTTGCAAATCAAGCATCTAAAGAAACTTATGTTGCACCCGTAAGAACCCTTCTCACTCCCAATGAAAACCTGGAAGTTCTCTGTGAATTGTTCGTGGATTTTGAAAGTATGAAGGATAATGGTTATGATCTCACACCGGAAGTTAAATTTCAAGGATGGGCAAAGTATTTGATCGTCTCATGGGTCCAATCTTCCCAAAATTGGTTAAAGACTTCTAGATTTTTGCTACTGCCTTAAACAATAAAGTTACATCTTATGTTATAGGGAATAAGATCATTATCACTGAAGATCTTATTGTGAAACTGATTGAATATGATGGTAACGACATTAGATGCAATGACACGGAGAAATGTTATGACCTAACAACCATCTCAAAGGAAATCTTCACTTCTGGATAACACTCAAACAAAATCAAAGATTTAAAAGATCGTCAAAGGATCTGGGCCAAGATCATTCTTGGTTGCATCAGCCATGGGAAACCCACCAGCTCCTCAGATTACATCAATAATGATCAGCAATACCTCCTCTGCTTCATCTCAACCAACAAGAAAGTCAATCTAGCTCACAGCCTATTCAATCATCTGAAGAAAAGCGTCAAGAAAACCAGAGAAGATTAAAAGACAAAAAGAGATTAGATACCTCTAGGAAGACTCATCTCAGATATTCTAATAGAAAACAAACTGGTATAACATCTGACTGAAGCCCAGAAGGTCAGTGACCTGGAAGCAGTTGCTAGAAAACACCTAAATGCAAAGAATCTCAAGAAAATGAAAATCATTGACATCATCAAGAAGGACCCCATCATTCATACAAAATAAGTTATTACCACTAGAAAGATTCCCCTGAAGAACGTTACCCTCTTCTCAGTAGACATTCATCCATAAATCATACTCATATATATGGATGCATGTAAGTGTGATGACACAACTCCAGAAACTAACCTAGATGATCTCAGAAGACCATTCCCACAAGTTGCTATAAAAAAGACAAAGAAAAGGAAAGCTTCTGACGGAACTTCTCAGAAGACACCAAAAGTTGCTAAAAAGAAAGGTAGCCCTTCTTTCACTTCTATCATTGAGTCAATAACAATAACAACATCTGAAACCCCATCTTCTCCCAAACCTTTTGAACATCACTCTCCTCAAACTCTGACCGATTTCGACATTCCTATTGACACCAATCCTCCTATACACCAAGACACCGCTACATTGTTGAAACTCAACCAGAACTTCCTCAAGTTCTTTCTGATATTGATCAATTTCAACCCTTCTTTGAAACCTCACAACCAGAAAATCTTAATCCATATTCTGAGAAAACAACCATCCCTAGTATAAACTGTCCTTTCAACACCTCTCAACCACCTCTAATTTTTGACATTCCAACACCAGAAGATTATATCTCTTATCTCTCAACACCACTAAATTCTCCCATCCTCATTTCAGATACTCCAACTCCAACTAACATCCATGAAGATCCTCTCAGAACCTTCATAGGTTTAGAAACTCTCAACAAGCTTGCCTCATCTGCCCAAAAAATAGCCATTCCCAAACCAAAAACCAAGCCATCCAAATCAGATGCTGGTAAATTACTTTTGGCCTTTGAGATAGAAATGCGGGAATGGATGAACTCTTTGAAGCATGCTTGGTTGGATAATATGAACCCAGCAACATCTGACAATATCTGGACTCAGTTCAGCAACTGGTTCAACCCTGAATCTTTGAAGTTGAAAGATCTCAGTTATGAAATAGCTCAACAAAATTTTTGTGATCACTTGAAACTATTCAAAGAACAAGTCCTAAAATACTGAGAAAAGAAACCTACTCAGCAACTTGATATCTCTCCTTGGACTGCCCCTGTGGAGCCAGAACATCAGGAACCAACCTCTGAAACTCTTAGTCTGGATGTGGCTGAAGACAAAGGAAAATATGTAGTAACTTCTCCTGAGAATGCTCCTTCTATAACTTCTTCTAAGAAGATGGTATCTCTTGCTGATACAACTCCATCTTCTCTTGTGCTGAAAACTCTTGAAGAGTTGAAGAAAGATAATGAAGTTGTTAAGAAAGGGTTGGAAAAACATGATGAAACTAATGCAAAAATAAAGGGAATGATAGGTTAGCAAGTGGAATCCAACACTCAGATCAATAGTCTTCTGGAAGCATTGCTCACAAGACTTCCTCCTCTCCACAACCATAGTTTCTATTTCTGATTGTTTATGTTTCCCTAGATTTTGTAAAATTGCTTTTGTTGTTATATTGAATATCTTGAATGAAATTTTCATGTTATGTTTATGTGTGTTTTCTTTTCTGTCTGATTATAGCTTTTTGATTCATAACAAAAGGGGAAAACGTAAAATATTTTGATCCATAACACTTCACTAGGACTAAGTCTCAAACATTTTAAAATATTCTGATAATTCTATTATGTTTATAAGTAAATAGGAAAAGGCTCTAACTCAGGGGGAGTAGAACTTCCAACCAAAGCTCTGAGCAAACATATTCAGGGAAGTTTCTAACTCAGGGGGAGTTTTTATACCTTACGTTCTTATTCAACTCATCAAAATATAAGAGTTTTGTCATTAACAAAAAGGGGGACATTGTTAGAACATGATTTATTTCTACATTCTTTAATAAGTTTTGATGAACAAATATGCTCCCTAAATTTTTTATTTTGATGTACATGAAGTTCTGATGCAAAGCAAGAAGTTCTAAGGCATAAGATAGAAGTTCTGATAATTGAATGCAAATAAGAGCTAAACAAAGTCAAATCCATGAAGTTCTGATATAGAAGATCTGGAAATTTATCACGCTCTTAGCACCAGCTGCTCAATTTGGAAAGAGTCTGATATTCGCATAGAAGTAAACTCTGATCTGAAGCATTATTCTTCGTTAAATGAGTATCAAGAAATAACAGCATATCAGATGGTGTCTCCAACAGATCAATATCCCATCATCTATATAAAGGAGTTATTTGGAAGAAAAAACTCACTTACTCTTGCATGCACATTCAAATTTTTTCATCCTCAAGTTTTATTTGTGTTAACAACTTTGTGAAAAACATCACAGTAGTGATAAAGCTTACTAGAAGCAATATTATATACTTTTTAATTTTGTTAAACTTGATTTTCCTTGAGTGACTAAAGTGTTAGTCAGTAGACTCAAGAAGACATTGACAATATGTCTTTGTGTTGTAATCAAAAGTTGATTAGTGGATTAAGACCTCACTTGAGAGAGGCAAATTCATCTTGGCGGGTGGACTGGAGTAGTTTGAGTTCAAACGAACCAAGATAACCAAACGTGTCTTTTGCTTTTAATTTTTTGAAAACCCCAATTCAAACCCCCTTTCTTGTGTTTTTTGTTTCTTCATCTTTTGGAGAATTGATTAAGGTGGTTTGATGTAATCATATGGATCAAGATTTATTTCATTCAAGATTTGTTTATTGGATCTTTGAAGGGTTATTTTTATCTATGAATTGGTCAAGTGTGTTTTCTCTAACTTCACATTCTCTAATGTCCTCACTTTTTTCTCTTTCAGAATAATTCTCAACCTCTTCTTCAACTACCACTTCTCTTAGGATATTTTTCTCGACCTTACTCAGTTCTTTCTTTTCCTCGTTCACTTTTAGTTTTGAAGGTACCATTCTATTTATCAACTCAGTGGCTTTGCAAGTTTCATTTTATGGGTTATCCATGGTGTTACCAATAAATTTCCCACTTGAACTAGCTTGGGCTACCATTTGTCGTGACAATTGACCGATTTGCATCGCTAAATTCTTTATTGAAGCTTCATTGGTCTTGTTCACATTAATTTGATTATGTTCCATCTCCCTCTAAGTTTTAAGCATGTCTTCTTGATACTTGGTAACATGTTCAAAGATTGACTGGTTTGCTTTCATGAAGTCAGACAAGGTTCCATCTAAAGCGGATGGTTTTTGTTAAGGTGTTTGAGGAACCTATTAAACTCCTTGATTAGCATTAAAGTTTTGGTTGTTTCTCCACTTAAAATTTGGATGATCTTTTCAACTTAGATTGTAGGTGTTAGAATAGGGATTATTCTTTTGAAAATTCACATATTTAGCCTCTCCATTATCAATGTTTGGCACGCAGTTTCCATTTGCATGTCTTTTTCCATAGAAATCACACCTCAGTGTCTAAAATTGACTCACATTTTCTTGGGATAATTGGGACATATGTAACTATTTAGAAAGTGCATTCATTTGATCTAATAATGTTGTGTTGGAATCAACTTCAATAATACAATCACTTAAGCAATACTCATTCTGACCCATATTTTTAATTAGCTTCTTAACCTTGTTATTTGTCTTAGCTCTCAATGTACCTCTGGTTGAGGCATCGAGAAAAAAATTTGTTTGTGTTTTCAGCCCACTAATAAAATGTGTCATCTTTTTCATAAAAGTAATATTATGATTTAGACACTTATGGAGTAACAACTTAAACCTTTTTCATATATCAGATAATGACTCTAACTTGTCTCGGTCAAATTGGAGATTGCAGAATTCCTGAGCATTTGAAGAATACCTTCATAAAAATGTGTCCTCCAATTCTTTCCAGGTCTAAATAATACCATTTGGTATGCATTTCAAACAATCCTTAGCACAACCTATCAAATAAAAACCAAACAAACATAATTTACCTGATCGCCAATTACCTAAGTCGGTTTACACATTAAAAAGGTCTCATAGAATTTAGCAAGATAGCCTATAGGGTCTCTAATGTCTTTCTCGTTGAATGAGTTATCTCACAAACATGAAAGCATAATTTTTATTATCAATGTTACAAGGTTAGCCAGTTGAAAACCTAAGGATATTTGTCCAACGCTAGTCGTCTTACAATAATCCCTTTGTGTTTGTCATGGTGGATTATCCATCTCTTCTATTTATTCTTATGATTCTTCCAAAGCTAATAGTGTTCCACATTTCTACTTCCGAATTGCATGTGGTGTTCTTTCAATTTCTAAATCCAATGGTATCAACGTCAAATTTGAACCTCGTATAAATAAACAAATAATACCTTAGTAGCATTGCACCCGAAAGAACATAATAAGAGTAAACTTAAAAAAAGTTGAAACTTTCAAATAAAAAAAGACAAAATAAAACGTAACAAAAAGTTAAATTAAAAATGTCGCACAATATTGTCTTGTTGAAATTATCAACAAACCCTAGCAATGGCGCCAAAAACTTGATTGACTAAACTAGAAAGTGTACCAATCTTGTCGAAGTAATAAAATAATTTGCTTACATAATATTGTGAATTAAAACATAATTATATTAATGAGATTAAAAATAAACAACGGGGGTTTTGAGTTATTATTGGTAAGAAAACAAGAATGAGAAACTTTCAGAGTAAACATTGATAATGAAAAGCTATTATGTCTTTTTATCAATTCCCTAATAATATTGAAATGTGCATCAAATGATTAATAATTACGTGATAATTACTCAGCGAATTAACACGACCAATGCACTCAATTCCTTGGTATGCAACTTACTAATTTAAACAATAATTCTCTAATTCCTTAGGTCAATTCAGAGTTAAATTAGGAATTCTAAGTTCTTTAATCCTAAAGTCACAACTTATAATTACCTATTTCTAGTTAATTACTAAGTTCAACAATTGTCCAAGTTCAGGTCGATAGACTTACGGTCAATAATCCCTAGTCATCTAGAAATCACTTTGTGCATTTCTCATTACTTAAAGAGCAACGAACATAAGAACAATTAAATAATAGTTACACCTTTCTGTCACTATTACAAGAAAATTTGACTTTTTTGGTACATTTGATAATTAATGTGTCTAGTTCATATATGGATTAGATACATTAATAGTCAAATGTGCAAAAAAAAGAGTCAATTTTGCTTATAATAGTGACTATGGAGTGTATAACATAAAGGAAATCAAAGAATCTCAAACATTCATATGATCCAACAGAGTACAATCAACTTCATCTCAAAAGACCTAATCTAAAAGAACTTAGTTACTCATAGTGAATTTAAAAATTACCATAAGTTGATAAGAATAATACATCCAAATAATTGAATGAAATTTTTTCTCTCTGATGGATAAAATGTTCTCCAAAATAGCCCACAAAAGCTCTTGGTCGTCACTGTTTCTCTAGAATTTGAAACCCTATAAAATCTCCACTTTTTCTAATTAAAGTTCCAAAAAAATGTGTTAGAAAAAGTTTTCATTGCAACAATGTTAGGTCTCGCCGTGATCACGATATTAGCTCATCACGCCCATGATGACATCATTGTCGTGGAGAGAATTCTAGTGGCGAAAATGCTCTTTTTTTTTCTTCAGAATTATTCTAAGTCCACTTTTCTCATTATTTTGCAACTTTGTTCAATTCTTCCACATATTAGCTAAGTTTTTGCTCATAATTCCACCAATTTTGTTGAAAATACTCGTCAATATTATATAATGATACAATGTCATCAATAAGTAACCTTACATTTACGATTTAGACATGTGTGACAAATTACAAAAAAGATAAACTTGAGAAGTTGTGCATTGAGCTATAAGGGGTGGGAATTTGAAGGAGGTCGTATGCAATTTTGATTGTTCCCAACACGAGTTATGTATGACTAAAGAAGTAATGATTAATTTTTAAAAATCCAGAGGAACTCCAAAATCTTCTAATCATTGAAAAAAATATCAATGTCAAAGTCACCTTTTCAGTAACATTTTGGAGGGTCTCTGTAATACTCAAAATTCCAAGTTTCGAAGGACATCTTTGAGCGAGATAATTTGAAAAACAATATACAAGTTTGTTTGAATCAGGAAAAAATATGAAATATATATTTGAAAGTCAAAGAGTTAAAACATTTGGAAAAACTAACACAAACAAAGAGTTGAAGATTAAGGAAGTTAACACAACCAGAGTGCAATAATAATTTGTCAAAAACAATGTCATGTGTCAATGCATATTCCATCTATTTATACATCCATTATAAATAGGTAGAATATCCTAAAAATAAAGATTTCAACCAAAGTGAAACAATAATTTATTTAAAACAATGTCATGTCTCAATTCATATGCCATCTATTTATACATCCATTATAAATAGGTAGAATATCCTAAAAATAAAGAGTTTGTTTCTTCTAAATCTTTAGTTAGTAGGCTACAAACATCCATGTATAGTTTCACCGAGAAGAAAGATAGAATTGGTCAAAGGTTTGATCCCCAGTAACAATGTATTTTTTTTTAATTTTCAAAGTGCGCCAGATTTCCTCTCAGTTGGAATTAATATCTGAGGGCTAAATCCCTACTTACAAAATTTTAGTTTTAAGTCATTTTTTCGTTTTAATCTGCAAAACATCAAATTTATTGACAAATTCTAAATTTTCCTCATGGTCATCATTAACAAAAACAACAACAAAACAAAATCATTAGAATACTTAAACATTAAATCTCAATAACAACAACAACAAAAACATAATTTATATAATACTAAAACATTAAATCTTAACGAAAATAACAAAAAAATAAAAACAACAACAATAATAAAAATAACAACAAAAAACTCAATAGAATCGTTAAATATTAAATCTCAACAACAACAATAACATATAAACAAAATCAATAGAATCATTAAACATTAAATCTCAATAACAACAGTGTTCCAGACTGACCCAATTTTCAGACTCGGGCCCAATCCATCTTCTGGCTCCAGACGACCCAATAACTCTTTGGCACCCAATACATCCTCAGTCCGCCCGGAAAGTTCCTTCCAACCGACCACCAACATCACCGATCATGATTTGGACCCAGCAAGGGTCGAATCCCCCAAGATCAGCCGAGGAACGCTTGCCCGACAAACCCTTCGCTCGATATTAACATCATCCGACCAAGGCCTCATCCAAGCAGTCCAAGCGTCACTCCAACGGCTATTTTCTGGCAATTATCGATTTTTGGGTGATCCACGATCCAGACCCAATAATAGGGACCAGTAGCCATGCACTGGGGGTATTATATAAACCCTTTCATATTAGAGGGTCAGGTATTCAGTTCTCACTCTAAAATCTTGTACTTGCTCACTCTTTGCTCAGTTTCTTACTTTAGCATCGGAGTGTCTTGCAGGTACACCCCCTCCTCTATCTATCAACCATGCTTCAACCACGCTCGACGTCAGCCACATCGGATCCTGATCTCCAGGTACGATCAGGTGGCGCCGTCTGTGGGAAACTCTTGATTCCCCCGTTCTTCCTCTTTAAAGATTCTCAAGAACCAAAGTATTATCTCTTAAGATCCATGGCTGATCGTGACAATCTGCTCGAAGCCTGGACTACCGATGGTGTTCTTCTTACCCAGCGTTAAAGTAATGTAATCGCTCCCTCGCATGAGGAAACTGTCCAAGATCGCCAGGATGGAAAAACTACTTCTCCCTCCCGAGCGTGATCAACCGCTCGAGAGTCGCCCACAAGTCCTCCCCACCCTCACTGCATCAGCAGGGTCGGACGTTGCTATGTTAGTTGAGACGCTCAACCAAACCAACCTACTGCTTCTCGAGCATGGAGAAAAGATAACCCACCTGGAAGAAACCGGCCTCCGACCGTCTCGCTCTCCGACAAGACACCGGGGACGGTGCAGCCCCTCTCCCCACAAAAGGAAGGGCAAAGGGCACCCTGAAGAGTCTTCTATCAAGAAACGGGCTCGGTCGCCTCCACGACGACATCGCTCGCCTATATCAACCAAAACACGCCGGAGTTTGCAGATAGAAGACCAGCGTCTCCTCCTCAGAAGAAGAGACGATCCCGATCCCCGTCTCCAAGAAAACCAAGAAAGAATAGATCAAAGTCTTTGTCTCCGCGACGAAACAAAAAACGCCATTCAAGCTCTCCCTTGTTCACATCTAGTGACGAGGATGATATCAGAGGCACACTCTCCTCGGAGATTATGGCCACCAAACTACCTCGGGGGTTTGAGAAGTCCCCACCCCTTGGCTCATATGATGGGACGACGAATCCAGAAGAGCACATCAAAAACATTGACGCCCTGCTCGATTACAGGGGCGTCCATGGAGCAATCAAGTACCGCCTCTTTCCGACCACTCCGAGGAAAGGGGAAATTTCAAGGTATAAGAGTCTCGAACCCGAGTCCATCACCTCGTGGTGGCAACTCGGTCGAACTTTCTCCATACACTTCACCGCCTCCTGGCGCCATTCTAAGACAGAGGCATCCCTCGAGGCTATTATTCAGGGCAAGGATGAACCCCACTGAACCTACATCCAAAGATTCAACAAAGAAGTCGTCCAGGTCTCTACCACAAACGATATGAAGATATATTTTTTGGAGCGCGGGCTATGCCCGTCCACTGATTTCCACCGGGCGGTGGGCATAGAAACTCCTGCTACGCTGGATGCTTTCCTGCTAAAGGCTCAGACATATATCCAGTACGAGGAGAAACAGGTTTCCAGTTTTGTTTGTGACGCCAGATGTCGAGAGGACGCCAAACCTTCCAAGACTGATGAGCCCTCGACATCTCGTCGGGGGGGGGGACAAAAGAAAGGAAGATCACTCCCATGATTACATACCTCGATAGGTCGCTTTCATGAGTACATACCTCTCTCGGTATCAAGGGAAAAGTTATTGTCCGATTGCGCAAATTCGGAGTTCCGACAGGCAGGAGTTCGCTTTCCCAAGCAACTGTCTGACAAGCTGGGCACCGACAAGACCAAATATTGTCGGTTCCATAAGAGCCACGAGCAAAATATTGAAGATTGCATCCATCTGAAGGATGCGATCGAGATACTCATAAGTGTCGCTCCCACCAAATGACACCAGGCAAGAAGGGGTACAGACGCGAACGGTCGGCGAAAGGAGAGAATGAAGATGAACTGAAAAGAGTCGCCAGCTAGGCATTTTTATCCCGAAGGAAAGGTAATGCTACATAAACCTAGTAAAATATGGATAAGACGGTCGCGAACCAGAGAAACTGAGAAAGAGGGTTGGTTACAACCTGGGAAGGTATTAGCATCCAGATTGTCCGTTGTACTCGACGGGATCCACGCTTAAAAGATTTGTGTTTAAAGGGGTAGTGTCAGTGCTATCTGTGTGTAAAAGCTGGAAAAGAATGTACAGGTGTCAGTGCAAAAGAGGTGTGAAGTGAAATAAAGAAGTGTCAGTGCAAGGAAAGAGTGCAATGCTCAAGACAATGAGGCTTAAAGAATAATGCTGGAAGAGGGAGAATGTACAGAGACTTTTGTTCGATAACAGTTAAGTTATGCCTACGTATCCTCTCGTGCAATGAGGAAGTCAGAACACCGTAGTTCGACTCAAAGAGACTGAAAGATAAACTGACAGATGAACTGCTTACTTGTCTATGCTCAAGTGTATGACCTGTCTGGCTCAGGTGCAAACTGCCTTGCATTAGACGGAAGAAGCAAGTTCTCGTTTGTGAGTGAATGAAGTGAGAAAAGAATCCCGGAGGAGACGATTATTGTTTGTTTTTGGTATTTTCAATCTTTTATTGCTTTGTTTTTTGAGTTTGTCATAAGAAAATGGGCTTAAGTCTAAACCAAGGGTTAGTAAACTCATCACATCCTCCCTCTGATTAGGGGTAATGAAAATACCTTAAGCATGAAGTAAACACCTCACACTTAATCACCATGGTGTAGGATTAAGATCATTAACCTACTTGTATTTGTTTAGATGTTTTTGGAGTTTTTGTGTTTAGTGTTAAGTAATGAGTTTAAGCCATAATCAAGGATTTAATGGACCCATTACACCATCCTAATAGAAGGATAATAGATGAGAACATTTAAGCTGAGAAAGGCTCCTCAACTTAATCCATGATTAGGGATTAACCTCATGACAAAACAAAGCCTTTATTAAAGTGGATTTTAGTTAATGGTAAGGTTAAAAAGTGGATTTTATGGTTTGTAAGACAACTTGAGGGGGACTTGTCCATTAACACTAGGGTTAGTCCTTCTTAACCAATTAAGGAAGAATTAGAACCCTAATGCAAGGCCCAAGTTACAAGCTTGATGTCTTAGTGATTATTAGATGGATTGATTAAAGGATTTAAACACATTAAGGGTTTAACACTTAGGATTAAAATTATACACTCCATCCTAAGAGAAGGATGCAGGCATAACCTTAATCACAAAGCCTTAAAACCTTGAAGGTTTAGTCCTTGATTATGAGATGAGAAGAGAAGACACAAAGATGACACAAAGGTAAAACTAATGGGGGGACTAATCAAACCCTAATTATTAACATGCTTAGGTATTCCTAGGGTTCATGAGGCTTGCAAGAGATCTTCAAGAGAGCCACCAAGGAAGAAGCAGGATGAAAGGAAGAGAAGCAAAAGAAGCAAGTCAACTTACTTCACTTAAGAAGATAAGTTGCTTGAAGAAAGAAAGTGAGGAGGGAACATGAATGAGCAAGCTCACTCTAATACACATACAAAATGCAGCAATGAATGCATAAGAGAGATGAGAAGAGATTGTGAGAAGTGAAGGCAAATTCACTTCTCAAAGTAACTTACCACCTGAAAAGTTAGTAAAAGGAAGTGAAATTTAAATGAAATGAATGCAATGATGTAAACCAAAACCAGAAGCATATTTATGATGCAAATGATGCTAAGGGATGATGCAAATGTATGTCAAGAGATGCAAATGATCATACAAGCAATGAAGATGCAAATGAAGCATGAAAGGAGCATGAAAGCACATGAATGCATATGAAATGAAATGAAAGCATAACATGGAAAATGGATGATTCAATGATCAAACATGGTTCTAATTTGTTCTAAGATGTCTTATATGTCATGTGGATGCAATAAATGTCATGTCAAGTTCATGGATGCAAGCATATGCAAGATGAATGCAAGTGAAGATGAGAAATTAGGGTTATATGAACATGTGAGATGCAAAACTCAAAAACAGAAGCAAATCATAAGATAAAAAATTGAAAATTCACTCAAAGGAACCCTAAACATATACTAGGTTACCATCCAAAGGGGGAGGTCAGAAGCTAAACCTAAAGGAAGTTGTGAATTTCCTAAGTTTCTAGGGTTTTAAGGGTGATCCTCAAGGTAAAATGCCAAACAAATTGAAAATGAAAGATAAAAAATGAAACAAAAATGTTTTTAGAAACTAGAAGTCATGCATAGAACAATGCAAAAAGAATCATTCACAAACTCAACTTGGTTTAAAAGTTATGAATTTTTGAAGTTAGGGTTAGAAAATGAACAATTTAAGAACCCTAATTCAAATGAAAAATGTCAAAGCATGATCAAAACCAAAAATAAATTTGTATGGTGAGTTTGTAAATGTTTGTAAATGTTTAAGAATAATCTCTGATTTTTTTGGTGATTTTTAAATACATAAATGTATTTTTAATTAATTAATTCTCATTAATTAATTAAATAAAACATTTAAATGATTTAAAAATACTTTTTTAATGCAAAAAATAAAAATAAAAATACTTTTGGTTTCTGAAAATTAATAAAATGTTTGATAAAAAATTTCAGAATTTTTTGACTATTTTTACTATTTTTAAAAATTCGTACAAAATAAAATAGAAAAAATGAATTAAAAACAAAATAAATGGAAAGTATGCTGAATGGATGGTGGTGATTGAAATTGGGTTTGGGAGGGTTGACCTGGCGCGCATCTGGACGGCCCATATTTAAATCTCACTAAACCTAATTAAAATATTAATTAATCCTGATTAAGTGTTAATGAAGAGATCCTGGCCATTCAATGCACGCGGGAAAGATCAATCTAACGGCTCATATTTAAAAATTGCCCTAACCCTAATTAATCAAGTTAATGACTCTCCGGTGGCCGGAGAAGACCTCCGGACATCTTCTCCGGCCAACCCCTCCCCTGAAAATCCTCAAATCACTCCCCAGGCCATAAAAACATGCCAAAATCTCCAGAACTCATCCTCTAACATCAAACAACAATAATCCAGTAACATAAACAATTTATTTCACCCATACAAAGAGAATCGAAGAAGAACAAGTTTAGGGCAAACGTTTCAGAGCAACAGGAAATGCTTGTTTCTGGCTCATTTTTCGAAAATAAACACATCCCCATGATCAGGGCAACACATAGAACAACATTTTAACAAGAAAACAAGGTTCTGGAAAAAAGTTCATCATGTTACATGAGATTGAGCTTTCGAATTCTGGGCTTTCTGGCCTTCTTCTTTGTGCTTTTCCACTCCAATGAACCCCTTGATGCTTTTGGTAAGCTTGTAACAAGTTTGTATGGAGTGTTTTGAAGGTTTCAGTTCAGAGGTGATGAAAATCGTATTTTGGTTTGAGGTGGTTTCAGGCTGTTTTGATGGGTGGGAAATGATCAGTGATTGATTTAAAGGTGAATGGTAGAAGAAGCTTGAAGTTTTGTTAAGTGTGCTGAGAGTTTCGAAGAAAAATGCAAAGGGGGATGATTTTTGGTAACTTGAGAATGCTGAAGTGTTAGGCTTGGTTCTTATGTGAAATGGCTTGCATAAAGCATGTATGTGAAGCTGTGATAGGTCAAAATAGTTGGTGTGGGCTATGTTGATTGGTATGGTGCAAAATGCAAAAAGTCAACATTGGTTGTACTTTGAGGTATGGGCTGGTTCAGGCCAAGTACAAAGGGGTGTCTGGTGCAGCAAGGATTAAGGATGTCCATGGAAATCTCTTTGAGGCAAATCAGCAAGTTTGTGAGAAGTTATGGGAGGTTTTGCAAATTCATGAACCTTTGGCCCTTTTGAGATTTCTTTATGTGCAAGTCATGAAAATGTGAAATTCTTTGGGCAATTCTGAGTTTTAAGCCAAGCACTATGATGTTATGATGTGTAGAAGTCAATTTGAAGTCACAAAATAGCTTGGCATGAGGTTTTGCAAAAATCCCTCTTTGGCATGAAACATGAAATTATGTGGTTTTTGCCAACTTTGGAAAGCCATAACTTGAGTTCCAAAATGAATTAGATCTTGTTCTTGTACTTTTTGAAAAGGGAATGATCCAATCTACAACTTTCATGACCAACAATTTTTCATTTGAAGCATTTTTGGTTGAGAAAGAGGAGGTTGAAAAACTTTCCAAAAATGGAAAGTTTACATTACAAGTCATTTCCATTTTTGGCAACTTTTGGTTTTGCCCACTTTTCTTCAAATTTGTGAACTTCTAAACACTTCAATGATCAAATAAAGACCATATAACTTCAATTTGATGAAAAATCCACTTTGGTTCCATGTTGGGGGGCCTCAGATGCCTTGATTTTGCTCTGACTTGCTCAGGAAGTTACACATTGATCAGATGACTTCGACTATGAATTTCTTCATCAAACTTGGTATGTATGATCCTTATAACATATTGAGACCAATAGAAACAAGAATGACCAAAAAATTTGGAGTTATGGCCTCTGAAACCAAAACCCTAATTTCAAGTTATCTGTGTAGTTAAACCCTAGCTCTACTTCCATGCTTTCCCAGTTCTTGTGATTCTTTGACTTTCTTGATCTTTGGAGGATAAAATATGATGATTGATCATACATGGACCCTCTTGAGGTGATTAAAGGCCTTTGGAGTGGCTCAGATGGCTCATGGATTGCTCAGATCACAAACCCTAGATGTAGATGACTTTGAACCAATGCAGTGAAGCAAAAATGCAATATAAGATGATATGATTGAACTAATGCAAATGAAAAGATCACAAGCCATGGTGTGAACTTAGTGAGGGCAAATTTGGGGTGGTTACAACTTCCCCTATTCAAGCATGAGTTAGCTGTGCAGGATGTAAGCGCCCGACTTAACATACAAACAAGATAACTTGTGGTTGAATACCAAAGACAATCCAAAATTTGCACTCACTGGGTGAAGAAGAAAAGGGATATAGATTGTAAAGGAAAGTATAGTTATAGTCAGTGCTACCTTAAACCAAGAGGAAACAAACCAATTATTAGATGTTTTACGAAGGTATCCCTCAGCCTTAGGATATAAGATCTCAGATCTAAAAGGAATAAGCCCATCTGTATGCATGCATCGGATTTTGCTTAAAGAAGATTCAAAACCCTCCAGAGAACACCAACGAAGAATAAATCCTATAATGAGTATTGTAGTTAAGACTGAAGTTCTTAAGTTACTAAAGGCAGGTATAATATATCAGATCTCGGACAGTAAATGGGTGAGTCCTGTGCATGTAGTACCTAGAAAGGGAGGCATCACAGTCGTGCAAAACGAGAAGGGCGAACCTGTAGCAAAAAGAACCGATGGAGGTTGGCGTATGTGCATAGATTATAGAAAATTAAATAAAGCAACTAGGAAGGACCATTTCCCATTACCATTCATAGACCAAATGTTGGAGCGCCTAGCCAGACACTCTTACTTTTGTTACCTAGATGGATATTCAGGATTCTTCCAAATACCTATTCACCCCGAAGATCAAGAAAAAACTACCTTTACATGCCCAGTTGGAACTTTTGCCTATAGAAGAATGCCTTTTGGACTCTGTAATGCTCCTGCCACTTTCCAATGCTGCATGATGTCTATCTTTGCAGACTATTTAGATGGAATCATGGAAGTATTTATGGACGATTTCTCAGTTTGTGGATCTGATTTCAAAAATTGTCTTGTCAACCTTGAGAAAATCCTGGAAAGATGTGTGGAGGTAAACCTTGTGCTAAATTGGGAAAAATGTCATTTCATGGTCACCGAAGGGATTATTTTAGGACATATAGTTTCCGAAAAAGGTATAGAGGTAGATAAAGCTAAAATAGAAGTCATAGAGAATCTAAAACCGCTGAAGACTATTAGGGAGATAAGAAGTTTTCTTGGACATGCTGGATTTTACCGACGTTTTATCAAGGACTTCTCCAAAATAACAAAGCCCTTAACTGGTCTTTTAATGAAAGATGTTGAATTCATCTTCGATGAAAAATGTACTGAAGCATTTAATCTTCTGAAGCAAGCTCTAATTTCAGCACCTATAATGAAACCCCCTGATTGGTCGGAACCGTTTGAGATAATGTATGACGCTAGTGACTATGTTGTTGGAGCCGTTCTAGGTCAGAGAAAAGATAAAAAGTTACACGTAATTTATTATGCCAGTAGAACCCTAGACGCTGCACAGCTCAACTACGCAACAACCGAAAAAGAGCTCCTAGCTGTAGTTTTTGCCATAGACAAATTTAGATCTTATCTAGTAGGAGCCAAAATTATAGTTTACACCGACCATGCTGCCATTCGTTACTTACTAAGTAAAAAGGATGCCAAACCTAGGTTACTTCGATGGATTCTACTACTGCAAGAGTTTGATTTGGATATCCGTGATAAGAAAGGCACTGATAATGTAGTAGCTGATCACCTTTCTAGGCTAGAATACCTAAAACCTGACTCAGTACCCATAAATGACGATTTTGCCTATGATAGACTGATAGCCCGACTAGAAACCATTGAAGATGATAACCCAGACCCACATGAGCATTCTCATAAATCCTTAGCTATAAGTAATATACCTTGGTATGCAGACTTTGTTAATTATCTAGCCGCTGACATCATACCCCCTGATCTAAACTACCACCGGAAGAAGAAGTTCTACAGTGATGTGAGAAACTTCTATTGGGACGAACCATTTCTTTTCAAGAGAGGTAAATATGGCATTTTCCGCCGTTGTGTTCCAGAAGAAGAGGTAAATAATATAATTGAGCATTGTCACTCTGCACCCTATGGTGGACATTCGAGCACATCCAAGACCTACGCCAAGATTCTTCAAGCTGGCCTATTCTGGCCTACTATGTGGCGTGATGTCCATGCTTTCATTGTCAAGTGTGACAGATGCCAACGCACAGGAAATATTTCAAGACGTAATGAAATGCCTCTGAGAAATATCCAAGTAGAACTCTTCGACGTATGGGGTATAGACTTTATGGGACCGTTCCCACCATCTTTTGGAAATCAGTACATCTTAGTAGCTGTTGACTACGTGTCTAAATGGATTGAAGCTATCGCTGCACCCACGAACGACACCAGAGTAATTATCAAATTATTCAAAAACTATATATTTCCCAGGTTTGGAACACCTCGTTTAGTCATAAGTGATGGAGGATCACACTTCATATCAAGAATATTTGATAAACTTTTAAGCAAGTATGGAGTTAAGCATAGAGTAGCAACACCATACCACCCACAGACCAATGGACAAGTAGAAGTATCTAATAGGGAGATCAAATAAATTCTTGAGAAGACTGTCTCTATATCTAGAAAAGATTGGTCGCAGAAACCTCAAGAAGCATTATGGGTCTATAGAACTGCTTTCAAAACCCCTATAGGAACAACCCCTTATCAACTGGTCTATGGAAAATCATGTCACTTACCTTTTGAATTGGAGCATAAGGCCTATTGGGCCATCAAAACTTTGAATTTGGATTACTTGACTACTGGTGAGAAATGTATCCTTGATATCCACAAATTAGAAGAGCTCAGACAATCTGCCTACGAAAATGCCATCATATACAAAGAAAGAACAAAAGCTTGGCATGACAAAAGAATAATAAGAAGAGACTTCAAAATAGGCGATCCTGTTCTCTTGTTCGATCCTAGGTTACAACTTTTTCCAGGAAAGCTTCGTTCGAGATGGACTGGCCCTTTCGAAGTATCTAAGATCCTAAGATCTGGTGCTATTGAAATCAAGAACCAAACATGTAAACCGTTCATCGTCAATGGACAGAGGTTGAAGCCCTACGAAGGTGGTGACATCCCAACAACATACACATGCCATACTCTAAGTGATCCACCATATCCTTCCAATGATGTATAAGAATCGGTCGTCGAGCTAATGACGTTAAACAAGCGTTGCATGGGAGGCAACCCATGGTTTTCTTATTTTCGTACTTTTTATTTATTTATTTTTTACTTTATTTTGTTTATTTTATTATTATGTCAGTACTAACGATTTAATGTTTTATGTGCTTTCAGGACTTGTTTGTTAACCTTGTACAGAATGCAGAACCCCGATGACATGCACGTGGCCTTTAGAGACGACGCACAGAGAGAGCGCTACTATGTCCACATGAGACGCCCTATGGCTCCTACCAGGTACTCTGACCATGACTACATGGATGCCTTGGGGATAGAGCCAAGCGTCAGATTCTTATGCCATCAACTCCAGTGGGACCAGTTTGACGACAGGAACAACACTTACAGGAACTTGACTCTTGAGTTCCTCAGCTCGTTTCATCATGACCCTTGGGCTGGACCCGATGGATATGCTGTTTTCAGGTTGTTCGGGATTGACTACTCCATCTCTCACAAAGAGTTTGGTGATTTACTAGGTTTTCAGACTACTCCTGATGCTATTCCAGAGACACCGATGGGGTATTTTATGAGCAGAGAAGTGGAAAAGTTTTGGTCTAAAATCTCAGGTGGAGGGAGCCAAGATCCTTCCACCCAATTTTCTCAGGTAATCCACAACCCTGCGTTAAGGTACTTCCAGATGATTCTGGCGCATTCTTTCCTAGGTTTGCCAGATACAGAGACTCTGCTGAGTGAAGAGGAGATTTTCCTACTATTTTGTGCGACTTAGTCTCGCCCAGTTGCTTGTGGCAACTTTCTGTTGAAGGGCCTTGCTAGTGTTGCCAGATCATCTGTAGGCATCATACATGTTGGTGGGATTGTTACACAGATAGCTACTGCATTGGGTTTGTCTCGCAAATTATTGCACCTCAGGACCTTCTGCTGCTACACCACCCTGGATGTTGACTTTTGTCTTGACAGAGGACTGATGAGGAGGGCCTCTTTTGAGCCCAACACGTTTAGATTACTGATCGACGACAAAGTGATACATCACTTTACATTACCAGACCCGCTGATGACCAGTGTCCACGACCCTGCTAATTGGAGTTATGCTTTAGAGGGTTATGGAGAGACTGTCGAAGAGCCAAAATCACCTCCCGCCGCTGAGTACACTCCTACACCTATTTCTCCCTGAATTACTGTTATGTCTAATAATATGTCTCTGCAGCCGCCTGATCTACAAACTCAGATTTATGAGCTCCGTAAGGAGACTGCCCTGCTAAAGCAGGAAGTAGCGGACTTGGAATTACAGATTCAGGTTTCTGATCTCACTCATGCCTCAGAGGCCGATGCTCTATATCAGGAGATTGAAGAGCTTCGGAGGGAGATAGTTGAGATTCGTGGATCAAACTAGGAGGAGAAGCCTACCACATGATTCGTTCTACACTGACGATATTACCCTAAATATATATATATATATATATATATATATATATATATATATGACAAAAATATTTTCATTTTTGTCTTCAAAAAAAATATATGCAAGCCTCATGCCTTGAAAAAGAGAAGAAAACACTATCTAGACCCCCCGAAGACCGAAGGTGCAAAGAGGGCCCAAAGGAGGATTAAAAATCCAAGGCCCATCAGGATTTAGCCTTGTGGCGGGCGCCACAGGCCCATGGCGGGCGCCATGACGTTCTCCCCTATTTCGGGGCTGAACATTCATTTTCACCATTTTCATACCTTCCATCTTCAAAAACCCATTTTTATAAGTTTCAAAAAACCCCATTGAACCCCATTAAAACTCCCCAATTTCCAAAATACCCACCATCCATAAAACCTATCCAAAATCCATTTTCATTTTCATCCACCACAAACCATAAAAATCAAACCTTTATCATTTCTCCCATAAACCATTTTCTACCATTTTTCACTTCCTAAGGAGCAACAACAATGGAGTTCAATGGATTTCTTCTTCGTGATGGAAAACCGGGTGATAGGCAAAGGAAAATTATTCAGAGGCTTCAGAGTCGAGAAATTCTCTCGACTAGGTACGTCGATGATAACTGTCTGTATGCTTTGGGTCTTTATCATAGTGTTTTTAATTTATTAGATTTTTTAGGCTTGCATAATATTTTCGTTAATCAGGAACCTACCTATGAGAGGCTGACAGTTGAGTTTTTAAGTTCATTGATATACACCGTCAGTCCTAACACTGCTAGCACAGTCGGTACTGTTAATTTTAGACTGTTTGGAATTGAATATGAATTCAGTACCAACGAGCTAGCAGGCTTGTTAGGAATCCCTCATAGGGAAGGTGCGATTTGTGAGGCACCTTTGGATGCGGAATGGTCGGCCGAGGTATTTTCCTTCTGGCAAAGGCTTTCAAGTACTTCAATAAATTCTTTTGAAGGAATACTTGCGTCGGCCATTCATAACCCGGACATAAGAGTTTTCAGATATCTTTTGGCATGTACTATTTTTGGCCGGGAGAGTCCAAACAAGGTAAATGCTAGAGAACTCCTATTTTTGCAAGGATGCCTCACTAGTACCCATATCAATCCGGTCCCGTTTATGCTTGCACACATGGCTTTACTTACTAATAAAACAGGACCGATTGTTTTTGGAGGGCTTGTTACGTCTATTGCTCGGGCTCTTGACCTGAACAATGAGATAGCTATACTTGAACCACTTCCTCCTCGCACAATTAATTTAAAATTTCTAAAAGACATGAAATTGTGCCGAACAAGGAGAAAAGGTGGTTATGAGTTGATGGTTCATGGGGTAGCTATCCCATTTGTTGCTTTACCTTGACGTAGACGTACTGATGTACGTAATGAAAGGAACTGGACCTATGATCTGAATGCTCCACCTGTTTTGGGTCCACTTCCTCCTAATATTCCAGATGGGGAGGCACATGACACTGATGAAGAGTATGATCGGAGAGAGCAGTCTCCTATACCTCACATGTCCCCCCATCGTCCTTCACAGTCACACACCGCACCATCTTCCTCTAACCCTGTTGCAGGTGCTGCTCCTGGATTCTATGTCACTGAGGAGATGTGGCGTGATATGACAGCTAGAGAGGAAAGGCGAGACGACCTTCTCTCTACTATTTCACAACAACTGATGGACAACATGAGCTTCATGCAACAATCGCGATTGGTTTCGGATCGTGCTTACAGCAACGTTTGTCGTACCTTGCACGATATCACATTAGAGCAGGACCGTCAGAGAGAATTCAACCGCCGGCACTACCAGCTTATGGAGGCCACTCAGGGTTCCATCTTAGGTAACCTTCGAGAGGTTCAGGGTGCCCAGGCTGCCTTATCGGCACGACTTGACCGGAGGGACCAGCATCGCAGTAGATCCCGTCGTTCCAGACCATCACAGCAGGACGGCGAGGGCACCAGTGCTCCTCCACGGTAATTTTTTCAGGTTACCCTCCTTATCTTATTTCGAAACATTGGGGACAATGTTCGATTTAAGTGTGGGAGGGGATTTTATTGCTTTCTGTCATTTCCGTTTTTAGTTATTTATTTCATTTCAGTTATTTCCCTTTTCAGTAAGTTATTTAGTTTAATTTTCTTAGATAATGCATGAGTCTGACGAGTCACCAGTATAGTGTATTTTTAGTACATCTTCATTTTTTCCATTTCCTTAGCCTTACCAGAAAAATTTTAAAAAGAAAACAATGTTGTTTCACATGTTTTTTGGGCTTTGAGACAGGTTTAGATTAGGATGTGGTGACTTAGGTCAACTTTTTGAAACATCAGCACCATTTTAGCACCATAGACCTCTTGAATATATGAATCACTCATAAACCCCACCACCATGGCCTTTATTATCATTTAAAAAATTGTCCTAAGTAGTTTATTCTAGCAGTCAGCTCCGGCCTAAGCATGCTCTACGTAGGGGGCCGATGAACATAAGTGAATGATCCAGTGCTAATATAAAAAAGGCAAACTCTGGGATAGGTGACCCTCACAAAGTCATTTAAACCGAAAAAAAGAGAAGAAAAAAAAATTTGCCACAAAAAGAAAAAAATTGCAAGTCACCTATTGTTAGTTGATTCAGAGGTATCTGGCACTGAACTTGATAGGGCGGATTACGATCCGATCCCCCGCAGCTACAATTAGGTCAAATAAAACAGGTTTACACATGCTTATGTGCCAGAAACCTTATGTTATGGATCAGAATCACTAACCGGTCACTCTACTATGAAGCATGTACGGATAACGGGCTTAATGTGATTGCGCCTGAATGAAAAGGACACAAAAAGATGAGAAGATAGGCCTAGGTATTGTGGGATGACATGGAGTGGTTAATATAGGATTGAAGTTTGTATTTGTGTTACTATGGTACCCTTGGTTCACTTAGTTAGTACCTATCACTGCATCCTGACTTGAACTTAGAAGCCCTTTAGCCCAAAAACACGTGTTGACACCATTTTTTCTTGAGCTTTAATGTTTGCTTGAGGACAAGCAAAGGTCTAAGTGTGGGAGAATTTGATCACACTAAAATTCACCGTATTTCTGACTCCGATTTCGCATGCATTCTTAGCTTTTATAATTATTTTGTTATGTTATTACTTTGTTTTTCTTTATTTTCAGGTTTTTTATGTAATCGGGGCTTAAATCGAGAAAAGGAGCGAAAAAGGAGTGGAAACGGACAAAAACCTAGAAATTCAGCGTTTTACACTTACGACATCCACCGTGGCGGGCGCCATGGGGTCTGCCATGACGTGGCCATGTCTCAAGACCACTCCTCAACTGCCAAGACCCACGATCCCCACTCTTTCATTCCCCATTGGTCCTATGACGGGCGCCATGACCTTGTGGCGGGCGCCACAAGGCAAAAGCAGTTCCCTCCACTTTTTAGTGGAGGGGGCATCCTGGTATTTTCCTGCATTTAGTTTTCCTATAAATAGGACCTTAGATTTTCGTTTTTCTTCATCCAAACTTAGATTCTCTAGGAATATATCAGTTTTAAAGCAGTTACCATTCCACATCGGGGTGTTTCTGCAATCGAGTGATCGAGTCTGTATCTGTCTGTGTGATCGAGTTTTGGAGCACTCTGGGAGGAAGTTAATCCTGCCGCCATTTTAATTCCAGTTCGTATTTTATTTTTCCGCATTGCTTTACTTTTATTTATTTTCCGCATTGCTTTACTTTCGTTTATTTTCCTGCACTCGCTTTACTTTCGTTTATTTCTCGCACTCGCTTTAAATTTATTTATTTTCCGCACTCGCAGTACTTTTATTTACTTTCCGCACTCGCACTACTTTTATTTACTTTCCGCACTTGCACTAATTACTTTTATGAAAAATTATAAGAATAACTTTTACTTTACCATGTCTAACTAAATCTATAAAGGTTAGAATGTAAGGATCGTAATTGAACCAGTAATTCGTACAATTGTTCGTGGAAACACTTAAGGGCTATCTTATCTTTCAATTCAAGTAATTGTTTTTAACTATTTCAAAAACAGCCAAAAGCGCTTTGTCTAGTTTATTAGGAGTTTTTAGATTAAAAAGAAAAGAGATTTTAAAACGATTTTCGGACGCGTTATGAAGTTTAGAGTCTGGTTCATAAGAACCTCTTTTTGCTAAGAAATCCAGGTTAAAATACTTTTCAACTTAGTTAAGATACTATATATCTTAAAAATAGGTTTACTACTCTAACGCAGTACGCACCTTTTTATCAGTGACAATAGGAGGGGTTGATTAGAGAGTACAACTCGATTCTGAATACGTGAAAGCGACAGTTCCTGTTAAATTAGTTCTTTTCAAAGGAGATTGCCCATAAGTAGTTCCATTAACAAGTACCGGATTATCTATTGATTACGTGAATTACATTCGAGCCTGTCTTTTATTTATTGTTTAAAATTATTATTTTATTTACCATCTCACCCTTCTTAAAACCCTTATATCTAGTTGCCTTAGATACACACCATAACAATAGGTACGATAGATTGACACTTGGTCTCTGTGGATTCGACAATCTTTTATATTACTCTGACGTGTTCGTACACTTGCAAAAAACACGCATCAACGATCATCAAGAGGTGAAGGACGATCACATAGCATGAGACGGCTGCTAAATATCACAACATAGGACAAATTTCGGATAGAAACGGGTTCCAATAATGGAGACTCCGCTGGGGAAATGATAAGGGACGATCATCAAAAGGTGAAGGACTATCACCTGGCAGGGGACGGCTACCGAAAGTATTATGACATAGGACGAATGTCTGATAGAAAATAAATAATTTCACTGGGGATTTGCTGGGGAATAGTAAACACGGACGAGTGTTTACATCCCAGAAATGAAAGGTATAAGTGTTTGACATCGTGTATAGATTAAAGACGCGGACGAGCATCCTTAAGACTATGATACGGACGAGTATCGGTAGAAACAAACGCTGACGCATGTTCAGAGATGATGATACAGATGAGTACCAAGTGGTTAACAAAGAACACAGACGAGTGTTGAATCTGAGGGGAAATAAGTGGTGTATACAAGATACGGACGAGTATCTGTATGAGTACAGATAAGCATGAGTGAGACACAGATGAGTGTTCAACTTGCTGGGGAGGATATGACATGGACGAGTGTCAAAAAGTGACAGTGTATAAGTTATGAACTTATGAGTGTAAAAGATATTCTGGCGATCTGTGGGGATAGGATGACACGGACGGGTGTCGAAAGAAGTGCATTATAAACAAGTGTTTGGTTTACAACAAGTGTTTAGGCAACCATGCTGGGGAATGGTGACACGGACGGGTGTCCAAAGAGAGTGTATAGATATATCTGCAAGGGATGATATGAGATGACACGGACGAGTGTCGAGAAGAGTATATACGAACATGTATTTGTGAGTGCAAAGGGAACGCTCCGGCTTTCTGCTGAGGAAATATGAGATGACACAGACGAGTGTCGAGAAGAATATGTTATGTATAAATATCTGTTTGTAGAGAGTGTTCTGGTGACTTTACTGGGAACTGATGGTACCGACGAGTGTCAACAGGAACGTGTATCTGTATTTGTAGGAGTGCAAAGGGATGCTTTGGCTTTTGAGGGGACTGTGAGTCTTTATATACATTGCTGATGGGGTAATGGTATTTACAGGTGACTGGTTCGAACCCGACTTGTGATTATGCAATATGTTTGATTTTTGCCGTAATGCTCCGTATTAGACGGAATGCTACGCTCTGAGAGGAAATATGATGTAAATGTTATGATTATGCAAAGATACCGATCCGGGATTCGGATCCCGCTACTGTGAAGATCTCCGACTGATATGCTTGCAAGGATATCCCAGCTGGGGATGAGATCATTGGTAGATCTGATACAGATGACTCTGCTTGGGGAATTAGGTCACCGATAGACCTATCTTGGTAAGGAGGAGACCAGCTGGGGTTGTGGAAGCTTTCGTCACTTTGTTGTGCGGGAAATTCAGACATTGCTCTTCTGGGAGAGGCTGGAGCTCCGTGGGGAGATGGTTCCCTGTCTAGCACTTGGCTGGGGAAGAAAAGATCACTGAACGATCTTCCTAGAGATTTTTGTGGGGATCCTGCTGAGGATGATACTTGACAACTCAGCTGGGGATATGAGCACCTTCTGGTACTGCTCTGAAAGATGTGCTGGAGAAGTGATGCCTGGCAGCTCTGATAGGGAGAAAGCATTTCCAGTGCTGTTTGGAAGATGTGCTGGAGAAGTGATGCCTGGCAGCTCTGATGGGGAGAAAGAATTTCCAGTGCTGTTTGGAAGATGTGCTGAGGAAACAACGATTTGGCAGCTTTGCTGGGGAAAGCCTTTCATGCCCCAAGTTGTGCTTTGAACACCTGCAATCCTGTTATGACAAAGAAATGCACAAGTACCCCGAGGTGTCCCTTACCGGATTCCATCATAGGAGTTAGATATTCCTGAAGTAAGCACATTATATTTCCTGTAAGCATGTGATTAGCAAGGCACATCTGTTTTTATGCAAACGTTATATCAAGGATATCGGACATTTTGCAAATGAAATAAAATGTACAAGACGAAGTGTGACCAAAAATCTGATTTTATTAATTTGGACGCCCTGAATTGGCAAATACAGTCAAAGAAACAGATCCCCTGAAATGAGGAGATTGTTACAAAATTGAGAAACAAAAAGGTGCTGGCAATGTTGACGACGCTTTAATGAGCTTCCCTTTTGCTATGACTCGTATGACCTTGACGTTCTTCTTATCCTGCTTTCTGAAGAAGGCTGATTCTGACCGATGCTTTAACCTTTCGAAGCTTGTCGTGTTGCAAAGGATACAGACGAATTCAGAATGCAGTTGTTCGCTTATTCCCTTATTTTGCATGGATCGCCCTTTCGGGTTTTCAATCCACCGGGATACCCATTTTTTCCTGAGTTGTCCAATGCAGCTTTTCAACTCAGCGGGTGTACATTTTTTCTTTTTACTTTCCCTTATTTTTGCCCAAGTCTTTTATTTTGTTTTTGACTCGCCGGGATGCCCTATTTTTTCCTGGACTTACATTCTGTTTTTATGTCCAGCAGGTCATTTTATGCGAAGTATTTTTTAACTGCATCTGAATTCACAGGGGACAAGAAATCTTCACCATCCATAGTAGTGAGCATCAGTGCTCCACCAGAGAAAACTTTCTTTACTATGAACAGACCATCATAATTCGGAGTCCACTTGCCCCTGTGGTCTGTATGAGGAGGAAAGAGTCTTTTCAGCACAAGATCTCCTACTTGGTATTCCCGAAGCTTAACGTTCTGATCGAAGGCTTTCTTCATTCTTTTCTGATATAACTGCCCATGAAAGATTGCAACTAATCTCTTCTTTTCGATCAGATTCAGCTGATTGTACCGAGATCGGACCCATTCTGCTTCATTCAACTTGACATCCATAAGTACCCGTAACGAGGGTAATTCAACTTCAACAGGTAGGACTGCCTCCATACCATACACAAGCTGATACGGTGTTGCCCTAGTGGACGTTCTGATTGAGGTACGGTACCCATGCAAGGCAAATGGTAGCATTTCATGCCAGTTTTTGTATGTGACCACCATTTTCTGCACAATCTTCTTGATATTCTTGTTAGCTGCCTCAACAGCGCTATTCATCTTTGGCCTGTAAGGAGAAGAGTTGTGATGTTGGATTTTGAAGTCCTGGCACAGTTGTGCCATCATTTTGTTGTTCAAATTGGAACCATTATCAGTAATGATTTGCTCGGGTACTCCATACCGATAGATGATGTCTCTCTTCAGGAATCGGGCTACCACTTGCCTGGTGACATTTGCATATGAAGCTGCTTCGACCCACTTGGTGAAGTAGTCAATGGCTACCAGGATGAATCTGTGGTCATTTGAAGCATTCGGCTCAATCTTCCCAATCATATCAATGCCCCACATGGCAAAGGTCCAAGGTGAAGACATCACATTCAAATGATTCAGAGGCACATGCACCTTATCTGCATAAATCTGGAATTTGTGGCACTTTCTGGCATAGGCACAACAGTCTGCATCCATTGTGATCCAGTAGTAACCTGATCTTAGCAATTTCTTAGCCATTGCATGTCCCCCAGCATGGGTACCGAAAGATCCTTCATGCACCTCGTGCATCAACAAGTCTGCCTCTGTCTTATCAACACATCTGAGAAGTACCATATCAAAGTTGTGCTTATATAATGAACCATCAGCATTCAGGAAGAAACTACCAGCCAACCTTCTTAATGTCTTCTTATCATTGGATGATGCCCCATGTGGGTATGTTTGATCCTCCAAGAAGCATTTGATGTCATAGAACCAATGCTTATCATCTTTAGCACTGTCTATTGAGAATACGTATGCTGGTCTGTCAAGTCTGGATACTGAAATCCGAGGCACAAAGTTGGAAGCTTGAACTTTGATCATGGATGACATGGTAGCCAAAGCATCTGCAAACTGATTTTCATCTCGAGGGATATACTCAAGCTTGACTGTGGTGAAGAAAGTCAGTAATCTCCTCGTATAATCCCGGTATGGAATCAGATGCTCATGGTGAGTGTACCATTTGCCGTTGGTTTGATTGATTACCAGAGTTGAATCTCCGAATACAGTTAAAGTCTTGATCCTGAGGTCAATGGATTCCTCAAGACCCATGATACAGGCTTCGTATTCAGCTTCGTTGTTAGTGCAGTTAAAAGTGAGTTTAGCCGAGAAAGGCATGTGAACTCCTTTAGGTGTAATAAGTACTGCACCAACACCACGACCATTCATATTAACATCCCCGTCGAACATCATTGTCCATTCCTCTTCTGGGTCAGGCCCTTCAGTGTGAATAGGCTCTTCATGATCTTTTGCTTTTATGAACATGATGTCTTCATTAGGGAAGTCAAATCTCATGGGCTGGTAATCATCAATGGGTTGCTCAGCCAGATAGTCAGATAGCACACTGCCTTTGATGGCTTTCTGAGATGTGTACTGAATGTCATATTCTGTGAGAATCATTTGCTATCTTGCAACCCGTCCGGTAAGTGCTGGCTTCTCGAATATGTACTGGACTGGATCCATCTTTGAGATCAACAAGGTAGTGTGGGTCAACATATACTACCTTAGTCGGCGAGCAGCCCACGCTAAAGCACAACAAGTTTTCTCGAGCAGTGAATAACGTTGTTCACAGTCGGTAAATTTTTTGCTTAGGTAGTATATTGCATACTCTTTTCGACCATACTCGTCATGCTGGCCCAGTACACACCCCATTGACTCTTCTAATACTATCAAGTACATTATTAGAGGTCTTCCTTCAACTGGAGGCATAAGGATTGGAGGTTCTTGTAGGTACTCCTTGATTTTGTCAAAAGCCCTTTGGCAGTCTTCATTCCACCTGACCGTTTGTTCTTTTCTTAACAACTTGAACAATGGCTCACAGGTTGCTGTAAGGTGAGATATGAACCGTGAAATGTAGTTCAATCTACCTAGAAACCCCCGAACTTCTTTGTCAGTTTTTGGTGCAGGCATCTCTTGAATGGCTTTGACTTTGTCAGGGTCAACTTCAATTCCCTTTTCGCTTACAATAAATCCCAGCAGCTTACCGGATTGCACCCCGAATGTGCATTTGTTGGGGTTTAGCTTCAGTTGATACTTTCTCAAACGCTTGAACAGCTTGAACAGATTTACCAGGTGGTCTTCTTCTGTGAGGGACTTGGCAATCATGTCATCCACATAACATTCAATTTCTTTGTGGATCATGTCGTGGAATAATGTTACCATAGCCCGTTGATAAGTGGCACCAGCATTCTTCAGTCTGAATGGCATCCCCTTATAACAGAATGTGCCCCAGGGTGTGATGAAAGTTGTCTTCTCCATGTCTTCAGGTGACATCTTGATCTGATTATATCCTGAAAATCCATCCATGAAGGAGAACACCGAGAACTGAGCCGTATTATCGACCAATACATCAATGTGAGGTAAAGGGAAGTCATCCTTCGGGCTAGGTCTGTTCAGATCCCGATAATCCACACACATCCGTACTTTGCCATCTTTCTTAGGCACAGGTACAATGTTAGCAACCCAGGAGGGTAACTAGTTACAGCAAGGAAATCGGCGTCCCACTGTTTTTGTACCTCTTCTTCTATCTTCATGGCCATATCCAGACGATTACGGCGCAACTTCCGTTTTACTAGAGGACAGTCTTCCTTTAGAGGCAGCTTGTGCATAACAATGTCGGTATCCAGACCTGGCATATCTTGATAAGACCAAGCAAAAACATCCACATACTCCCGAAGCATGTCAATAAGTCGTTCCTTCACTGAATCTTGCAGACGGACCCCGATCTTCACTTCTTTCAAGTCTTCTTCGGTACCAAGATTAACTGTCTCAACTTCCTCCTGATTAGGAGTGATAACCTTCTCCTCTTGCCTTAACAGTCTGGCTAGCTCTTCTGGTAGCTCATAATCTTCTTCAACCCCTTCATCAGCTTGATTAACCGGATTGTCAAAGTCATACGAAGTCATAGCAATGTCGTTGTCGGTGCGGTCTGGAGGGCACTCTCTGCAAGGGTTTAGATTTGTTCATTTTAGTGATCAGTTTTATCTTGCTTAGAAAAAGTTAAAATGAAGTTTATTATTTTGAAAAACATTGCCATTTTATTTTTGTACAAAAAATGAAAAATGAAAAACAGTGAGCGAGAAAAAAGAGACTCATTTGCAAAAGATGTCCTGATATTCATTAATTGATCGTTTGCACAAAATATAAGATGGCCCGATTACAAAAATGAGCCCTGACATCTTGGGCAAAATGTAGGACTTGATGCATGCTTAAAGACAGGAAATAATAATTACTCTGCAGGAGTAACTCTTATAATTTCCTGGGAAGACCAGTTTGAGACTTGGTTCCCCGGGATTCTTGGACGTATCCAGTTTTCCAGGTTGCGTTCATCTTCTTCCTCGTCTTCCAGACTGTTCACAGCATCCGGGGTAAGCATTCCCCCGCTGACAAATTTGGGGTCCATTGCAGCCTCTGGTTGATCTTGTCGAGTTGGTCTGTAACCCAACCCGAATCTGTCTTCTTTATTTTCAACTGGCAGCAGCTTGCCCCAGCCTTGAGCGGTACCTTCCTCAACAACCTTTCGGGCCTGTTGATATGAAGTGATGGAAGTTCCAGATACAACATGTCGCTCCCGAAGATTTGCATCCCGGTACAAGCGCGAACGGTCGGCGAAGGGAACAGTGAGAACACACAGCCGTGAACTCACTGGAGAATGAATAGAGTCGCCAGCTAGGCATTTTTATCCCGGAGGAAAGGCAATGCTGCATAGACCTAGAAAAAGATGGATAAGACGGTTTGCGAACCAGAGAGACTGAGAAAGGGGGTTGGTTACAACCTGGGAAGGTATTAGCACCCAGATTGTCCGCCGTACTCGACGGGATCCACGCTTAAAAGATTTGTGTTTTAAAGGGGTAGTGTCAGTGCAATTTGTGTATAGAAGAGCTGGAAAAGGATGTACAGGTGTCAGTGTAAAAGAAAGTGATGTGTGATATGTACAGTGTCAGTGTAAGGAAAGAGTATGCTCATGATCATGAGGCTAAGAGAATAAAGCTGGAAAGAGGGGGAATATACAGAGACTTTTGTTCGATAACTGTTAAGTTATGCCTACGTATCCTCTCGTGCAATGAGGAAGTCAGAACACCGTAGTTCGACCCAAAGAGACTGAAAGATGAATTGACTTGTGAACTGCTTGCTTGTCTATGCTCAAGTGTATGACCTGTCTGGCTCAGGTGCTTACTGTCTTGCATTAGACGGAAGAAGCAAGTTCTCGATTGTGAGTGAGTATGATGAGAAAAGAATCCCGGAGGAGACGATTATTGTTTGTTTTTTTGTTTTCAGTCTTTTATTGCTTTTGAAAGTTTGTCATGGGATAATGAGCTTAAGCCTAAACCAATGGATTTAGTAAACTCATCACATCTTCCCTCTGATTAGGGGTAATGAGAATACCTTAAGTGTGAAGTCAGATTCTCACACTTAATCACCTTCGGTGTAGGATTAAGATCATTAACCTACTTGTGATTATTTAGATGTTTTTGTGGTTTTTGTTTAGTGTTGAGTAATGAGGTTAAGCCATAATCAGGGATTAAACAGACCCATTACACCATCCTAAAAGAAGGATGATAGATGAGAATGTTTAAGTTGAGAAAAACTCCTCAACTTAATCCATGATTAGGGATTAAACCCATGACAAAACAAGCCTTTATTAAATGGATTTTAGATTAATGGTATGATGATGAAGTGTTTTTTATGATTTGTAAGACAACTTGAGGGGGACTTGTCCATTAACACTAGGGTTAGTCCTTCTTAACCACTTAAGGAAGAATTAGAACCCTAATGCAAGGCCCAAGTTACAAGTGTGATGTCTTGATGATTATTAGATGAATTGATTAAGAGATTTAAACACCTTAAGGGTTTAATACTTAGGATTAAAGTTATACACTCCATCCTAAGAGAAGGATGCAGGCATAACCCTAACCACAAAGTCTTAAAGCCTTTAGGGTTTAGTCCCTGATTATGAGGTGAGAAGAGAGGACTCAAAGAGAGACACAAAGGTAAAACTAAGAGGGGACTAATCAAAACCCTAATCATTGTCATGCTTGGTTGATCCTAAGGTTTGTGAGGTTTACAAGGAGAAGTCTTCAAAGGAGCCACCAGGAAGCAGATGAACAGGATCAAGAAAAGCCAAGTGACTTGCTTCATTCAAGAAGTCAAGTCACTTGAAGAAAGAAAGTGGGAAGAAGAAGAATGAGCAAGCTCAATCTCAAACACAAATAGAAATGCAGCAATGGATGCAAGAGAGATGAAAAGAAAAGTTATGAGAAGTGAAGGCAAATTCACTTCCCAAGTTACTTACCACCTGAAATGTTAGAAAGAAATGCAATGCAATGCAAGATGAGATGAAATGGTATGATGCTTAACAAAACCAGAAGCATGTTGATGATGATTATGATGTTATGAGATGCTACAAGCATGAGACAAGGCATGGAGATGCTCATACAAGATTATGAATGCAAATGGTACAAGCTTAGAAGCATGGATACACATGAAAAGTTATGAATCATACAAGACAAATGACATGGCAAATATGCAATGCAATGATCAAACATGCTTTCTAAATGTCTTAAGATGCCAAATGAATCATAAGAATGCACAAAATGCAAAGACAAGTCATGTTATGCAAGGAAATGCAAGAAGGGTGCAAATGAAAGTCCAAATTAGGGTTTATGAATCAAACATCAAACACAAACCAAAAACAGAAGCAAAACCCTAAAGTAAAAATGGAAAATGGTACCCAAAGAAACCCTAGACCTATAATGAACCACTGCCCAAAGGGGAGCTCTCAAATCTCAACCAAACTCAAGATATGAATTTTCTAAGTTATTAGGGTTTTTTAGGGTTCTTAACAAAGTAAATGCCAAACAATTTGAAAATGCAAGAACAATTCATGGCCTTTTTATCCTTGAAAATACATGCTAAACACAAAACAATGCAAGAAGAATCAATGTCTCAACCTTCTCCAAAAGGCAGAAATGAATTTTCAAACATGTGATCAAAATAATGCATAAAAAATGATTTAATTCAATGAAAAATTCTTAAAATGCATCAAGATCAAAAAAGAAATTTGGTTTGAAGGTTAGACAATGTTTCTAAATGTCTTAGAACATTTCATGAATTTTTTTGTAATTTTTAAATACCTAAAAGTATTTTTAATTAATTAATTCTCATTAATCAATTAAAAATAATCTTTTAAATATTTAAAAATACTTTTTTAATGATAAAAAAATAAAATAAAAATATTTTTGTGTCATAAAAATTAATAAAACCTTAAGGAAAAAGTTTCATAATTTTTAAGATTTTTTTGCTATTTTAAAATAATTATGCAAAACAAATGAAAAAGAAATGAATTAAAATGAATTAAAATAAAAGTCAAACAAATGGAAGGATGAGATTGATCCTGGTTTTAAACATGTTGACTGCGCGCGTGATCTGAGGGTGGAGATTCAAGCTGGCCAGATTAATTATAAACTTAATCAATTAAGGTAATGACGTGGATTAGGGTTAAGTGAAGCAATCCAGGCCATTGAATGCACGCGGGAATTGACCAAGTCAGCTCATCCAACGCTCAGGATTCAAACTCTCATTAATGACTGGATTAAGCCCTAATCACTCTCAGGCTGCCGGAGAAGACTTCCGGTCGTCTTCTCCGGCCAGCTCCTCACCTGAAAACTCACCAACTCCCTCAAAACGCAATGAAAATGAAAACTAAGCACATAGAAATGAACCCCATGATCTCCTGAATCAAAACCCTAACCCCAAACAAATTTATTCTTCATCAATCGCATGAATCGAAGGCAAACATTTTTAGGGCAAACCAGTTTCAGAGTCAAATTAAATGTTCAAATCACAACCATTTCAAAAACTAAAAGCACCAGGATGATCAGGACAACACAAAGAACAAGTTTGTAACAAGAAAAACAACTTCTGGAAAAATAAATTTCAGGCTACCTGAGATTCGAAGCTTTCAGTTTAGGAACTTTCTGGCCACCTCTCTTTGTGCAAGCTGCTCCACTTGGTCCCCAGAAGATGTTTGAATGCTCAAATGGAGTTTAAGTTGGCTTGATGATGAGTTTCGAAAGCTCCTGCTTCAGTTCAGTCAAAAATGGCAATGGAGATTCTGGCACTTTCAGGTCATGGTGAATGAAGGTTTGAGGTCCTGATGATGAATGGAGAAGGTTAGTGGTGTTTGTTTGTGTGTTTGTGAGCTAGGATGAGAGTTTCGAATGAAACTGCAAAATGGAGTGAGAAATGGCTATGGAGTAATCTGGCTGTTTCAGGCTTGTGCTTTGGGTGGTTTCTACTCAATGATACATGGTGAGTTGAATGGAGGAAAAGGTTTTTGTGTTTGCAAGCTGTGGAGAGAAATTCGAAAGCTTATGCAAAATGGAAGGTTTTTGTGAATGTGTTGAATGTGTTGGTTTCAGCCTTTTTTCTTCTTATGGCTAGCTTGCAAATTGATAACATAAACAAATCTGATTGGCTGGATGATGTGACTTGTGCTTTTGTGATTGGTAAGTTTGCTTTTGCCAAAAGTCAAAAATCTTGTAAGAGAAGCATGGGCTTGATACTAGCTTGGTACAAGGCTAGGTCTGGCGCAGCATGGTGAGTGTGTGAGGCTGACTTGATTCAAGGACCAATGCAGCAAGTTGGTGAAGCATGATCATGAGTTTTGCAACTTGGTTACTTTATGGATTTTCATGAAAAATGCCTTGTTACATGAACTAAGCACATGTGATCTTTGGTTCAAATCTGATTTTTAGAAGTTACATGATCATGTTAAGTGCATTAGAAGCCCATATGGTGACTGAATTGGCCTTGGAAGGAGAATTTGCAATTTTTGCCTTTGGTGCATAACTTGAAAATCAATGATTTTTGCTAACTTTGCCATACCATAACTTTTGATCCAAAAAGAATTTGATCATGTTCTTGTACTTTTTGAAAAGGGAAAGATGAGATCTACAACTTTCATGACCAAAGTTTTTCCATTTGAAGCCTTTTTGGATCAAGAATCAAGGCTTGAAAAATGACCTAAAATGATGCATTCTTGAAAAGTCAACTATGCCCAAAAAGTCAACATTTGCAAAAACCCTAAATTCTTGATTTTCATGAACTTCAACCTTCTTCCATGATCAAATAAAGATCATATACACTCAAAATGATGAAGATCAACCATTGGTTGGGTCATTGGGGGCCTCAGATGCCCTGATTTTGCACTGACTTGTCTAGAAAAGTCAACTCTTGATCAGATGACTTCCCCATGGAATTTCTTCATGAAAATTGATATGTATACTCCCTATACCATATAGAGATCAATGGAAACAAGAATGACCAAAAAACTTGGGGTTATGGCCTCTGAAACCAAAACCCTAATTTTCAGTCAACTGTGCAGTTCAAACTGGCTCTGCATCCACTCAAACCCTAGCTCTTGTGATTCCTCTGCATTTTTGACTTTGAGGAGATGGAGTATGATATAAGAACACACATGGACCCCTTTGAGTTGATTGGTAGCCTTTGGAGTGGCCCAAGAGGCTTTGGGATTGCTCAGATCACAAACCCTAGGTGCAGATGCCTTGAAAACTATGCAGTGAATCAAAAATGAGATGTGGGGTGATATGATTGTGTTTATGCATATGAGAATGATCACAAGCCATGGTGTGAATGAGTGGGGGCAAATTTGGGGTGTTTACACAACAGTTGCTTCATTGATGTTATGGACCTCAAACCCCTGACTCATGGTCTCATGGATCTCCCCATCCATTTCTATGTATTTATAAGTAGCCAACTGGCTAACAAAGATATCCTCCTCCCTGTAGATGGTGATGATTTGGCCTTCCCACTCGAATTTCAACTTCTGGTGAATGGTAGATGTAACAGCGCCAGCGGCGTGAATCCAGGGTCTACCCAACAAACAGCTGTAGGCCGGCTGTATGTCCATCACGAAGAAGGTAGTTTTAAAGGTCTGTGGGCCAATCAACACAGGTAGATCAATCTCTCCAAGAACTGATCTCTTAGAGCCATCAAATGCTCTCACCACCAAGTTACTTGGACGCAATGCGAAACCATCATACTCTAGCTTCACCAAGGCTTTCTTTGGGAGAACATTGAGTGAAGACTCAGTGTCCACCAGCACATGAGAAAGAACAACACCTTTGCATTATATGGTGATATGTAAAGCCTTGTTATGGTTGCGTCCCTCCGTTGTTAAATTAGTTTCTAACTGATTAACAGTAATCTCTTCCGGCACGTATGCTGCGTGCAGGACCTTCAACAATGCCATCATGTGGGCTTCGGAACACATTAACAACGATAATATAGAGATTTTGGAGGGTGTCTGATGAAGCTGATCCACCACTTTGTAATCACTTTTTTTTATTATTCTCATGAACTCGTCCACCTCTTGTTCAAAAGACGTCTTCGGAGTTTCTTTAACAGTTGGCTCTTCAAGTACCACATTCTTCCCTTTTGCCTTAGCAGCAGCTTCTGCTTCAGCATTGGGTCTCGGTGTTTGTGAGGCAAAAAGGCGTCCGCTTCTGGTGAAGCCTCCGCCTCCCCCAACATTGTCAACTTTTGGTGAAGAGGTTGATGAATCTAGAGTGATTTTCTTCCCTTCGCAGTAAAGATCAGAGCCGTAGTGCCAAGGTATGTCATTACTGCTTTCATAAGGAACAGGTCTAGGTACCGTAATGGTAACTGGACTGATTGCTGCAGCGGAAGGAACCGTGATGGTATGCGGATCGTAATAGATCGTGACTGGAGATCTGACAGGAGGTGTTGCAGTTTATTGTTGGAAATTGTTGTTGGGATGAACATTTGCTGGGTCATAATAGATCGTGACCATTGTGACATCTTCATTAGAGTTTGCTGGTGTTTTAGGCGTTTCCGTTGATAAGATGGGTGCTGATGTTGTAGAAGTAAATGTTGTTGAACTCTGATCTTTTGAAATAATGGAGGGAGTAACTGCTGGAGTTGTTGAAGAATCAGTGGGAATGATAGTTGTTACTGTTGTAGGAGGATCTATTGTTGCTGAAGGGAGGATTGTTGATGTTGTAGGAGATTCCATTGCTGCTGGAACAAGAGTTGTTAAAGGTGCTGTTGAAGTAATCTGCAAAGTTCCATCTCTAATGAGGCCATCTATGCCAAACCTTAGCTGCTTACAACCATTAATAGCAGTCTTGCACGATTCGCAGCAGGCCCCACAGCCCGGGAACACTTTGGCTTCTTAAAAGTTGAGCCTTGACTTCTGCCAGTGGTGTTTGAATCTGTGCAACATTATCAATTAGTGTAGATGGTTGGTCCTCTTCTATGGCATTAATCCTGGGCCCACCATGATTAGGCATAGGATTTCTGTTAACATTCGGAGGAGGTGCGAAATTGAGAGCTTTGGAATCGACCAGATCTTGAACTTTCATTTGTAAGGCTCTACATTTCTCAGTATTGTGACCAGGTGCGTTGGAGTGAAAGGCACACCTGGCATTAGCATCATAATTCTTCGGGAGATTGAGAGGATCTGGTGGGGCCAACGTCCTTAGCTCAACCAGGTTAAGCTTCAGGAGTTGTGGTAGTAAAGCAGCATAAGGCATAGGGATGGGGTCAATCACCCTATTTGCCTGAGATGGCCTCTGTTGAAAGGGACGCTGCTGTTGGTTGCTATTGTTGTTGTTGTAAGTTCTTTGCTGCGGAAAATGAGATTGTTGCTGATAGTGATGTTGTTGTTGTTGTTGAGGATATAATGGTTGTTGTGGAACTGGAGCTGGAATAGTAACAGCTGCTATTGATCTCTGAGAATACTGGGGTCTGCCCCTGCTTGAATGGATATCATTTGTTTCACCTGCCCTTCGGGGTCCTGCAAAAGGTTTTCTGGGGTTGCTGGAGGAACTGGCACCATTGTCAGAGATTTTGCCCATCTTCAAAAGACTCTCAATTCTCTCACCAGCTATAACTACATCGGTAAAACTGGTAGAAGAGAAAGCAGCAAGTCTATCAATATAAGTTCCCTGCAAGGTGTTCATAAACATGTCAGCCATTTCTCGTTCAGACATGGGTGGCTGGACAGCAACAGCAAGCTGTCTCCACCTCTGAGCATAATCCCGAAAGCTTTCCCTTGAAGACTGAGACATGCCCATTAGAAGAGTTCTATTAGGGGCCATGTCCGGGTTGTACTGGTATTTCCGGATGAAGGCTTTGGCCAAGTCCTTCCAACATATTATAGTGGCCCTCGTCAGATGCGAATACCATTCTCTTGAAGCTCCAGTCAGGCTGTCCTCAAAATAGAACATCCATAACTTCTCATCCATGGTATAAGCCTTGAGTCTTCCTAAGAAGGATTGCAGATGAGTACGCGGGCATGAGGTACCATTATATTTCTCAAAGCAAGGAGGTTTGAATTTGTGGGGAATCCTTACCCCATCTACCAGCCCCATATCCATTACGTCAAAGCCTAAGGAATTTTGGGATTCCAAAGACCTCAACTTTTCAGCAATCTCATCTAGTCTTCTGTCATACACCTCATATCTAGCCCCAATAACAGTGCATTGTTCTTCTTGGGGATCCTCTTGCAGGATTCTGCCCCCAGTAGTATTACCCTGAACATTTCTTGGAATATTAACATCTGGATTCAAATGGGGCCCATACTCTGGTGGGTCAATACGAGGCTGCCCCCGTTCATTATTGCTGGTTCCTCCTGTCCCAAGGTGGGGTTCTTCAGGTGTCTGTCTTTCTACCAGCTCTCTCAGCCTTTCTTGACTCTGGGCTAAGCCAGTCATCACAACCATAAATTGGGTCATTTGGTTTCTCATTTCGACCCTTTCATTTACCATCTGATTTCTGACTTCATTCAGGTCCTGCTGTACCTGCTCCATCTGAATGCCTGGAAGGTTGTTACGTGTTGGGTACCGGTGTGTGCGGTTTACAGGGAACACTCTGCGACGAGCAATGTTTCCTGAAAGCACAACAAAGTGAGAAACAAAGTAATAAACAAAAACCTACAAAACAAAGAAAATATTAGTATGCAATGTAGTATGCTTATTTGTTTTCCAAGGTATCCGGTTTGGTTCTTGGTTTTGACCTTTCCAGACCTCGAGGAGATGCTTGATGATGTTGAGAGAAAGCCCACCAAGAATAAAACAAACTGATATATATTACAAATGATGAAAATACATAGTCTGTTACAAAACATGCCCATGGTGGGTCAAAAATACAACAAAAGGAAAAGTACATCAAAAGAAAAGAAATACAAGCAAAAGGAATCAGACATCCAATCCATAATCATCTTCCCTGACCTCCTTCAGGAGTGCCTCAGTCACCGAACCAGCTGGGTGCTTTGCAATGGTCATAATGAGGAGGTTCCTGGTAGCAATGGCATTGGTCAGCTTCTTATGCTTGTCTTGATCTTTAGATCTCTTTAACCCTGCTCGGAGCTTCAACTCTGATATCTCCTTCTGTGCTGCCAACAAAGCTTCCTGCTGCTTCTTCTCATTGGCCTCCAGCTGCTCAATCTTGGCTTGAGTTCTCAGGTCCTCTTGTGCACGGGCTTCGGTGATCCTAATCCACCTAGTCTGGCTCTCCTCCAGATAGTTCTCAGCTCTAGCTTTCTGAATCTTGGCCTCCTTACAGGAATTCTTCAATATCTATTCTCCTACTTTTGCTTTCCTTATGTAGTCATCTGTTCTTTCAATCTTGGTCAGATGCTCAGTCTTGAGTCTTTCCAATCTCTCAATGTCTAGACGACCATCATTCCTTTCCCAAAGAGTCTTCTTCAGAGCCACAGATAGCTGATTATTCCTCTCTTTCAGCTTTTCAAATTCCTCCAGGCTAACTGTTGCTGCAGGCTGTACTGTAGATGGTCCAGGTGTGTCTTCCAAGGTGAAAGGCATTCTGGTGATCTGAGCTATAGTACGGGACCAGTCAGAGTACTGAGCTGAATCAACATTGTTACATCTTCCAAGAATAGCTATCCCTTTTGTCTGGATGTTGTCCCAAGCCCAAGCAGCTTGCCTAACAACAGCTAAGTTAGGTTGAACTTCACAGTATAGGGTCTCTGCTAAATCCTGTCCTCTGGGTGGATGAACCAAGGCATATCCCAATTGTCTCTTAAACAGTACAGGGTTGTAGTTGATGCAACCTTTTACTCCTATCAGAGGCACATTAGGATACTGCCCACAGCTAGTGATAATGTCTTTGCCTTTGGTACTCTGGGTGCACCATCTGATATCATCTGATGTTAAGGCAATGAACCTCTTGGCCCAATTCTTCTGCTGGTGTGGGTTCAAGAAAGCATCTGATTTAGGCAGGTGTCTGAGTAGCCAAGAGTAGAACAAGGGAGCACAACATCTGACCAACTTCCCCATTTGTTTTTCATTTCTCTGATGGATGGAGTAGTAAAAATCTCCTAGCAATGTAGGCACTGGGTTCCTCAGCAGAAACAAGTGGATGGCATTCTTACTGACAAATTTAGGCTCATCTGCAAACAATATAGCCCCATATATGTTGAGGGCTAAAAGTGCACAGACTGCCCTTCATTCTCCTACTGCAGCCTTCGGGATGGCTTGACAAATCAAGAAATCCAGATGTAAACTAGGAATTCCAGCTTTTGTTGTCATGCTTTGCTCAATAAGGGCAGGCTCCAAGTACAATGCCCTTGTTATCTCTTCACTTCTGGGAGCAGTCATCTCTAGGTTAAAGGGAATCCCCCTCTGATAGGCACTCCAATCAACAAAGAAAACTCCTCCAACAGAGGTCCTATCTGAAAGTCAGGAAAGGTGAAGCACCTAAGTGGAGGGTCATAGAACAGCAAGCATGTGTGTATCATGCTTCTCTGAGAAGAATCAAGATCCATAACCATATCCAAGATACCCCCATAGTGCTCTCTGAACAGTGGGATGTGGTCAGGTGTGATAAGTGACTGGACCTGCATGATACCAGTCAATATAGGCTCAAAAAAGTGATAAGATGTGTTGCTTTTCCTTGGAACATCCATGAGTGCTGATGAAGAAGCTAAAGACAAATGCTGATGAAGATCACAGACTGAGAAGCTGGAGGGAAATCTCTGACAGACTGATGCAGGTGATGATGGAGATAGCTGAAGCAGATGCTGAAGAATATAACTGAAGCAGAGGTCTAAGCAGTAGAAGGGGTCAAAACCAAACCAATATATAATGAGGTGGATACCCTGAAAAACAAATAAACAAATGTTAAATGATGCAATGATGACATATGCAAGGGTTTGTGATCAAGAGCTGGATCTGATTATCTGTCTTGGTATAAGGCCCATGTATGTTCAAAGGTCCAGATGGAGGCTCAGAAATCCAGTAACCAGGGTGGGGGACTCAAATAAAGAGTCACATGTCCAGGGTTAATCACAAGAACTGTCCAAAGTAAAGCATTCTTAAAACAAAACAGTAACAGGGTATGATGTGGCCAAGGGTTCCTGCAAACTTATAAACAACCCACCCCTCTCACATGTAATGTTCTAGAACAAAGATCCTCAGACTTGGATCAGTTATGAGAAGTGTAAACACTTCTAACCCAAAGGTACAATGTTTACAATAACCATAAAGGATCCTCCTCTAATTCACCCCAGATTCTGAAGGTCAAAATAAAGTTCATCCAGACTTAGCAGGCTTCCCAGATAGCCCTAGCACTACAGGAAATCTGTAGCACAGAGTTCTCAAGAAGAAACCCACATCTGAACCGTGTTTCATATTCCCGCACCAGACCGAAATGGAATGGGAAAGAACATGAACCATTCTAGCCTAGGTGTCACTCAGGTCCCGGGTATAGGACCTTAATCACTCAGTGGAACCCCACCCACCAAAGAAAGCCAGATCCAGCAATGACAGTATGAAATATGCATAAGACTGTAAAGAAAGCAATAAATAAAGCTGTACACAAAGCAATAAATAAAGCAAATAAATAAACACAATTAGCACATAACACCCCAGTAAACACAAATCAAATAAGCGCTAGGAGGAACCCACAAAAAGAACCAGAAGCCTTGGTTGCAATATAAGGGTCCCCAGCAGAGTCGCCAAGTTGTCGCTCCCACCAAATGACACCAGGCCAGAAGGGGTACAGACGCGAAAGGAGAGAATGAAGATGAACTGAAAAGAGTCGCTAGCTAGGCATTTTTATCCCGAAGGAAAGGTAATGCTGCATAAACCTAGGAAAAGATGGATAAGACGGTTGCGAACCAGAGAAACTGAGAAAGGGGGTTGGTTACAACCTGGGAAGGTATTAGCACCCAGATTGTCCGTCGTACTCGACGGGATCCACGCTTAAAAGATTTGTGTTTAAAGGGGTAGTGTCAGTGCTATCTGTGTGTAAAAGCTGGAAAAGAATGTACAGGTGTCATTGCAAAAGAGGTGTGAAGTGAAATAAAGAAGTGTCAGTGCAAGGAAAGAGTGCAATGCTTAAGACAATGAGGCTTAAAGAATAATGCTGGAAGAGGGGGAATATACAGAGACTTTTGTTCGATAACAGTTAAGTTATGCCTACGTATCCTCTCGTGCAATGAGGAAGTCAGAACACCGTAGTTTGACTCAAAGATACTGAAAGATAAATTGACTGATGAACTGCTTACTTGTCTATGCTCAAGTTTATGACCTGTCTGGCTCAGGTGCAAACTGTCTTGCATTAGACGGAAGAAGCAAGTTCTCGTTTGTGAGGGAATGAGGTGAGAAAAGAATCCCGGAGGAGACGATTATTGTTTGTTTTTGGTATTTTCAATCTTGTATTGCTTTTTTTTTTGAGTTTGTCATAAGAAAATGGGCTTAAGTCTAAACCAAGGGTTAGTAAACTCATCACATCCTCCCTCTGATTAGGGGTAATGAGAATACCTTAAGCATGAAGTAAACACCTCACACTTAATCACCATGGTGTAGGATTAAGATCATTAACCTACTTGTATTTGTTTAGATCTTTTTGGAGTTTTTGTGTTTAGTGTTAAGTAATGAATTTAAGCCATAATCAAGGATTTAATGGACCCATTACACCATCCTAATAGAAGGATAATAGATGAGAACATTTAAGCTGAGAAAGGCTCCTCAACTTAATCCATGATTAGGGATTAACCTCATGACAAAACAAAGCTTTTATTAAAGTGGATTTTAGTTAATGGTAAGGTTAAGAAGTGGATTTTATGGTTTGTAAGACAACTTGAGGGGGACTTGTCCATTAACACTAGGGTTAGTCCTTCTTAACCAATTAAGGAAGAATTAGAACCCTAATGCAAGGCCCAAGTTACAAGCTTGATGTCTTAGTGATTATTAGATGGATTGATTAAAGGATTTAAACACATTAAGGGTTTAACACTTAGGATTAAAATTATACACTCCATCCTAAGAGAAGGATGCAGGCATAACCTTAATCACAAAGCCTTAAAACCTTGAAGGTTTAGTCCTTGATTATGAGATGAGAAGAGAAGACACAAAGATGACACAAAGGTAAAACTGATGGGGGGACTAATCAAACCCTAATTATTAACATGCTTAGGTATTCCTAGGGTTCATGAGGCTTGCAAGAGATCTTCAAGAGAGCCACCAAGGAAGAAGCAGGATGAAAGGAAGAGAAGCAAAAGAAGCAAGTCAACTTACTTCACTTAAGAAGATAAGTTGCTTGAAGAAAGAAAGTAAGGAGGGAACATGAATGAGCAAGCTCACTCTAATACACATACAAAATTCAGCAATGAATGCATAAGAGAGATGAGAAGAGATTGTGAGAAGTGAAGGCAAATTCACTTCTCAAAGTAACTTACCACCTGAAAAGTTAGTAAAAGGAAGTGAAATGAAAATGAAATGAATGCAAGGATGCAAACCAAAACCAGAAGCATATTTATGATGAAAATGATGCTAAGGGATGATGCAAATGTATGTCAAGAGATGCAAATGATCATACAAGCAATGAAGATGCAAATGAAGCATGAAAGGAGCATGAAAGCACATGAATGCATATGAAATGAAATGAAAGCATAACATGGAAAATGGATGATTCAATGATCAAACATGGTTCTAATTTGTTCTAAGATGTCTTATATGTCATGTGGATGCAATAAATGTCATGTCAAGTTCATGGATGCAAGCATATGCAAGATGAATGCAAGTGAAGATGAGAAATTAGGGTTATATGAACATGTGAGATGCAAAACTCAAAAACAGAAGCAAATCATAAGATAAAAAATTGAAAATTCACTCAAAGGAACCCTAAACATATACTAGGTTACCATCCAAAGGGGGAGGTCAGAAGCTAAACCTAAAGGAAGTTGTGAATTTCCTAAGTTTCTAGGGTTTTAAGGGTGATCCTCAAGGTAAAATGCCAAACAAATTGAAAATGAAAGATAAAAAATGAAACAAAAATGTTTTTAGAAACTAGAAGTCATGCATAGAACAATGCAAAAAGAATCATTCACAAACTCAACTTGGTTTAAAAGTTATGAATTTTTGAAGTTAGGGTTAGAAAATGAACAATTTAAGAACCCTAATTCAAATGAAAAATGTCAAAGCATGATCAAAACCAAAAATAAATTTGTATGGTGAGTTTGTAAATGTTTGTAAATGTTTAAGAATAATCTCTGATTTTTTTGGTGATTTTTAAATACATAAATGTATTTTTAATTAATTAATTCTCATTAATTAATTAAATAAAACATTTAAATGATTTAAAAATACTTTTTTAATGCAAAAAATAAAAATAAAAATACTTTTGGTTTCTGAAAATTAATAAAATGTTTGATAAAAAATTTCAGAATTTTTTGACTATTTTTACTATTTTTAAAAATTCGTACAAAATAAAATAGAAAAAATGAATTAAAAACAAAATAAATGGAAAGTATGCTGAATGGATGGTGGTGATTGAAATTGGGTTTGGGAGGGTTGACCTGGCGCGCATCTGGACGGCCCATATTTAAATCTCACTAAACCTAATTAAAATATTAATTAATCCTGATTAAGTGTTAATGAAGAGATCCTGGCCATTCAATGCACGCGGGAAAGATCAATCTAACGGCTCATATTTAAAAATTGCCCTAACCCTAATTAATCAAGTTAATGACTCTCCGGTGGCCGGAGAAGACCTCCGGACATCTTCTCCGGCCAACCCCTCCCCTGAAAATCCTCAAATCACTCCCCAGGCCATAAAAACATGCCAAAATCTCCAGAACTCATCCTCTAACATCAAACAACAATAATCCAGTAACATAAACAATTTATTTCACCCATACAAAGAGAATCGAAGAAGAACAAGTTTAGGGCAAACGTTTCAGAGCAACAGGAAATGCTTGTTTCTGGCTCATTTTTCGAAAATAAACACATCCCCATGATCAGGGCAACACATAGAACAACATTTTAACAAGAAAACAAGGTTCTGGAAAAAAGTTCATCATGTTACATGAGATTGAGCTTTCGAATTCTGGGCTTTCTGGCCTTCTTCTTTGTGCTTTTCCACTCCAATGAACCCCTTGATGCTTTTGGTAAGCTTGTAACAAGTTTGTATGGAGTGTTTTGAAGGTTTCAGTTCAGAGGTGATGAAAATCGTATTTTGGTTTGAGGTGGTTTCAGGCTGTTTTGATGGGTGGGAAATGATCAGTGATTGATTTAAAGGTGAATGGTAGAAGAAGCTTGAAGTTTTGTTAAGTGTGCTGAGAGTTTCGAAGAAAAATGCAAAGGGGGATGATTTTTGGTAACTTGAGAATGCTGAAGTGTTAGGCTTGGTTCTTATGTGAAATGGCTTGCATAAAGCATGTATGTGAAGCTGTGATAGGTCAAAATAGTTGGTGTGGGCTATGTTGATTGGTATGGTGCAAAATGCAAAAAGTCAACATTGGTTGTACTTTGAGGTATGGGCTGGTTCAGGCCAAGTACAAAGGGGTGTCTGGTGCAGCAAGGATTAAGGATGTCCATGGAAATCTCTTTGAGGCAAATCAGCAAGTTTGTGAGAAGTTATGGGAGGTTTTGCAAATTCATGAACCTTTGGCCCTTTTGAGATTTCTTTATGTGCAAGTCATGAAAATGTGAAATTCTTTGGGCAATTCTGAGTTTTAAGCCAAGCACTATGATGTTATGATGTGTAGAAGTCAATTTGAAGTCACAAAATAGCTTGGCATGAGGTTTTGCAAAAATCCCTCTTTGGCATGAAACATGAAATTATGTGGTTTTTGCCAACTTTGGAAAGCCATAACTTGAGTTCCAAAATGAATTAGATCTTGTTCTTGTACTTTTTGAAAAGGGAATGATCCAATCTACAACTTTCATGACCAACAATTTTTCATTTGAAGCATTTTTGGTTGAGAAAGAGGAGGTTGAAAAACTTTCCAAAAATGGAAAGTTTACATTACAAGTCATTTCCATTTTTGGCAACTTTTGGTTTTGCCCACTTTTCTTCAAATTTGTGAACTTCTAAAGACTTAAATGATCAAATAAAGACCATATAACTTCAATTTGATGAAAAATCCACTTTGGTTCCATGTTGGGGGGTCTCAGATGCCCTGATTTTGCTCTGACTTGCTTAGGAAGTTACCCAGTGATCAAATGACTTCCACTATGAATTTCTTCATCAAACTTGGTATGTATGATCCTTATAACATATTGATACCAATAGAAACAAGAATGACCAAAAAATTTGGAGTTATAGCCTCTGAAACCAAAACCCTAATTTCAGGTTATCTGTGCAGTTAAACCCTGGCTCTGCTTCCATGCTTTCCCAGTTCTTGTGATTCTTTGACTTTATTGATATTTGGAGGATAAAATATGATGATTGAACATACATGGACCCTCTTGAGGTGATTTAAGGCCTTTGGAGTGGCTCAGATGGCTCATGGATTGCTCAGATCACAAACCCTAGATGCAGATGACTTTGAACCAATGCAGTGAAGCAAAAATGCAATATAAGATGATATGATTGAACTAATGCAAATGAAAAGATCACAAGCCATGGTGTGAACTTAGTGAGGGAAAATTTGGGGTGTTTACAATAAGGGTAAATTTGGGGTGTTTACAATAAGAGACAGTAGTTATACCCTTGGATGCCAACATGCAGGTCGCCCTCAGTATCTACCGACCTGAGGATTTCTTTATACCCAACCACCTGGGAAATCCAGGATATCTCTCATCCCATAGCCCGTGGGAAGCCTTCCCCTCTGCAATGGTAATTTCAGGGGGAGGATTCAAAAAGATTATCGTCGGTTCCGTGAAAAGGAAATTCAACCAACTGATTGCAAAGGGACCAGCCCAGAACGCCACTTTGGATCCACCCAGAAGCGACTCAGTACCTATTTCCTTCTACAAGGAGGAACTGTTGGGAGGGGCACCCAACGCCAGCATCCCATTGCTCGTCCGGGCTCAGATGGCCAAATTTGACGTTCGCTGGATTTTAGTCGACCAAGGCAGTTCGTGCGACATCATGTATTCACAAATGTTCCCAACACTTCAACGAAACGAGACTCACCTAACACCTTACGTAGGATCCGACCTATAGGGTTTCAACGGTGTTGTATCTCGACCTTGGGGTTACGTCGACCTCATTGTTACATTTGGAGTAGCGGAGACTGCTCGATCCGTCCGCGTCCAGTTCCTGGTGGTCGACTACCTATCCCTTTACCAGTGTATTCTCGGCCGATCGACGTTGGCTGAACTCATTGTTGTTCCGTCAAATGTTCATCTAAAAATGAAATATACAATGTCGGGGAAGGTGTCCACCCTGCACGGCGATATCGAAGCTGCTCGTAACTGCTTTGAGGCAGTATTTAAAGGCCTCAATTCGATCTCATATCAGCTAAAGTCCTCCACCGCAACATTTCCCGACAGCTCGGAGGTACCCAGGCCTCTCCCCCAGGTCGACTCCATCGACTTAGACTGCAGGTTCCCAGACGAAGGCGAAAGCTCTCAGCAACCCTCCACTTCACTGGCCTGACCAGTCCCAGATGGTGAGTTTGAGCTAATTCCTCTGGGGGAAGATCCAAACCGATGCGTGAAGGTCGGGGCTCGCCTGCCCGACTTGGCGAAGAGACAGTTGGAAACATGTTTAAAAGGAAATGCCGACCTATTTTCTTGGAGCGCAACGGAGATTCTCGGACTCGACCCGGATGTAGCCTGCCACCACATCTCCATTGATCCATTTCACAAAGTTGTTGCCCAGCACAGGAGGAAGCAGTCGACCGAGAAGACTGGAGCGGCCGAAATAGCTGTAAAAGACCTCCAGAGGAAAACTTTGTAATAGAGGCCAGGTACACAACCTGGCTCTCAAACGTTGTACTCGTTAAAAAATCAAATGGAACATGGAGAATGTGTGTTGACTATACCGATCTTAACCGGGCTTGCCCGAAAGACGCTTATCCTTTGCCAAATATTGACAAACTGGTCGACAACTCGGCCGGTTTCAAACTATTATCGTTTATGGATGCTTACTCGGGATACAATCAAATCCCCATGGTCGTGACCGACAAAAAGCACATGACCTTCATGACCGAATTGGGTAATTACTACTATAACGTTATGCCCTTCGGCCTAAAAAACACGGGCACTACTTATCAGCACATGATGAACAAAGTTTTCCGAGCAGAAATCGGAGACATGCTTGAAGTATACATGGACAACATGATCATTAAATCTCAACAAGAGACAGATCACACTTCCCACCTTCGAAAAGTATTCGACCAAGCTCGAAAGTTCAAAATGTGTTTTAATCCTGAAAAATGCCCGTTCGGAGCTCGGGAAGGCAAGTTCCTCAGTTTTTATCTGACCGAGCAAGGAATCAAAGCCAATCCTGACAAATGTCGAGAATTTACAGAGATTCCTACGCCAAACTCTAAGAAATCTATACAATCGTTAAACAGAGTGCTCGCTTCGCTTGCTCGGTTCGTTGCTAAATCTGCCCAACACACTCTTCCATTCTACAAGCTCCTTCGCAAGGAGGCAACTTTCGAATGGAAGGACGAATGCGAGCAGGCCTTAGCCCATTTGAAAAAAGCATTATCCGAGCCTCAAGTACTCTCTAGGCCTAACAAAGGAGAAATTTTGTACCTTTACCTCGCAGTCACAAACAAGGCCGTAAGCGCACCTCTCATCCGCGTATTGCCCGAGAGCAAACACCAATTTACTTCACGAGCAAGGCCTTGCATGGCCCAGAACTGAGGTATCAGCAAATTGAAAAGGTAGCGTTGGCCCTCCTCTTTGCATCAAGAAGGCTTAGACACTATTTCTTAGCCCATACGATTGTCGTAAGAACTGACCAACCCATTAGGCAGCTGCTCGGAAGGACAGACATGGTCGGATGAATACTAAAATGGTCATTGGAACTATCTGAGTTCGACATTAGGTATGAAGGTAGACAAGCTCTTAAGGCCCAAGCCTTGGCCTATTTCGTAGAGGAGCTCACCTTCCTCGAGCAGACACCAACATCCACATCCAAGTGGACCGTTTTCTTGGAAGGGGCTTCTAGCTCGGCAGGCAGCGAAGCCGGGGTTATGCTAGAAAGTGAGGAGGGAACCATCATCAAGGTATCCTAGACTCTATCTTTCCCCACTTCCAACAATCAAGCGAATACGAAGCCTTCCTAGCCGGGTTGCGCCTAGCAGACGACCTTGGTGCAGAGGAAATTATAATCTACATGGACTCCCAACTGGTCGCCAACAAACCGCGAGGAGATTTCCAAGCTAAAAATGACAACATATCTGAATACTTATCCTTGGTAAAAAAGAAACTAAAGCGATTTTCATTTGTAGAAGTCAGACATGTTCCGCGCGAAAACGATACCCGAGCGGATATCCTGTCCAAGTTAGCAAGTACCAAGAGGAATGGGGCAATAAGTCTGTCATACAGGAGATACTCCCCAGGCCTAGCATTAGACAATCTTCGGCCCTGGTAGATGTCAATATCGCGGGAGACGCTAATTGTTGGATGACTCTGGTGTTCAATTATATGACCAAAGATGAGCTACCGACAGACCCAAAGGCAGCCAGTACCGTTCGACGCAGAGTTTTCTCGTACGTCATGGTCGAAAGAAAGATGTACCGTAGAAGTTTCTCTAAGCCCCTCCTCAAATTCGTTGAAGAAGAAAACGTGCCACACATATTGAGAGAAGTCCACGAAGGAATCATAGCATAACATCCAGGTGGGAGATCGTTAGCGCGCAAAGTCCTACGAGCAGGATATTATTGGCCAACAATGCAGAGCGATGCAAAAGAACATGTCAAGAGATGCGATAAATTCTAACGGCACGGTGACGTACACGTGGCACCTCCTACCGAGCCGAAGTAGTTATCCTCCCCATGGTCGTTCGCCTGGGGGGCTGGATATCCTAGGCCTTTTTGTCGTCGGCTCAGGTTAAAACAAATATCTCATCGTAGGCGTCGACTACTTCACTAAATGGATAGAGGCAGATGCTTTGGCCAAAATCATTGCACTCAACATCCTATGATTTTTCAAGTGAAACATCCTTGCTTGATTTGGGGTACCGCTCACCATCGTAACAGACAATGGAACCCAATTCACTGATAAGCATTTCCAGGAGTTCGTGGCCTCAATAGGAACCAAATAGCATTTTGCCTCAGTTGAGCATCCCCAAACTAACGGGCAGTCAGAAGCTGCGAACAGGGTGATCCTAAGAGGACTAAAACAAAGACTGGACGAACATAAAAAATGTTGGGTCAAAGAATTGCATAGCGTACTTTAGGCGTACAGAACCACGCCTCATTCAACAACCGGGGAATCCCCGTTCCGACTAGCCTATGGGACCGAAGCGGTCATACCCATAGAGATGCACGTCCTATCCAGGAGAACAGAATCACCTATGGACCAGGACACTAACTCTGAGATGCTTCAAGAGGAGCTCGACCTGGTCTAAGAAATCCGGTCGGGAGCTGCTCTTCGAGAGACCACCCTCAAACAAAAAATAACAGCTCGACATGACGCCAAGGTCATCAAACGAGCGTTCGAGGTTTGAAGTCTCGTCTTAAGGAGGAACCGCAAGGACTCTCGGGAGGGGAAGCTAGCCCCAAATTGGGAAGGTCCATATCGTGTCCGAGCAAAGACCGAAAATGGAGCCTATTACTAAGAAAATCTACAAGGGGAAGAGCTCGCTTGACCGTGGAACACCGAGAAACTCAAACAGTATTATAGCTAGTACAAATGTCACTTGCTCGACTCCTAGGCGACGAGCAGACGGTCCAACCCAACCTGCATGCCTAGGTACAAGCATTGCATCCCAATACTTTTTAATCATCAGGACCCCCTGATCACACTAAAATTCACCGTATTTCTGACTCCGATTTCGCATGCATTCTTAGCTTTTATTGTTGTTTTGCTTTGTTATTGCTTTGTTTTCTTATGTTTTCAGGTTTTTATAATAATCAGAGCTTGAATCGGGAAAAGGAGCGAAAAAGGAGTGAAAACGGACGAAAACCTAGAAATTCAGCGTTTTGCACTTACGGCACCCACCGTGGCGGGCGCCATGGGGTTAGCCATGACGTGGCCACGTCTCAAGACCACTCCTCAACCTCCAAGACCCACGATCCCCACTCCACAATCCCCTGTAGGGACCATGGCGGGCGCCATAGGCCTGTGGCGGGCGCCACAAGGCCAAATTCCATAACCTCCACTTTTTAGTGGAGGGGCATCCCGGTCATTTCTTGCTTTCAGTTTTCCTATAAATAGGACCTTAGATTTTCGTTTTTCTTCATCCAGAATTAGAATTCTCTAGGCATATATCAGTTATAAAACAGTTGCCATTCCACATCGGGGTGCCTCTGCAATCGAGTGATCGAGTCTGTAATCTGTCTGTGGTTCGAGTTTTGGAGCACTCTGGAGGAAGTTAATCCTGCCGCCATTTTAATTCAAGTTCGTACTTTACTTTTATTTATTACTCGCACATTTACTTTGTTTATTTCCCGCACTCGCACATTTACTTTGTTTATTTCCCGCACTCGCACATTTACTTTGTTTATTTCCCGCACTCGCACATTTACTTTGTTTATTTCCCGCACTCGCACATTTACTTTGTTTATTTCCCGCACTCGCTTTAAATTACTTTTATGAAAAACTATAAAGAGAATCTTTACTTTATCATGTCTAACTAATTCCATAAAGGTTAGAATGTAAGGATCGTAATTAAACCAGTAATCAGTATAATTGTTCGTGGAAACACCTAAGGGCTATTTTATCTTTCAATTCAAGTAATTATTTTTAACTATTTCAAAAACAGCCAAAAGCGCTTTGTCTAGTTTATTAGGAGTTTTTAGATTAAAAAGAAAAGAGATTTTAAAACGATTTTCGGACGCGTTATGAAGTTTAGAGTCTGGTTCATAAGAACCTCTTTTTGCTAAGAAGTCCAGGTTAAAATACTTTTCAAGTTAGTTAAGATACTATATTTCTTAAAAATAGGTTTACTACTCTAACGCAGTACGCACCTTTTTATCCGTGACAATAGGAGGGGTTGATTAGAGAGTACAACTCGGTTCTGAATACGCGAAAGCGTCAGTTCCTGTTAAATTAGTTCTTTTCAAAGGAGAAAACATTGCCCATAAGTAGTTCCATTAACAAGTACTGGATTATCATTGATTACGTGAATTACATTCGAGCCTGTCTTTTATTAATTATTTAAAATTATAATTTTATTTACCATTGCACCCTTACTAAAACCCTTAAAAATAGTTGCCTTAGATACACACCATAACAACAGGTACGATAGATTGACACTTGGTCTCTGTGGATTCGATAATCTTTTATATTACTTTGACGTGATTCGTACACTTGCGAAAAACACGCATCAAGTTTTTGGCGCCGTTGTCGGGGACCAATATCGTCAAATTTCATTACCCTGTAGTTATACCGTTTAGACTAAGGTTGTTACCCACCGGTCAATGCGAAAGACTCGCAGTGCCGGAAGTTTAGTAGACCCTCTAGCTGAACCTGAACGTTACGCTCGCGCACGTTTGTTTTTCCATAGGAATAGGAGAGCTATGGCCGAAGATCAAAACCGAAGACCTCTTAAGGACTTCGCCCAACCATCAAACGAGGAACCTAGTTCCAGTATAGTAAACCCCGCTATCCCAGCCAATAATTTTGAACTTAAACCATCCCTGCTGCAATTAGTGCAACAGAGACAATTTGCAGGTCTCGCTACTGATAACCCAAACCAACATTTAAAAAACTTTCTTCAGTTAGCAGACACCTTTAAAACCAATGGAGCTTCTCCTGAGGCAATACGCTTAAGATTATTTCCCTTTTCCCTCAGAGATAAAGCTCTATCATGGTTAGATTCCCTTCCACCCAATTCAATAACAACTTGGGATGACCTTAGAAAAGTTTTCCTTGCTAGATATTTTCCCCCAAGTAAGACCGCTCTTCTTCGAAACCAAATAACTAGATTTACCCAACACCAAGGAGAGTCGTTGTTCGAAGCATGGGAGAGATATAAAGAACTATTAAGAGCATGCCCACACCATGGCCTAGAGAATTGGCTAATCATCCAAACCTTCTATAATGGACTTCTTTATAACACTAAAATGACCATCGACGCTGCCGCTGGTGGCGCACTGATGAACAAACCTTACCCTGAAGCTAGTGCCCTTATCGAGGATATGGCCCAAAACCATCAATCATGGGGAGTAGAACGAGCGACAGTGGAAAAGAAGGAAGCCCAAGGAGGAATACATGAGCTAAGCTCTATAGACATGATGCAGGCTAAAATGGACGCGTTGGCCCTTAGAGTCGAACATATGTGTACAACTCCGAATACTGTAGCTGCAGTTTCGCCGAATTGTGAGATATGTGGAACGCAAGGACACCAATCCGCCGAATGCAATCTGTTAAATGAGACCAACACTGAGCAAGTGAACTATACCCAAGGGAACCCATTTTCAAACACATATAACCCTGGATGGAGGAATCACCCAAACTTCTCCTACAAAAAATAATAACCCTATCCAAAATACCGCACCTCCGAGACAACAAGGTTACCAAGCCCCTAGAACAAATCAACCTATGCAACCTGTACCACCTAACCCGAGCTTTGAGGAAAGTGTAAAAAGTTTTATCACTGCTCAAGTAAAACAAAACAAAGAGTTCATGAACCAAAACGTCCATGTTAACGAACTGATTACCCAGTTAGGAACCAAGGTTGATCAAATCATTACTCATAATAAGATGCTTGAAACCCAGATCTCTCAGGTAGCATTAAACCAAGCCCCACAGACTACACCTGGAGGACAGTTCCCTAGACAACCTCAACAAAACCCGAAAGGGCAAGCCAATGCCATTACTCTACGAAGTGGAACCGCTTATAAGGAACCTTTAAACCCTAGATTAAGTGAGCCCGAAACTTCTGAGAGGAATGAGGAAAAGGAACCAGAGAAGCCTGAAACCCCGGAAAGTCAAGAAAAAGGAGAAGAACCTAAAAATAAAACCTATGTACCACCACCGCCATACAAACCACCAATACCTTACCCTCAAAGATTAAAGAAAACCCAAATCGATAATCAATATCAAAAATTCGTTAAGGTTATAGAAAAACTTCACGTAGAAATCCCCTTTACAGAAGCCATCACCCAAATACCTTCTTACGCTAAGTTTCTCAAAGACATACTTACGAATAAACGTAGACTTGAAGATCCGAAACCCGTGGAATGTAATTCTATTTCCGAAAATAGGTTAGCAAAGAAAGATAAAGATCCCGGAAATTTTTCCATTCCTTGTATTTTGGGGAATCATGTCATCGAAAAAGCTTTTCTAGACTTAGGAGCTAGTGTGAGCTTAATGCCTTTAGCAGTTTGTGAGAGATTAAACTTAGGAGAATTACAACCTACTAAGATGTCACTTCAATTAGCCGATAGATCCGTTAAATACCCTATAGGCATACTTGAAGACGTCCCTGTTAGGATAGGTCAGCTGTTTATACCTACTGATTTTGTTGTCATGGACATTAAAGAAGATGACGACATACCAATCCTCCTAGGTAGACCGTTCTTATCGACTGCTGGAGCCGTAATAGATGTTAAAAAGGGAAAACTAACTTTTGAGGTAGGTGGCCAGAAGATAGAATTTATATTGTCAAAATTTCTTATGGCACCTGTGATAGGAGATGCTTGTTATGCCTTAGATATCATCGAAGAATGCATTAGGGAATTAGAACAAGAAGAAGAAACTGAATCTATAAAATTGCCGTCAACCCTTATTTTGGAAGATGACAATTATAAAACACCCTACATTGATGATAACCTTCACGAATGTTTATCTCTTACCCCAGATCCTATGCCTTGCCCTGTGAAACCGACCGTAAAACTTAAGGAACTGCCTAAAAACCTGAGATATGAATTTCTCGATGAAGATATGAATCGTCCAGTTATAGTCAGTGCTACCTTAAACCAAGAAGAAACCGATCAATTATTAGAAGTTTTACGTAGGTACCCCTCAGCCTTAGGATATAAGATCTCTGATCTAAAAGGAATAAGCCCATCTGTATGCATGCATCGGATTTTGCTTGAAGAAGATTCAAAACCTTCCAGAGAACACCAACGAAGAATAAATCCTATAATGAGTACTGTAGTTAAGACTGAAGTTCTTAAGTTACTAGAGGCAGGTATAATATATCAGATCTCAGACAGTAAATGGGTGAGTCCTGTGCATGTAGTACCTAAAAAGGGAGGCATCACAGTCGTGCAAAACGAGAAGGGAGAACCTGTAGCAAAAAGAACCGATGGAGGTTGGCGTATGTGCATAGATTATAGAAAATTAAATAAAGCAACTAGGAAGGACCATTTCCCATTACCATTCATAGACCAAATGTTGGAGCGCCTAGCCAGACACTCCTACTTTTGTTACTTAGATGGATATTCAGGATTCTTCCAAATACCTATTCACCCCGAAGATCAAGAAAAAACTACCTTTACATGCCCAGTTGGAACCTTTGCCTATAGAAGAATGCCTTTTGGACTTTGTAATGCTCCTGCAACTTTCCAACGCTGCATGATGTCTATCTTTGCTGACTATTTAGATGGAATTATGGAAGTATTTATGGACGATTTCTCAGTTTGTGGATCAAATTTCAAAAATTGTCTTATCAACCTTGAAAAATTCCTGGAGAGATGTGTGGAGGTAAACCTTGTGCTAAATTGGGAAAAATGTCATTTCATGGTCACCGAAGGGATTGTTTTAGGACATATAGTTTCCGAAAAAGGTATAGAGGTAGATAAAGCAAAAATAGAAGTCATAGAGAATCTAAAACCGCCGAAGACTATCAGGGAGATAAGAATTTTTCTTGGACATGCCGGATTTTACCGACGTTTTATCAAGGATTTCTCCAAAATAACAAAGCCCTTAACCGGTCTTTTAATGAAAGATGCTGAATTTATCTTCGATGAAAAATGTACTGAAGCATTTAATCTTCTGAAGCAAGCTCTGATTTCAGCACCTATAATGAAACCCCCTGATTGGTCAGAACCGTTTGAGATAATGTGTGACGCCAGTGATTATGCTGTTGGAGCCGTTCTAGGTCAGAGAAAAGACAAGAAGTTACATGTGATTTATTATGCCAGTAGAACCCTAGACGCTGCACAGCTCAACTACGCAACAACCGAAAAGGAGCTCCTAGCTGTAGTTTTTGCAATAGACAAATTTAGATCTTATCTAGTAGGAGCCAAGATTATAGTTTATACCGACCATGCTGCCATTCGTTACTTACTAAGCAAAAAGGATGCCAAGCCTAGGTTACTTCGATGGATTCTATTACTGCAAGAGTTTGATTTGGATATCCGTGATAAGAAAGGCACTGATAATGTGGTAGCTGATCACCTATCTAGGCTAGAATACCTGAAACCTGATCCAGTTCCCATAAATGACGATTTTGCCTATGATAGACTGATAGCCCAACTAGAAACTATTGAAGATGATAACCCAGACCCTCATGAGCATTTTCATAAATCCTTAGCTATAAGCAATGTACCTTGGTATGCAGACTTTGTTAATTATCTAGCCGCTGACATCATACCCCCTGATCTAAACTACCACTGGAAGAAGAAGTTCTATAGTGATGTGAGAAACTTCTATTGGGACGAACCGTTTCTTTTCAAGAGAGGTAAAGATGGCATTTTCCGCCGTTGTGTTCCAGAAGAAGAGGTAAATAATATAATTGAGCATTGTCATTCTGCACCCTATGGTGGACATGCAAGCACATCTAAGACCTACGCCAAGATTCTTCAAGCTGGCCTATTCTGGCCTACTATGTGGCGTGATGTCCATGCTTTCATTGTCAAGTGTGATAGATGCCAACGCACAGGAAATATTTCAAGACGTAACGAAATGCCGTTGAGAAATATCCAAGAAGTAGAACTCTTCGACGTATGGGGTATAGACTTTATGGGACCGTTCCCACCATCTTTTGGAAATCAGTATATCTTAGTAGCCGTTGACTACGTGTCTAAATGGATTGAAGCTATCGCCGCACCCACAAACGACACCAGAGTAGTCATCAAATTATTCAAAAATTATATATTTCCCAGGTTTGGAACACCCCGTTTAGTCATAAGTGATGGAGGATCACACTTCATATCGAGAATATTTGATAAACTTTTAAGCAAGTATGGAGTTAAGCATAGAGTAGCAACACCATACCACCCACAGACCAATGGACAAGTGGAAGTATCTAATAGGGAGATAAAACAAATCCTCGAGAAGACTGTCTCTATATCTAGAAAGGATTGGTCGCAGAAACTTCAAGAAACATTATGGGCCTATAGAACCGCTTTCAAAACTCCTATAGGAACAACCCCTTATCAACTGGTCTATGGAAAATCATGTCACTTACCTTTTGAGTTAGAGAATAAGGCCTATTGGGCCATCAAAACATTGAATTTGGATTACTTGACAGCTGGTGAGAAACGTATCCTTGACATCCACAAATTAGAAGAGCTCAGACAATCTGCCTACGAAAATGCCATCATATACAAAGAAAGAACAAAAGCTTGGCATGACAAAAGAATCATAAGAAGAGACTTCAAAATAGGCGATCCTGTTCTCCTATTCGATTCTAGGTTACGACTTTTTCCAGGAAAACTCCGTTCGAGATGGACTGGCCCTTTCGAAGTATCTAAGATCCTGAGATCAGGTGCTGTTGAAATCAAGAACCAAACATGTAAACCATTCATCGTCAATGGACAGAGGTTGAAGCCCTACGAAGGAGGTGACATTCCAACAACATACACCTGCCATACTCTGAGTGATCCACCATATCCTTCCAATGATGTTTAAAAATCGGTCGTCGAGCTAATGACGTTAAACAAGCGCTGCATGGGAGGCAACCCATGGTTTTCTTATTTATGTACTTTTTATTTATTTTTACTTTATTTTAATTTGTTTATTTTTATGTCAGGACTAACGATTGAATGTTTTATGTGCTTTCAGGACTTGTTTGCTAACCTTGTACAGGATGCAGAACCCTGATGACATGCACGTGGCCTTTAGAGATGATGCACAGAGAGAGCGTTACTATGTTCACATGAGACGCCCTATGGCTCCTACCAGGTACCCTGACCATGACTGCATGGATGCCTTGGGGATAGAGCCAAGCGTCAGATTTTTATGCCATCAACTCCACTGGGGCCAGTTTGACTACAGGAACAACACTTATAGGAACTTGACTCTTGAGTTCCTCAGCTCGTTTCATCATGACCCTTGGGCTGGACCCGATGGACTCGCTGTTTTCAGGTTGTTCGGGATTGACTACTCATTCTCTCACAAAGAGTTTGGTGATTTACTAGGTTTCCAGACTACTCCTGATGCTATTCCAGAGACTCCGATGGGGTATTTTATGAGCAGAGAAGTGGAAAAGTTTTGGACTAAAATATCAGGCGGAGGGAGCCAAGATCCTTCTACCCAGTTTTCTCAGGTAATCCACAACCCTGCATTGAGATACTTCCAGATGATTCTAGCACATTCTTTCCTAGGTTTTCCAGATACAGAGACACTGCTAAGTGAAGAGGAGATTTTCCTATTGTTCTGTGCGACTCAGTCTCGCCCTGTTGCTTGTGGCAACTTCCTGTTGAAGGGCCTTGCTAGTGTTGCCAGATCATCCGTAGGCATCATACATATCGGTGGGATTGTTACACAGATAGCTACTGCATTGGGTCTGTCTCGCAAGTTATTGCACCTCAGGACCTTCTGCTGCTACACCACCCTGGATATTGATTTTTGTCTTGATAGAGGACTGATGAGGAGGGCTTCTTTTGAGCCCAACATGTTTAGATTGCTGATCGACGGCGAAGCGATACACTACTTTACATTACCAGATCCGCTGATGACCAGTGTCCATGATCCTGCCAATTGGAGTTATGCTCTAGAGGGTTATGGAGAGACTGTCGAAGAGCCGAAATCGCCTCCCGCCGCTGAGTACACTCCTACACCTCTTACTCCCCGAATCACTGTTATGTCTAACAATATGTCTCTGCAGCCACCTGACCTACAAACACAGATTTACGAGCTCCGTAAGGAGACTGCCCTGCTCAAGCAGGAAGTGGCAGACTTGGAGTTACAGATGCAGGTTTCTGATCTCACTCATGCCTCAGAGGCCGATGCTCTACATCAGGCGATTGACGAGCTTCGGAGGGAGATAGCTGAGATTCGTGGATCAAGCCAGGAAAAGAAACCTACCACATGACTCATTCTACACTGACAGCACTACCCTAGTATTTAATTTCCTTTTATTTATCGCATTTCCAGACATATTTTACTTTATTGCAGCTTTTATATTTTCATGCACTTTGAATTCCTTATATATATACATATTATGCACTAATGTTAATTTTTCTTTTTCTTTTTTGATTTTTAATTATTTTATTTTTGTCGTGCAAAGAAAAAAAAATATAAGACAAAAATATTTTCATTTTTGTCTTCACAAAAAAAATATGCAAGCCTCAAGCCTTGAAAAGAAGAAGAAAACGCTATCCAGACCCCCCGAAGACCAAAGGTGCAAGGAAGGCCCAAAAGGAGGATCCAAAACCACAAGGCCCAGGAATTGGCCTTGTGGCGGGCGCCATAGGCCCTGTGGCGGGCGCCACACCGTACCAACAACAAGTACGGGGCTGAATCCCCGTTTCCACCATTTTCATCCCTTTCTTCACCAAAAAAACCCATTTTTACAACCTTCCAAATCCTCCTTGAACCCCATTAAAGCTCACCCATTTCCAAAATACCCTCCATCCATAAAACATATCCAACATCCATTTCCATTTTCATCCATCAAAAAACCAAAAAATTCAAAACTTTATCATTCACCTCATAAACCACTTTTCTACCATTTTCACTACCTAAGGAGCATATTAACAATGGAGTTCAACGGATTTCTTCTTCGTGATGGAAGACCGGGCGAAAGGCAACGAAAAATTATTCAGAGGCTTCAAAGTCGAGAAATTCTCTCGACTAGGTACGTCGACGATAACTGTCTGTATGCTTTGGGTATTTATCATAGTGTTTTTAATTTATTAGAATTTCTAGGCTTGCACAATATTTTCATTAATCAGGAACCTACCTATGAGAGACTGACAACTGAGTTTTTGAGTTCTTTGATATACACTGTCAGTCCTAACACTGCTAGTACTGTCGGTACTGTTATTTTTAGACTGTTTGGAATTGAATATGAATTCAGTACCAATGAGCTAGCAGGTTTGTTAGGAATCCCTCATAGGGAAGGTTCGATCTGTGAGGCACCTTTGGATGCGGAATGGTCGGCCGAGGTATTTACCTTCTGGCTAAGGCTTTCAAGTACTTCAATTAATTCTTTTGAAGGGATACTTGCGTCGACCATTCACAACCCGGCCATAAGAGTTTTTAGACTTCTTTTGGCATGTACTATTTTTGGCCGGGAAAGTCCAAATAAGGTAAATGCTCGTGAACTCCTATTTTTGCAAGGATGCCTCACTAGAACCCACATCAATCCGGTCCCGTTTATGCTTGCTCATATGACTTTATTTACTAACAAAACAGGACCGATTGTATTTGGAGGGCTTGTTACGTCTATTGCTCGGGCTCTTGGCCTGAACAATGAGATAGCTACACTTGAACCACTACCTCCTCGCACAATTAATTTAAAAATTCTGAAAGACATGAAATTGTGCCGAACAAGGAGAGAAGGTGGTTATGAGTTAATGGTTCATGGGGTAGCTATCCCATCTGTTGCTTTACCATGCAGTAGACGTACTGATGTACGTGATGAAAGGAACTGGACCTATGATCTTAATGCTCCACGTGTTTTGGGTCCACTTCCTCCTAATATTCCCAATGGGGAGGCACATGACACTGATAATGAGTATGATCGGAGAGAGCAGTCTCCCATCCCTCACATGTCCCCCCATCGTCCTTCACAGTCACACACCGCACCATCTTCCTCTAACCCTGTTGCAGGTACTGCTCCTGGATTCTTTGTCACCGAGGAGATGTGGCGTGATATGACAGCTAGAGAAGAAAGGCGTGATGGCCTTCTCTCTACTATTTCACAGCAGCTGACGGACAACATGAGCTTCATGCAACAATCGCGATTGGTTTCGGATCGTGCTTATAGCAACGTTTGCCGTACCTTGAACGATATTTCATTAGAGCAGAACCGTCAGAGAGAGTTCAACAGCCGACACTACCAGCTTGTAGAGGCTACTCAGGGTTCCATCTTGGGTAACCTTCGAGAGGTCCGGAGTGCTCAGGCTGCTTTATCAGCACGACTCGACCGGAGGGACCAGCATCGTAGTAGATCCCGTCGTTCCAGACCATCACATCAGGACGGCGAAGGCACCAGTGCCCCTCCTCAGTAGTCTTTTCCAGGTTACCCCCCTTATCTTATTTCGAAACATTGGGGACAATGTTCGATTTAAGTGTGGGAGGGGATTTTATTGCTTTCTGTCATTTCCCTTCTTAGTTAATTTCCTTTCAGTTATTTCCCTTTTCAGTAATTTATTTTTCTTAGATAATGCATGAGTCTGACGAGTCACCAGTATAGTGTCTTTTTAGTTCATCTTCATTTTTTCCCATTTCCTTAGCCTTACCAAAAAAAATTTTAAAAAGAAAAAATGTTGTTTCACATGTTTTTTGGGCTTTGAGACAGGTTTAGATTAGGATGTGGTGACTTAGGTCAACTTTTTGAAACATCAGAACCATTTTAGCACCATAGACCTCTTGAATATAGGAATCACTCCTAAACCCCACCACCATGGCCTTTACTATCATTTAAAAAATTGTCCTAAGTAGTTTATTTTAGCAGTCAGCTCCGGCCTAAGCATGCTCTACGTAGGGGGCCGATGAATATAAGTGAATGATCCAGTGCTAATAAAAATAAAAAAAAAAAAGAAAAAAAAAAGAAGGCAAACTCTGGTATAGGTGACCCTCACAAAGTCATTTAAACCGAAAAAAAGAGAAGAAAAAAATTTGCCACAAAAAGAAAAAAATTGCAAGTCACCTATTGTTAGTTGGTTCAGAGGTATCTGGCACTGAACTTGGTAGGGCGGATTACGATCCGATCCCCCGCAGCTACATTTAGGCGAAATAAAACAGGTTTACACATGCTTATGTGCCAGAAACCTTATGTTATGGATCAGAATCACTAACCGGTCACTCTACTATGAAGCATGTACGGATAACGGGCTTAATGTGATTGCGCCTGAATGAAAAGGACACAAAAAGATGAGAAGATAGGCCTAGGTGTTGTGGGATGATATGGAGTGGTTAATATAGGATTGAAGTTTGTGTTTGTGTTACTATGGTACCCTTGGTTCACTTAGTTAGTATCTGTCACTGCATCCTGACTTGAACTTAGAATCCCTTTAGCCCAAATACACGTGTTGACACCATATTTTCTTAAGCTTTAATGTTTGCTTGAGGACAAGCAAAGGTTTAAGTGTGGGAGAATTTGATCACACTAAAATTCACCGTATTTCTGACTCCGATTTCGCATGCATTCTTAGCTTTTATTGTTGTTTTGCTTTGTTATTGCTTTGTTTTCTTATGTTTTCAGGTTTTTATAATAATCGGAGCTTGAATCGGGAAAAGGAGCGAAAAAGGAGTGAAAACGGACGAAAACCTAGAAATTCAGCGTTTTGCACTTACGGCACCCACCGTGGCGGGCGCCATGGGGTTAGCCATGACGTGGCCACGTCTCAAGACCACTCCTCAACCTCCAAGACCCACGATCCCCACTCCACAATCCCCTGTAGGGACCATGGCGGGCGCCATAGGCCTGTGGCGGGCGCCACAAGGCCAAATTCCATAACCTCCACTTTTTAGTGGAGGGGCATCCCGGTCATTTCTTGCTTTCAGTTTTCCTATAAATAGGACCTTAGATTTTCGTTTTTCTTCATCCAGAATTAGAATTCTCTAGGCATATATCAGTTATAAAACAGTTGCCATTCCACATCGGGGTGCCTCTGCAATCGAGTGATCGAGTCTGTAATCTGTCTGTGGTTCGAGTTTTGGAGCACTCTGGAGGAAGTTAATCCTGCCGCCATTTTAATTCAAGTTCGTACTTTACTTTTATTTATTACTCGCACATTTACTTTGTTTATTTCCCGCACTCGCACATTTACTTTGTTTATTTCCCGCACTCGCACATTTACTTTGTTTATTTCCCGCACTCGCACATTTACTTTGTTTATTTCCCGCACTCGCACATTTACTTTGTTTATTTCCCGCACTCGCTTTAAATTACTTTTATGAAAAACTATAAAGAGAATCTTTACTTTATCATGTCTAACTAATTCCATAAAGGTTAGAATGTAAGGATCGTAATTAAACCAGTAATCAGTATAATTGTTCGTGGAAACACCTAAGGGCTATTTTATCTTTCAATTCAAGTAATTGTTTTTAACTATTTCAAAAACATCCAAAAGCGCTTTGTCTAGTTTATTAGGAGTTTTTAGATTAAAAAGAAAAGAGATTTTAAAACGATTTTCGGACGCGTTATGAAGTTTAGAGTCTGGTTCATAAGAACCTCTTTTTGCTAAGAAGTCCAGGTTAAAATACTTTTCAACTTAGTTAAGATACTATATTTCTTAAAAATAGGTTTACTACTCTAACGCAGTACGCACCTTTTTATCCGTGACAATAGGAGGGGTTGATTAGAGAGTACAACTCGGTTCTGAATACGCGAAAGCGACAGTTCCTGTTAAATTAGTTCTTTTCAAAGGAGAAAACATTGCCCATAAGTAGTTCCATTAACAAGTACTGGATTATCATTGATTACGTGAATTACATTCGAGCCTGTCTTTTATTAATTATTTAAAATTATAATTTTATTTACCATTGCACCCTTACTAAAACCCTTAAAAATAGTTGCCTTAGATACACACCATAACAACAGGTACGATAGATTGACACTTGGTCTCTGTGGATTCAATAATCTTTTATATTACTTTGACGTGATTCGTACACTTGCGAAAAACACGCATCACCCCCTCACACACGAGGGAGGTAACTGTTGCACGGACGAATACTCAAACGAGTCCGTCGTTGCCTAAGTACCACGACCAGGAAAAACCCCAACTCGTGATGGGACGTTCAAGCCATGGAGCCCGAGCCATAATCTTGACTTGCGCATCGCATCGGAGCAAGCCTCCTCACATCTGTTCGGTTCCCCTAACCAACAGATCATTCCTTCTAAAGAGCATTACCCCCTATTCAAGCAAGTCCTCATATTTCAGTACTTTGGCATCACACCTAAATTTGCATATATAATACAGCCAAACAAGTGTCGAGCATAAAATACTTAGTGAAAAAATCATACATTCAAGATAAAGGTCCTCTGACGGACGAGCAATTATATATAACAATAAAAACACTGCAGAAATAACAATCGACCGCCAAGGTCGGAAATTGTGATTAAAAGGTTGTGCCCCCAAAGGGACGACTTGTTCAGAATTACATTAAATGAGGACCATGTTCCCGAGAAAATTCTAAAACACGTCACCTCTTTGTTTCCTCTTCCTTGGCACCGACCACCCAATGGGTTGCCCGACTACCAAGCTCTCTTGCTCCCCCAGGGAAAACCGTTTCATCGAGCGAAGTAGTATTCTATCAACATTAAAGACAATTCCGAGCAGCTAGCCGCCTTTAAATCATCACTTCTTCGACCAGAACCAACAACTTGGGGGTTTCTGTTTCGGACTGGCCCAATTTTCAGACTCGGGCCCAATCCATCTTCTGGCCCCAGACGGCCCAATAACTCTTTGGCACCCAATACATCCTCAGTCCGCACGGAAAGTTCCTTCTGACCGGCGACTAGCGCCACCGATCATGATTTAGACCTAGCAAGGGTCAAATCCTCCAGGATCAGCCGAGGAATGCTTTCCCGACAAGCCCTTTTCTCGGTATTAACGTCATCCGACCAAGGTCTCGTGCGAGCAGTCCAAGCGTCACTCCAACGGCTAGTTTCTAGCAGTTATCTATTATTGAGGTATCCACGATCCAGGCCCAATAATAAGGACCAATAGCCATGCGCTGAGCGTATTATATAAACCCTCTCATATGAGAGGGTCAAGTATTCAATTCTCACTCTAAAATCTCGTACTTTCTCACTCTTTGCTCGGTTTCTTACTTTAGTATCAGAGTGCCTTACAGGTATTCCCCCTCCTCTCTCCATCAACCGTGCTTCAACCACGCTCGACTTCATCCACATCGGATCCTGATCTCCAAGTACGATCAAACAACAACAACAAAAACAAAATCAATAGAATCCTTAAATATTAAATCTCAACAACATAAATAAAAACAAAAACAAAAACAACAATAACAACAACAAATACAATAATAATAAAAATAACAACAACAAAATCAATAGAATCGTTAAACATTAAATTTTAACAACAACAACAATAACAAAAAAATAAAATCAATAAAATTCTTAAACATTAAATCTCAACAACAACAATGAAAACAATATCAAATATTTTACTTAATACAATAATAATTAACATTAATAAGTTATATTCAAACTTTCTTAACTAACATTAAACATTTTTAACAAGGAATTAGTAGAAAAGAGATTAAATTAAAGAACTAACTTTGAAATATCTTTCTGCTCTTGCAATCAATTCGAGATGATAGTATTGTACTTTATTTCACTACTTTCATTATCATTATTTTCATTATGTTAAAGTTTACATTTCATCACTTTGCATTCAAGATGGATAATTGTGCATTCATGTTCAGATTGGCTACTGAGAGTTTCACACAGATCACAGATGTTTCATGTTAATTTGATGAGTTGACAATATTTTGACCAATGTTACTTTATAAATTGGCGACAAGGATTCGTTATTTTTTTTAATCAAATAGGACAAAAATAAAAATATAATATCAAATACGTCAATTTTCCCCTCAACTCTTAGCTCAACCGAGATAATAGATAATACAAAAATTAAAATATATTAAATATCACTACTACAAAACACGCATTCAACAACGCCATGGTCAACACGGTTTTTCCCTACACCGTGGTGACATATTTATTTATTTTTTTGATTAATAATTATTTGTATATAACAGCGGTTACAGAACCAACCGTTGTGATACAATCTAACTTTCATCGGTTTGAACCTCAGCGCCATAATATATTTTATTCATTTAACGTTAAGGCCCACCTTTTCTTTTTTATTTATTTTAAAAAGGGATATCACTACAGTTTTTCTGGCTAACCGTTGTGATATATCTTTAATAAATAAATACTTATCTATACAGATGATATTGTTAACCGTTGTGAAATAGTTTACTCATATATAAGCAAATTAACTTTCACTAATTTACAGTAGCGTCGTTTCCTTCACATCGAAACCCTAAAACCCATTTTTTTCTTTTCTTATACACCATTAGTTGTGAATCTTGTGCTTCATACATTAATACATTCTTCTTCTTCCATCTATTTTTAGATATTTTCTATTATCTCGTTTGTTGTATGTTGTTGATGTTGATTGTTCTTATTTTGTAAGATTCTTCTTCACTACCTTAACAAGGACCATACTTTGGCTATGGTACATAATGTTTGCATAGCTACGGGAAAAAGTATAAGAAGCATGAAGTTATGATGGAAACATCATCCACCTTGTAATTATTCTTCATAGTTTCACAAACAAGATGTTAGTAAATGAAGAAACAATTGTGGCAGAAAACTTTATCTAGTTTTAAAAACAATAAAAAGAAATATAAGAAGTATGAAGCTTTTTGGAAGATTTTTCCTCCTTATATTTCTTCCTCACTGCTTTTCAAACTAGATGAACATCATAATTAATTCATATTCCGATATTATATTGATTAAAAGTTACGTCCTAGAAATTAATAATATAACTCTTTCGATCTCTGTTTACTCTTCACTGGATTATGTTGAAGTTTGATGTGTTTCCTTCCAGGTTAAGGGGATGATACATGGTGATGATGTTGGTGGTAGAAAATGTAATATATGAGTTAATAAGGTTCATATGGTTTGTGTAGCAATGGAAATAATACAAGATGTATGAATCAGTGTGGAAACTTCATCCACATTGTATATTTTTCTTGATTGCTCCATAAACTAGATGAACTTCATAGTTCCGTGATTATTTTCAATAATAGGTGTGTTCTTGAAATACATTTATTTAAATTTATAATGATGTTGTTTGAGTTTATTATATTCTAAGTAGATCGTTTGTTTCACTAACCCTCACTTAAAATACATTCATTTAAATTGACATAGATACTTATAATATACAAATTAAGTTGTATTTGAAAACCAACTTATATGAATCAATGTTTCTGAATCGCACGTGTTTCATCATTCATCTCACGTTCTTTTACACACGAGTGTGAAATGCATGATGAGACGAATGCAATCAGAAAACAACAATGGTTTGTTTAAGTTGGTTTTCAAGAATAATTTAATTTTCAGATTATAAACTTCTACTTCAATTTGAATCCATGTATTTCTTTTTTAAAGTATATGGAAAACAACAAGGTTAGTTTGTTATCAGTGTTGTTGTAGCTAGATAATGTATATCGTGAAATTTTGGTTTTTGTCATTGTTGTCGTCTCGTTACCTACGGTGATGGTCCGAGTGCGAGTAACTAATTCCTATGATGGGGATTAGGGAAGTGTTATCTATAGTGATGATAGCTATTTTTGTTGTGCTCTATTTCAGTTGTATACCTATGTGTTGTGAATTGATGATTGTGGTGTTTTGTTGTGGTAGTAGTTGTCTTGGCATTATTATTGTTGTTTTGGATTGATTGTAGAGTTGCCGGTTTTGGGCAAGGGAGTGATTGGGCAGGTGCGAGAGTATATCTAAGTAATTCTATTGAGTATAATTTTCAAGGACGAAAATAATATAAGTGGAGGAGAGTTGTAACACCCCGATTTCATAAATTAATTAATAAAATAATTATTTTGAATATGGTGGTATATTTGGTATAATAAGTAAGAGAATTATTTTATTTAAATAATAATATGATAGTGAGGTGGTATTATTAGAATATTATTATTACATAAATAAAAATAACAAATTGGAGGTCTAAGGGGAAAGGTAGTAATTTGGTTATGTTATGAAAAAGAGAGAACACTATATATTTTCTCATTATCGTGCTTTTTGACGAAGAATAGAGGGCTCTAGGGAAAAGGGAAAAGAGAAGGGAGATCAAGGATCGTCGAGCTCCAAGGTCAAGGGTTTGTGAAGCATTGCTCAATTTCGAGGTAAGGGGGGAAAGGGTTTTATATTGGTGATCTAGCATAGAAGGGTAATTGGGAGTTTCTTACTCTCTTAGGGATTGTATGTTATTATTGGTTGTGATGAAATTATGATATGAGTATGGATAATATGATGATTGATTGTGTGTGTTTGGAATTTTGATGTTGAATTGCATATATATATATATATATATATATATATATATATATATATATATATATATATATATATATATATATATATATATATATATATATATATATATATATATATATATATATATATATATATATATATATATATATATATATGTGTGTGTGTGTGTGTGTGTGTGTGTGTGTGTGTGTGTGATATGAAGATTGAGTTATGAATGTTATTGAAAATGGAGAAGATAAATAAAACCTAGAATTTTACTAATTTGATTTGTAAAGGTTAGACTAGGTGATTGATTAATGTTAGAGGCATAAAATAGTATTAAGCACGATAATTGGATTGTTTTGGGTGCGAAAAGTGAAATAAAATGAACTGAATTCGGACTGGTGTGAGATCCATAGCAGGTTGGAAGTCTTAGCGAAGAGAGCGATTTAAAAAATCGTAGAGCTCGTTCAGCGAGCGAGGGAAAGTGAGAAACCCGAGAGTTTCTCGCTAAGCGAGCAGAGGCCTCGCTCAGCGAGACCTGGAGCGTGATAAATTATATATTATTATTATTTTTCTGAAAATTAATGAAACACTTATCTAATTTCTTTAATAGTATCTAGGATTGAATATGGTGTAGCTGGGACAATGTTCGTCCTTTTAGTTTGAAGATAGTACTTATGAATACTTAAAAAGAATCTAATGAGATTGTGTTAATTATGTGTAATGACTCTTATATTGACTGTATGATTGGTGAATGTGAAGATCAGGAGGATTGTGTCATGAGTGGTTTTGTTCATGTATATATATGTTGATGTATGTGTAATAGAGTCTTGCATACACATACATGTGGGTGGAATAATCATTTCTCAGATGGAGCGTAAGTGGTTATTCGGATTCATTGTGAATCAATGGATGTGGGATGATCGTGTCTCATTAGGAGCGTAAGCGATGCATCCGGGTTCGAATCGATGAACCATTGTTGAAGTCGGTACCGCATTTGCATTGTGTCATCGAATCACTTTGCATTTTATTGAATGAATGACATGTGAAATATGATATGTGATATATGTTGAAGGATTGTCTGAGAATACCCTTTAAGATGTTATATGCACCGTTAAAATTATTGAATTGTTTTCTCACCCCTTTGTTGTTTGGTTGCGTCTGTGCTTCTTCGGAAGTACAGATGATTCAGGTACATTGAGTATGCTCGGAGTACAAGTTGTTCGATTGAGTCCTAGGAGTCGCTCTGATACGTAACACAGGAAATGAGGATATTTGTTGTTTATTTATTCTTGTTAGTAATAGTTACATATCATATTTTGTTGAAACTTATAAATCAAGAGAATTGATGAATATTGTGGAGGTTTGGCGAATTGTCGTATGATGAATAAAAAGATATTTTTCCGTTGTTTTAATGAATAACTGTAATTGTATCTCTTTTGAAAAAGGTAGCATTCCACTTTTGATAAAAACTCTGACTTTTCTTAACAAAATAGTTATTTGATTTAATTGGGGAAAAATGGGTGTTACATTCTCAGCCTCTCCTTTATCAAAAGTGCACACAACTTTAGAGCCTATCGTATCTGCAGATGAGGCCCCACCACCTGTGAATACCTTATATTTCCTAATGTAACAAGAGTTACCTTTAAATGCAACAAGTACCCCATCAAATTTATCAAAACCTGCCCCCCATTTCCACTTTACTAAAACTGTCATTTTCACAATTCAAAAAAGCCTGCTCCGAACCTCCTTAATTATCATCCTTTGGGCAAAAGACCTCCCTCCCAAACTCCCCAATCTCCTTTACTCCTTCGTCTTCCCGGACCGGAGAAAAAACCTCCATCTCTGATTCAACAAAACAACCTCTGATTTCATCATCAAAACTCCCATTGAAGAAACCATGTATAATCGTAATCAAACCACCCTGTCATTACATGGCCTAATAACTTGAAACCACTATTTCCACCATGATTCTGCTTCTACAATCAAATTGTGAATTTTGCCTTCTTCCGATTCTTCTAGTAAAAAAGATTTGAACCCAACAAAGTAACTTTTACCGAGAAATAACCTTCAGTTTTGAATCCCGTTTGCACATTGTAAGACATGTCCGAAGATATAACAATTCCTACATAAGCGTTACGAAGTTTTTCTTTCAGCGTATCCTCTGAAAAGTACTCGAGCATTGGCTTCTCAACATCAACTAGCTCCAGATGTCCTTTCCCTACCGTTTCCGCAAAATATCTTGAACCAACTCCACCTTGAAAAAACTTTTCCCTATTCGCAACCATAGGTTGGTGAGTGAACTGATGATGGAGTCCCACTTTTCTTTTTCCTCTAGCCTCCTTATCCTCAGCTCTCCCACCCCTACTGAATCTTGATGGGTTTGCATGTATATTCCTTCCATCAATGTGAATGTTATCCAACTTAATAGCAAGAACTCTCACATTTTCCACATCTCTAAACCTAGCAAAATCGAATCTCTTCCCAAGTTTGTTCCTTCTCGGTGGTATCACTACCTCTACTACATCACCAACACAACCAAACAACTCGAAAATGTCCTCTGATTTCACCCTATTTGGAAACTCAGAAAAAAGATAGAAGATATCATAATGCCATCAACAACCAGACAACTCGCTCCCCTTAGGGTGAACATCCCATTTTGGTGCTATTTTCCGAAATCCCTTCCTTGTAGTCGTTTTCCACTCCATTGAGAATCCAACCATCAAAACACTCAACATAAACAATCACCGATACACAACCTAAAGAACAGAACACCACAAAACACCCACCCAGAAAATTCACCGTGTAAAGGTCCCTAATTCGAAAATTAGGAATTTAAATCGAACATCACTGTGAATTACTGTGTGAAATCCATGGTGAACCTCAATTAATTCACTTGGATCATGATTGAAAGGCCAAGACGAAATATACAGAAAAAATAAAAAATAAAAAACTTTTTTTCTTTTAGTGAGGGATAAGAGCTTCTCTCTAGATAGTTTTTAACTATAACTCTAATATTTAGGAATGCTATTATTATCATTATACTATTAATTGTTTAATAAAACATTTTGAATAAAATTAGTTGAGCGGCATGTATATAGTAGTAGTACATGATTGTTTTGAAGGAACATCATACATAAATAGATAGGTGGCATGGCATGTTAAAACATTCTTTGCTTATTATCAAAAGAAAAATTTATAAGAATTCTGATTATTGAATGGCTCGAAACGTTTCTCCGCAAAATACGCCTACTTGCCGCCTCTTTTCTTTCCTGTCAATTGTTATCTTCAAATCACCATTCCTCCATCATTTTCCTCTTTCTTTCTTTTTTCCCTCTTCTTTCAAAACTTACTCTTTATTACAGTTGATTTGATTTCCCTATAATTAACCACTTCACTCATACACATGCAACTTCAACACTCTACATATATCAACATTATTTACTTTTACCTATAAGAGAAAAAAAAATCACTAGCCAACAACATTTTGACCCTTAATCATAATAAAATCATATACCTTATTTATATTAAATAATATTATTATTTTGTATAGATTAATAAATCTCCCCACTCTGCAGTTGTGTTTATTTAATTAGTCTTTGCCAATTATTCATATTATTTAAATAAACTCTCTCTTTCTTTCTCTCTCTATGTTGCGTATGGAATGGAGATGTGAAAAGTCAGCGTCTCTCTTTTCTTCTCTTTCTATAAACTCATCTTTCTCTTTTTCTTTTGTTTCTTTCTTATTAACAACACAACAATCAGTTTCAGTTTGAAACCTGTCCCCTTATTAACTTGCTATTTCTCTTGTTTCTTAATACCCAAAATATCTATATATGTGCTTGAAAACATGAATGAGAAGAAACTCTTGTTTTTCATCTAACTATGTGTAGTAGTAGTATCTTTGTGTCATCAACAACAACTATGGACAATTACCAAGGTGATTTAACTGACATAATCAGAGCTACTTCTACTGCTACTCCTGCTCCTGGAGCATATAGTACAATCACTTCATCATCATCTTCTGAACCTCTTTTACAGCATCATCATGATAATCATCAGTGGCATCCTCATCCTCATCATCAACAAATGAGTTTCTCTAATTCTATTCTTGAAGATAACAGATCAGAAACAACCAACAACAACATGAACATGAACATGAACATGAACATCTTTGGTGATCCATTATTCTCAACTTTAAGAGATCCATTTTTACAAGAGCTTGATCATATACCTTCTTCTTCCTATTTCAACATCCCAACTAGTATTATTGATGTTGCAGCTTCTGGTGTTGGTGTTAGTGTTACTACTTCATCTTCTTCTTCTCTTTCTGCTTCTGCTTCTGTTTTTGCACTTGATCAAGATCATCATCATCATCATCAACAACAACATGAGATGATGAGATCAGGTTCAAGGCCATGTAAGAACATATTCTCAAACATGATTCAGATCTCTCCTAATGCAACAAAGTATGAATCTTCTTCTTCAACCATGGCACCTTCTCCAAGGCAAATTAAACCTGTTGTTGCTGTTTCAACCAACATCAATATTAATGCTAAGGATTCTCTTCTAGACAACACAGGAGGAACAGTTCAGATCTCATCTTCAAGGAATAATACAGGCCTTAAACGAAGGTAAAAGATATCATTAAATAATATAATAATTAATGTCATCTCATCTCATCTCATCTCATCATCTCATTAATTTATGCTTCTCCATGTTATGTTAATTACTATAAATTAATTTCATAAATGAAATCTGAATTAATCACTTTTTTGTATTACTGTAGAGAAAGTAGGGTTTGGCAATAGTTAGGCACTTTTTTTTCATTTTCTTGTAAGAATGAACAAAATTTTGACTATATTCATGTGGCACTGTTAATGAGTTCATGATAATATAAACACTATATAACATGTGGTTTAATTTCTTTGAGGCTTTTTATAGCTTTTAAAAGTTCATTTCACCTGAAAAGTAGTGTTAGCTTCTTGTCACAGAAACTGACCTTTCAAGCAACTTATGTTAAAGCTTAAGTAAGACTACTTTTCTTCCATAATCACCTGAAAACTCCTATTCCTTTGAATTTGATCTACACAATACACACAAAAATACCTAGCTTATAGTTTTTTTTTTATTTTGTAAAAAATTCTATATCTCTTTATACTTATTAGGAAATGGTAAGTAATTATTTTGATGTAATGATTAATTGTAGGAAGAATCAGGCAAAAAAGGTGGTTTGTATTCCAGCACCAGCAGCTGCAAACAGTAGACAAACTGGTGAAGTTGTTCCTTCAGATTTATGGGCTTGGAGAAAGTATGGTCAGAAACCCATTAAAGGTTCACCTTATCCAAGGTAAATTAGTTTGTAATAATTTTTAACAATTACTAGTACTTAACTTAGGTATTAAAAATACATTGAGGCTTAGCTTCTTAATGTTATTAAATCATCATGTTGACTTGACTTTACCTTAAATTAAATCATTTCCTTGTAATGTACTATTGTGTTCCTTCCATATTTCTAGCTTCACCATTGAATATTGTTAGTTGCAACACATGGGGATTTTAAAACCAACAACCAGGCTAATTAGTTTTTTCAATTAAGAAAGCTCTCTCTACTTACTATTATTTTATGTGATGAATATTGTAAGTGTCAAAGTGATTTTGCTGTCACGATCTACTGAGATTGAGATTCATTCTGTCATGTAACTTCGGTTTAGTCTAAATTTGAACTAGATACATATATTTATTTGAATTAGTTTATTTTTACATTGGATTTTAGGTTTCTTATTGAAATTTTTTGGTGTTATTAGGGGTTATTATAGATGTAGCAGTTCAAAGGGTTGTTCAGCAAGAAAACAAGTTGAGAGAAGCAGAACTGATCCAAACATGTTGGTTATAACCTACACTTCAGAACACAATCATCCATGGCCAACACAGAGAAATGCTTTGGCAGGTTCAACAAGATCTCAACCATCCAAAAACAATACTTCCATGAAAAATTCAGAAACTTCATCTCAACCACAAAATGACACAACAACAACAAAGCCAAAAGAAGAACATCATCAAGAGAGTGATGGAAATGGAAATGATTCACCAGTTGTTAACAGTGTGAAGGAAGAGAATATGGAAGATATAGAGAAGTTGCGAATCGAGATGGATGAAGGAGATCAATTCAATGATGCACTTTCTTATAAACCTTGTTTGATGGAAAATAATCAAAGTCATGAGGATTTTTTTGCTGAGTTAGATGAAATTGAAGCTGATCCATTAAACCTATTGTTTAATCAAGGTTTTGGAGGTAATTCAAGCAATGATATTATTCATCAAAGAGATCATCAATCCAAGAGTTTAGATGCATTTCATCTCTTTGACTGGTCAGGTGACAACAACAACAACAATACCAACAACAACTCATTTGAAGAACCAAATAAAAGAAGGTTATTATGAAAACAAGACCTAGAATTTAAATGCATGCACCTTGAAGAAATCACTATCTTATCTTCCTCACAAAAAAGACCTAATTTTCAATCTTGCTTTTTATTATTATTTGGTGGTGGTGGTGGTGCTATACTATTCAAGGTCATGTTTGGCTCTTTCTTATATCATCTCATTTGAAGTGTGTCTTGTGAGGGAAACATGTTTAAGAATTTTTCATTTTTTTCTTTACCATAGAAAAAGTTGAAATAGCAACAAAAATTTAGAGACAGAAAAATACAATATTTGTTCTTTACTTTGCTTTAAAATATTAATGACTAAATATAATTTTCATGTCTCTGATTTTTATTGTTATTTCAATAGTTATATTTATTGGATTTATATTTTCTACAGTTTATATAAAACACATTCAAAAAGTCGTTTATATATAAACTCTTGAATTTATCCGTTTATAATATAAAAACGGACGAATTCAAGAGTTTAAATATACCGAATATTTGAATGCATGTAGTATTAAATTGCAGGGAATAGAAAACCAACTTTTATTTTCTTGTTATTTACCAGAAGAGGCAGTGAGAGAAAAATTATTAGTAGAGTGAAAAAAGAGAAAGAGTGCTGGTTGGTTGATTGGAAGCAAACCAAACTGAGTCCCACATTCGTTTTGGAATATTGGTGGATGGGACAGAAAGCTGAGGAACAGAAGGTTGCAATAGTAGAAACAAGTACATTTCACTATATACAAGACATGATCACTCGAAAACTCAGTAGTGAGTGATGATGTTGAGTAGATTGATGATGAAAAGAAAAAAAGAAAAAAGATAAGACTAGGCCTTTCATCTTTTCAAGTGGAAAAAATTATATTTATTTACAAAGCTTGCATGTGAGGGTATTATTATTCTAATTGCAAAATGAGTGAAAAAGAGAAGAATTTGGATTCCAAGATTTGGTTGATGAGATGAAGTTTATGAAAGAAGACAAAAGAATATGTTTATAGAAAGGTTAAAGTTTATGTGTATATATATATTTATTTATAAATATATAGATATAAAGCTTGACTTTTCATATCAGTCACCTCTACTAGTCTAGGGATGTGTGACATGAGAGGTGAAATGCATGCTTTGGTTCCTCAGCTTTCTGTTTTCTTATTATTATCCACCGACTTGTTTGTGTTCATTGATTTGAATTTTAATGAATGATTAATTATAGTATTATTTTTGTCATTTTATTTTACATTTTATTAGAGAGAAAATTATTATACAATTGTTAGTATTAATTATTACTGCTATATGGTATCTGTAGTTTGTGTTTAGATAACAAAATACATCCAGCAAAACGAGGTTGGCACTTAATCATTTAGCATGTGCATGCTCAACTATTTGTGAATGTTTATTTATAATTGTAGAATCCCTAATAAGTATGGAAAATGCAAACGTATGTATAATATTTAACTGTAATTACTGAAAAAACCTAGACTATTTGAGAACTTGATGAGAGGATGTAAGAGATTAGAGATGAGGTAGTATACATATGATAATATAAGTATGTCATAATATCTATAATTTATCCATAATATCTATGCACACTATTACCAAACTATCAACCGTTAGATTTTCTATTGGGGATTTGCTGTAAAACATTAAGATGAAAATGAAATGATGAAAGTTGTACAAAATAAATTTCGAAGTATGATTTACACTAAGTTTTAGGTTCGATTCGTCCCACCAATTTAGGTATATTGGATGCAAATGTGTTAAACGGCGAATTTTCTTCATGATACTTTGAAAACCTTAACATGAATTGCACATTCACATTAAGCATATTGATCAATGATATTTTACAGAATAAAGTTCTCTAATTTTTTCTCATTCACTACAAAAATAAAAGAATGACTTAGATATCTGACACTTGAAACAAGTGATTTTTGTGTATGTTTTTTTCCTAACAATGTATCTCTATTTATAGAAAAACGTGTACCAATTGGTGAGCAGACACAATGTTTCAATGATTTAACATGATCATTCTCGAACCATTATATATATATCAATAATAACAAACTTTTTCATGAAAAAATGTGTTAGTCTAGTGGTGATATCTTATGAACACACATCCAATTATCATTATAAGGTCTCTTGTTTGATTCTAAATAGTTACAACTTTTCAATTTAATTAAACCATTAATGTTTATCAATTTAATATTTTGGAAATTTATACAACATCAACTTAATATTCCACATAATATCGTTCAGGTTACAGACACCGTTATTGAAAATAATTTCATTTTTAAAATTTCATAAGCTTCTTCTAGCCTTTTCCCAACAAAATATCATTTTATTTATGTATAGATATCTCTCTTGAAATGTATAGAATAATTTATAGATATATGTAAAATTCTCTTCTAAAGTAAGAGTTAGGATTTATGGAATATGATGAAGGAATAAGAATTGAGTTTGTGTTGTTTCTGTGTATACGAATTGAGTTTGTGTTGTTTCAATATGCATTTTGCATTTTTTTGGGTTCGAATTTATGAACTGCTCTTGAAGCTACGTACAGAGGCTATGGAGAAAAAATAGGGAACATTATTGGAGAGTACGAAGCGACTGATACGAAAGAGGCACATTGTAATGGTAGATTTCTTCGTATCAAGGTGAACATTAATCTTAAAGATCCGCTGAAAAGAGGAACTGTTGTGAAATTTAAAGAGAAGAGCCTTCGAGTGCACTTCAAATATGAGAGGGTTCCAACTTTCTGTTTTGTGTGCGGGGAAATAGGTCACCAAATCAAGGATTGTGAGTTTATTGAGGAGCTCAATGAAGAAGGTTTTGAGGAGATTAAAGAAAGTGATCTTTCTTTTGGCCAATGGTTAAGAGCTTCTCCTTTACCTAAAGTTGGAGAAGAATAAAAAATGTGTGATTCGGGCTCAAGTACATGTAGCAATAAGCTCTTTAACACTATGTCTTCAAGCCATAGCAGATGTGATCAGAGAGGAAAGAGTAAAGGGGACGACGTTGAAGTGCTTCAAAGAACAAGGGTAAAAGCTAATGTAACACCGGATGCGGAAATGGCGAAGGAGAATATTAATAAACAGACACATATTGAAAATGTTGCGGAGTCTCTTGGAGCAGTTGTTATATCTGCAGAGAAAGTTCTTGTGCCTGGTGATGTTGAGACCTTACTTGTTCAGAAAAAGAAATGGTCAAGGAAAAAAGGGGGCGAAAGCTGAAGGATTGATCCAAAGGAAAGGTCCTAGGGTGTCGAAGACGAAACGTCAATTGGTTGATGTTATGATTACTGAAGGTTATGTCGAAGAATGTGCAGTAGGTGATAAGAAGAGGAAACAAGGAGAGGGAGAGGTGGCTATGTCAAGTTTATTACCAGAGAGGGTGTTGGTCAACCAACACTGCCTGGAACAATGAAAACACTCAGCAGGAACTGTAGGGGCCTGGGGAGCCGTCGTGTAGTTCGAGGCCTTGCGAGGCTTCTGCGTCAATAAAATCCCCAATTAGTTTTATTAATGGAAACTAAGTTGAAGTATGAAGAAATTGTTAGAGTAAATGATAAGCTTAAGTTCAAGAATATGGTTGTGGTGGAGTGCAGAGGAACTGGAAAGGATAGGGTCGGTGGTTTGTGTTTGCTATGGTCGGAGTCAGTGGTGGTCAATATCAATTCCTAGTCTATGTACCACATAACTGGGACTTGTCACCTGGAGGAAGAAGATGAAGAATAGGGGTTTGGGGGGATCTACAGTTATCCGGAGGAAGGTAGGAAATGGGAGACATGGGAGCTAGTCAAATCTTTGGTGACCTGTGGAGGAGGGAATCTTCTTCTGTTTGGGGATTTTAATGATATTACTAGTAAGGCAGATAAGAAAGGGGAATTGAGAAGATCTTCAAGCCAATTTAATGTGAGCAGGTGTGATTTAGAGACTGCATGGATGGAAGAGTTTCAGTTTCAGGGATATACCTTCACGTGGACCAATGGTAGAAAGGGGGAGGCTAACACTCGATGTCGTATGAATAGAGTAATGTGTACTCAGATGTTTAAGAACCTGTTTCCTCGTACCAAAGTCACTCATCTTGGTAGATTCGGGTCTGATCACGCAGCGGTTAGGATCTTAATTAAAATAGAGCTTGAGGAACCAAGGAAAAGTCGTATTTTCAGGTTTGAGGAAGTCTGGGCCAGAGATCACAGATGCGAGAATTTGGTGAAGAATCTTTGGAATGGAAATACAGGTCCAATTTTCCAGAAGATGTATTCAAACCCTGCAACATTACATTAAAGAGTATCGTACAGGTAGTATAACGAAGGAGTTAGTCAATATTAATGAGATTTTAAAGGAAGATAGAAGGTGGTCAAGCGAGCCTGAAGAAATGAACCATTACCATGCTCTTGAGTTACAAAGGGACAATTTGATCAAAGTGGAAGAGACAGTGTAGAGACAAAGAATCAGAGCCATTTGGCTTAGAGATGGGGACAAGAATACTAATTTGTTTTATTGCAAAGCGGATCAAAGGCGTAAAACTAATATGATAAGAAGGTTAAAGGATACTGATGGCACTTGGAAGTATGGCTGAGATGGTTGTGAGAGAATCATGGCTTGCTATTTTGCTAATATTTTTTCTTCCTCTCAACTCTCTAATATCACAGAGGCGTGCTCTCAGATTCAAGGGCGTTTGTCTATTGCTCAGAAGGATATGATCTCAACCCCTATATGCCTCAAGAGGTCTTCACTGTAGTGCAACAAATGAATCCTTTAAAAGCTCTTGGGCCAGATGGGCTAACAACCTCTTTCATCCAGAAATATTGGCAACATGTGGGAATGGATGTCACTAGGATGGTGCTTGACATCCTTAATCTTGATAAGGATCCATCTGATATAAATTACACCTTTATTACTCTCATCCCTGTAAACACCCCAAATTTGCCCTCACCCATTCACACCATGGCTTGTGATCATCTCATATGCATAAACACAATCATGTCATCTCATATCACATTTTTGATCCACTGCATAGTTTCTAAGTCATCTGCACCTAGGGTTTGTGATCTGAGCAATCCAAGAGCTTCTTGAGCCACTCCAAAGGCAACCAATCACTTCAAAGGGGTCCATGTGTGTTCTTATACCATATTACATCCTCTCAAAGTCAAAAATGCAAAGGAATCACAAGAACTGGGATTGGTGTGGAAGCAGAGCCAGGATAGACTGCACAGTTGACCTAAAATTAGGGTTTTGGTTTCAGAGGCCATAACTCCAAATTTTTTGGTCATTTTTGTTTCCATTGGTCTCTATATGGTATAGGGAGTATGCATATCAAGATTCATGAAGAAATTCCATGGGGAAGTCATCTGATCAAGTGTTGACTTTCTGGACAAGTCAGTGCAAAATCAGGGCATCTGAGGCCCCCAATGACCCAACCAATGGGTGATCTTCATCATTTTGAGTGTATATGATCTTTATTTGATCATGGAAGAAGGTTGAAGTTCACAAAAATCAAGAATTTGGAGTTTTTGCAAATGTTGACTTTTTGGGCATAGTTGACTTTTCAAGAATGCTTCATTTTAGGTCATTCTTCAAGCCTTGATTCTTGATCCAAAAATGCTTCAAATGGAAAAACTTTGGTCATGAAAGTTGTAGAATACATTTTTCCCTTTTCAAAAAGTACAAGAACATGATCAAATTCTTCTTGGATCAAAAGTTATGGTGTGACAAAGTTGGCAAAAATCATTGATTTTCAAGATGTGCACCAAATGGAAAGTTTGCAAAATCATGAACCAATGTCATTTGTAACTTCTAATTCACTTCAAACCATGACATAAACATTCTACATGTCCTAAAAATCAGAATTGAACCAAAGATCACATGTGTATGGTTTGTGTAACAAGGCATTTTTCATGAAGTTTCAAAAAGTAACAACTTGCAAAAACACTCATCACACTTCACCAACTTGATGCATTGGATGTTGCACCTTGCTAGCCCTCTCACCTCATCTTGCTGCACCAGAACCTAGCCTTTGTACCAAGCTAACACCAAGCCCATGCCTCTCTTACAAAAAGTTGACTTTGTGCAAAAGCAAACATCCCAATCACCACAGGCCATGTCACATCTTCTGGCCACTTGGATTAAAATATACTATCCATTTGCAAGCCATTTCATAAAAGAAGCCAAGCTGAAACAGGCCAGAACATCACATACACAAAAACACTCCATTTTGCATTTCTCTTCAAAAACTCTCTGCCCAGCTCACAAACACTCAAGCAAACTTCACACATCAACTCACCATGCCTCATTGAGTAGAAACCAACAAAGAACCAGGCCTGAATCAAGCCACAACACCACTGCACCATTTTCACCCTCACCTGCAAAACCTTTCGAAACTGATCACGCAGCTCACAAACATGAAAACAAACCTCATAGGTCAACTCAACTCATCTCCCTGATCACAAAGAAGCCATCATCACAGCCTGAGACCTTCAGAATCCCAAACACGATTCCTGCCCTTCATTGAACAGAACTTGTTCAAACTTCAGAACCAGCCATCACAAGCTCTTTCTAGGCATTGAAAGCTTCTTAGGAGTTCAAGTGGAGCAGATTGCAAGCAGGAAACTAGCCAGAAGGTGCCAGAGATCAAAGCTCCAGTTCAGGTGAGCTTCATGAACATTTTTCCAGGAACTCATTTTTAAGTTCTTAATTGGTTCTCCATGTTCCACTGGTCATCATGATATATTTGGTTTCGAAAATCATTGAGTTTTGAGCATGTACGGTGTTCCTGAAATTTTTTTGACCTAAACCCCTTTTGCTTCGATTCAGTTTTGTTGTGTAAAATAAATGAGTTTTGGCTATGGATTCTTGCTCTATGATGTTTGGGGATGCATTCTGGGCAAGAAAACTAGGTTTTAGTGAGCTAGGGTGAGGTTTAGCATTTTTCAGGGAGGGTGCTGGCCGGAGAAGACGACCGGAAGTCTTCTCCGGCAGCCTGAAAGTCATTAATTCATAATTAGGGTTAGGGCTTCCAGTTTGAATATTGAGCGTTGGATGTGTTGACTAAGTCTCTTCCCGCGCGCATCCAATGGCTCAGATCATGTCATTAGTTTAATTAGGTTTAATTTAATTAATTAATTAAGTTTAAGTCAGTTTGAATGTGGGCCACAAGATCTGGCGCGCAGTCAATGTTTTCAAATCCAGACTCAATCCTGGCCCTCCATTCTGCATACTTCCACTTTAATTCATTTTTAATTCATTTATTTTATTTTGTTTTGTTCAATTTATTTAAAATAGTAAAAAATGTCTAAAAATTATGAAATTTTTTCTCAAGAGTTTCATTAATTTTTATGACACAAAAATATTTTTATTTTTATTTTTAGCATTAAAAAAGTATTTTTAAATATTTAAAGGATTATTTTTAATGGATTAATGGAAATTAATTTATTAAAAATACTTTTAGGTATTTAAAAATCACCAAAAAATTCATGAAATGTTCTAAGACATTTAGAAACATTGTCCAACCTTCAAACCAAATTTCTTTTTTTGATCTTGATGCATTTTAAGAATTTCTCATTGAATTAAAATCATTTTTATGCATTAATTTGATCCTAAGTTCAAAAATCATTTCTGCCTATCCATGAAGAGTTGGACATTGATTCTTCTTGCATTGCATTGTGTTTAACATGTAGTTTTTGAGATAAAATGGCCATAATTTGATTCCTCGTTTTCAATTTGTTTGGCATTTCTTTTGTTTAGGAACCCTAAAAACCCTAGAAACTTATAAAAATCATAACTTAAGATAGGATAAGAGTTAGGTCCCCTCCTTTGGGCAGTGAACTTGTGTAGGGTTAGGGTTCCTTTGATCCCATTTTCAATTTTTTGTCATGTCATTTGCTTCTGGTTTTGAATTTTTGTGTTGCATGTTGTTCATAAACCCTAATTCTTGCCTTCCTTTGCATCCATCTCTCATATGTTTGCATTCAAGAACTTGCCATGACATTCCATGCTTCCATGTGATTCATTTGACATCATAAGACATATAGAAAGCATGTTTGATCATTGCATCATGTATTTGCCATGTTGTATGCCATGTGTACTTCATAACTTTTCATGTATGTTCATGTTTCTTAACTTGTTTCATTTACATCCATGAACTTGTATGATCATCCTCATGTGTTGTTTCATGTTTGTAGCATCTCATAGCATCATTAGCATCATGTATGTGCTTCTGGTTTTGTTTCTCATCATGTCATTGCATTCCATTTGACATTGCATTGCATTGCATTCCTTTCACTAACTTTTCAGGTGGTAGGTAACTTTGAGAAGTGAATTTGCCTTCACTTCTCATGACTTTTCTTTTCATCTCTCTTGCATCCATTGCTGCATTTTTGTTTGTGTTTGAGTTTGAGCTTGCTCATTCTTCTCCTTCTTACTTTCTTTCTTCAAAGTGACTTGACTTCTTGAATGAAGCAAGTTGCTTTGCTTCTCTTGATCCTTTCATCTGCTTCCTGGTGGTTCCATTGAAGATCTTCTCCTGTTAAACCTCACAAACCTTAGGGACAACCAAGAATGACAATGATTAAGGTCTTGATTAGTCTCCCCTCTTAGTTTTACCTTTGTGTCTCTTTTGAGTCTTCTCTTCTCACCTCATAATCAGGGACTAAACCCTAAAGGCTTTAAGGTTTTGTGATTAAGCTTATGCCTGCATCCTTCTCTTAGGATGAAGTGTATAACTTTAATCCTAAGCGTTAAACCCTTAATGTGTTTAAATCTCTTAATCAATTCACTTAATAAGTATCAAGACATCACACTTGTAACTTGGGCCTTGCATTAGGGTTCTAATTCTTCCTTAACTGGTTAAGAAGGACTAACCCTAGTGTTAATGGACAAGTCCCCCTCAAGTTGTCTTACAAACCATAAAACTCACTTCATCATCTTATCATTAACTAAAATCCACTTAATAAAGGCTTTGTTTTGTCATGGGTTTAATTCCTAATCATGGATTAAGTTGAGGAGCTTTCCTCAGCTTAAACATTCTCATCTATTATCCTTCTATTAGGATGGTGTAATGAGTCTGTTTAATCCTTGATTATGGCTTAACCTCATTACTTAACACTAAACAAAAACACCAAAAACACCTAAATAATCACAAGTAGGTTAATGATCTTAATCCTGCATCATGGTGATTAAGTGTGAGAATCTGACTTCACACTTAAGGTATTCTCATTACCCCTAATCAGAGGGAAGATGTGATGAGTTTACTAAATCCATTGGTTTAGGCTTAAGCTCATTAACTTATGACAAAATCCAAAAACAATAAAAGACTGAAAACTCAAAAACAAACAATAATCGTCTCCTCCGGGATTCTTTTCTCATCACTTTCACTCACAAACGAGAATTTGCTTCTTCCGTCTAATGCAAGACAGTTTGCACCTGAGCCAGACAGGTCATACACTTGAGCATTGGCAAGCAAGCAGTTCACAAGTCAATTCATCTTTCAGTCTCTTTGGGTCGAACTACGGTGTTCTGACTTCCTCATTGCACGAGAGGATACGTAGGCATAACTTAACAGTTATCGAACAAAAGTCTCTGTACATTCCCCCTCTTTCCAGCTTTATTCTTTAGCCTCATATTCTTGAGCATGCTCTTTCCTCACACTGACACTGTACATTTATACACATCACATTTCTTTACACTGACACCTGTACATCCTTTTCCAGCTCATTTATACACAGATTGCACTGACACTACCCCTTTAAAACACAAATCTTTTAAGCGTGGATCCCGTCGAGTACGGCGGACAATCTGGGTGCTAATACCTTCCCAGGTTGTAACCAACCCCCTTTCTCAGTCTCTCTGGTTCGCAACCGTCTTATCCATCTTTTTCTAGGTCTATGCAGCATTGCCTTTCCTCCGGGATAAAAATGCCTAGCTGGCGACTCTATTCATTCTCCAGTGAGTTCACGGCTGTGTGTTCTCACTGTTCCCTTTCGCCGACCGTTCGCGTCTGTACCCCTTTTGACCCGGTGTCACTTGGCGGGAGCGACAGCTTGGCGACTCTGCTGGGGACCTTTATATTGCAACCAGGGCTTCTGGTTCTTTTTGTGGGTTCCTCCTAGCGCTTGATTGATTTGTGTTTACTGGGGTGTTATCTGTGCTTGTGTGTTTGTTTATTTACTGCTTTATGTACAGTTTGTTTACTTGCTTTCTTTACTGCTTTTCATATATCATACTGTCATGCTGCTGGCTGGATCTGGTTTTTTTTGTCTTGGTGGGTGGGGTTCTATTGAGAGTTAAGGTCCTATACCTGGGACCTGAGTGACACATAGGCTAGAGTGAATCATATTCTTTCCCATTCCATTTCGGTCTGGTGCGGGAATATGAAACACGGTTCAGATATGGGTTTCTTCTTGAGAACTCTGTGTTGCAGATTTCCTGCAATACTAGGGCTATTTGGGAAGCCTGCTAAGTCTGGATGACCTTTTAGTATTGACCTTCAGAAACTGAGGTGAATTAGAGGAGGAACTTTTATGGTTATTGTAAACACTGTACCTCCTGGTTGGAAGTGTTTACACTTCTCATAACTGATCCAAGTCTGAGGATCCTTGTTTTAGAACACCACCTGTGAGGGGGTTGGGCTGTTTACAGGTTTGCAGGTACCTTGACCTCGGAATACCCTGTTACTTTGATTAGATTAAGAGTACTCCATGTTGGAACAGTTCTTGTGACTCTAAACCCTGGACATGTGGCTCTTTATTTGAGCCCCCCCACCTTGGTTACTGGATCTATAGACCTCCAACTGGAATTCTTGAACATACTTGGACCTATATCAGAACAGTTGATCAGATCCAGCTCAGTCACAAACCCTTGCATATCATCTGCATACATAATCATTGCATCATATTGACATTTGCCTATTTGTGTTTCAGGGTATCCATCTTCATTTGGTTCTGGTTTTGACCCCATCTTCAGTGTTGACCTATCTTCATCAGCACCTACATCAGTTATCAGCATCTGCTTCAGTTATCACCTGCACCAGCCAATCAGTGGCCAGTTCTTCAGTATTATCATCAGCATCTGCTCATCTTCAGCATCATGGCTCCTAAAAAGAGCAACATCACCTACCACTTCTTCCAGCCAGAGTTATCAGACATCAGGAGGATTCAGACCCTGATCCCTCCGGACCACATACCCTTGTTTAGGGAACACTACGGAGACATACTTGATTTGGTTATGGATCTGGACCCATCACAGAGAAGTCTGATCCACACTTGCATTCAGTTTTATGATCCCCCACTGAGATGTTTCACTTTCCAAGACTTTCAGTTGGGCCCTCTATTAGAAGAATACTCATCATTGGTTGGTGTGCCTATCAGGGGTGGAATCCCTTTCAACCCTGAGATGGTCTTTCCTGGTAATGGAGAAATAGCCAAGGCTTTGCATCTGGAACCTGTCTTGATTGAGCAGCATATGACTTCTAAAGCCGGAATCCCTGGCTTCCATCTGGATTTCTTGATCTCTCAAGCTACCCTGAAAGCTTCTCTAGGAGAGTGGAAAGCTGTCTGTGCTTTATTGGCCTTGAGTATATATGGAATTATGTTGTTTACAGATGAGCCTCGATTCATTAGCAAGAATGCAATCCATCTTTTCATCTTGAAAAACCCAGTGCCCACTTTATTGGGGGATCTCTACTATTCAGTGCATCAGAGGAATGAAAAGCAGAGGGGAAGATTAGTGAGGTGTTGTGCTCCATTATTCCATACTTGGCTTCTCAGGCATCTACCCAGGACCGATGCATTTTTGAATCCTCATCAGCAAAGCAACTGGGCTAAGAGACTCACTGCTCTGACTTCAGCTGATATCAGATGGTGCACTCAAAGCACCAAGGGTAGGGATATCATCACCAGCTGTGGGCATTTTCCCAATGTGCCCTTAATAGGAGTTAAGGGTAGTATCAATTACAGCCCTCTGCTGTTCAAAAGACAACTGGGCTATGCACTGGTCCACACTCCTAAGGCACAGGACTTGGTTGAGACTCTTTATTGTGAGAACAAGCTTAATCTGGCTATTGTTAGGCAGGCAGCCTGGGCCTGGGACAATGTGCAGACCAAGGGAGTAACCATTCTGGGGAAGTGCAACAATGTGGCATCAGCACAATACTATGAGTGGTCTCGTGCCAGGGCTCAATTCTCTGGAATGCCCTTTACCATAGAAGATATGCCTGAATCATCTTCAGCACCACCTGCCACTGTCAGTTTGGAGGAGTTTGAGATTTTGAAAGAAAGAAATGAGAAGTTAACCCAAGCTTTGCAGAAGACCCTCCGGGAGAGGAGTGATGGTATGAGGGAGATTGAGAGGTTAGAGAAGTTGAGAGTGGAGCATCTGGCTAAGATTGAGAAGTCTGGGGATTACATCAAAAAGTCTAAGGCTGGAGAACAAATTCTGAAAAATGCTTGCAAAGAAGCCCAGTTCCAGAGAGCGAGGACAGACTTGTATCTGAAGGAGAGTCAGGCTCGGTGGGTCAGGATCACCGAGGCTCGTACTCTGGCGGACAAGAGAGTTCAAGACAAGATGGAGCAGCTGGAAGCTAGTGCAAAAGAACAGCAAGAAGCCCTGGCAGCAGCCCAGAGGGAGATATCAGAGCTGAAGATCAAAGCAGGAGTGAAGAGGTCAAAGGACCAAAGTCAGCACAAGAAGCTGACAGCAGCTGTTACGACCCGGAACCTCCTCATCAGGAGTCTCACGGAGCGTCCGGCTGATCCTGTGACCGAAGCACTTCTCCAGGAAGTTCGTGAGGATGAGTTTGGTCTTGGTGTTTGACCATTTGTTTGTTGTTGCTTTCATTCCATGTACTTTTATTTTCCTGTAATGTATTTTGACCCCTCAGAGGGCTTGTATTTGTAAACAAACTATGTACCATTTTGCCTTTTGTAATATATGTGTTAGTTTGTTCCATCCGGGTTTCACTTCAAAAGCAACATCAACAGCATCTTCGAGGGTCTGGAAGGGTCAAAACTGAATACCAAGTCGGATACCTTGAAAGCAAATAAGCATACTGCATTGCATGCTAACCCTTTGTTTGTTTTGTAGGTTTTTGTTTTATTGCCACTAACTCTGTTGTGATGTTCAGGAACTATTGCTCGGCGCCGGGTATTTCCCCTCAACCGTCCACACCGTTATCCGACCCGTAACAATCTTCCGGGCATTCAAATGGATCAGGTACAGCAGGACCTTGCAGAGGTCAGGACTCAAATGGCAAATGAAAGATTGGAAATGAGAACACAGATAGCTCAGTTTATGGAAGTGATGAACAACATGGCTCAGAGCCAGGAAAGATTGAGGGCCATGGTGGAAAGGCAAAATCAAGAGGATCCACATATAGGAACTGCCGGGACCAGCAACAATGAAAGGGTACAACCTCATGTTAACCCCCTTGTGTTTGGCCCACATCTGCATCCTGAGGTCAATATTCCTGCAAATGTTCAAGGGGCTGCCACTGCAGCCAGGGTACTGCAAGAAGACCCTCAAGAAGACCAGTTTACAGTAATGGGTGCTGGGGAAGAAGCTTATGATAGAAGGCTGGATGAGATAGCTGAGAAATTGAGGTCCTTAGAATCTCAAAATTCTCTGGGTTTCGACGTCATGGACATGGGCTTGGTAGACGGGGTCAGGATTCCCCATAAGTTCAAGCCTCCTTGTTTTGAAAAATACAACGGGACTTCATGCCCCCGGACTCATTTACAATCATTTCTGGGAAGGCTGAAGGCCTATACTATGGATGAGAAGCTCTGGATGTTCTATTTCGAGGATAGCTTGACTGGAGCGTCAAGAGAATGGTACTCTCACTTGACAAGGGCAACTATTAGATGCTGGAAGGACCTGGCAGAGGCCTTCATCAGACAGTATCAATACAACTTAGACATGGCACCCAACAGGACTCTCCTAATGGGAATGGCACAATCGTCAAGGGAAAGTTTCCGAGAATATGCCCAGAGATGGAGGCAATTGGCTGCTGCTGTTCAGCCACCTATGTCTGAGAGGGAAATGGAAGACATGTTCATGAACACCCTTCAGGGAACTTATATTGACAGGCTGGCTGCTTTCTCTTCCACTAGCTTTGCAGATGTTGTCATAGCTGGGGAGAGAATTGAAAGCTTGTTAAAAATGGGTAAGATATCTGACAACGGTGCAAGCTCATCCAGTAGTACAAGAAAGCCTTTTGCAGGCCCGAGAAGAACTGGCGAGACCAATGCCATCCACACCAACAGGGGCAGGCCCCAATATGTTCACAGATCAGTGGCAGCAGTCACCATTCCTGCTCCAGCTCATCCCCGACCAGTCTATCAACCTCCGCAACAAAACTATCAACCACAACCTCAGTACCATCAACAAAATCAGTATCCTCCAAGAAATTACAACAACAGCAACACCAACAACAGTAACCAGCAAAGGCCATTCCAACAGAGGCCATCTCAAGCTAACAGAGTGATCGATCCGATCCCCATGCCATATGCTACATTGCTGCCACAACTCCTGAAACTCAACCTAGTTGAGCTAAGGACGCTGGCACCTCCAGATCCCAACAGTCTACCCAGGAACTATGACTCCAACGCCAGATGTGCCTTCCATTCAAACGCACCTGGCCACAGTACAGAAAAGTGCAGAGCTCTGCATATGAAGGTACAAGACCTGGTAGACTCAAAAGCTTTGAATTTCGCACCACCACCCAATGTCAATAAGAACCCAATGCCAAACCATGGTGGTCCCAGAATTAACGCTATTGAAGAAGACAAACCGTCTTATTTAATAACCAGTGTGGGTCAGATCCGGACACCGTTGGTAGAAATCAAGGCTCAACTCCTAGAATGTCAAATGTTCCCGGGGTGTGAGTTAGGGTGCGCTTACTGCAATATTTCGGTAAATGGGTGCGATAATTTGAGGAATGGCATAGACGGTCTCATTCAGAGTGGCCAACTCCAGATCACCACATCATTTCCAACAAATCCAACAATCTCATCAGCAATGGTTCCAGAACCTCCTACAACTGCAGCAACCATTGTTCCTGACAATTCTTCGGTTTCATCAACAAGTACTTCATCTGTCATTTCAGCTGACCAGGTATCAACGAATGTTCCTTCTACAACTCCAGCGCCACTCCATTTTGAAACTCCTACAACGACAACATCCATTCTTCCACCAATGTCTCCTACAACACCAGCAACAAATCATGAAGATGTCTCAACTGTCACAATATTTTATGATCCTGAAAACAACTCTGCCTACAACTCAGAAGGTGCTGCTCCCATCAGGGCACCGGTCACAATTTATTACGATCCACAGACTATCACAGTTCCTTCAACAGCTGCAGTCAGTCCAGTCACTATCACGGTGCCTGGACCAGTACCCTATGAAAGCAGTAATGCTATCCCCTGGCATTACGGCTCTGACCTGTACTGTGAAGGACAAAGAATCACTTTTGAATCATCAACCCCTGCACCACAAATTGACAATGTGGGAGGAGGCGGAGGCTTCACTCGAAGCGGACGTCTTTTCGCTCCACAAATTCAGAGACCCACTGCCGAAGCAGAAGCTGCTGCCAAGGCAAAAGGGAAGAGCCCTGTGCAGGAAGAACAGACTGTTAAGGAAGCTTTGAAAACACCCTTCGATCAAGAGGTTGATGAGTTCATGCGAATCATCAAGAAGAGTGATTATAAAATAGTGGATCAGCTTCATCAGACGCCTTCCAAGATCTCAATCCTATCATTGCTTATGTGCTCCGAAGCCCATCGGAATGCACTACTCAAAGTCTTGCACGCAGCTTACGTGCCTGAAGAGATCACTGTCAATCAGCTGGAAGCTGTAGTTGGAAATGTCAATGCTAGTCACGGACTAGGGTTCACCAATACTGATCTGACAACGGAAGGCCGCAACCATAACAAAGCCTTGCACATAACCATGGAATGTAAAGGTGCTGTCCTTTCCCATGTGCTGGTAGACACGGGGTCATCCCTCAATGTCTTACCTAAAAAGGCCCTGGTGAAGCTAGAATATGACGGATTGGCGTTGAGACCCAGCAACCTGGTGGTAAGAGCCTTTGATGGTTCAAAGAGATCGGTGCTGGGAGAGATTGAGTTACCCATAACGATTGGCCCGCAGACTTTCGCAACTACCTTCTACGTGATGGATATACAGCCTGCCTACAGCTGTTTGTTGGGTAGGCCATGGATTCACGCCGCCGGCGCCGTGACCTCAACCCTTCACCAGAAGTTAAAATACGAGTGGGAGGGCCAAATCGTTACAATCTGTGGAGAAGAGGATATTTTTGTCAGCCACCTGGCTACTTATAAGTACATTGAGATGGATGGGGATATCCATGAAACAATGAGTCAAGGGTTTGAGGCCCTGAACGTGAATGAAACATCTGCTGTACCTGGTACTTCAATATCATCATACCAACAAGCCCGGAAGGTTGTTGAGGAAGGAAACGCCCAAGGCTGGGGCAAACTGCTATCGGTGGAGAAGAAAGAGGACAGATTTGGGTTGGGTTACAGACCAACTCAACAAGATCAAGCAGCGGCTGCGAAAGAGCCCAACTTTGTGAGTGGGGGATGCTCACCCCTGATGCTGTCAACTGTCTGGAAGACGAGCTGGAAGAAGAACGCAACCTGGAAAGCTGGATTCGTCCAAAGATCCCGGGGAGCAGTATCTCGAACTGGTCTTCCCAGGAAATTATAAGAGTTACTCATGCAGAGTAATTATTATTTCCTGTATTTTTATAGCATGCATCAAAGTCTTGCATCTTGCCCAAGATGACAAGACTCATTTTGTAACCGGGCCATCTGTACCTTTTTGTGCAAACAAGATTAATCAAAGAAATATCAGACATCTTTTTGCAAATGAGTCTTTTTCTTTTCCACTCACTGTTTTTCCATTTTTTTCTTTTTGTACAAAAAATAAATGGCAGTGTTTTCAAAATGACAACTTTATTTCACTTTTCTAAAACAAGATTAAAATCAAATCACTAAAATGAGCAAACTAAACCCTTGCAGAGAGTGCCCTCCAGACTGCACCGACAACAGCACGGCTATGACTTCGTATGACTTTGGCAATCCAATCAATCAAGCCGATGAAGAGGTTGAAGAAGAGTATGAGCTTCCTGAAGAGCTAGCCAGATTGTTGAGACAAGAGGAAAAGGTTATTACTCCTCACCAGGAGGAGGTTGAAGTGATCAATCTTGGTACAAATGAAGACGTGAAAGAGGTTAAAATCGGGGCCTGCCTGCAAGACTCAGTGAAGAGACAACTGATTGATCTGCTTCGAGAATATGTGGATGTGTTTGCTTGGTCTTATCAAGATATGCCAGGGTTGGACACCGACATCGTCACGCACAAGCTGCCTTTAAGAGAAGAATGCCCGCCAGTTAAACAGAAACTACGCCGTACTCGTCCAGACATGGCAATGAAAATCAAGGAAGAGGTACAAAAGCAGTGGGACGCCGGGTTCCTTGCTGTAACTAGCTATCCGCCGTGGGTTGCTAATATAGTACCTGTGCCTAAGAAAGACGGCAAAGTAAGAATGTGTGTTGACTACCGGGATCTGAACAGAGCCAGCCCGAAAGATGATTTCCCATTACCTCACATTGATGTATTGGTGGATAATACGGCTCAGTTCTCGGTATTCTCCTTCATGGATGGATTTTCAGGCTACAACCAGATCAAGATGTCACCTGAAGACATGGAGAAGACAACCTTCATCACACCCTGGGGCACGTTCTGTTACAAGGTGATGCCATTCGGACTGAAGAATGCTGGTGCCACATATCAACGGGCTATGGTAACATTATTCCACGATATGATCCATAAAGAAATAGAGTGTTATGTGGATGACATGATTGCCAAGTCCCTTACAGAGGAAGACCACCTGGTGAATCTGCTAAAACTGTTCAAGCGTCTGAGGAAGTACCAACTGAAGTTGAACCCCAACAAATGCACATTCGGGGTGCGGTCCGGTAAGCTGCTGGGATTTATTGTAAGCGAGAAAGGGATTGAAGTTGACCCTGATAAAGTCAAAGCCATCCAAGAGATGCCTGCACCAAAGACAGAAAAAGAAGTTCGAGGGTTCTTAGGTCGATTGAACTACATCTCACGGTTCATATCTCACCTTACAGCAACCTGTGAACCCTTGTTCAAGCTGTTAAGGAAAGAACAGACGGTCAGGTGGAATGAAGACTGCCAGAAGGCTTTTGACAAGATCAAAGAATATCTGCAAGAACCTCCAATCCTTATGCCTCCAGTTGAAGGAAGACCTCTAATCATGTACATGACAGTATTAGAAGAGTCAATGGGGTGTGTGCTGGGCCAGTATGACGAGTCTGGTCGAAAAGAGTATGCAATATACTACCTAAGCAAAAAGTTTACCGACTGTGAACAGCGTTATTCACTGCTCGAGAAAACTTGCTGTGCTTTAGCGTGGGCTGCTCGCCGACTGAGACAGTATATGTTGACCCACACTACTTTATTGATCTCAAAAATGGACCCAGTCAAGTACATATTTGAGAAGCCAGCTCTTACCGGACGGGTTGCAAGATGGCAGATGATTCTCACAGAATACGACATCCAGTACACCTCTCAGAAAGCCATCAAGGGCAGTGTACTGTCTGAATATCTTGCTGAGCAGCCCATTGATGATTACCAGCCTATGAGGTTTGACTTCCCTGATGAAGACATCATATTCATAAAATCAAAAGATCATGAAGAGCCTATTCACACTGAAGGGCCTGACCCGGAAGAAGAATGGACTATGATGTTTGATGGGGCTGTTAACATGAATGGTCGTGGTGTTGGTGCAGTACTCATTACACCTAAAGGAGTTCACATGCCTTTCTCGGCAAAACTCACTTTCAACTGCACTAACAACGAAGCTGAATACGAAGCTTGCATTATGGGTCTTGAGGAAGCCATTGACCTCAGGATCAAGACATTGACTGTATTCGGAGATTCAGCTCTGGTAATCAATCAAACCAACGGAAAATGGTACACCCACCAGGACCATCTGATACCTTACAGGGATTATACAAGGAGGTTATTGACTTTCTTCACAACAGTCAAGCTTGAGTATATCCCTCGGGACGAGAATCAGTTTGCAGACGCTCTTGCTACCATTTCATCCGTGATCAAAGTTCAAGCCGCCAACTTTGTACCTCAGATCTCAGTGTCCAGACTCGACAGACCAGCATATGTATTTGCAGCAGATGTTGTCAAAGATGATAAGCCTTGGTTCCTTGACATTAAGTGCTTCTTGGAGGATCAAACATACCCACCTGGGGCATCTTCCAATGATAAGAAGACTTTGAGAAGGCTTGCTGGTAGTTTCTTCCTGAACACTGATGGGTCTTTATACAAAAGGAACTTTGATATGGTACTCCTCAGATGTGTTGATAAGACGGAAGCGGAGTTGTTAATGCATGAAGTGCACGAGGGATCCTTTGGTACCCATGCTGGAGGGCATGCCATGGCTAAAAAGTTGCTAAGATCAGGCTATTACTGGATCGCAATGGATGCGGACTGTTGTGCCTACGCCAGAAAATGCCCTAAATGCCAGATCTATGCAGATAAGGTGCATGTGCCTCCCAATCCTTTGAACATAATGTCTTCACCTTGGCCCTTTGCCATGTGGGGCATTGATATGATTGGCAAGATCGAGCCAACTGCTGCAAACGGCCACAGATTCATCCTGGTCGCCATCGACTATTTCACCAAGTGGGTTGAGGCAGCCTCATATGCAAACGTCACAAGACAAGTGGTGGCCAGATTTCTGAAAAGAGATATCATCTGTCGGTACGGAGTTCCCGAGCGAATCATTACTGATAATGGTTCCAATCTAAACAACAAAATGATGGCAGAGCTGTGCCGGGACTTCAAGATCCAACATCACAATTCTTCTCCTTACAGGCCAAAGATGAATGGCGCTGTTGAGGCAGCAAATAAGAATATCAAGAAGATTGTGCAGAAGATGGTAGTCACCTACAAAGACTGGCATGAAATGCTACCATTTGCCTTGCATGGGTACCGCACGTCAATCAGAACATCCACTGGGGCAACACCGTATCAGCTTGTGTATGGTATGGAAGCAGTCCTACCTGTCGAAGTTGAATTACCCTCCCTGCGGGTATTAATGGATGTTAAACTGAGTGAAGCAGAATGGGTTAGGTCCCGATTCGAACAACTGAGTCTGATTGAAGAGAAAAGATTGGCTGCAATCTGTCATGGGCAGTTGTATCAGAAAAGGATGAAGAAAGCCTTCGATCAGAAAGTCAGGTACCGAGAGTACCAAGTGGGAGATCTTGTGTTGAAAAGGATCCTCCCTCCTCATACAGACCACAAGGGCAAATGGACTCCAAATTATGAAGGACCATTTGTAGTAAAGAAAGTTTTCTCAGGTGGAGCACTGATGCTCAGCACCATGGATGGTGAAGATTTCCCGTCCCCTGTGAATTCAGATGCAGTTAAAAAATACTTCGCATAAAAATGACCCGCTGGACATAAAAACAGAATGTAAGTCCAAGCAAAAATAGGGCATCCCGGCGAGTCAAAAACAGAATAAAAGACTCGGGCAAAAGTAAGGGAAAATAGAAAAATGTGCACCCGCTGAGTTGAAAAGCCGCATTGGACGACTCAGGCAAAAATGGGTATCCCGATGGATTGAAAACCCGAAAGGGCGATCCATGCAAAATAAGGGAATAAGCGAACAACTGCATTCTGAATTCGTCTGTATCACCTATAACTTGGTGAGCTTCGAAAGGATCGAGCATCAATCAGAATCAACATTCTTCAAAAAGCAAGATGAGAAGAACGTCAAAAGTCATACGGGTCATAGTGAAGAGGAAGCTCCTCAAAGCGTCATCAACACTGCCAGCATTTTGTTTCTCAATTTGTAACAATCTCCTCATTCCAGGGGATATGTTCCTTTGACTGTATCTCGCCAATTCAGGGCATATGAATTTATAAAATCAGATTTTCAGTCATGTCTCGTTTTGTACATTTTTATTTGCAAAAAAAATGTCTGATGTCTTAAAAGAAAAAAACTGATTGCATAAGAATACAGATGCTTATCTTCAAATAAAAACATGCTTGCAGGAAATATGTTTACTCTCAGAAGTATTCTAAACTCCTATGACGGAATCCAGTAAGGGATACCTCGGGATTATCTTGTGCGTTTCTCTATCTTTTTCAGGATTGCAGTTATCCAGAACGCGACTTGGGGCATGAAAGCCTCATCCCAACAAGCTGGCCAATCAACACCCAATTTTGGCACCCGAAGTGCTCTCTCCCCAGCTGAGTTGCCTCTCATGGCTTCCCCAGCTGAGTTGCCTTTTATTATCTATCCCCATCAGAATTGCCAGGCATCGCAAAAGGCACCTATATCCCCGGCTGAGTCAAGGATCCTCTTCAACAGAATCCCTAAGGAGGTCTCTCAATGATCTCTCTTTCTCCCCAGTCGAGTTGCCATCTCGCCCTCAGCCGAGTATAAAAGTCAGGGAATCATCTCCCCACAGAGTTCCAGCCTCTATCCAGAAGAGCAGTGCATAAAGATCACAACAGAGTGAAGAAAGATTCTACCAGCCCCAGCTGGGTCTCTCATTCATAAGGATAGTTCTATCAATGACCCATATTCCCAAGCAGATACATCTCATCAGATCTACCGATGATCTCATCCCCAGCTGGGACGTCTATTTCAAACAGATCGGTCAAAGATCTTCGCAGCAACGGGACCCGGATCCCGGTGTGGTATCTTTGCAATCATAGCATTCGCATCATATTCACCCACAAAGCGTAGCATTCCGTCTAACACGGAGCATTACGGCAAAAATCCAACATATAGCATAATCATAAGCCATGTTTCAAACCAACATTTGTGAATAATTACAGTTCATCAACATACAGAAGAAAATCCCCACCAGAGTCCCCAGCAAAAACAGCTGCCTCTCAATCACAAACGTCAGTATATACACCTTTTGACACCCGTCCGTGTCATCACTCACCAGTAAAGTTGCCTCAGAATACCCTTTACACACACAAGATCACCCATATTACAGATACGTCCTGACACCCGTCCGTGTCATACCCCAGCAGAAAGCCAAAGACGTCCTCTTTGCACTCACATATACTTATGTACACTTTCTCGACACCCGTCCGTGTCATATCCCCAGCGCAGTCGTTTTACACTTTACAACCCATATACTTGTTGATATTATTATACTTTTCCCTCTTGACACTCGTCCGTGTCACCCTCCCCAGCAGATAAACACTCATCCATACAAAACTCACACTCGTTACTCATGTTATACCACTTTCATATCCCCACAGATTCGACACTAGTCCGTGTTCTTTGTTAACCAAATGGTACTCGTCCGTTCCATCATCTCAGAACATGCGTCAGGAGTTTGTTTCTACATGATACTCGTCCGTATCATAGTCTTAAAGATGCTCGTCCGCACCTTTAATCCATATACTTTTGTCTTCTTGAATATAGATACTCGTCTGTGTCTACTATTCCCCAGAAGAGTCCCTCCAGATGCAACACTCGTCCGTGTTCTTTGTTACCCCGTTGATACTCGTCCGTATCATCATCTCTGAACACGTGTCAGTATTTGTTTCTACCCGATACTCGTCCGTATCGTAGTCTTAAGGATGCTCGTCCGCATCTTTAATCTATACACAATACCAAACACTTATACCTTTTGTTTCTTGGATATAAGCACTCGTCCGTGTTTACTATTCCCCAGTAGATCGCCAACAAAGCAAATTTTCTTTTTTATCTAACACTCGTCCTGTGTTATGATAAAACCTGAGAGCAGCCGTACCCTGCTAGGTGGTCGTCCTCCACCTCTTGATGGTCGTCCTCCATCATGCTCATCCGATGGCCGTCCCCATCGTTGATATTTTAGCAGCCGTCCCCTGCTAGGTGGTCGTCCTCCACCTCTTGATGACCGTCCTTCATCATTTTTTATCCAATGGCCGTCCCCATTGTTGATTTTGGTTATCTGGCATTCGTCCTATGTCATGAGAAACCTCGAGAGCAGCCGTCCCCTGCTAGGTGGTCGTCCTCCACCTCTTGATGGTCGTCCTCCATCATGCTCGTCCGATGGCCATCCCCATCGTTGACCTTTTATCCGATGGTCGTCCCCATCGTTGATATTTTCGGCAGCCGTACCCTGCCAGGTGGTCGTCCTCCACCTTTGATGGCCGTCCCCATCATATTTCCTTTATTCCCCAACAGAGCAGCCGTCCCCTGCTAGGTGATCGTCCTTCACTTTTGATGGCCGTACCCCATCATCTGTTTATTTCATTTATTCTTTAACCCGATGGCCGTCCCCGTCGTGGTCCCTTTTCCTTTTAACCCAATGGCCGTCCCCATCGTCGGTTACTTTGCTTTATGAACTTGATGGCCGTCCCCGTCATGTTTCATTAATTCCCAGAGAATCTTACTTTATCTTGATGGCCGTCCCCATCATAATTTTATTTTCCCCAGCTAGTCGGTCGTCCCCGTCTTAGCTTTACCTTTTATCCCCAGCATGTCGGCCGTCCCCGTCATTGCTTTATCTTCACACACTTTTCCCAGCATGTCGGTCTTCCCCGTCATTACTCTTTACCCAGCAGTCGTCCTCTGCTCGACGGTCGTCCTCCGTCGCCCACACTTTACAATATACTTTATTTTCCTTTACAATCTATATCCCTTTTCTTCTTCATTCTGTGAGTGCAAATTTTGGACTGTCTTTGGTATTCAACCACAAGTTATCTTGTTTGCCTGTTAAGCCGTTGCTTACATCCTGCGCAGCTAACTCATGTTTGAATAGGGGCAGCTGTAAACACCCCAAATTTGCCCTCACCCATTCACACCATGGCTTGTTATCATCTCATATGCATAAACACAATCATGTCATCTCATATCACATTTTTGATCCACTGCATAGTTTCTAAGTCATCTGCACCTAGGGTTTGTGATCTGAGCAATCCAAGAGCTTCTTGAGCCACTCCAAAGGCAACCAATCACTTCAAAGGGGTCCATGTGTGTTCTTATACCATATTACATCCTCTCAAAGTCAAAAATGCAAAGGAATCACAAGAACTGGGATTGGTGTGGAAGCAGAGCCAGGATAGACTGCACAGTTGACCTAAAATTAGGGTTTTGGTTTCAGAGGCCATAACTCCAAATTTTTTGGTCATTTTTGTTTCCATTGGTCTCTATATGGTATAGGGAGTATGCATATCAAGATTCATGAAGAAATTCCATGGGGAAGTCATCTGATCAAGGGTTGACTTTCTGGACAAGTCAGTGCAAAATCAGGGCATCTGAGGCCCCCAATGACCCAACCAATGGGTGATCTTCATCATTTTGAGTGTATATGATCTTTATTTGATCATGGAAGAAGGTTGAAGTTCACAAAAATCAAGAATTTGGAGTTTTTGCAAATGTTGACTTTTTGGGCATAGTTGACTTTTCAAGAATGCTTCATTTTAGGTCATTCTTCAAGCCTTGATTCTTGATCCAAAAATGCTTCAAATGGAAAAACTTTGGTCATGAAAGTTGTAGAATACATTTTTCCCTTTTCAAAAAGTACAAGAACATGATCAAATTCTTCTTGGATCAAAAGTTATGGTGTGACAAAGTTGGCAAAAATCATTGATTTTCAAGATGTGCACCAAATGGAAAGTTTGCAAAATCATGAACCAATGTCATTTGTAACTTCTAATTCACTTCAAACCATGACATAAACATTCTACATGTCCTAAAAATCAGAATTGAACCAAAGATCACATGTGTATGGTTTGTGTAACAAGGCATTTTTCATGAAGTTTCAAAAAGTAACAACTTGCAAAAACACTCATCACACTTCACCAACTTGATGCATTGGATGCTGCACCTTGCTAGCCCTCTCACCTCATCTTGCTGCACCAGAACCTAGCCTTTGTACCAAGCTAACACCAAGCCCATGCCTCTCTTACAAAAAGTTGACTTTGTGCAAAAGCAAACATCCCAATCACCACAGGCCATGTCACATCTTCTGGCCACTTGGATTAAAATATACTATCCATTTGCAAGCCATTTCATAAAAGAAGCCAAGCTGAAACAGGCCAGAACATCACATACACAAAAACACTCCATTTTGCATTTCTCTTCAAAAACTCTCTGCCCAGCTCACAAACACTCAAGCAAACTTCACACATCAACTCACCATGCCTCATTGAGTAGAAACCAACAAAGAACCAGGCCTGAATCAAGCCACAACACCACTGCACCATTTTCACCCTCACCTGCAAAACCTTTCGAAACTGATCACGCAGCTCACAAACATGAAAATAAACCTCATAGGTCAACTCAACTCATCTCCCTGATCACAAAGAAGCCATCATCACAGCCTGAGACCTTCAGAATCCCAAACACGATTCCTGCCCTTCATTGAACAGAACTTGTTCAAACTTCAGAACCAGCCATCACAAGCTCTTTCTAGGCATTGAAAGCTTCTTAGGAGTTCAAGTGGAGCAGATTGCAAGCAGGAAACTAGCCAGAAGGTGCCAGAGATCAAAGCTCCAGTTCAGGTGAGCTTCATGAACATTTTTCCAGGAACTCATTTTTAAGTTCTTAATTGGTTCTCCATGTTCCACTGGTCATCATGATATATTTGGTTTCGAAAATCATTGAGTTTTGAGCATGTACGGTGTTCCTGAAATTTTTTTGACCTAAACCCCTTTTGCTTCGATTCAGTTTTGTTGTGTAAAATAAATGAGTTTTGGCTATGGATTCTTGCTCTATGATGTTTGGGGATGCATTCTGGGCAAGAAAACTAGGTTTTAGTGAGCTAGGGTGAGGTTTAGCATTTTTCAGGGAGGGTGCTGGCCGGAGAAGACGACCGGAAGTCTTCTCCGGCAGCCTGAAAGTCATTAATTCATAATTAGGGTTAGGGCTTCCAGTTTGAATATTGAGCGTTGGATGTGTTGACTAAGTCTCTTCCCGCGCGCATCCAATGGCTCAGATCATGTCATTAGTTTAATTAGGTTTAATTTAATTAATTAATTAAGTTTAAGTCAGTTTGAATGTGGGCCACAAGATCTGGCGCGCAGTCAATGTTTTCAAATCCAGACTCAATCCTGGCCCTCCATTCTGCATACTTCCACTTTAATTCATTTTTAATTCATTTATTTTATTTTGTTTTGTTCAATTTATTTAAAATAGTAAAAAATGTCTAAAAATTATGAAATTTTTTCTCAAGAGTTTCATTAATTTTTATGACACAAAAATATTTTTATTTTTATTTTTAGCATTAAAAAAGTATTTTTAAATATTTAAAGGATTATTTTTAATGGATTAATGGAAATTAATTTATTAAAAATACTTTTAGGTATTTAAAAATCACCAAAAAATTCATGAAATGTTCTAAGACATTTAGAAACATTGTCCAACCTTCAAACCAAATTTCTTTTTTTGATCTTGATGCATTTTAAGAATTTCTCATTGAATTAAAATCATTTTTATGCATTAATTTGATCCTAAGTTCAAAAATCATTTCTGCCTATCCATGAAGAGTTGGACATTGATTCTTCTTGCATTGCATTGTGTTTAACATGTAGTTTTTGAGATAAAATGGCCATAATTTGATTCCTCGTTTTCAATTTGTTTGGCATTTCTTTTGTTTAGGAACCCTAAAAACCCTAGAAACTTATAAAAATCATAACTTAAGATAGGATAAGAGTTAGGTCCCCTCCTTTGGGCAGTGAACTTGTGTAGGGTTAGGGTTCCTTTGATCCCATTTTCAATTTTTTGTCATGTCATTTGCTTCTGGTTTTGAATTTTTGTGTTGCATGTTGTTCATAAACCCTAATTCTTGCCTTCCTTTGCATCCATCTCTCATATGTTTGCATTCAAGAACTTGCCATGACATTCCATGCTTCCATGTGATTCATTTGACATCATAAGACATATAGAAAGCATGTTTGATCATTGCATCATGTATTTGCCATGTTGTATGCCATGTGTACTTCATAACTTTTCATGTATGTTCATGTTTCTTAACTTGTTTCATTTACATCCATGAACTTGTATGATCATCCTCATGTGTTGTTTCATGTTTGTAGCATCTCATAGCATCATTAGCATCATGTATGTGCTTCTGGTTTTGTTTCTCATCATGTCATTGCATTCCATTTGACATTGCATTGCATTGCATTCCTTTCACTAACTTTTCAGGTGGTAGGTAACTTTGAGAAGTGAATTTGCCTTCACTTCTCATGACTTTTCTTTTCATCTCTCTTGCATCCATTGCTGCATTTTTGTTTGTGTTTGAGTTTGAGCTTGCTCATTCTTCTCCTTCTTACTTTCTTTCTTCAAAGTGACTTGACTTCTTGAATGAAGCAAGTTGCTTTGCTTCTCTTGATCCTTTCATCTGCTTCCTGGTGGTTCCATTGAAGATCTTCTCCTGTTAAACCTCACAAACCTTAGGGACAACCAAGAATGACAATGATTAGGGTCTTGATTAGTCTCCCCTCTTAGTTTTACCTTTGTGTCTCTTTTGAGTCTTCTCTTCTCACCTCATAATCAGGGACTAAACCCTAAAGGCTTTAAGGTTTTGTGATTAAGCTTATGCCTGCATCCTTCTCTTAGGATGAAGTGTATAACTTTAATCCTAAGCGTTAAACCCTTAATGTGTTTAAATCTCTTAATCAATTCACTTAATAAGTATCAAGACATCACACTTGTAACTTGGGCCTTGCATTAGGGTTCTAATTCTTCCTTAACTGGTTAAGAAGGACTAACCCTAGTGTTAATGGACAAGTCCCCCTCAAGTTGTCTTACAAACCATAAAACTCACTTCATCATCTTATCATTAACTAAAATCCACTTAATAAAGGCTTTGTTTTGTCATGGGTTTAATTCCTAATCATGGATTAAGTTGAGGAGCTTTCCTCAGCTTAAACATTCTCATCTATTATCCTTCTATTAGGATGGTGTAATGAGTCTGTTTAATCCTTGATTATGGCTTAACCTCATTACTTAACACTAAACAAAAACACCAAAAACACCTAAATAATCACAAGTAGGTTAATGATCTTAATCCTGCATCATGGTGATTAAGTGTGAGAATCTGACTTCACACTTAAGGTATTCTCATTACCCCTAATCAGAGGGAAGATGTGATGAGTTTACTAAATCCATTGGTTTAGGCTTAAGCTCATTAACTTATGACAAAATCCAAAAACAATAAAAGACTGAAAACTCAAAAACAAACAATAATCGTCTCCTCCGGGATTCTTTTCTCATCACTTTCACTCACAAACGAGAATTTGCTTCTTCCGTCTAATGCAAGACAGTTTGCACCTGAGCCAGACAGGTCATACACTTGAGCATTGGCAAGCAAGCAGTTCACAAGTCAATTCATCTTTCAGTCTCTTTGGGTCGAACTACGGTGTTCTGACTTCCTCATTGCACGAGAGGATACGTAGGCATAACTTAACAGTTATCGAACAAAAGTCTCTGTACATTCCCCCTCTTTCCAGCTTTATTCTTTAGCCTCATATTCTTGAGCATGCTCTTTCCTCACACTGACACTGTACATTTATACACATCACATTTCTTTACACTGACACCTGTACATCCTTTTCCAGCTCATTTATACACAGATTGCACTGACACTACCCCTTTAAAACACAAATCTTTTAAGCGTGGATCCCGTCGAGTACGGCGGACAATCTGGGTGCTAATACCTTCCCAGGTTGTAACCAACCCCCTTTCTCAGTCTCTCTGGTTCGCAACCGTCTTATCCATCTTTTTCTAGGTCTATGCAGCATTGCCTTTCCTCCGGGATAAAAATGCCTAGCTGGCGACTCTATTCATTCTCCAGTGAGTTCACGGCTGTGTGTTCTCACTGTTCCCTTTCGCCGACCGTTCGCGTCTGTACCCCTTTTGACCCGGTGTCACTTGGCGGGAGCGACAATCCCCAAGCACAAAAAACCTTCATCTCTGGCAAGCTTTCGTCCCATAAGTCTTTGCAATGTCACTATGAAGATAGTAACTAAGACCATTGCCAGCAGAGTTAAAGAGGTTCTCCCGGATGTGATCAGTGTTGAACAAAGTGCTTTTGTGAATGGAAGATTAATCACTGATAATGCCTTTATTGTGATGGAGTGCTTCCACTGGATGAAGAATAAAAAGAAAGAGAAAAAGGGGTTTATGGCTCTCAAATTGGATATGTAAAAGGCCTATGATAGATTGGAATGGGACTTTGTGCTTGAAACTCTGAAAGTTTTGGAGTTCCTGGAATCTTTCGTTCAACTTATCAAGAAATATATCATAACAGTTTCTTATAGGATCTTCATTAATGGCCAACCAAGAAAAAAAAATATTTCCCTCCAATGGTCTCTATCAAGGGGACCCTCTTTCACCTTATTTATTTGTTGTTTATGCAGACGTTTTGTCTGGTATGCTGGAGAAGGCGGTTAAGGAGAGGCAAATCCATAGTATATCAGTGGCTAGAAAGGTTCCTTATATCTCTCACCTCTTTTTCGTTGATGATAGCCTCCTGTTTGCAAGAGCTAATAAAAGTGAGGCAGATCGAATCAAATTCATTCTTAATTGCTATTATGAGGCTTCGAGTCAGTTGGTGAATGTGGACAAATCTGAGATTTCCTTTAGTAGGAATATGGATGAAGAGAACAAGTAAGGGATTCAGAACAGGTTAGGATTCAAAGGTGTTGATTCCCATGCTCATTATTTGGGGCTCCCTGTAGTCTTTGGAAGGTCTAAGAAGGAGGTTTTTCAACTCGTTATAGATAGAGTGTGGAAGAAGGTGAACGGGTGGAAAGAGAAGTTTTTGTCTCGAGCAGGGAATGAGGTTCTGATCAAGGCAGTAGCTCAGGAAATCCCGACTTACATCATGAGCTGCTATAGACTGACTGACCAATGTTGTACAGATATTGAGAGAATTTTGTCTAGGTTTTGGTGGGGAGATAAAAGAGGGGACCGTAAGATCCATTGGCTTAGTTGGGAAAAGTTGTCGCAGAGGAAAGGAGAGGGCGGATTGGGCTTTCGTAATATCCAAGATTTCAATCTTAGTCTCTTTGGAAAGCAATATTGGAGACTGCTGTAGGGTGATGGTTCCCTCTTTGAGAGGTTCTTCAAAGGAATGTATTATCTTCGTTGTTCAATCCTGGATGCTCCTATAACTCATTTTCCTATCCACAGTTGGCATAGTATACTAGGAGCTAAAGATGTGATATTGGGTGGGGGCATGTTGGAGCATTGGAGATGGTTCTTCAGTGAGAGTGTTTGAGGATAATTGGATTCCCACCATAGCCGGTTTTAGACCTAGAGACAGAATTGGTAATCCTAGAGCTGTTCTTAGAGTTTCTGATCTCATCAATCAGGATGATCTCTATTGGAATAACCAAGTTTTGATTTCGTTGTTTACACATGATGACTTAATCCATATTAAGAGTATCCCTGTCTCTTTAAGGATCCCTCTGACAAGTTTATCTGGACTTTTGAAAAGGATGGTATCTATTCAGTACGGTCTGCTCACTATTGGATTAACGGTTTGTGAAAGTCTTATCTTTCTAGTGCTTCGAACGGTGGTAGTCCAATTAGATGGAAAAACTTTTGGAAGGTAGACGTCAACCTAAGAATCAAGAATTTTATGTGGCGTCTCGTGAAAAACATTCTTCCAACCAAATCCAACCTCCAAAGGAAAGGTATGTTGATTGATGACTCTTGTTCCTTTTGTAGTTTGTGTTCGGAAACTCCTCTTCATATTTTTCTTCGATGTGATGTGGTAAAGAGAATATTGTTTGTTCTTCCTTTGAGTCTGCGGGTTCCTTCTTCGGGTGACCTATTTGATTGGTTGGATGCAATTTTTTATTACAAGGAGAAGCTTATTGTCGAAACTGTTTTTTCTTCCCTGTGGTTTATCTGGAAAGCTAGGAACGGTTTAGTGTTTAAATTTGCAAGGGCTGACCCTTCTATGATTGCAAAGAATATTTGGAGGGAAGTGGAGGAGTCTGTTAGGATTTCGTCAAGTGTTTCTGGAAGTGTCCCTGAGGCTGATTTTGCGAACTTAGTATGTGGTTGGAAGGTTCAGACGGATGTAGGTTGCTTTGATAACAAAAGTATTTCCCTAGGATGTGTTATTCGTGATCCGGACAATGTTGTTTTTTTATTCTGCTATGCACAGGGAAGGCAATATTGCTGGTCCTGCTCAGGCAGAGGCTTTGAGTATTCGTTGGGGGATGCAGTTGGCTCTTAATTTGGGTCTAAAAAATGTTATCTTCTAGTCTGATGCAAAGCTGGTTGTGGATTGCATAAATGGTTGTGATTGTTGTGCAAGTATTGATTTGGTTATAATAGATTGTAGGTGCCTTTTGAAATCTGTTTGTAATTCTGCATTGTTTTTTATCCGTAGATCTTAGAACATTGATGCTCATAATTTGGTGGGGTTAGGCAAAACCGTGGGTTCCCAGTCATGGTCTAACTACCTTCTGATTGTGGCTCCTATTTTTTGTAGCCCCTGTGGCAGTTTCTCCCTTTTAATGAAATTTATTTGGTATCAAAAAAATAAAAAATAATAATAGATAAAGCAATTGTGTAAGTATTAATGCAAATGATAAGATGATATTGACAATAAATACATGATATATTTTATATAAGATTTAAATGCATTTTTAGTCCTTCTTCTTATATTATTCTAAACATTTAATCCCCCTTAAAAAAAGCTTCTCAGTCCCATAGTTTGAATTATTCTGCGATTATTTTTGTCCCCTTTTCAATTTGGTCTATGTGGCATGGTCAGCGCTGATGTGGAAAAGTAATAGTTGACCCATGCTAAAATAAACTTGTCACGTCATTAGAAAACATATTATATTATATAATTAAGATAAAAAATATTTTAAATTAAACAATTTCAATATAAAACTTTATCCCCTTCTTCTTTCCCCTCTTCTATCATTTCTTCATCTTCTACATCACCATCATCTTCCAACTTAAATATCATCACTTCCAAACAACAAAAACAAAAACACATATCATCACATCCCTCGCCTTCATTAATGCTAAATCTCTCTATAACATAAACAACACATTTCATAACGTTATAACAATACCCAAAACCTCTTTCAACTCAAATATTCACATAAGCATTGGATCAAATACCTTATGAGCAACTTAACAACGTGTCCAGCCATATTAATGGCTTAATAGAAACTAAAAAAAATAGAGAAACAAGACACACACATTATTGTAACACAATAGTAAACTCAGAAAAGAAAAAGAATTTTGAAACGAACAACAACACAACTCATTAATTGGAAAATGCAACCGACGATCACCATTTAAACAAACCTCTGCAGCCGAGATGCGTGATAGAACTGTAACTCAGAGATATGCCTAAGAAGGAAGTGAATTAGGCTTTATAAAATTTTCTTGAATTTTTACCTATTTTTCAATGTTTTTATTTCTTAAGAATTCTAAGTGATGAATGAGATAAAATGTGGAAAGTAAATGACACGACGATGTATACTGGTTCCCCTCACAATCTAGGGGTACTCCAATCCTCTTTTAACCTGAAAGAGATTTCTACTATAATATTAGATTTCTAGAAAAGACACCTTAAGGTCTTTCTATCTTATTTTAACACACCAAGAACAAACCTCTTGGATTTACAATATTTAAATTCCAACCGAGACTCAATATCTCACAAATGGACCTCTTTCATCACACACCGGATAGCAAGGAAAAAACCTTATAAACTTATTCTTAATCAATTCTAAAAATATGTTGTAATCAAATACCAAAATTCTGAATTTTTTATGAAGAGATGAACTTGGATATAGAATTGTATCAATCACAAGATTGATCTCCCTCTTTAATGACAATCACTCTAATAACGTTATACACATGTTCGACACAATAAGAATGAAACAAATGCAATATGTATGAAGGTTTATGTGCAGAAGTTTCACTTAGAAAAGTTTAAAGAACACTTTGATAAAAATTGAAGATTGGGTACCTGTTTCCCTTGTTTAAATTTCTAGGTGGAGTGTCTTAAGGCTACAAAGAAAATATGGTTTCTCGATAGTGGGTGCTCAAGACATATGACGGGTGACATCTCCTTAATCTTTGAATTTGTGGCTAAGAAGAAAGGATTTGTGACCTATGGTGATAACAACAAGGGAGTTATACTAGGAAAAGGTAGTGTAGGTAATCCCCCATCTACTACTATCTCAGATGTCCTATTAGTTGAAGGCCTTAAACACACTCTAATTAGCATTAGCCAATTGTGCGACAAAGGATACAAAGTTTCTTTTTCAAAAAGATTGTTGCATAATTGAACATAATTATAAAAAGGGTGATGTGATTAAGGGATTGAGGGTAAATAATATATACATGTTTGACTTGAATGAAGTGTCCTTGAATAGCACTAAATGTCTTGTTTCCAAGAGTGATGACTTTTGGCTTTGACATAGGCGTTTGGTGCATGTTAACTTTGACTTTCTAAATAAAGTAGTCTCGAAAGATTTAGTAGTTGGTCTACCAAAAACCAACTTTTCAAAATATCACCTATGTGATGCATTCCAAATGGGGAAGTAAACACGAATCTCTTTTAAATCTAAAAATGTTGTTTCTACATCGAGACCCCTTGAACTTTTCCATATGGATTTATTTGGGAATTCTATAATTAAAATTCTTTGTGGAAATTATTATGGGTTTGTAATCATAGACGACTACTCAAGATTTTATTGGACTATTTTATTGGCTAGTAAAAGTGACACTTTTTCGGCTTTTGAAAAGTTTTCCAAGTTATCTCAAAACAAATTAAACACTATTATTGTTACAATTTGAAGCAATCACGAAGGTAAATTTGAAAAAAAACCACCTCTTTGAGGAATTTTGTGACCAACATTGAATAAATCATAATTTTTCCAATCCAAGGACTCCACAACAAAATGGTATTGTGGAATGCAAAAACTGTATTTTAGAGGAGCTTAGACGAACTATGATCAATGACAATGGTATTCCTAAATACTTTTGTGTTGATGCCATAAGTATGACTTGTTATATTTTGAATGGGGTGTTTATTCGTCCTATTCTAAATAAAACACCTAACGAAATTTTAAAGGGTAGGAAGTCAAATGTTTCACATCTCCATGTTTTTTGTTGTAAATGCTATGTATTGAATAATTGTAAAGAACGCCTTGGTAAAATTGATTCAAAAGTTGATGAAGGTATCTTTCTCAGATACTCTCAATCAAGTAAAGCTTATAGAGTATACAACAAGAGGTTACATATTGTTGAAGAATCTATGCATATTTCCTTTGATGAATCTTATCCGAAAAATGTCGGAAAAGGTATTTGTGTTGATGGTGCAAGTGTTCCTTCAGAAAGTATACTTAAAGATCAAGAATAAAAGAGTGATAACCCAATCCGGAAAAAGCTGAGAAGGAGTCGAATCAAGGATCTAAAGACAAATAGGAGGATCATCCAAATAATAAACATGATATATCCCTTTCATGTAACTCTTCTAAGGATCATCCCATCGACAATATTCTAGGAGATATATCAAAAGGAGTCACTACACGATCAAGGATAAGTAACTTTTGTTATCATTTTGCTTTCGTGTATCAAATTGAGCCTAAAAACTCCAAAGATGATTTACTCGATGAAAATTGGTTTTTAGCAATGCAAGAGGAACATAATCAGTTCAAAAGAAATGAGGTTTGAGATCTTGTCCCTCTCCGCGAGTTCATCGAGTAATTGGCACTAAATGGGTGTTTAGGGAAAAGTTGGATGAAAACGAAATTATAACTCGCAACAAGTCTTGATTTGTTGCTCAAGGGTATAACCAAGAGGAGGGTATTAACTATGAGGACACTTATGCTCTGGTCATCTGACTCGAGGCTATACGCTTTTTACTTGTTCACAAAATTTAAAATTATATCAAATGGATGTCAATAGTGCTTTGCTAAACGGATACATTAATGAAGAGGTTTATGTATCCCAACCTCCCGATTTTGAGAATCATGAAAATACTAACCATGCTTATAAGCTTAAATGTGTTTTGTACGGTCTAAAATATGCCCCTAGGGCTTGGTATGAGCGTATTAGCAATTCTTTACTCAATCAAGGATTTTCAAGAGGGAAGGTTGATACTAACGTTAAGCGTCAAGGAAAACACTATTTTGGTTCAAGGTTATGCAGATGGTATTATTTTTGGATTTACTAACATAAATATGGTCAAGGAATTTTCAAAATTGATATAGGGAGAATTTGAGATGAGTATAATAGGAGAGCTAAATTACTTCCTCGGACTTCAAAGAAAACAACTCAAAGAAGGAACATTCACAAGCCAAATGAAGTATTACAATGAGCTTCTCAAGCGATTCGATATGGAAAAATCCAAAGCCATTGATACTCTGATGCCTACGGCGGTAAGTTTGGATCGAGATGAGAAAGGTAAGGACGTGGATATAAAAAGGTATAGATGTATGATTGGTTCATTCCTCTATCTCATTGCATCTCGTCCAGATATCATGTTTAGTGTTTATATGTGTGCTAGATTTCAATCATGTCCCAAGGAATCACATTTAAAATATGTCAAATGTATACTTAGATACCTTTGTGGTACTCCAAAGTTTGGACTTTGGTTTTCCAAGGGAAGTGATTGTTCTTTGGTCAGGTATTCTGATTTTGCTGGTTGCAAATTGGATAGGAAGAGCACTAGTGGCACTTGTCATTTCTTTTCAAACTCCTTAGTGGGTTTGCATAGCAAAAAAAAATGCTTGGCTTCAATGTTAATCTTGAATATATTCCTATTGTATGTGACACTACAAGTGTTACTAACCTTACCAAGAATCCAGGATTACATTCTCGCACTAAGCATATCTAAATTAGTCATCATTTCCTTAAGGATCACATAGAGAAAGGTGATGTTGTATTTGAGTTTGTTGATAGTAAAAATCCAATTGCTGATATATTTTCAAAACTACTAGCTACTGAAGCTTTCTTTCATATCCGTAGGGAACTTGGTGTTCTCGATATCTTGGATCGTCTTTAATCTCTTTAAATTACTCGCTCTCTATCATTGCTGGTTATGTCATGTTTATCATCAATATTAACCACAAGCTATGTGAGGGCACCACTATTCAATCATGTTGGAGGTAATATTGTTTCTACTTATTAGCCTTGATCAATTTATTCATTTATGTGAACTTGTTCTACAAAAATATTTTTCTTGTAGCTTATCTTATATTTTAGTCTAAGCTAAATCCATGTCATATGTTTGAAATATGTGTGAGCTTGCTTTAGTATTTTGTTTCATCTTGTATCTATCCTGTGAATCATCATGCATTTGTATATGGATCATTTTCATCCATGTGTTGTATTTTATCCTCACGTTTACATGTTATTCTCTATTATTTTATTTGTCTTGCTCTTAATGAACAAATTTGACTTTTTAGTGTAATCAATTTAACTGTCAAGTTACTTGGTCTATTTATGTTTTATATTCGTTCATTAGCAACATATTATGTGTATGATTGCTAACGTGAATCTATTGAATGGATGTGAATATGGTTCTCCAATTATTTTTTTTATCTTATCCATTTTCTCTTTTTGAAGTTGTCAAAGGGGGAGAAATGGAACAACTTATGAAAGCTCATATGATAGTAGCAGTTTGTTTCAAGGGTGATGCACAAACTCAGTGGGAGGATGCCTATCATAATTCACTATATATGAAAGACTATACCACGGTTTTCCATCATCAAAAAGGGGGAGTATGTGAGGGTAAATGTGCCTTGTCATGTTTTAATGATGTCAAACCTTAGGTAGATCATAGTGTGTGCGCTTTGAACGGTGTCATCGCATGATTGAATGCATCCATAATTAACATGCTAAAAAATACCAATTCTCATGTCTATGCATATAGGAGGAATCTCATATATGGTTGTATGCCCTTGATCGTTTTTGATACCGTAGATATATACAAAAATGGCTTGGGTAGACCTAAGTACTTTCAAAATCTCATTTTTGGCGATTTTCACAAAATGAGATGACTCATGGGTGCTGACAAGTTGACTCATCAGATTTTATACTAAATGAGGCGACTCATAGTTGTTGACAGGTCTACTCAAATCTTCAATAGATCGACTCACTCAGTGAAATAGGTTGACTCATTTAGTTGAATAATTTCTTGATTACTACGAGTCTCAACAGGCTGACTTAACAGGTCGACACAAAGGAAATGAATCGACTCACTCAGTCATTTAGGTCGACTCAAATAGATATAAAATTGTATGTTTCCTATGGGTCTCAATAGGATGAATAAGGACTAAAAATAGGTCAACTCAAAAGGTTCTTTAGGTCGACTCAAAGCTTCTGGAGGTCGACTCAAACTGAAACTAGGCGCTAGATCTGATTATTTTTCTCTCCTGTCCAATTTTACTTATTTCTCTTTTGGTCTTGAATTAATATAAATAGTTTGAGTATTATTTTTCATCACCAACAAGAAAAGTGAAAGATATACATGACATTTCTCTTCATCTTCATTCTTCCTTGCATTAATCAACAATTACACATAATCATTTTTGTTGATCATTGTGCATTGTATGTGGTGACAACGTTCAAACTCAGGATCTTATATCAAGTTTGGGTTGAGACTGTTGTGGGTTTTTCTTGAATAAAATCTTACGGTTTTATCCTCCAAGATCTTGAGGATTTTGGGGTTTTTGCATAAGTCTTTGCTTCATAGATTCATCCGAGTAAAAGGTTTGAAGAATGGTGGGTTTGTTCAAACATGTAACGGTAACCGGAGGATTGTGAAGAATGGTCCGGGTTCAAGTGTGTCGTGATCAAAATCAGCCGAGTTAGAGGTTTGAAGAACATTGGGTTCTTGCAATAAGGTAGCTACAATCAGAGGTTTATTCAGAACGTTTGACGCACTTGATTTAATTCGAATCAAAGGGGGAGAAAGGAATAGAATCTACATCAACAATTAGGATTGGTTTGTGGTGACTATTTCTTCTCTTGTATTAACGTTGCAATTGATCATCAATATCTCAATTCTTTTTGGAATTGGGGGTAGATGTACCCTAAGCGAGGATGATAGGGGAACTGTTTAAACAAATCTGGTGTTGTTCTCTCTTTCTCTATCTATTTAATTTCTGCACTAATTGAATCTTGTGTGATATTGATTGGTAACTATATTTCACTAAATTATTGTGCACTTAAGGTGTTTGATAAATTGTTGCAACCACTTTGATTGCAACTAAGGGAAATTCTGCACTATCAATTCTAGTGAAATTGAGAATTGGTGTTGTATGCACACCAAGTGTTTGCTAAATTGAATTCACACAAGTGTTTCAATATTTTGCCTATTTTCTCTCTTAAATTCTGCACTAATTAGAATTGTGTGATATTTATTATCTCATTATGCTCAAGTGGTGTGCATTTAAGGTGTTTGTTAAATTATTGCTATCATTTTTATCGTAACTTAAGAAAAATCTTGCACTATCATTTGTAGCAAAACAAGGCATGGTGTGGAGTGTACACCAAGTGTTTGATAAAATTCATACTACACAATTCTAAGTGTTAAGTGCTCTTTTTCTTCTTACTTAACATTGTTGGAAGTAGTATTATCATTGCTTGCATTGCTTAAGTGATTAATTAGCCTTGTGTTGATTTGTTCAGCTTACACATTCCATTTGGTTTTTGTCGCATATCCAATCCTCCAATAACAGGTCATTTTTAGACGATATTTTCTGAGGAGCTTTGCGACCTAGTCAAACTATTTTTAATTTGTCAAGTTTTAAATATGGGATCTATTCAACCCCGCTTCTAGATCCACGCCATCGTCTAACAAGAAACATGAAGAAAAAATAGGAAAAAGTGAGGAAGACGAATTGAATTCCAGGTTAGAATATGAAACTGATGGTGATGAAGAAGATGAAGAAAGGATGGAGAAGAGAGTGAAGGGAAAGAAGAAGAGGATAAAATTTTATGTTGAAATTGTTTAATTTAAAATGTTTTTTGTTTTAAATATTTAATATAATATATTTTTTAATGATATGGAAAATATATTACAGCCTAGGTCAACTACTATTTTGCCACATCAATGTTGACCATGTCACATAGACTAAATTGAAGAGGGGGGCAAGAAAATCCCATAATAATTCAAACTAAGGGACTAAAAAGCTAGTATTTTTAATGGGGGATTAAAAGTTTAGAAAAATATAAGAAGAAGGATTAAAATTTCATTTAAGTCTTTATATAATGATCATAATCAATTAACGAACTTGTAACAACATTAACCAACTAATAACTATGTATAACAAATATAACAACTAACTCTAACATCCTCCCTCAAGTTGAAAAATGGATTAACATTTCCAACTTGAAAAAAGAATGATACAATTCGTATAAAAAGAAAATACAATGTAACTCTTACAATAAAAAAATATACATGTTGGAATTACATCAGTTAAAACACAAAAGCTGGTGTCAATAGCGGTAGTGACAAACATGCTTAACTTATAGAAGTATTCGATCTATTTTGAGCTCTTTAAAAATCTTTTCGTGTCTCTTTATCTCTAATTAATAAATCCAATTTTGAGTCTTCAAACGTCATATTTTGGTTAGCAAAGTTTAACCATCATATGATGGAAGCACAATGAAAATAAAAAATACTAATCATTATAGGGTATATAACATATAAAGAATGAAAATTTCTAAATTATCAGTTGGACAAGCCCATTAGAGAAAAGAAAAAACCCATTTATCTTAAAGACTTTCAGTGTGAATAGGGGGTTCGTTTAGCAGTTTTATATTAGTTATTATTATTATTATTGTATGCATCAGCCCAAAAGCCCAATTAGGGGTCTAAGACCCTAGCTATTTATATTGTATGCTTGGGTGTTCCTTCAATTCAAGAAAGTTCATAAAGTTTAGTCTTATGTTTCTCTGTTAATGCAACAGTAACCTAATCTTAGCCTAGCGTAAATTTAACATTGGTGCTTTCATCCTTGAACTCACTATCTCTTGTTTTCCATAGCTCCCCCAAAACCTCTTAATCATTTACCTAAGGATATTATTGATGAAGTTGTTAACACAGCAGTGCAAATAGCTCAACTTCACATTCACAACGCAATACAGGATTCACAAACATTGTTGGATGAACGATTGGGTGTCGTCACAATAGATATGGAAGAAAACTAGTCCAGCTCAACAAACACCTTGATAGTGAACATCAAATCTCTAATACACGGTATGATTCTCATGCATTTACTCAACAAACTAAACATTCAACAAGACCCACCTGCCACCGCATATTCCGGTGCTAGTTCTTCCGGCATAACCCGTAATTTACAATCCAGTCCTATAGTCGTTCAACCCGTTACCTTCATTCAATCCCCAATTCAAACCCCACATCATCCATCAGCCTTTTCCATATATACCTCGCCTATACCCACAATGGCGATACCCACTAGACCGCTCACTCCACCTCCATTTTCTACTTTTATTTTTTCAACTGTTACGCCTCCACCATTAACTTACCCCCAAATGTTCCCTACCTTGCCACCATATACCATACCCCTATTACCACCTCCCACCTATCCACCTCACAAACACATTCCTCCCTTTCCCCCTTTTTGTTCCTCTAAATTAGAACTAGCAGCATTTGATGGTTCCAGTTCACTCGAATGGCTTTTTTCAATCAAACCAGTTTTTTGAATTTTATAACCTTCCACCAGAAAATCGCTTATCGTTAATTTCTTTCTATATGAAGGGTGAAGCCCTTGGATGGTTCAAATGGATGCACCAAAACCAATTGGTATATACTTGGCATGCTTTCACTCGTGATTTGGAAATACTTTTTGGTCCCTCGACTTTTGAGAATCATCAAGCCGAGTTATTTAAACTCAAACAAGACGAAACTGTCATAGAACACCAATCCAAATTTGAACAATTGGGAAATCAGATTGTAGGATTTCCACCGGACGCGATATTAAATTGTTTTATTTCAGGTCTATCCGCGGATATTTAGTAAAATTGATTGAAGCAAAGTTGAAAGACACAAAATCAAAGTTTACTAAACCTTTTCAAAATTCCTACAACAAACCAGTTGCACCAAACACTAATCTAGCCATTCCCAAATACGCTCCTTCCACCACTGCCCCTCCCATACTACTATCAAAACTATTTTTCCATCCACCAACACACGCCTTCTAATCAAAAAGCTATCTCAGACCCAAATTCAGGAACGTCGCACCCTTGGTTTATGTTTCAATTGCGACGAAAAGTTCATTCCGGGACATAAATGTTCCACCAGAAGATTCCTAATTTTATTAGCTGGAGAGGAGTCATTGGAGTCTTCTACTCCCATTGAAACCAAGTTGGAACAAGCCATTCCAATGGGACATGATGACACTTATTTTCAACTTTCTACTCAAGCACTCACCGGTCATTTTTCACCTCAAACACTCAAGTTCAAAGGCTCTATTGGATGGCTTCCTATCATGGTTCTAGTCGACACCAGTAGCACACATAATATACTAAAGAGTAGGATGTCCCATCATCTTAACCTTCACTCTACCCCAATCCCTCACTTTTCGGTCATGGTGAGAAATGACTTTCACCTCCAATGTGAGGTTATTTGTAATGATGTCAAACTGACCCTTCAAGATAAACTCTTCACTTTACCCTTCTATCTACTTCCTATCGAAGGAGCCGATGTGGTCCTTGGTATGGCATGGCTTCACACTTTGGGTGCTATTTAGGCCGACTTTTCAATCCCATCTATTACTTTTCAACATAACCAAACTCCAATCACTTTACAAGGTGATGTTTCATCTGAACCACTACCCACAACTTTTCATTAACTCAAACACTTGGTCTACACAAATGCTATTTCTTTATTACACCTCATAGTTTTCCAACATCATTCTTCCACAAAAGTTATTTCCACTTCCCATTCATTATCTTCCTCTGATCCTCCACAACATTTAGACCCAACCTTATCCAAACTTTTACTTGACTACCCTACTGTTTTTCAACCCAACACCGGCCTTCCCCTTAGAACCCATGATCACCATATTACTCTCTTACCCAATACTGCCCCTATCAATGTCAAACCATATCGATACCCACATTCTCAAAAAAACTGCCATGACAACCATCATTTCAGACATGTTAAAAGCGGGAGTTATTATCCCTAGCCACAACCCGTTTTCATCCCAAGTTTTGCTTGTTAAAAAAAAGATGAAACTTGGCGGTTTTATGTTGACTACCGCACCCTTAATGCTGTGATTGTAAAAGACAAATTTCCAATTCCAACTATTGACGAACTCTTGGATGAACTTGGTTCTGCCAAGGTGTTTACAAAGTTAGATTTACACTTTGGCTATCACCGGATTCGTGTAGCGTCAAAAGACACTCATAAGACAGATTTTCGAACTTTCGACGGACACTACGGGTTTCTTATTATGCCCTTTGGCCTAACAAACGCTCCATCAACCTTTCAATCGGCCATGAACGACCTTTTGCGTCCCTATTTATGCAAATTCGTTTTAGTTTTCTTTGACGATATCCTTATTCATAGTGCTAATTTCAATGACCATCTTTCTCATTTGTAGATTATTTTTTACCTATTGCAGACTAATGTTTTTATTGTTAAGTTGTCAAAATGTGTATTTGCAGTGGACAAAGTCAATTATTTGGGGCATGTGATTTCACATGGTACTGTTGCTCCGGATCTGGATAAAATTCAGGCAATATTATACTGGCCTCAGCCACACTTACTCACGGCTCTCTAAGGTGTTTTGGGCCTTAAGGGTTTCTATCGTCGTTTTGTCAAGCAATATGCCTCTATCGCCACTCCTCTCATGAATTTTCTTCATTCTACTAAGTTTGTTTGGGGTACAGATGAAGTCGTAACCTTTACAGAATTACAAAGGAAAATGACCGACATGCCAGTCTTAATTCTACCCAATTTTACAGAAAAATTTATAGTTGAAACAGATGCCTCCGGTGTTGCGATTGGTACCATTCTGTCTCAGAATGGCCATCCCATAGCTTTCTTCATCAAGAAAATGCGTCCTTGCATGCAAGCTGCCTCCGTGTACATCTGAGAATTTCTCGATGTAATCGAAGCAGTGAAAAAGTTGCGTCAATACCTCATTGGACAAGAATTTCATATTTATACGGATCAGAAAAGCCTTTGCAATCTATTACTGCAGAAAATTCAAACTCCATAGCAACATAAATGGATGGATAAACTACAAGGATTTAATTTTCAAATTTTTTACAAACCTGGTAAGTCCAAATCAGGTAGCGGATGCGCTAAGCCAAAATTATTCCTCTTCTGATTTTGTCTTGTTTTCACTATCATCCCCAATTCCATATCTATTATCTTCTTCACAAAATTTCTACAACTCAAATCCAGCAGGCGCACAATTAGTTACCACTCTTGTAAATACAAACACATCATACAAGTTAGTAAATGATATTTTGCAGTATCAAGACAAACTCTTTATACCTAATATCCATGATTTGTGGATAACTTTAATCCAAGAGTTCCATGCTACCCCTACTATAGGACATTCAGGAGTGAAAGCCATACTTGTTAGGTTGACTACTTCCTTCTCATGGCTAGGGCTTTACAAAAAGGTTCAAAGGTTCACTAAATATTGCGATATATGTCAGCATAACAAGTATTTAACGCAAAAGAAATAGGGTTGGCTACAACCTTTTCCCATACCATAGCAAGTATGGGAAGATCTCTCTATGGACTTCATTACCAAATTGCCAAACTCGTTTGGACACATCACCATTTGGGTGATTTGCGATCGTCTCACAAAATCTGCTCACTTTCTTGCTCTTCCTTCCAAGTATACAACCAAAGCTCTTACGACCCACTTCCTTATAGACATCGCTTGACTCCATGGCACACTAAAAACTATTGTATTTGATCGAGATCTGATGTTTCTCAACCATTTCTGGAAGGAATTTTTCAAATGTCAGGGAACAATTTTAAAATACAGCACCGCTTACCATCCAGAAACCGATGGCCAAATGGAGGTTGTAAATAGGTCATTAGAGATATACCTTCTTTGTTTCATTAGCTCTACACCGCTCCATTGGTATAAGTTCCTTTACCTTGTTGAACTCTAGTACAATACTTCGTTTCACACTACGATCAATGTCCCCTTTTAAACTCTTTATGAGCGTAATCCTCCCAATCTCTCTGACTATATGCAAATATCAACTGAGGAGAAATCACTTGAAGAACTCCTGCAACAAAGACAACAAATTACCATGACACTAAAAACTGCGTTGCATAAGAGTCGAATTCAAATGGAGAAACAAGCTAACATTAAAAGGGCATATTTTACCTTCAACCCTGGTGATTTGGTCCTTTTGAAGCTTCAACATTATCGTCCAAACACCATTTTCAAACGATCCTCTCAGAAACTCGCCCCACGTTTCTTTGGTCCTTTCAAAATCATTAAGAAAATCGACGAAGTTTCTTATGTTTTGGACTTTCCTTCATCCTCTCGTATTCATCTGGTGATGCATGTGTCGCTTATCAGACCTTACTTTGGAAAGGATCTTTTAAGTGATTTTTGTCTTCTTCCCCCATGGATCGACACCTCAGATACTTTCCATGATACTCCTTCTTTATCAGCGCCTCAACCGTTTCGCAACTTGCCTTACCCTTCTCACATTTCAAACGCAACTGAAGAGAAAATTATAGATGAGGAAAGAACAAATAAAGTCTCTGAAGAACAAAAACAAGTCTCAAGTACACATGCAAAAAACTTAAAGCGTGTACTTGTTAAACCCACTTTAACTCCACCGCCCATTGCCTCTACCTTGGGACCAACCACTTCTGTTAATTCCAACATGTCTCCCTATGACGCGTCTGTTTTTCCCACTACCCAAGCCATGCAGCATGACAATTGTTCTCCACTTTCCCCATACAATCCTATCTTCTCACGTGTATCCTTGTCTTCAATAGCTAATACAAGTTTTTCCAAAGGACCCACTATAACAAACATTTTCTCTGCAGGCCCAATGGATGTTTCGGCCCCAATTAGTCCGACCCAAGTCACTTCCTTAAATGTGAACCTTGAGGACAAGGTTCTCAATGGGCCAATGAGTATTGATATATAACAAGTTTGACAGACCCATTGTCTTCAACGGTTATTACAAGTTTTTCCAAAGGACCCACTATAACCAACATTTTCTCTGCATGCCCAATGGATGTTTCGGTCCCAATTAGCCCGACCCAAGTCACTTCCTTTAATGTGAACCTTGAGGACAAGGTTCTCAATGGGTCAATGAGTATTGATAAGAAGTTGGACAGACCCATTAGAGAAAAGAAGAAACACATTTATCTTAAGGACTTTCAGTGTGAATAAGGGGGCTCTTTTAGCAATTTTATATTAGTTATTATTATTATTATTATTATTATTATTATTATTGTATGCATCATCCCAAAAGCCCAATTAGGGGTCTAAAACCCTAGATATTTATATTGTATGCTTGGCCATTCCTTCAATTCAAGAAAGTTCAAAAAGTTTAGTCTTATATTTCTCTTTTAATGCAACAGTAACCTAATCTTAGCCTAGCATAAGTTTAACAGAATGAAAATTTCTAAATTATCATAAAGAATCATAAAAAAGGATGACAAATACAAGATTTACTAATAAGCACAACAGGTGCTCAAGTAACAATAAATAAAATCGACTAAAACAAAGGTTGGAGGAGAGAAAAATAAACTGTTGACAACACCAACATAAAAATAACAACAAGTCTATTTAGGGATCAAAGCAACACACCAGTAGAAAATGAAAGGTGAACTAGTATAAAGAAAAGAACATGTTAATAACTATTGGATAGAAAAAATTAAAGAAAACCTTGGTTGGCTAAAAAATAATTATTGAATCATGTCATCAAAATAATTGAAATGTGTGAGAAACTTCAACAAATATATGATATCACAAATCATTTGATAAAAATAACTCAATTATTATTGTAGAAATACCAATAAAGAATTTATAATCAAAAGGGAAGAATACTTAATAAGAAAGAAATAGAAAGAAAGAATGAGGTAACTGAAGGTTATTTTCAATAATAAATATAATCATCACTTCTTCATGGTGGCAATCAGACCATGTTGAGAAACATGGTTGAGAACAAGAAAGAGAGAAATAAATTAAGATATGAATGAATTTTATAGTATTGATTCAAATGATAAAATAATCATTACAATGAAAACATGATACACTTTATACATTAATGATCATGATCAACTAACAAATATTAACTACCTTGTAACAAAAGCAACTAACTAATAACTACCTTCACTACTAAAAAAAAACATTCCATAACCATTTCTTACCATGATGACATAACCAACCATGGTAATATATGTTCATTAGACATATTTAATTTTTTTTAATTATGTATAACCACAATCACAGTTAACAACTATTGTGATATGCTAAGAGTGACAAGTTTCAAAACCCAACACCTTCAATTTTTGTGTTTTTTTGTTAATAAAAAGGCGTATTCCCTTAATTTTAAATAAAAATTAAAAACTTATCATCATGGTCCATATTAATAATATGGTGAAATATCATGATAAATCACCACTGTTATTTTTAACAACACTTGTGAAATATATTACCTATATAAGCTAACTTAATTCACTTTAGAACAGACTATACTGTAAGTGTGAAACCATAACTTATCCTACCTTGTCCCAATCTCTCAAAAAAAATTCCTAACTTCACAAATAAGTAACAATCTCATATCTTTGTTTTGTTTTTCCACAAATATTTTCAAGTAAAGGTACATATGGAATCATTTTATGAGATATGATATCAAGTTGTTGTTCAAAATATTAGTCTTATTTATCTTGTTTTTATTGTTCAAAACATCCGTCAAATATTTGTCTTCGTCTAACATATGGTTTATTCTTGTATTTTTGTTAAGATGAGATTATATGTTTAAATTATTGAGGTATGTAAACTGTTTAAGTTATTGTTGAGGTATGTTGTGATTTTGTTAAAGTATTTGTTGTTTATGTTAAGGTTACTTTATTATGATTTTGTTTATAAATGTTGTTGTTGATATATGTTTGATAAGTGTGTTGTTGTTTATGTTGTGGTTAGTTTTTATAATTTTGTTCATAAATGTTTTTGTTTGTGTTTTTTTTATAAGAAAGGTATATTCAAAGGAGAACTAAGGGTTCTCAAGCCTGCATACAAAAGAAGCGAAGACAAAGCTCAGCAAAAGGAAATTACAACCCAATTGAAACTTTAAATCAAAGGAAATTTGCTAAACTCATAAAAGTTACAATTGGAGTGTGTAATATTCCCGATGAAAGACCATCTTCACACCAACACTTTGATATTCCAAACCAAGCCAAGCACATTCCAAGAATCGTTCCAAAAAATGATACCATTCCTCAAATTCCAAAGAGACCAACAAGTTGCCAACCAAATACTTCATTCCTTACCTCTTTTCACACCTTTTCGTTTGCAAAAAAAAAATGCTCCAACACAAAAAACTATCTTTCATATTAATAAAGACATAATCTTCACAACCAATCCACCATGCCACCTCCTTCCAAACCAACAAAGAAACTCTACAATGCAAAAGAACATGATATATCAATTCAAGCGAATCAAGGCAAAAAAACATAATCATGATTACTATTCACAAAAGAGCATCCTCTAATAATAAGAGAATCCTTTATAGGAATCCTATTAATAAAACATATCCATCCAAAAAGCTTGACTTATAGAGGCACTAGCATCTTCCAAATTAAAATTAAAGCATCATCAAATTTATTATGAGGACCAAACGGAGAAAGAAACTTACACAAGAGCGAGTAGAAAATCTTCACCGTAAAAATCTTGTCAGCTTCCAGCCCTCAACAAGCTCTGTCCGAAACAGCTGGATCCAACCGAACCTACTGCAGTAGACCGCGCAACATTGCCAACTCAAGGGCAGCTGCTCTAAAGCAGTTTCCGGACACCCTGAAATCCCCCACACCTAATATCCACCTATCCAAGCACCCATACAAGCCACTGAGACATCTTTTAACTGAGAGAGATGAAAGAGATGCAAGAACTTATCCTTAAGGAATAAAACATCAAGCCACCTAGAATACCAAAAGGAAGATGTAAAACCACAACAAATTGAAAATTTATAATTAGAAACGAAAAAATTATCCGAAAAATATTTGTTCAAACTAATCAAGTCCCTCCATCACAAAGAAGAACGACCACCATTCTCAATAGCATAATCGGAGTTCACAACCTTCATATTGATGTCTTTGTACCGAGCCTTCATCACCTCGTGCCAAAGATCTTTATTTTCCTCCATAATGCTCCACCTTCACTTATTAAGAAAAGAAACACTGGAATAATCAATCTTACGTAAACCAAGCCCACCTTTCTCTACCGGAAGACACACGACGTTCTAACTAACCCAATGAATTCTCCTCTTGTCCTCGGAACCACCCCATAGGAAATGACTTTGAATTGAAGTAATCATTTTAACTATCTTCACCAGAGCTTTATATAAGGAAAACATAAAGATAGAAAGGTTAGACAACACCGACTTCAAAAGGGTCAACATACCCCCAAAGCTAAGCATACGACTTTTCCAACTCGATAAACGATTCTTCAACTTCACAATCAAACCCGGCCATATTGAGGATATATTGGAATAAATACCGAAATGGATTCCTAGAAAAGAGAATTTATTATCTTCCTTTCGACACGAAAGAACCAAGAAGCAACATTAATGAAATTAGAGTTGATATTAACCCCAATAAGTTTACTCTTGTGGAAATTAATTCCCAAACCCGAAACAAGCTCAAAACCCCTCAACACCGCCTTAATAGCCCATATATGCTTCCAACTATCGTCTCCAATCAATAAAGTATCATCCGCAAATGGGAGAATATCCACAAAGCAATTAACATTAATATTGAAACCCGCATAATTACCATTCATAACAGACTTTCTCACCATCCGTCTCAAACCTTCCACCACAATAACAAAAAGAAACGGAGAAAGCGGATCCCCTTGTCTCAATCCTCTTTCCACCATAAATTCCTTCTTATGACGACCGTTAACCAAGACCGACATATTACTCAAAAAATTAATGATTTCATCCATTTCATCCAAACGTCTCTGAAACCCATCTTTCTCATCACGAACGTAAGGAATCCCCAAGAAAATTTGTTGTAAGCCTTTTCAAAATCCACCTTAAAGAGCAAACACTTCTTACTTTCCTTATTTGCATAATCCACTAACTCATTAGCCAATAAAACTTCATCCAGCAATTGCCTACCCGGAACAAAAGCATTGTGATTTTTTCAAATTATAGAATTTAAAACCAATTTCAATCTAGTCGAAGCTTGGATAAAGCTTTATAAATACACCCAACAAGGCAAATAGGCATATAATCATCCAATCCCAAATTAAGGATTAGAAGATTTTAGAACAAAAGTCAAAAAAGAGGAAGTAATAGCCTTAGACAACATAACCCCGGTGTGAAAGTGCTTGAAACATCTAATAAAATCTTCTTTTTAGAAGAACCAACACTTTTTAATAAAATGGAAAGTGTAACCTTCTGGACCCCTGCTTTTTGACCCCTCGTAACTCCAAATCGCCTCTTTAATCTCTCCCTCCGAGAAAGGTGCTTCAAGAAAAGACCTCTCCGAAAGATTGAGGGCCTTAAAGTGAAGCCCCTCAAGAACCAGCCAACGAAATCTAATTCAATAAATTTGGAGGCAAAATGCTTATGAACCTCCTCCTTTACATCCTTAACTGAATTAACCATGGCACTATGGTAATTAAAGAACCGATGAAATTATGTATCCTCCTTTCTTTCATAACCCAGTGATATTGATAATGTTATCAATTTAACATTGTACCTAACATATCCTAAAAGATGAGTTTATTGTATCATATGTGGTTTTAATATTTATCAACCCTCATTTAATATATAATCTTTCGAATTAAATTAGAAATTAATAATATAAAAAAATTATTAGAAAATAATGTAAATTAATAAATGTTTTACGCGCTTTCTTCAACCCTTTATTTGTATATCGCTCTTTGACGGTTAGAATTTGGTTTAATGTTTGTAGTTCTTCAATCAACACTTTTTTTGGAGGAGCAAGCACATTAAGACAACTAGGTTTAACTACTTAAGGGAACTTGTTAGTGAATGAAAGTTAATATTGAGATATTGTAGAAGTGAAGATCAAATGGTTGATTTGTTTACTAAGGGATTCACAAATAATTTGTTGGTTGAAGATGAACATGGACATGAAAGACTTGGAGCACTTGAATTAAGATGGTGTTTTAAAATTATGTTTGATAATTCAAGTGTTGTAACCGATTAATATATGAGTGTAACCGGTTACAGCAAGGCAAAAGTCACTTCTATGCTGAAAAACCATGAAAAGTTTTGTAGGTGTAATCGGTTAATGTAATCACGTAACGGTTACCACTGAAAGGAAATTAATTTTATATAATCTATAACTTATTACATATTTAGTGTAATCAATTATAGGTACGAGTTTTCAGTTTTTTTTTACTAATCTTTTTGCTTATGTGTCACGTATCTCATTCACTATGTAACACTAGTATAAATATATATCTTGGAAGCATATCCTCATTTTTTTTTTACAGAAAAAAGCTTAATGCATTTCATTAATAATTAAATTTCGAATACATGTAGGAGTATCATAAAAACTGTGGACACTAGTAAGAGATGGAGCCACTCATACCAAAGCGCGAGCAACCTCATTCGCTTGTCTCCTAATGAACTCAACATGAGAGTTTTGTCGCTCCCCGTACTTTCGTCACGGTGCAAACGCGAACCATCGTTGATGTTGGTGGTTGAGGTTGAATAGAGTCTCCAGCTAGGCATTTTTATCCCGAAGGAAAGGTAATGTTGCATAAACCTGGAATGGTATGGACAAGACGGTTGTGAACCAAAGAAACTGAGAAAGGGGGTTGGTTACGACCTAGGAAGGTATTAGCACCCAGATCGTTCGTCGTATTCGACGGGATCCATGCTTACTTGATTGTGTTTAAAAGGGGATAGTGTATGTGCTAAAATGTGCATAAAATCTAAGGGGAAAAAGATGTACAAAGTGTTAGTGCAAAAAGGATATGGAATTCAAGATTAGGATTTTGAAAAGAAAAGCTGGAGGAAGGAGAGGGGGGAAGACCTGGAGACTTTTGTTCGATAACTGTTAAGTTATGCCTACGTATCCTCTCATGCAATGAGGAAGTCAGAACACTGTAGTTCGACTCAAAGAGACTTAGATGATTTTGTTGTGAACTGCTTACTTGTCTATGCTCAAGTGTATGACTCGTCTGGCTCGAGTGCTAACTGTCTTGCATTAGACGGAAGAAGCAAGTTCTTGTTTTCAGAGTGAGTGTGATGAGAAAAAGAATCCCAAAGGAGACGTTTATTGTTTGTTTTTGTGTTTTCAGTTTTGTTATTGTTTTTTGGTGTTTTGCATAGGGAAATAAGCTTAAGCCTAAATCAAAGGTTAGTAAACTCATTATATCCTCCCTGATTAAGGATAATGAGCCTACTTAAGCATGAGATGAAGATCCCAACTTAATTACCATGATGATATAGGATTAAGATCATTAACCTACTTGTAATTATTAATTGTTTTTGTTTTTTGTTTTGTTTAGTGTTAAGTAATGAGTTTAATCTCTAATCAAAGATTAGTAAACTCATTACACCATCCTAAGAGAAGGATGATAGATGAGAACACTTAAGCTGAGGAAGATACCTCAACTTAATCCATGGCTAGGGATTAAATTCATTATATAACAAGCCTTTATTAAGTGGATTTTAATTAATGGTTGGATAAAGAAGTGTTTTTTATATTTACAAGACTTTAGCATGAGGGGGACTTGTCCATTGAACACTAGGGTTAGTCCCTATGAACCACCAGGCGGAGATGTAACCCTAATATAAGGCCCAAGTTAAAAGCTTATGTCTTTAATTATTATTACGTGTTTTTTGATTGAAGGTGAAAACAACTTAAAGGTTTAGCACTAAGGATCAAAGTTATACACCCCATCCTAAGATAAGGATACAGGCATAACCCTAATTCAGAGTCCCAAAACTTTAACTGTTTAGCCTTGATTATGAGATGAGAGAGAGAGACTCAAGGAGACTCAAAAGGTAAAAACTAGGGGGGACTATGTACAAACCTAAAGTTATCATGCTTGGATATTCCTAAGATTTGTGAGGCATCAAGAGAAGTCTTCAAGTTGGCCACCAAAGGAGGAGAAGCAGATGAAGAGAGAGAGAGAGAGAGAGAGAGAGAGAGAGAGAGAGAGAGAGAGACAGAGAGAGAGAGAGAGAGACAGAGAAAAGGATTAGGTTACTTACTTCATGAAGAAGTTAAGTAACCTAAGAACAAGAGATAACATAAGTGAATGAGATTCACTTCAAACACAAACAAAATGCATAAAAATAAAGAGAGAACGAGAGGTTGGATGTGGATGCACATCCACATCCTGATTAACTTACCAAATGCACCTGAAATGGTTAGTTTAAACTCAAGATTTGTAAAAAATTCAAAAGCATAAGCAAATCAAGTGATAAAAAATTGAAATTGCATCCAAGGGAACCCTAAGCACTCATGAAATCACCATCCAAAGGGGGAGGTCTAAAATATATTTTGAAAATGCAAGATAAAAATGTGACAAAAATATATTTAGAAACTAGAGGTCAAGTATGAAAGAATTCAAAAAGAATCAAATGCAAACTCATCTTGGTTTGAAAGAAATGAATTTTTGAAGTTAAGGTTGAAAAATATGAAATTTAGGAACCCTAATTCAAAGGAAAATGGCAAAGTTTGATCAAAACCAAAAAGAAATTTGTGAGATGAGTTTGAAAATGTTTCTAAATGTTTAAAGAACCTCTCTGAAATTTTGTGATTTTTAAATACTTTAAAGTATTTTTAATTAATTAAATGGACTTAATTAATTAAAATATACAACTAAATTATTTAAAAATGCATTTTTTAATGAAAAAAATAAAAATAAAAATATTTTTGGGTTCTGAAAATTAATTAAAGTGATGATAAAAAATTCAGAATTTTTAAATGATTTTGGCTATTTTTAATAATTAAAAGAAAAGAAAGCAAAATAAAATAAAATAAAAATGAAAGTAATGCAAAAGAGTGGCTCAGATTGCGTGGGAGGTTGATGGAGGGCCAGGATGAGAAGTCACATTGACCAAGGGTATGAAAGATCTAAGGCTCAGGTTTGAAGTTGTGTTTCGCGCGTGATCCAATGGTTGGTATTTAAACTGACTAATTAATTATAATTAATTTAATTAATCCAAAATTAAAGTTAATGAATTAATCTGAGCCATCCGTACTTTAATTTAGACAAGATCCAAGGGTGGAGATTCAATCTGAGCAGCTAACCCTAATTAAGCTCTAATCACTTTCAAGTGACCGAAGCTAAGCTCTGGTCATCTTCTCCGGCAAGCCAAATTTTCAGAATCCTATACCAGCTTCTAAACTCCTAATTTATTGCCCATAATTACTCCTCTAACATCATAGAACATGAATACACAAACAAAATTCATTTATCATGCATAACAAGGCTGAATTGAAGCAAACAAATTTCTAGGTCAAACTTTCAGATCATCATGAAATACTCGTTTCTAGCCTATTTTCAATTCTAAACATATCAGCATGATCAGGGAAGCATGTAGAATCATCCTACAACATAAAAACACGTTTCTAGAAAAAATGTTCTTGAAGGTTACCTGAGATGAAGTTCTTTGAAATGGAGCTTTCTGGGCCCTCCTCTTGTGCAATTCAGTTCCCTTTGATCTCCAGAGGCTATTGGCAAGCTTGAATGAAGCTTAGAGTGGCTGGTTTGTGTGTTTCAGTTCTGACAAAGCAGAAATCGTGTTTATGTTTGGGCTTGTTTCAAGCTATGGTGATGGGTGGGAATTGTTCCTGAGGTTATATGGAGTTGATTGGTGAAAGAATTTCTGGATTTGAGTGGCTAGATTTAGAGATTTGAAGAGCTAAAGTTTGGGAGCAATTTCTTGATTCTGAAGTTGTGTGTTGTTTCAGGCCATGAAGGGTGTCCATTTATAGTGCTTAGGGCTTGAATAAACAATTATTATTGGCCAGAAGAGTTGTTGTAGCACTGTGGGATTGGTATGGCTTGAAATGCAAAAATGTCAACATATGTGTACTTGAGGTATGGGCTGGTGCATCATAGATTTCTGTGGTTAGATCTCTTAAGCATGCTTCATGGAGAACCCTTGGATCAATAGAAGTGAGCTATGATGCTTGGATGGAGAGATTTAAATGTTTATGCATATTGGCCACTTTGAAATTTCTTGTGAATCACGTCATGAAAATGCCAAATTCTTGGGCCAATTCTGGTCTAGGCAAGTTGTATTGACATGTTGTGACATAATTGAGCACATTAGAGGTCACTTAGAGGCTTTAAACTCAAAATTGCATAAATCCCTCTTTGACATGAACATGAAATTTACAAGATTTTTTCCAACTTTGCAAGGCCATAACTTGAGTTCTAGGATGACTCAGAATGAGTTCTTGTACTTTTTGAAAATTGGAGGATCCAATCTACAACTTTCATGTTTGAAGAAATTTCATTTGAAACCTTTTTGATCAAGAAAGAGGAGGTTGAAAATCTTTCCCAAAACAGAAAGTTTACATTACACGTCATTTCCATTTTTGGCAAGTTTTGGCTTTATTCATTTTTCTTCAATTTTGTGAACTTCCAAGCATTCCAATGATCAAATAAAAACCATATGACTTCAAAATGATGATGATGACCCTTTGGAACCATTGTTGGGGGCCTTAGATGCCCTGATTCTGACTTTTCTTGCACAACAAGTTATCATTTGATCAGATGACCTCCACAAGGAATTTTTTTTATGAAACTTGATACACATGCTCCTTATAACATATATGGACAAAGAGCAACAAGAATGACCAAAATTTTTGGGTGTAAGGCCTCTGAAACCAAAACCCTAATTTTAGGTCATCTGTGTAGGAGCCTTAGCTTAGCCTCAATACCTCTGCAATGTTTTGACATTTCTTGACTTCAATGGACCCATGGGGTCATAAGATGATCATAGGACACTCATGGACCCTCTTGGCATGCTTCATGGTCTCTGAGATAGCTCACACCACTTCTAGGATTCATCTGATCACAAACCCTAGATGCAGCTATGCAGATGAATGTTTAAAGGGTGATTATGCATTGTAGAATGTGTTGATAGGCTATGCAATCATAAGTCAAGATGATAAAAGAGAGAGGGAAAATTTGGGGTGTTTACAAGTTCCAAAACAAAGATGACAATAAGTGTTTACATTCTCTGGTAATAGCACCAAATTCCGACTCATTTGGTACTAGTATGTTAACATTATCTACCACGCTCTTAGAATCCAATTCAAACACCATATTATCTAGTCCAAGCTCTTTAACCCATTTAATAGCTTGCAAGAGACCCATCGCTTCTCCAACATCAACATTCGTACTAGGAGTAATCCACTTGGTCCTAGCAGCGACTAATGATCCTTATTCATCTCTGATACAAATTCCAATTCCTACCTTATGGTTGACAAAATAAGCATCGACATACACTTAAGAAATCCTTCAGGTGGTTTGGTCCATTTAATAATACTTGGCGTATTATTGTGATTATTTGAAGTGTTCGACCGAACCATCTGAGCATTAGTCCAACCTGATAGTAATTGAGTTGCTCGCTGACAAATATTATCCGAAGAATCATCAAGATTGTTCCACACTACATTATTTCTACCTTTCCATATGCTCCAAAGAACCGTAGCGAACATGGATTGTTGATATTTATTAAGTACCTGCAGAATATTAAGGATTAATGTGGTGAAAGAGTCTTCGACATTCAATCTTTGTTGCATAATTGTCCACAGACCTACTTTCTCCCAACATTCCATACTCTTGGGACATAGAAGAAATAGATGATTGTAACTTTCATCTTCATCCCTACACATGGAACAATAGTTAGGACATTCCACACCTTTATCCCTTAGTCGTACTCTGGTAGGTACACATTTCCTACAAAGCCTCCACATGAAATATTTGATTCTCGGAGGACTCTTCAAATTCCAGATCAACTTCCAATTTTCATCCACTCAAAGCTGTGAAGTATCAATAGCTTCTCGAACACAATATCTATAGGCACTTTTAACCGAGAAGATACCATTATTCTCCAACCTCCATATTCTCTTATCTGACTGCGCTACCTCAAATAATGGAGTATTAAGAATTTTGTTGGCACCTGCTCCTCCAACTATAGAGTGAATCAAGTTCGGATCCCAACTTTTACCATTGTTGCTTATAATATCATAAACTTTAAGTGAAGCCACTTCCATGATATTCGGCCAAGGATTATGTAAAATTGTGTTATCATGCAACCATTTTTGTCCCCATAGAGAAATATTATCTCCAGTACCTATACTCCATTTGTATCCACCTCTAACCACAAACTTGGAACTCCAGATACTTCTCCATACATAACTAGGATTATGTCCTAGATTTGAGTCCAAAAAGTCACACTTTGGAAAGTATCTAGCTTTTTAGAGTCTAGAAACAAGATTTCAAGGATTTATCATCAAATTCAAACCCTGTTTACTAAGTAGGGCATAGTTGAAGGCGATCAAACGTTTAAAACCCATACCACCATCCGCTTTGGACATAGATAAACGCTCCCAAGATAGCCAATGAAGACTTCTATTTTGATTTTCATTATGACCCCACCAATAAGCATTCACCATCTTCTCAATCTCCTCACTTAACGATGAAGGAAGCAAAAATATACTCATGATATAGGTCAGAATGGACTGAAGCACTGATTTGATAAGTATTTCCCTTCCTGCTTGTGATAACACCTTACTACTCCAAGAATTGATTTTCCTCCATACTCTATCTTTTATAAACTTAAATGTAGCCTTCCTACTTTTACCAATCATGGATGGAACTCCTAAATACTTTTAGGTCCCAAGAACTTGTTGTACTCCAAGTGTACTTGCCAAACTATTTTTCAATTCCTGATTCACATTTCTACTACAGAAAAATTCAGATTTCTGGAAATTTATAGTTTGACCTGACGCCTCTTCATATATATTCAAGATATTATTCATCGCATTAACTTCGTTGATGGACGCTTTGAAGAATAGAAAACAATCATCAGCAAACAAGAGATGTGATATAATAGGAGCATGCTTACAAATTTTTGCTCCGTGTAATTCCCCTTTAGCTTCGGCTTTATTTATAAGAGCTGATAAACCTTCAGCACACATAATGGACAAATATGGTGATAGTGGATCTCCTTGCCTTAAACCCCTCCCAGGACTTATAGGACCAACTTTATTACCATTAACCACCACTGAATAATCAACCGTTTCCACACACATCATGATCCACCCTATCCATTACTGACAGAAACCCATAGTAGAAAGAACATCTTTCAGGTACTCCCAGTCAATCCTGTCATACGCTTTACTAATATCCAGCTTGAGAGCTATGTCCCCTTGCTTTCCTTTAGTCTTAGCTTTCATATAGTGGACCACTTCAATGGCTACCATAGCATTATCCAATATAGATCTTCCAGGCACAAAAACAGATTGATTATCTGGTATGCACTTATCTAGTTTCTTTTTGAGCCGATTTGCTAGAACCTTTGCAATCACTTTTTATAAAACATTACACAATGCGATTGGCCTCCAGTCCTTCATTGAAGTTTGAACCTCTCCTTTGGGAATTAGAGTAATGTTAGTCATATTAAGATTGGAAGGAAAAACACTGTTCTCTAACCAACCACGACTAGCATTAAAAATTTCCTCTCCACAAGAATCCCAAAAATGTTGATAGAAACTTGGATTGAATCCATCTGGACCCGAACTTTTATCAACTTGCATCGAGAATGTAGCTTCTTTGAATTCCTCAATGGTGAAAGGTGTTGTCAACATTATATTATCTTCCTCAGTTATGTGTTTGTCAATGGCCTGAAGAACTCTGTCGCGGGATGTAGGCGTTTTCTTGAAAATATCATTGAAATAATCAAGAGCAATTTTGCACATCCCTCCATTTGTATTACTAATCTCTCCATTCTCATCAGTAAGGGAAGAAATAGTATTGATTTTCTTCCTGACAGTAGCTGATATGTGAAAGAACCGAGTATTAAGGTCATCATCCTTATACCAATGAGTTTTTGCTCGCTGTTTCCAATAAGTATCCTCCTTGACCAATAAAGTGTTCATCCGATTTTTAAGGGTTAGCAAGTAATTTACATTACCTTCCCCCATTTGGGATCTCACTCTATCAATCTTTCTGCTCAAATTCTCGATCTCTTTTCTATTCTTATAACAGTGCTCTTTGCTCCACTTTAGCATCTTCTCCCCACACTTGTCTAACTTGGACACAATGTCATCATTCAAATCCTTCTTCCAATTTTCAGTGACATAATCATGGAATCCTGGTTCGGTTAACCAGGCATTTTCAAATTTGAAATTTGTATTGCGCCTTATATTATCCATATTTCCTTTGCATCTTAGGAGTAATGGATAATGATCTGAAGATGTAGTAGATAAACAAATAGCTTTGGCATCCGGAAAGCTTGTACACCAGCTACTATTGGCCATGACTCTATCAAGTTTTTCTTCAACCGCTCTATCTGTTCCAAGGCTCTTAAACCAAGTGAAAATGTACCCCTCCATGGGAATATCTACCAATCCTGCATGTTGAACTGCCTGTCGAAAACCGTTGATTAGCCAATTTGGTCTTTCAAATCTCCCACTTTTTTCTTCAGAAGATAGAATGTCATTGAAATCTCCTATGATACTCGTTAATATTAATAAAACTTTCTCAACTTCAATTATCACTCTCTCAATTTCCTCTATTCTTTACTACACTCTTATTTTTTTTCTTCAGAATTTACATTGCAATTTCTAATTTTAGGACATGATGACTTCTTTTTAATCTAAAAGTAGTTTCTTAGAGTTTGCCTAATCTTCTATGATTCTAGTTCAAATCTTCTTTATTATATAATCTAAAATGCTTTCTAAGGTAAATTAGATATTTTTTATTTATTTTAAACATAAAATAATAAAATAATAGTTGATATTAATAAATATAAAGAAAAACAAAAAGTATACGACATGTATTTGTAACGATAGAACATAAATTATATTTTTTAAATATGATTTAATCAATCCTAGTTTAATATAAATAATTTATAAATAAAGTAAAGATATTTTATAAAAATACTATATATTATAAATCAACTGATCTCAAATGCATTGATATTTTATTACTTTTTCTGATCTTATATATAAAACAATTAGTTTAATTGAATAATAAATAAATCTGATATATTGTTTCTTTAATAAATATAAAAAAAATTATAATAAAAATAGACATAATCTGAATTTTTTTTATAATAACCATGTTTCCATGAATTAATTTCCAATATACCCATCTTTTTATTAAAAATCCCATAATACCCAACTTTCAAACAAAAAAAAAAATTAATTCGTAAGGGGGGCGCCAATAGCACCTCAGTCCCCCTATAATTTAAAAGGGGGGCGCCATTAGCAGCCCAGCCTCCATATATTTTTAAAGGGGGGCGCCATCAGCAATGGAGTCACCCTTAAAAATATATGGGGGCGCCATTAGCATTGGCTACTCCTTTAATATTCGAATTTTTAATTTCATAAGATTATATATTATTTTAATGTTAATTTTTGTGTATAAATAAGATGAAACACTTGTATTTTGTTTCATACTTCTCTTCACTTCTCTATTTGTAATTTCTATCGGTTTTTCATCATGTATGTTAGGAGATACAGACATATTTTTTTTCACCAGTCAAGCCTCCGATAAGGATGCTTTTTTGGAACGTTCAAAGTTTTGAGGAATTACATAGGAAATTGACTCGCTGGTTAGATGAAGAGATTGCAGATGGAGAAAAAAATTAGAAGTGTAGAAAGACTTGTGTCATACTTCTCGCTTGAAGATGGTAATATAAAACGGGAGTGGTTGTGAATTAGAAATGACAACGATGTTAGGGATTTGATGTTTGGAGCTGATGATATTGTTGTTATCTTAGTTTCTATGTTGTATAAGTTGTTGTTGTTATATTTTAGTATGCCTTTTTGTAACCAATAGTTCTTATCAATATGAAATTCCAAGGTTACAAATATTATAAACATCATAAATAATTTTATCTAGAACTTGTTCCAACATTAGGACAACGTTTTCGTGTATGACCGGGAAGACGACATACGCCACACAATTTTTCCACTTTTTCATATGTATCAATTTCTGTCCTAATTCGCGTGCCTTTGGGCGACCTTTTTTGTTCCTTCTCATGTTTTCATTATGGTAAATTTTTTCCCCTTGATATGTTGGCCAATAATCCTCACTAGCTACTACTGGAAAACTATTATTGTAGATACCAAATAAGTTAACAACCTTGTAAACGTCTGATAGTAGGTAGTATGGATCATGACTAACACTTGAACAAGCCGCAATGACATGGGAACATGGCATACGAAATGTTTGAAACTTTCCACAATCACACCAATTTTTAGCAATCTCGACCCAGTAGAATCCCATTGGTCGACCTTCATTATGATCCTTTGTCTCCTCAACAATGAAGTTGCTATCGTGACGGTCAAATTCCCTAACACGATGTGAAACTGCACTCCATTTCTTACCCCTTTTCGCAAATAGTGATCCCAACCTATAATAGGTTGCTCTCACTAACGCAGTGATGGGAAGGTTTCTAGTGCCCTTAAATACCCCTTTCATGGATTCCACAAGGTTTGTTGTCACATGGCCCCCATCGACTTCCACCATCAAATGCCCTTGTCCATTTCTCCACTGGAATGTTATCCACCCATTTTAATGCATCAGGATTGGACATTCTTATTTCCTCACGGTAGTATAAGAATGATGGCTGGTTTAAGGCGTACCTCGCGTTCATTACTTTTTTTCGGAGTTTTTTGTCTTTGATTTCCCGTGTGAAGTTTTGAGCAATGTGTCGTATACAATAGACATGGACTGAAGGAGGATTTTGCCAACCATTTGCAGGATTATTGTAAGCACTCACAATAGATGCATGTCTGTCGGAAATCAAGCATAAGTTAGCCTGAGGAGCAACATGTGTTCTGAGATTCTTAAGGAAGAAACTCCAACCTCCACCTGTTTCACCTTCAACTAGAGCAAATGCGATTGTAAATATGTTATTGTTAACATCTTGTGCAACATCCATCAGCATTGTTCCCTTGTATTTTCCATACAACCATGTTCCATCCACTTGAATAATAGGTTTGCAGAATGCAAACCCTTTTATGCAAGGTTGAAATGCCCAGAATAAGCGGGAGAATATTCTGTTGCCTTCAACACAAGCTCCATCAGGAGTATACGCTGGAAAAGACTCCAGAACTACAACCGTTCCAGGAACATATCTTTGTAACGCTAATAAATATTGTGGAAGTTGATTGTATGATTTTTCCCAATTACCATACACTTGTTCAACGGCCTTCATTCTTGCAATCCAAGTTTTCTTGTACGATGGAGTGTAGTTGAACTTTGCAATAATATGAGATATGATTGTGCTCACCTTCACGGATGGATCCTCTTCCACAAGATGCAAAGTCTTTTGAGACATAAATTGAGAAGTTAGTTTACCATGATCCTGTCGAAGCATGGTGGTTGTGCAACTGTGAGGTGGATCCATCGAACCTATCTCCCAGCAATCACTTATCTTCCAGTAGGATGCTCCTAAGCGAAACTTGCAATCTTTGTTACGACATTTTACGACATAACGTTTTGCATCAGTACGATCGACATCATAATCAACCGAATTATCCATGTGAAATTTGACTATAGCTTCCACACATTCAGCTTTTGTGCGGTATTGGTTTCCCACTTTTAAAACACCCACTGTCTGTTGTGAAGGATTGTAGAAAACATCTGGTGATGGTTCGTATCCAACCATATTCAAGTTAGTCATGTGTCGTGGAGGACAAAAGACATAATTCAATGGCAATATCGTTGTATCTACTTCAACATCTTCAGTCGGTGTGATTGCAGTGTAGTCTCCGGTTCCAAATAGATTCACCATTTGATCAACCATAGCCTTTGTTCCTTCTTCAGTTGCGTCTACAACATCAACTTCATATGGTTCCATTGTCTGTGGCTCGTCGTTGAATATATGTGAGTCATCTAATACTTGAGATTCGCAAATAACTTGGGATTCACGAGTCTCACTGAGTATTACATACAACTCAATATAATCGAACCCAAATTGTTCGTGATTAGCAAACATGTTTTGAACATCCTCGTCATCGAGAACTTTATGCTGAAAATATTTGACCTGATTATTTTGAAATAAAACAGGACTTTTCTAAATAATTTGAGATATTTGGCCGGACAATAACTTTGTCTCTATTCGCTCTTTGAAATGCAAGAAATTCGAAAACCTATTTATTCTAAACCGGGTAACATTGGTATTCTGAAAAACAAAATCGGTGATATCAGAGACATAAGTTGAACCATTTGTATGAGCATGAATTGTATAATTTGTAGACATTATAGTGGAAGTTGAGAAAGATTTAAGTAGTGATAGATGAGAAAATATTAGTATGGAAAGATGATAAAAATGTGTTGTAATAACATAGAATTATATAGTCTACGTATCCAAATTTTTGCATGCATGCAGCTTTAAGGGTGGCGCCATTGGCAGGAAAGCCCCCTCGCATAATTCTTAAGGGGGGCGCCATTGGCAGGAAATCCCACCTACACAATTCTTAAGGGGGCGCCATTGGCAGGAAAGCCCCCTCACACAAAATATTCTCCTACTTCCCCATGCTTTGGTGCAGAAAAATCTCATGCATGTAAAATACTTTTGCATATTTCCCATGCATATGTGCAGAATTTTCTTTGACCTATTCTAGTGTGGAATTCTTGCATGCAATGCATGATAATTCATACTATATAAATATGAACATTGATGCACACTTAATATCATCAACAACTCTACAATCAAACTTACATATTTTCAAGTTTACTACTTTACTATCCAACTTACACGTTGTGATGGCTTTGTTAACAACGAGAGAAAATCATAGAGGCACAATTGATAATATCGCTTCATTTGTAAGTTTAATTAATTGCTCCATTTGTAAAGTTTGATATATTTCAAATTTATGATATTTTGAAACATACATTGTGAAAATTATTTTGTGATGTATTTTATTCAGGATCCTGAGGCATTTTGCACTCGTCCACATCGCCATTTCCCCCATGACCCATTGATTGAGCCTTACTTGGAGCGTGCTGGATTCAGTCACCTAATAAAAATTACAAATTACTCAGTGGATACAAAGTTTATCCTTGCGCTTCAAGAAAGGTGGCGACCAGAGACGCATACTTTTCATCTTCCTACCGGTGAAGCCACTGTTACACTTGAGGACACCTACATGTTATTGGGACTACCCATTGACGGTTATCCGGTAAACGGTGATACAAATTTAAGCGTTCGTTGCTCTGCTGACCTTTTAGGTATACCTCTTACACCGCGTGATTTAAGGGGATCCAAAATAAAATTAACATGGCTAAAAGATAATCATGATGCTATACAATTAACTGAAAATTCTCCTGATATTTATTTTATAATCAAGACTAGATTTTATATAATGTTATTAATAGGTTTATTTTTATTTCCTGATACAACTGGTAACAGTATTCATGTAATGTTTTTACCATTATTAGAAGACATAGATAAAATTAGTACATATAGTTGGGGGTCCGCTGTTTTATCCTGTCTGTATAGAGCATTGTGTAACAATGCAAAGGCAGATAGCTCTACATTTACTGGGTGCGCTGTTCTTCTCCAAACTTGGGCTTGGTCAAGAATGTCCAATTTAGCACCAATCAATCGCTCGTCATTTGTTTTCCCATACGCTACAAAGTAAGTCTACCACGATTTTTTTGTACAAACTTATTCATCTTCTTTAACTTCTACAAATACTACAAAATTACTTATACTCATTTTACAGGTGGGGGGCACATAATATGAATTACGAAAAATGTCCTCGTTGGAGCATTATACAGTACATAAATCTATTGGATCATCTGGGCCCAGACGATGTATTTTCACTATCCTATTAATTTAATATATTATTATCTTAAAAATATTATTTTCACTAAACTTATTTTTTTCTCATACAGTTTGTTTGGAGACCATATCTCGGGTTAGAACACATGCACCAAGCTAATCCAGAAGACGTTGCGGTGTGGACTTCAAAAACACCGATCATATGCTTCACTATGATTGAGATCCACAACAGTGATCGGGTAAAACATCAGTTTGGCATGCTACAGGAAATATCAGTGCCTCCAAGATGTTTCGATGAATACCACGACAACAAGCTCTCAGACCAATGGGAATACAAACCATACACAAACTATGCCAAAGATGAAATTCGTGAATGGAATCATCGTCGTCAAACAGTCCTTACGGACTTCGTGCTGCCATACGAGACAAAACCATCACAACATTACATTAATTGGTATAGATCTATTTCCATTGGATTCTTGTCACATCAAAGGTATTTGAATGACCCACGTGAACGACCATCAACATCGCAGAACCAACAACCATCCCAACAACCCACTTACACTCAACCGTACCAACAAACCCCCTACCAATCCACCCCACTCCAGCCACTAAACCAAACATACTCCCAATCATTCTCCCAAACATACGATCAAACACAACAACTTAACCAATCATATTCTCAATCGTACCACCAAACCCAACCATCCAACCCATCATACTACCAACATTACCAAACTCCCCAACAAAATTTACCCCAACAAACATTCACACCAATGGCGCCTTACGACCAACCAGGCTACCGTCCCGAATTTGTCACACCATCCCAACCAACTCGTTCAAACTATGAAGCCATGGGCAACACCTTTGATCTGAATGAGTTTGTTCAACTGGAATCAACTGATTGGGCCACTATGTGTGCGTATCTTGATTCCGACCCAACGCAAACATCAGCTACAGTTTCATATGAAACACCTCCCGTGCAACCACAACCACCATCGCGTCGAAGACCACAAAGACAAATACATCCCCGAGGATGCGGAATTGGCGGGCGAATCGGACGTCCATCTCGTAGAAATTAATGTAATATTATCTAATGTAATCTTTTTATTATTAAATAATATTAATAGTTTTTTTATTAAATATCCTAAATACTTATTATTAAATTAAAAATTCGAATATTAAAGGAGTAGTCAATGCTAATGGCGCCCCCCATATATTTTTAAGGGTGACTCCATTGCTGATGACGCCCCCCTTTAAAAATATATGGAGGTTGGGCTGCTGATGGCGCCCCCCTTTTAAATTATAAGGGGCTGAGGTACTATTGGCGCCCCCCTTATAAATTATTATTTTTTTGTTTGAAAGTTGTGTATTATAGAATTTTTGGTGGAATGATAGGTATATTAGAAATTAATTCATGATACATGGTTATTATAGAAAAAAAATCACATAATCTAGATTTTTTTTTTATGAATAGAGTATGAATGTTTATGGACCCTTTTGGTCTGAAACAGTTATAAATTTGGTTGATCCAGGAACTTTTACTGCCATGGGTAGGGCCAACTGTAAGACGTGTGGGAATCAAATCTATCCTCTGTGCCCTAACGGTTAATGGATCCAATAAAGAAAAAGTTATAATTAACACCGACATACTTTTTGTTTAGGTCAAAAAAAACTTTTTTTTTTCTAAAGTTTGTGACAATTATCTTTAGTGAAACATTTAAATTTTATCATTTTATATATAAAAAGTAACTTAAGTAAAAAAAGTCTTACCAAAATACAATTCAAAAGAAAAAGACAATTTTATCAATTAATTCCTATGCAATGACCGTTTTACTCAAGAAAACACCCAAATAAAAATTAATAATCATAACCATTGTGCTCACTGGACTTTAGGTACACCATTCAAACACATAAAATAGAAGAAAAAAAGTAAATAATATATATTATTTAAAAATAGTTAAATCTGTACTTTTTAGGGTTAGGGGTAAAATAATATTTGAAATTATAACTAGATTTTTATGTTGAAATTAATTTAAGTTAACAATTTAGAGGATTTTATATATATATATATATATATATATATATATATATATATATATATATATATATATATATATATATATATATATATATATATATATATATATATATATATATATATATATATATATATATATATATATTAGATCTCTTATCTTAAAAAGTTCATATTTGTTGAGAAAAACCGGTTTTAGAACATTAGTTAATATTTATGAACTAATATAAATTACTAAATTAGAATTATCAAAGAGAAGAAAAGATGGAAGGGAGAAAAACTTATGAATGCTTTCATAGTAAGTTTTTGGTGTAAATATTACATTGTCAAATGTAGTATTTATACTATTTGAAATATTACTATTACCCCAATGTAATAATTAGTCTTACTATTTTAGATAGATATTTCAACCATATAATAGTATGTAGATAACTATGTATGTTATAATAATATTATAATAATAATAATATAACAATAATAATATTAAACACTCCCCATTTGAAATATCTATTATGGTGCTCCATCGAAGTCTTATCAAGGAGTAACTTATGAGAACATATATTGTCTCGTTAAAAACCTTATTAGGAAAAACCCATTGGATAAAAACCTTAATAAGGGAAAAAGAGTACAATAAAATGCCCCCCTTAACAGAACACCTTTGGTTCTTCTTTAAGGATCTCGAAGGTGACGCATTCCAATATTTTGTACATGCTTCTTGAAAACTGAAGTAGGAAGTGCTTTTGTGAAGAGATCTGCCATATTATCACTGGAACGAATATATTGAATATGAACCTCTTTGTTTCTTTCGAGTTCTTGTGTGAATGAAAAGAACTTTTGAGGGATATGTTTGGTTCTATGACTTTTGATGTAACCTTTTTTCATCTGGGTAACACATGCAACACTGTCTTCATACAAAATTGTTGGATTATTATCAATTGGTAAACCGGATGCTCTTTGGATATGTCTAGTTACCGATCGTAACCATCTACATTCTTTGCTTGCTTCATGAAGAGGAATTACTTCAGCATGATTTGAAGAAGTTGCTACAAGTGTTTGCTTTTGTGATCTTCGTGATATTGCAGTGTTACCATACGTAAATATATATCCAGTCTGTGATTTAGCATTATGTGGATCTGACAAATATCATGCATCTGCATAACCAAGCAAAACTAGTTTTGTATTGTTAGAGTAAAACAAACCAAGGTCAGATGTACCTCGAAGATATCAAAATATATGCTTTATTCCTTTCCAATGTCTTTTAGTAGGGCATGAACTGAATCTTGCTAGTAAGTTAACTGCAAAAGCTATATCAAGTCTTGTATAGTTAGCAAGATTCATGAGTGCTCCAATAACACTGAGGTATGGTACTTCAGAGCCAAGATCTTCTTCATTAGCTTCCTTGGATCTAAAAGGATCATTTTTAATGTTAAGTGTTCTACCCATCATTGGAGTACTTAAAGGGTTTGCTTTATCCATGCTAAACCTTTTCAATATCCTGTATAATTTGATTGATGTACCAATATACCATTTTTAGTATACTCAATCTGTAAACCAAGATAAAACTTTGTTTTTCCCAAATCTTTCATTTCAAATTCTTTCTTTAAGTAATCTCTTGCTTCCTTTATTTCTCAATTAGTTCCAATGATATTTAAATCATCAACATAGACATCAATTATTACCAAACCAGATATTGTTTTTCTTATAAAAACGCAAGGACAAATATGATTATTTTCATAGTCTTCTTTAAGCAAATATTCACTTAGTCTATTAAACCACATGTGCCCTGATTGTTTTAATCCATACAATGATCTTTGCAACTTAATTGGATACATTTCTCTAGGTTTTAATGTCTCTGACATTTTAAATCCTTCTGGGATTTTCATGTATATATCAGTATCAAGTGATTCATACAAATAAGCAGTAACAACATCCATAAGATACATATCAAGTTTGTTAAATACTGATAAACCAATTAAATAACGAAAAGTAATGGCATCCATAACAGGAGAATAAGTTACCTCATAATCAATTCCTGGTCTTTGATAAAAACCTTGTGCAACAAGGTGAGCCTTGTATTTAACAATCTCATTTTTCTCATTTCGTTTTCTTACAAAGACCCATTTATATCCAACCGGTTTCACATCTTTCGGTATAGCTGTAATGGGGCCAAATATTTTTCTATTTTTAAGAGAATTTAATTCAGTATCTATTGCATCCTTCCAATTACTCCAATCATGTCTATTTTGACATTCATTCATAGTTTTTGGTTCAGGATCATCATTTTCATTCATAATTTTACATGCAATGGAGAATGAAAATATTTCATCTATATTTATACATTTTCGGTTCCACAAATTTCCTGTATCAACATAATTAATTGAAATTTCAAGATCATTCTTGTTTTTATTTTCATTATCAATGATCTCATTATCATCATCTTGTGCTTCTTCGAGAGCACGTTTTTCAGTCGTTGATTTATTATTATCTTGTGTCTTTTCAAGATCATTGTCCACCAAATTCATCTTTTCCATACCCTTTCTTTTTTTTTGGGATTTTTATCTTTGGATCCCATAGGTCGGCCATGTTTCAAGTGTGCCTTTGATGGTACATGTGATTTTGTGACTCTTTTCAAATCAGTAAATGAATATGGTAGTTGATTTGCTAAATTTTGTAAGTGCACAATTTTCTTTACATTTTATTCCCATGATTTATTATATGGGTCCAAATGTAATAAATGCGGTACATACCATGATATTTCATTTTCTGATTATTTGTTTTCTCCCCCCAATGTTGGAAATTTTGTTTCGTCAAAATGACAATCAACAAATCTTGCCTGAAAAACATCACCTGTTAAATGTTCAAGATATCTAATAATAGATGGCGATTCATACTCGGCGTATATTCCCAATCTCATTTGAGGTCCCATTTTAGTTCTATATGGTGGAGCTATTGGGACATATACTGCACAACTAAAAATCTTTAAATGTGAAATATTAGGTTCTTTACCAATTGCAAGTTGATAAGGGGTATGTTTATGATCAGCACTTGGCCTTAAACGTATGAGTGTTGCAGCATGTAAAATTGCATGACCCCAAACAGTAACTAGTAGTTTAATTATCATTATTAATGGTTTAGCAATATATTGAAAACGCTTGATTAATGACTCTGCTAAACCATTTTGTGTATGCACATGAGGAACAGAGTGTTCAACTGTAATTCCAATTGACATGCAATAACTATTAAACGATTCAGATGTAAATTCACTGGCATTGTCAAGTCTAATTTTCTTTATAGTATAATCAGGAAATTGAGCTCTAAGTTTAATTATTTGTACAAGAAATTTTGGAAATGCCATATCACGAATTGACAGTAAGCATAAATATGACCATCTACAAGATGCATCAATCAATACCATAAAATATCTTAATGGTCCTGATGGTGGATGGATAGGTCCACATATATCTCCTTAAATTCTTTCAAGAAATTCTGGTAATTCTGTCTGAATTTTGTCTGGTGAATACTTTGTTATTAGTTTTCCAAGAGAGCAAGTTTCACATGGTTTATCTCCTTTTGTAAGCCTTAAACCTTTCAATGGATGACCATGTGTACTTTCAACTATTTTATGCATCATTGTTGAACCAGGGTAACCTAAATGATCATGTCATAATGTCATCGTTTTGGGATCTTCTTTTACTATTAAATTCAATTCAATTGCATGTATATAAGTATAATGTAATCCAGAAGGCAATTTTGGTAGTTTTTCTAAAATTTTCTTCTTTCCCAAAACATTAGCAGTGATATTAATGTATTTCATGTTACTTTCAGTTGGAGTTTCAGTATCATATCCTTGATGATATATGTCATTAAAACTCAACAAATTTCTCTTTGATTTTGGTGAGTATAAAATATTTTTAATGATAAAATTTGTCCCATTTGGTAATATGAACATAGTCTTACCTATTCCTTCAATCAAATCTGTAGGACTTGAGATTGTATTTATTACACCTTTAGTGAGATTTATTTCAGTAAAATATTTCTTACTTTTGAGGATTGTATGGGTAGTCTCACTGTCCGGAATGCAAATGTCTTTGACACGTTCCATGTCTATCCTTCTTAAAAAAATGAGTAAATAGAGAGTAAATCAACAACATATTTAACATTTTATTTCATGCAAACATAAGATACATAAAACAACATACATATTATTGAATTAATACATATTCCAAATATAAAGTTAATACAAGCATATCACATATTATTCAAATAGTTACTTAATCCATTGTTCCTTCAACAAAATCAGCAGTCTCAAAATAGGTATTATTATTTATGGGTTCAATCTCAGAAAATTCACTTCTTTTCCCTTTTCTTCTACAGAAGTCATTTGTTCCTTCAAAACGAACATGACTACCACGTCTCTTAAGACGATTAGAGCTGCCACACCCATGATTAAAGGTTATGGCGTTAATTTAAGGATATGTTATTGTTCTTGTGGACCGTGTATGGTGGTTTTTTTATAAGGAGCTCGTTATTTTTTTCTGCCACCAGAAGAGCTGCAACTAAATCAGAATACTCAGTGATTTCTCTCACTCTATATTGTTGTTGCAATAATACTTGGGATGCATGGAAAGTTGAAAAAGTTTTTTCCAACTTTTCTTTTTCAGTTATAATTGTGCCACAAAATTCAAGTTGTTCTATAATTTGGTGCATAACAGAGTTATATGCAATGACACTTTTATAATCTTGGAACCTTAACTTGTTTCACTGATCCATTAATGAGGGTAATAAGACTTTCTTCTGATATCCAAATCTTGCTTTGATTTTGTCCCACAAAATCTTGGGATCTTTAGCATTTGAATATTCTGTTTGCAACCCATCATCAAGATGGTGTTTGATTATTCTATTCACTTTTGACTTTTTCTTTTCCATTTCATCTGGGTCGTCTGTTGATTTTTCATAATGGTCCCCTTCAAGTATTTTGTTAAGTCCCTTACATGTAAGGTATTCGATCAAATTGTTATTCCATGTTATGAAGTTGTCCCCAGTTATGCTTATGATTTTGAATTGATGCTTAAGATTTGACATGATTATATCTATAATTCAGATGAACATAATCAAAATTTAATACATAAACAATATATATATATATATATATATATATATATATATATATATATATATATATCAATAACAACGATTACAAAAAAAGATGATCATGATTTATTAAAAAACATTTACTAATAAACCAAGCTAAGACTAGTAATGGTAAAACAATAAGGAATAAAATAATGACAAGTAGAGCGATGAACAAAGGAAAAAATTTAGTCATTTGAAAGATATGGATGAATATTTGAGAATGATGTAAAATTTATGAAATAAGTTGAATTATATATAGATAAATTTGTAAAATGGCCGTTAATGTTACCGTTAGAAAAAAGAAAAAGAAAAAGGAAAAAGAGAAATAAAAGATAAATATCATCAAAACCAAATTAAAGTGTGTTAAAAATTAACTAGCTATTATGAGGGTTTAGAGATAATTATAAGATAACATATGAGGTTTTAAGACCTCCATTAAATATAAAATTTAGTAACTGAAAATAAAATATAGTAATAGCATGTGGAATTTTAAACCTCCACTGAATGTAAAAGTTAATAATTGGAATATAAAAATTAGTAGCAACAAATGGTGGTTTTTAAACCTCCACTAAATATAAAAGTTAATAACAAAATATAAAAATCAGTAACTACATATGGGGTTTTAAACCTCCACACGAAATATATAAAAACCACACTTATTATAAGCACTTAACAAGTTGTCAGTTTTCTATAACAAGAGGTTAAAGTAAAAATAACGATAAAAATCATTCTAGTTATAAATCACTTAACTAACTGCCAGTTTTCTATAAGTAGGTTAAATAATAAAAATTATGGTAATAATAAAATTAAAGAGATAAGTTAGAAGATATACCTAGTTTATTAATAACTTCCGTTAGAAACGATCGTGCTGATAACGTGTTGAGAAAATTTGATTTTTGAATATTAGTTAATATTTATAAACTAATATAAGTTACTAAACTAGAATTATCAAAGAGAAGAAAATATGGAAGGGAGAAAATCTTATGAATGCTTTCATGGTAAGTTTTTGGTGTAAATATTACATTACCAAAGATGGTATTTATACTACTTGAAATATTACTATTATCCCAATGTAATAATTAGTCTTACTATTTTAGATAGATATTTCAACCATATAATAGTATGTAGATAAATATGTATAATATAATAATATAATAATAATATTATATCAATAATAATATTACAACAATATTTACATTTTTCTTTAGCACCTTTATCATTTTTCAACATATTCAAATCAAATGTAGAATCCTTATATCATAGTATCAACTTCTTTATATCAAAGATCTTTTAAAATGTCTAACATCTCAAAAAAACTCCATTCAATAAGATCAAAATTTAAAACTAATACTTCTCCTTCCTAATTAGACCATTCTTGATCTAGAAAATCCTCTCCTTGATAAATCACAATATGAGTTAATTCATCCACTATAAACACTAAATCCTAAAACAACACCAAAGAGCAACATTTAAATCATAAATAAACGAGAATTTTTCAATCCATCCTATAATACTCTCAATCATCTGTTGCATTTTCAAATATATCCTCTATTTTCGCTGATACATTTTCGGACGCACCAATTTTTTGTTTTATGTTGAAACCTTCCACTGATGCATATGCGGAAATAGTCCATAAATGCATCTGCGGAATTTTACCAGAATATTTTTTTAATTAAATCAGTTTTATTAAAAAAAGTAGTATCATATATAAATACATCATATTTAAATGCACAAACATAAATAAAGTAGTATCATATATATATATAGTACATCAATGTCATCGTCCAAAATAAATACATCATTGTCATAAAAAAATACATATAGCTACTGTGTGTGCGGGAGTACATCCTCTCCACCATCTCATTTGCCTTCCCCATGTGCATGCTTTGTTCTGCCTCTGCCTCTGCCTATGTCGCCTCGTCTGCCACTACATCCTCCTCGCCTGCCTATCCTACTATTCCTGGCGTGATGTCTGCGATACTGTGTGCTGTTAAATGTCACCTGAATCATCTCCTCCATTGTACGCATGGCATCAGACCCCGAGCTCCTGAATCAACATATCATGTGCCTCCTCCTTCAACAACTTCTCGTGACGGGGGATGATACCCATGATCGGTACATGTAGGAGACATGAAATATCGTTAAGAGTGATAGTAATATCCCCGTGTGGTAGATGGAAAGAAGAGGTCTTTAGATGTCACCTCCCCACAAAATCCATGAGCATACCGGTATGTATCACCGAATACCCAATCTCAGCAAGGTCCTTCAAACCAAACACACGATGGTTGTCAGGAGCCAATTGTCCTATGGTGGAGTCACTCTCTTGCGTCCCTGGTTATAAATCCTCTGAGCCTGACGTGCCTGAAAACTATCAAAGAAAACAATTTTAATAAAAAAATGGTACATATAATATTTTCCGAATGAAAAAAAATCTGAGTAATGTTACCTCTCCGTGCTAGACATGTGTGGCAGCATGCTCTGCGTAACCTAACAACAAAGACATGTCAGATAGACCCCCCAGATAACTCTCACGAGCAGTGGCAACAACATCCACCTATGTCTCCTGAACTCCTTCATGGGTCTGCTCAGGATCCTCAACATTGGGTTTCGGTAGTGGAACCAGACTCTCTTGGTGTCTCCTCTAGGAGGGAGGAGACTAGGAAGTACCCTCAGAAGCATCCCATGGTCTCCGGGATGAAGAAGTGCCTATAACTCCATATGTAGACGGTACGTCTGACTGGACATAGGCATTCTCCTTTCGGACAGGGGCATGTTGGGTAAATCGTCTGTGTATTCGTCTCTCGATACGAATCTGATAGTCTGAGTTCGAAGAAGACATAATGTTTGCAAACCAATAAGTTAAATTAATATACAACAGAAATAAAATAAATAAAATAAAATAAAAATTAACATTCAATTGTTTCGCAAGTGTATTTACGGAAGCACCCAGGGTATAGAAAGTCTGAGTTGTTCCGCAAGTGCATCTATGGAAGCACCCAGGATATAGAAAGTTTGAGTTGTTCCGCAAGTGCATCTACGAAATGTGTTAACATTCAATTGTTTTGCTGATGTACTTGCGGAAGCTTCTGAAACATGAGAAAATAGTAACGAACACCATTAACGACCTAGTTGAAGAAAAATTCAAAATTAACCCCATGATCATCCGTTTAAATCCCAAAAAAGTATTTGCATTGTCTCTAAACTATATTTCTAAACTTATCCAGTGATTTCTACACCTAAATAGCTATTCTAAATTGATTACGGAGAATATTAGAAAATAACTCGAAAACTCGAAAATTCAAAAACTTACCGATTGAAATGAGCTTCGAATGTTTATGACATAGTTGATCGTTGTAGATGATCCTCTGTATCGAAGTCAAGCAAAAACAGTGTGATTTGATTAAATTTGAATTTTTGAGGTTTGAGACAGTTTGGAGAGATTGAGGTTGAGGAAGATGAAAAGTGAAAGTGAGGGAGGAGAAATGTTATGTGTGTGAAGTACATCAAAATATGTTCCGCAACTACATTTGAGAAATATTTCCGCTGGTGTATCCATAAAACAAATCAACATTTAAATAAAAAAGGATGCATTCAGAGATACATCAACAAAAACAGTGAGGACAAAAATAGAAACGCACATGGTGCTTGAGAGACCCATGGGGTGGGATAAGAAATTCTCTAAATAAATTCATAATTCTCATTTCAAAATGGTAGAAAAAATATTTATATTGATCGTAAGACAATAACTAATTTGAATGATGAAATTATAATAATAACATACTATACAATTAAAAAATAATAATGGCCTGCTTCATCTTCCTCGGATACTTTTTTTAAAAATGCAATTGAATAAATAAGAATACTAGGTGTATTCTAAACCTTACAAAAAATTGATAGAAAAATTCACCACCAACACTTCTCTATCTTTTAAAAAGGTTTCATACAATATGCAAGAAAAGAAGAGTTGGAATAAGGAATGTCCCAATAATTACCCTATTTCCAAGCTAATAATTTTGCCTTCCAACAAATATCATCTATACAAAACCTAACACCCTTGAAAATACTCTCATTCATAACAATCCATATAACCCAAACTACCGTCATCCAAATCGAAGCCTTTGAAAGACTTTCGTTAGAGTCACGACCTCCATCACACCACCTTAAGAAAAATTTCCTAATACAACCAGAGAACTGCACATTAATACCACTTCATCCTGTAATGACTTCCCACACCCTACTAGCAATCCTACAACCAAAGAAAAGGTGAGCTATAGATTCATTGATATCAGAACAAAACACACAAAAGGGTTCAATATGGATTCCTCTCTTTATAATTTGATCCTTCGTCGGAAGCCGATACCAGAAAATCTTCCAACCAAACAATCTGATTTTCGCCAAAACTTTAATTTTCCAGAGCCAGTCAAAAGCCTTAAAACTATTCTCAATTAGTGAGAAGTTTACTTGCGAACCCACTGATAAGATATAAGCACTTTTCACCGTGAATTCATAATCGACTGCATCCTTCCACCTTGGCTCGTCCACCTGGTTTTCCTAAGGAACAACAGCTTCCAAATCAGAATAAAAATTCTCCAGAGAGTCCCACACCATGTTTTCCTACATCACATTAACACCAAGGTCCCTCCAATGCCAAACACCATCTAGCCAATAACCCAAGCCAGCCACTATAACGTTCCTTTTCAAACTCAATAGAAAAATACTTTCATGTTTCTTCGCCAAAGAATCTGAACCGCACCAGACAACATCCCAAAACAGTGTTTTTCCCGTCTCCCACAACAAAAATTGTATCCTCATTAAAACGATACCTCCCTTCATTAACAATTGAGCCACATTTAAGAATGTCGTTCCATCAAGTTGACGAATTAGTCTTCCGTTTAATATTTTCTCTTAAAACCCAACACGATATGTTCCCATATCTAGCTTCCAGAACCTTCCTCAAAAGCTCAAAACTCCCATTAATAATCCTCCATTTCCATTTATCGAAAGAGCTAGGTTAAACTCTTTAATATGTTTAATCCCCAGCCCACCTTCCAATTTATTCCTGCAAACCGAAAACCAATCCAACCAATGGATTTTTACATTTTCAGCAGTACTTCCCCACAAAAAGTCCCTTCGAATTCTATCTATCGACTTCCATACAGCATCAGGCACTTTGTAAAAAGAAAGGATGAAAATTGGAAGTCTAGAAAGATTCGAATTGATTAACGAAACCATACTGTCGTACCTCGAAAAAAATACGATCCTCGCGATGGGACGCGGAAAGAAAACAACAGAGTCGCCACCTAATTCTATTTATTCTAATTAAAGAAAAGGGAGATATAGATACAACCTAAATAGGATAAGAAATGGTTTACGAAACCAAATTCTAAGTTCGGGAGTCGGTTACGCAAGGGGAAGGTATTAGCACCCCTCACGTCTGTTGTACTCAACGGGAACCTCTTAGCTTAACTATGTGATTAAATGTTGATCTAAGTCTTTGTCTTCTAAATGTTTGTTAATATGTTTGTTTTAAAAGGAAAAGAAAGTTTTTAAATTATTATTAATATTACAGGGAAAAGATTAAAGTTTTTGTTATGGTGCCAGAGAGATAGTTAATTTTTTATTATTGTGCTCGCGAAGGATTAAAATCCATGTGCCTACGTATTCCCTTGTGCAATGGGAAAGTCAGAGCTTCGTAGTTCGTGCTACTACTGTTTGTGTTTTTTAATGGAACGATTGTTTAAAACGCATTCTACTGCTAAGCATTGGATTATACTCGCGGTGGAGGCTGAAGCGCTAGCTTGTTTGTGAGATAGAATGATTTAAACAATGTTCGTTTAAAGAAAAGGGTTTGACCTTTGTTAAGTGTTTTAAAACGAAAGGCAAATAAACCACAACTCAAGGGCTAGCCTCAAGAGTGATTGCATTCAAGGACCCATGGAGTGCTTGACTCCAGAGTTCAGTTATTCGTTGATTAGTTGTAAAATGATTTGCGTTTGTTGGTAAGTTTTAAGTTGTATTCTTTTTAGTGTGAGAGGGCGAACAAAGTACAACTCGAGGGCTAGCCTCAAGAGTAATTCAATTCAAAAACCCGAGGAATGCTAGATTCCTGAGTTTAGTTCTTTCACGATTTTAATTAGAGACTTAAATGTTTTGAAAACGAAAGAGCGAATGAGTTACAACTCGAAGGCTAGCCTCAAGAGTAATTCGATTCAAAAACCCGAGGAATGCTAGATTCCTGAGTTTAGTTCTTACGTTAATTAATTATATGTATTAAGTATCGTGCTTTGCGATTGTTTGAATATGGTTTAGGGTTTAAAGTTTTAGAAACGAAGGAGTAAATGAAACACAACTTGAAGGCTAGCCTCAAGAGTGGTTCATTAAAGAACCCGCGGAATGCTAGATTTCGAAGTTCAGTTCCTCGTTAATTAAATTATGACGCGATAAAGATCGTGCAGATGGCAATCACCTAGTGACCTACTTACGTGTGTGTAAAATGTAGGCGTAAATATTTTAATTGGTTAAGTGAATCGATTTCTAGTTCCTATAGGTATTCCTAGCAATGTGAAACTGTAAAATAAAGGCGGAAAAATAAATCGCATACAAAATAAACGGGAGAGGGATACAATAATAATTTACACGGGATTGCGAAGAAATAAAGGGTATCGTTGTAATTTGCCCAAGAGGAAGCGTGTGTGCAGTGTATGAATTAATCGGAACCGTTAGAATTTGATATGGTATAAAAAGTACAAAAAATAAATAAAATAAATAAAATAAATAAAATAAATAAATAAACTAAATAAAGTGACATAAATTGCGAAATAGAATAAATTAAATAGAATGAAAATAAAATAAATAAATGGCATGATATTGGTCACGATTAATCGAAAACGATTTATCGTGACTTTTTGTCATATCATCGGCCCGAAGAACAAAATAAATTAGAATCAAATAGTTCACTATTATGTTTTTTGACATGTTTTTTAAATAATAATAAAAATACTAAAACTAAACTACACTAAGAGTTAGAAAAAAAATGAAATAATAAAATAAAGATCTAAAAAAAGATGGATTAATACAAATAAAATCAAAATGAAAGTTTTATAAACTAAAATATAAATAAATAAATGACGGATAATACTCACAAACTCCAAAGCTAGCAAAGGTTGAACTTGTTGTGTAAAATAAAGTGAATGTGTTTTGATGGAGGTTGTTGTTGTGATGAAGATGGTGAATATTTATGGGTATTGTGTAAGTAAAAAAAATAATTTGGACTTTGAAAAATATGTAATGAATATGCTAGATTTTGAGAATTTAAGGGTATTCTTGTTAGTCTTAAATGAGAGAAAGATAGATCTAATTTATAGTGTGAATGAGGTAGGAGTGTTGATGTGGCAATCCATGTGACTTTATGAGAATGTTTTTTGGTCATTGATAAGTCCAAGTTGGCAATCCATGTGAAGTGTGAGAATGATTCTTGTTTATTGATAAGTCCAAGTTGGCAATCCATGTGATTTTATGAGAATGATTCTTAGTTATTGATAATTCCAAGTTAGCAATCCATGTGAAGTGTTTGTACTACATTGTAGTGGACCCCACTTGCTATTTTTCCTTTTTTGAATATGAAGAAAAACAAAAGAAAAGTAGTAATAATAAAATAAATAATAATAATAAAACTAATAATAATAATAATAATAATAAAAAAGAAAAAAAATTGAAAATGATTATCAAAAAATAAATTATATTGAATTAAATAAATTGAAGTTAAACTAAATAAATTGAAATTGAAATTAAACTAAAATCTAAATTAACTTAAATATAAAAAAATTCTAAATTAGAATTGAACCAAAATAAAATTTAAATTAAAACTAATTCTAAAATATCTAATATAATCTAAACTCCTATTCTTAAAGCGAAATAAGTAATTCTAAAAAAATCAAGAATAAAATATGACATTAAAAGTAAAATAAATAGAACTGCATGATTAATGATTAATTGATTATAATGCAAAAATGACTGACTATCAAATAATTCGATAAAAATGCGCCAGATGAATAAAATTTGAAAAAAATCCGGTCAAAATTTAGGGTGTGACAGTTGCCCCTATTTAATCTTTTTGAACCTGAATGTATGAATAACAAAGTTTTTTTAACATTCAAGTTATAAGAGGATTAAATATTAGAATACCTAGAATTTTGACCGGATGCGGATGAAATGCAATGTGAATGGATGTATGAGAGATTGAGTTATGCGGGGAATGATGTTATATGAAACAAGATAACAAGAGAGGATCCCACTAGGGAAAATATTTGAGAACATTGAGGATGAATAAATGTAGACAGGAAGTATTCGAAGTGATAAATCAACAGGTTCAAGTGTAACTGTTTATACTAAGAATAACAAAAGACGGAAACAAAAAGAAATCCAAAGCGTTGGTTCAACTAACACGGGTGAAGTCAAGTTGACACTTAGGATGACAAGGAAATATTCAAAGTGAATGCGTAGTGGCACGATGCGACCAACTGATACTTAAGAATAAAAACAGAGAAGAAATAACATCCATGGATTGGATTGGACGAAGTCGAATAAAAACAGACATCCATAGATTGTATTGGACAAACATAAAGTAAGAGATTTTCAATCAAATGCAAGACATTCAATCATAGCTTTAGACAAGAGACACGATATCCGAGAATGGCATTGGATAAGGTGAGCAATGATTTTCAGGAATGGAAATGAAGGTAAATGAAAATCACTATATTCAGAAATGACACTGAATATACAGATAAAACTTTCAGGAATGACACTGAAGGTAAAGGCAAATACCTATATCCAGAAATGACACTGAGTAAAGGCTGAGCAATGATTTTCAGGAATGACACTGAAGTTAAAGGCAAATCACTATATCCAGGAATGACACTGGATATACAGATAAAACTTTCAGGAATGACACTAAAAGAACAAGATATAGACCCAGGAATAGCACTGGAGGAAAGAAAATATCCAGGAATGACACTGAATATATAGATAAAATCTTCAGGAATGGAACTGAAGTTAAAGGCAAATCACCATATCCAAGAATTGCACTGGATATGCAGATAAAACTTTCAAGAATGGCACTAAAAGAACAAGATATAGACCCAGGAATAGCACTGGAGGAAAGAAAATATCCAGGAATGACACTAAATATACAGATAAAATTTTCAGGAATGACACTGAAGTTAAAGGCAAATCACTATATCCAAGAATGGCATCGGATATGCAGATAAAAATTTCATGAATGGAAATGAACGAACAAGATATAGACCCAGGAATAACATTGGAAGAAGTATGCTAAGATCCAGGAACAACACTGGAGGAATAATACAAAGACTCAGGAATAGCACTGGAGGAATAAAATATCCAGGAATGGCACTGGAGTGAAAGAAAGGTAAGTTTTTGGTAGGTGCCAAGAAGTTGGACTTTCAAAGTGAGGTAAATGTTTGACCACAACATGACCTACAGTAAGTGAAAATGAGGATAAAACACTCTGTTATGCATAGTATATGAACTTGTTATGATGTATGATCAAATGTATGTAATGTAGATGCTGACAACATGGCTTTGACTCTTTTGTGGAGATGACAAGATTGGAAGACTGATTCTTTAACACTGTGAGATCATTATTATTCTTCTCAGGGACTAAAGATGTTGATGTTGAACAGACCTCTGCAATACTAATAAATTGTACCAAGTTGATGATCCTTGGAGAAGGGATGAAAAGTTTCTTTAGGGATTCTTCCAATGAATTGCCCCATATAAGCTGATTGTTGTAGATGAGTTGATCGTTGCTTCAGCTTGACTGATTCTGAACGACTAGTTTATGGTGCACTGGGAAGCTTGTCCCAGTATGAGTCTTGTAAATTCTTCTGGATGAACTAACTCTAAGATGGGATTGCACTGATTCTCAACATGATCTGGAAGAAACTTGCCCCTGATAGGATCACCAACCAAGTTCTTAACTGTTTGAAAATTCCTTGCTAGAAAAGATAGTTTGCGAACAAAAACATTTTTACAATCATGGTAATTTAAAAGAAAATGCAACTTTTGAAATCAAAATCATTGTTGGAAGAAAAGAAAATGAATCACTAGTCAAAACACGGCGGTTTATGACATTCAAAGTGAAAGGTAAAGCAAAGATATGCAAAATAAAAAAATAAAAAAATGACTTGCAAAGATCTTTTGGAGTCAGTTTACACAACCTTACTTTAGTATGCTTTCAGAATAAACCTTGCCTCAATTAGGTCTTTTAAGGGTTGTAATGTGGCTTGGTTCACAGTTTATGAAACAAAGGATAAAGGCTCAAAATTTTGTTTGTACCCACTCTTCTTCGTGATGAATCTCTAGTCCTACATTCAGTTAAATCTATACACATTCGTCTTGACAATGTACGGGTAAGGATGATGATTTGAGGTTCATTGGGAATGACAGTCATTTTATTTGTATTTGATGGATGTTGGTAGTGACCCATTGGTTTTGAACATGGTGGTCACTAAATCTTGTTTGTTTGATGTTGAGGGTTTGAGGGCCTCTTTTGCTTGATTTTATTTTTTGAACTGATCCCTAACTTTTTCCTAAGTCCCTTTTTTATGTGTTTGACTTAGCGGGATTTTTTTTGTATTTTTTTTGAAATATTGAAAGCTATGACTGCCAAACCATTGGTTGTAATGGATCATCTTGTAATTTGAATATGTAATCAAAATAATTGAACAACTACCCTGCCCCAGGTTAAACATAAGGGTTTAGATCCAAAAGAAACTCCTACTTCTAGGCTCGAAGTGGTGAACTAGGGATTAATTCCTTATCTCTCCATTGTTTGGGAATTGAAACAATGCCTGTACATCATCGACAAGATTTTATCCGAAGCAAACCACAATGGCTATGGGTATTTTTTCATCATCCTCCTTCAAATATTTTCATAATCAAAAGTTTTGAACAAAAGGTATATATGTATTTTGTTGAAATAGAAAGTGTAAAGACATAAATAAACAGATGAACTGAATTCAAAATATTGCAAATGCTCATTTCATTAATCAAATAAGTACAAACATAATTGAAAGGAAAACAGTTGTTACGAATACAAGGAAAATACAAACATAAAGGAAACAAAGGCCTAGTGACTAATCAGTAAACAAGGATGAGCTGTCCTGTCTTGAAACACTGGCTTTAGGGAGAACTAGTTGAAGTTGATTGAAGCTTCAAGTGGCATGCCTTGGCAAAGGATTGTCCTTGACACTTGGATTAGGATCACGGAAGGAGAGGATCTTGTCTCTGATCAACTCTTTCACTCTTGTCTTCAAAGCAAAACAATGTTCCAAATCATGGCCCGCTCCACCCTTATGAAATTCACAACGAAGATTTTCCCTGTAGCCTGGTGGGAGAGGATCTGGAGGAGGAGGCATAGGTTTAGTGGTTATCAAACCTTTCTAAACCAAACCAGGATATAACTCAGTGTATGTCATGGGAATAGGGTCAAAGTGAACCCTATCACGATTCTGAGTTTGTCCAAAAGTTGGACGTTGAGGAGCTCTAACTGGTTGAGCAGCAATCACAGGAGCAACAATAACAACATAAGCTTGATTATCATGTTGGGCCCTGTATTGAGGTCTTCTACCCACATCGAAAATAACATTGGTCTGATCTTCCCTCTTCCTTTGGAAATTCCCAAAAGGTTTCTTAGCAACATTGGAAGACTCAACAACTTTGGACACTTTTCCATTCTTAATTCCTTCTTCAAGCCTCTGTCCAATGGTAACCAGATCAGTGAAACTGGAAGAGACACTTCCAATCATTTTTTCCCAATAGAAGGGAGCCAAAGTATCCATGAATATACTAGTCATTTCTTTCTCAGATAGGGGAGGTTCAACCTAAGATGCCAACTCTCTCCAACGTTGAGCATATTCCTGAAGGATTCCCTATCTTTCTGAGACATATTCTGCAATTGACGGCGATCAGGTGCCATGTCTAAGTTGTACTTGTATTGTTTCACGAAAGCATCACCCAAATCCGCCCAGCTATGGATACGATCTTTCTCAAGCCCCATGTACCACTTCATAGAGGCACCGCTCAAACTGTCTTGAAAACAATGAATAAGTATCTTGTCATTCTTGGCGTAAGCAGCCATCTTGCGACAGTACATCGTTAAATGGAGCTTTGGACAGGTGTGCCCCTTGTACTTCTCAAATTCTGGAATCTTGAACTTGGAAGGCACGATGAGATCGGATACCAAACACATATCACTTGCATCAACATTGAAGAAGTCAATACCCTCTACAACCCTTAATCGTTTGTCAATAGCTCGATACTGCTCACAACCAACTTCAGGTTCAACATAATCTTCAAGATCGTCACCCTGAGCGCTAGCAGCATTGTGTTCATAGGGAATTTGGCCAGTATGAATCACAGGTCTGGATTTAGTGAAAATAGGAACTTGAAACGCGGGTCTAGACGCCTGACCAACCACAGAAGTAGTAACATGAGGTGGATAGTAGTTGTGTGGCAAGCCAAACTCCGGCCAAGTTGAAGGTGGCAACGGGGTAGGCTGAGGTTCGACAATAGCGTTTTCAACCTCTTGGATCACTGTCCTCTGAGGTGGCTCTCCTCTGGCAATCAAAACTTGAAGCATTTCAGTCAGCTTCGTCACACTCGTCTTCAACTCCTCAATTTCCATTCGGACCTCAGCATTATGAACCTCTTGTTCTGACATCCTGCGTATGCGGTAAGCTCAGGTTCTGTATCGGCTACGAAGCTTCAGTTTGACGGTTGATAGATAACTGGAATATAGAGACAACTTGAATGAATTGACGAATAACCCGGGTGTATGAAATAATGCAAATGATGCATATGGTATGTAATGCCATGCAATGCAGCTATGCTTAGGGTCACAAGCACAAACAGACTCGGAAACTGGAAATAACTCGAAACTTCCTATTTGGTAGACTGTAAGAGATTGGTTCTATATTCAGTACCCATAAAACCCTACTCACAGGATAGTTTCTACGGTGAAGGTTTAGGATACTCAAGGTCACGGAAGTTTATCGTATTAACGCCCCGCCACAGGCTAGCTGCATTTTGACGATAATAACGACAAGGTCTACCTTGAGTGGAGTTCTCATGCTAGGCCCTCAAGAGGAGAGCCCTTGGATACTAACACTACACAACTACCAATATTGAAACTGGTTCTTAATAGTGGATCCCAGAATCACAACCCTTTCATAGGTCACGTGATAGGCTAGCTGCGTTGTGACAATATCTATGAAAAGTCTAACTATCTGGGGGGGCTTTCATGCTAGGCCCTCAAGAAGCGAGTTCTTGGAGACTAACACTAATGACTACCAATTCTAACCTAGGTGTTCCCTCTACTTTTCCATAACTCGTATTTTACTTGCAATGTGACCCTGAGATCCCACAGACAAGTAATATAATGAGCAAATAAGAGAAAGCGGTAAAAGAACAAATAGACAAACATAAATAATAAACATAAAGAAGACAAAAAGATAAGATCAAACAAAATAAACACACAAAGCTAAGTTAGGCTTGACCCTCTCTAGCATGGAGCTAGTCCCCAGCAGAGTCGCCAACTGTCGTACCTCGAAAAAAATACGATCCTCGCGATGGGACGCGGAAAGAAAACAACAGAGTCGCCACCTAATTCTATTTATTCTAATTAAAGAAAAGGGAGATATAGATACAACCTAAATAGGATAAGAAATGGTTTACAAAACCAAATTCTAAGTTCGGGAGTCGGTAACGCAAGGGGAAGGTATTAACACCCCACACGTCCGTTGTACTCAACGGGAACCTCTTAGCTTAACTATGTGATTAAATGTTGATCTAAGTCTTTGTCTTCTAAATGTTTGTTAATATGTTTGTTTTAAAAGGAAAAGAAAGTTTTTAAATTATTATTAATGTTACGGGGAAAAGATTAAAGTTTTTATTATGGTGCCGGAGAGATAGTTAATTTTTTATTATTGTGCTTGCGAAGGATTAAAATCCCTGTGCCTACGTATTCCCTTGTGCAATGGGAAAGTCAGAGCTTCGTAGTTCGTGCTACTACGGTTTGTGTTTTTTAATGGAACGATTGTTTAAAACGCATTCTACTGCTAAGCATTGGCTTATACTCGCGGTGGAGGCTGAAGCGCTAGCTTGTTTGCGAGATAGAATGATTTAAACAATGTTCGTTTAAAGAAAAGGGTTTGACCTTTGTTAAGTGTTTTAAAACGAAAGGCGAATAGACCACAACTCAAGGGCTAGCCTCAAGAGTGATTGCATTCAAGGACCCGTGGAGTGCTTGACTCCAGAGTTCAGTTATTCGTTGATTAGTTGTAAACTGATTTGCGTTCGTTGGTAAGTTTTAAGTTGTATTCTTTTTAGTGTGAAAGGGCGAACGAAGTACAACTCGAGGGCTAGCCTCAAGAGTAATTCAATTCAAAAACCCGAGGAATGCTAGATTCCTGAGTTTAGTTCTTTCACGATTTTAATTAGAGACTTAAATGTTTTGAAAACGAAAGAGCGAATGAGTTACAACTCGAAGGCTAGCCTCAAGAGTAATTCGATTCAAAAACCCGAGGAATGCTAGATTCCTGAGTTTAGTTCTTACGTTAATTAATTATATGTATTAAGTATCATGCTTTGCGATTGTTTTAATATGGTTTAGAGTTTAAAGTTTTAGAAACGAAGGAGTAAATGAAACACAACTCGAAGGCTAGCCACAAGAGTGGTTCATTAAAGAACCCGCGGAATGCTAGATTCCGAAGTTCAGTTCCTCGTTAATTAAATTATGACGCGATAAAGATCGTGCAGATGGCAATCACCTAGTGACCTACTTACGTGTGTGTAAAATGTAGGCGTAAATATTTTAATTGGTTAAGTGAATCGATTTCTAGTTCCTATGGGTATTCCTAGCAATGCGAAACCGTAAAATAAAGGCGGAAAAATAAATCGCGTACAAAATTAACGGGAGAGGGATACAATAATAATTTACACGGGATTGCGAAAAAATAAAGGGTATCATTGTAATTTGCCCAAGAGGAAGCGTGTGTGCAGTGTATGAATTAATCGGAACCGTTAGAATTTAATATGGTATAAAAAGTACAAAAAAATAAATAAATAGACTAAATAAAGTGAAATAAATTGCGAAATAGAATAAATTAAATAGAATGAAAATAAAATAAATAAATTGCCTCATATTGGTCACGATTAATCGAAAATAATTTATCGTGACTTTTTGTCATATCATCGGCCCGAAGAACAAAATAAATTAGAATCAAATAGTTCACTATTATGTTTTTTTACATGTTTTATAAATAATAATAAAAATACTAAAACTAAACTACACTAAGAGTTAGAAAAAAAATGAAATAATAAAATAAAGATCTAAAAAAAGATGGATTAATACAAATAAAATCAAAATGAAAGTTTTATAAACTAAAATATAAATAAATAAATGACGGATAATACTCACAAACTCCAAAGCTAGCAAATGTTGAACTTGTTGTGTAAAATAAAGTGAATGTGTTTTGATGGAGGTTGTTGTTGTGATGAAGATGGTGAATATTTATGGGTATTGTGTAAGTAAAAAAAATAATTTGGACTTTGAAAAATATGTAATGAATATGCTAGATTTTGAGAATTTAAGGGTATTCTTGTTAGTCTCAAATGAGAGAAAGATAGATCTTATTTATAGTGTGAATGAGGTAGGAGTGTTGATGTGGCAATCCATGTGACATTATGAGAATGATTTTTGGTCATTGATAAGTCCAAGTTGGCAATCCATGTGAAGTGTGAGAATGATTCTTGTTCATTGATAAGTCCAAGTTGGCAATCTATGTGATTTTATGAGAATGATTCTTAGTTATTGATAATTCCAAGTTAGCAATCCATGTGAAGTGTTTGTACTACATTGTAGTGGACCCCACTTGCTATTTTTCCTTTTTTGAATATGAAGAAAAACAAAAGAAAAGTAGTAATAATAAAATAAATAATAATAATAAAACTAATAATAATAATAATAATAATAATAATAAAAAAGAAAAAAAATTGAAAATGATTATCAAAAAATAAATTATATTGAATTAAATAAATTGAAGTTAAACTAAATAAATTGAAATTGAAATTAAACTAAAATCTAAATTAACTTAAATATAAAAAAATTCTAAATTAGAATTGAACCAAAATAAAATTTAAATTAAAACTAATTCTAAAATATCTAATATAATCTAAACTCCTATTCTTAAAGCGAAATAAGTAATTCTAAAAAAATCAAGAATAAAATATGACATTAAAAGTAAAATAAATATAACTGCATGATTAATGATTAATTGATTATAATGCAAAAATGACTGACTATCAAATAATTCGATAAAAATGCGCCAGATGAATAAAATTTGAAAAAAATCCGGTCAAAATTTAGGGTGTGACACATACCTTCCAAGGACAGAAATTGTCCTTTCCACGCTTCCAGTTTCAATCTGAGTTTATATATCAATGGTTTACAAGAATCCACTCTCCTAGGATTACTCCCTATGGGTATGCCCAAGAATATAAAGCCTCCTAATTCAATTTTACAAGCCAAAAAAGTAGATGCTGCCAACAAGAAGTGATTGCTTACTTTCAAACCAATCAGACGACTTTTGTGATAATTGACGCTCAATCCGAGACTAACTTGAAACCTCTCAAGATAGCTTTGATTGCCCAAATGTTATCCCAACCTCCTATGCACACTAATAACGTATCGTCAGCGAATTAGATAACTTCAACCACCAAATCCTCCTTAACTTTAAAACCAGAATATATTCCAAGTGTTGCTTCCCTTTGAAACATATTTGTCCCCCCTTAGCCATAATAACAAACAAAAATGGTGATAATGGATCACCCTGCATCAAACCTCTTTTGATTTCAAAGTCACGCGACAGGATACCATTGACAATAATAGATAGGTGACCAGAAAAGATACATGCCTCCATCCACCTAAGCCAACGGAATCTGAATCCCATCTTTAACATAAGGTCTCTGAGAAAATTCCAAATGACCCTGTCGTAGGCTTTTTCGAAGTCTACCATGAAAAACACACTCTCTTTTTTTTCCTTTGAGGCTAAGTCATAAACTTCATTAGCAATTACAACAACATCCAAGAGATTTCGCCTAGACACGATAGCTGATTGATTCTGAGAGATCAACCCCCTATTACCTTCTTGAGTCTGCTTGCTAAAAGTTTTGCCAAAACTTTATACAGACTACCCACTAGACAGATCGGACGATAGTCGCTAAGAAGAACCGGGTTAACTGTTTCAAGAATGAGAGTAAAAAAGGAGGATCTAATGGCCTTTGGGAGAAAAGCATTAAGGTGAAATCCTCTCATAAAAGCACAAATATCCTGCTTCATAAAAGGCCAACACTTTTTCAAAAAACTAAATTGAAACCTTCCGGACCCGGACTTTTCGTTCCATCATAGCTCTACAAAGTTTCTCGGATTTCTTCGTCATCAAATTGTTTCTCCAAACTGTCAGCTTCCTCCTCATAAAGAGTGTTAAAAGATATTCCTTCAAGGACTGGTCTATCCATATCTACTTCCTCATACTTCAGATTGAAAAACTCATTCACTGCATTTTTCACCTCTTCTACTGAATCCATTGTGCCTAATTCTGTTAAGACACCAATGTACCTATTCTTTTCTCGACCTTTCATATAGTTGTGGAAATACCTAGAACTGACTTCTCATTCTTTCATCCACCTACTATGAGTTCTTTAAAAATTCAGATTGTCTTTGAGCTTCAACTTCTTCCAAACCTCCTAGCATGCTTCGGATCTGACTTTAACCAAATCATGAACCTCATCCCTAGCTGCTGCTATCAAATCTTGATCCAAAGAATTAATTTCATCCATTTTATCTTCCACCTTGAGATCAATCCACCCATAAACTTCTCTATTCCACTTCTTCAAAGCAATCCTCAACAACTTCAGTTTCTCTTTTATTACAAAGTCACTTCTACCCGAAACCTTGAAGTTCTTCCACAAATTTTCAATCATACTGTAAAAATTAGAATCTCCAAACCAACTATCATTAGAATTAAATGGTTTCGGCCCCAGTCTCTAATCTGAATTCTCAACCATATCGGGCGATGATTCGATAAGTATCTCTTACCTATATGATGATCAATCAAACCCCACTTGTCAATAAAATTGGAATCCACCAAAAATCTATCCAGTATGATCATTGTTTTTCCCTCACCACCAAACCAAGTAAACCGATTTCCAGTCAATGGAAGATCAAATAACTCATAATTTGAAATGAATTCATTAAAATCCCTGATTTCTGAACTTCTAAAACAATTCGGCCCACCTTTCCTTTCATCTGAATGAGATATAGAGTTGAAGTCTCCACCAAAAAACCACATAACATTTGGCCATTTCCTCTTCATTGATTCTAATTTCAGCCACAACCTTATTTTAGAGCTAATAGAGAATCCCGAGTACACATTAACAACAAAATAAACGTCTTCTTTCAGCCTCAGTTTGACCCCAAGGTATCCTTCTCCAAAAAAGGAAAATTCATAACTAAATATATTCTTGTTCCAGAGAGAAATAATTCCACCATACTGACCCACAGGGTTACAAAAAGACCAGTCAACATCTTTGTTATACCACAAACTATCCACTAGTTTCTCGTCTACATTAGAAAGTTAAGTTTCTTGAATAAGAAAGATTTGAGTCTGAATTGAAGAGATGAAGAACTTTATTCTCTTTCTTTTAATGGAATTTCCACCTCCTCCAACGTTAAGAGATCCCACAATCAATGAGTACCCAATTTGATCACCTTCTTGCTATTGAAAATAACTCTATCAAAAGACTCTAATTCATCAATCTTGTTGGACATACTTTTCTTACCCTCACCAGCTACCACGCCTAATCTTTTAATAGCTCCCTAAATCTTGGTGCCAACATTAGATTCTAATTTATCCACACACTTTGAATTACATAGACGAACATCTCCATCTGATAATCCTTCACAGCAAATCACCGCTCCCGCAGAAAAAATATCAGTGTCCCCTGATTTAGAAATAACTTCTCTTTTAGAACCTTCAGGATGAAAGTTCCTCTTATTAAGCGCTTGGAAATAAGAAGCTTGAGAAAAATTCTCAATTGGATATGGGGTTTCTCTGAACACAAGGGGCACATGGGCCAGAGTTCGTTTTTTAGGATTTCCTTTACTTTTTCGTATTGTCCCATTCAACTATACCAACTTTTTATATTTGAATTTTTTCTCTATAACCGTACCACCTTTATGGATATTAACTAAAGGGTCACCTAGAGTAGCTTCTATCCCTATCTCCCTTCCAAAACCTGCTAAAATCCTTGAGTCGTCAACCAAACCAAGTTTCAAACAAACCTCTTTTTCCATAGCCACCTTGATTGCCTCGTCGAATTTAGAAAGCCTATGACACTGCTCTTCCTCACAGTCTACCTCGTTACTTATCATCAAGGACTCCTTAACTACCTCATGACTATTGTTAGCCTCTAACGAAACCAGAGTCTTTCCATTTGAGATTTGACCAACTGTTTCCTCTATCCGCCACCCTTCCCTCCCAACTCCCTCCTCCAAAATTCCGTCTTCTTCATCACCATAAAACCTACTCTAAGAACTTTCTGAAGCTGAAGAAGAGAGGTTTTTGCTTGATTGCTCGTCCGTCCCAAACAAAATACGCAATTGAGTGTGGTTATCTTCAATAATCTTAATACTGAATACCACTCCATTTATCTGAACATAAAATATCTCATTCAAGATCATGGTGCATTTCGTATGAACCATGATCCTAGATACATCCATACACTGACCTTTCGATGTATTCTCGTCAACACAAACATAAGATCCGACCGTCTTTACTATAAGTTCAAAGAAGCAAAAGTTCCATGTGTGGCAAGAAATACCGAAACACCTTAGCCATGTGACTCGCGTATCATCAATAACGTCTTCATTCCATACCTCAATCTCCTAAAATCACTACTTCCACCAAAGCTCAGTCTATTCAATAATGCCTTTGATCTCTCCCTTTTCACTTTCTTCTATCAAGCATAAATTCCCTCCCAACGTTGTGACTTTAATGGTAAAGTAGCCTTCAAGCTCAAAACTATTTTGTATGTTATACGTCATGCCTGGGTTAAATCTACCCCCACGTAAGCTTTCTAAAAGAGTTTCAATTCTTCTTCCTCCACATGGAACATGAGACCAACTATTTCCTTACAAGACGCCACTGCTTGAGCCCTTCCCAACGATATCTTCCTCGAATACTTAAACTTTGTTTTCCTTGTGTTATATCTTCATATGGTTTGCATATTTGTATTCCACGTGATCATAGTTGCAAAATATACTAAAGATCTGATTTTGACTAATATAATGGATAAAAAAAATACTAGCATGAAGTAACTTAATAAAGTTAATATTTAATATAAATATTTCTTTTATCTAGTGCCAACATAAATCCCAAACCTAATATCAAAATGATGTTTCAACCTTAATAATATAATATATAGCATGAATATGTTTCTCATTTCTCAATGTTTCTTCTCTTTTTTTAAAGATTTAGAATAACTTTTAAATAATTTAATATTTATTATTTTGATTTTAAAAAATAACTATAAAAAACATATAATCAACAAGAAAATACAAAAAGAATAATAAATTATGAGAACTACTACACCACTAATAAATTAGGAAAATCAACACACCAGTTATCATCATTACCGACAAATGACCCACCTCAAGAGTAAGAAGTTATCATCATTACCGACAAATGACCCACCTCAAGAGTAAGAAGAAAATAGAAACTACAATAGAGAAGTGACTATGAACAGACATCAAGTTAGCAAAAACCACCAACCCTCACTTATAATATCTTTAAATTGCTTTAAATTATATATTTTTAATATAATTTTTTTTACCTTCTCAATCAATCTTAATTGTCAATTAGGAGAGTGTCATATTGATAAAGATAGGTTTTTCTCCTTGGGTCTCCTCTTGACCAGGTGACTGATTGGTTCGCCTATTCTTCTATTAAGGTGGTTAGGGACGGTTAACAGACTATGTTTTGGCATCTGAGTGGGTTCAACCTCTTAGGGTGTGCTTTTTGAGAGTTTTTTCCTTATCTCTGAGCAAAAGGCTCAGGTGATGGATTCCTTGGGTTCTTAGGATAAGGATGTATGAGTGTGGAACTTTAGGTAGGGCAACCTTTCCTAGTTTGGGAGAAAGAGATTTTGGAGGGTTTGCTTGAATTCTTTCCTAGTTTGGGAGAAAGAGAACTTTTAGGTGGTTTAGGTGGCCTAGACCACTGTTACATTCCATTTTATGGGTGTTTGAATTGTTTCAAGGGTTAGGTCAAGGAAATAAGTAATCTTTAGGCTTGGTCATGATCTGATATTTGGTGGTCTGAACTATTTAAGAAATGCAAAACAAAATAATTTTTTGTCGGGAAAATTTGATGGTTAACTACTGAATGTCTATGATTATTCACTTAGAGTGGAATTGAATTCATAGCCATGATCTGAGTTTTGTCATCCTTTTTTTATATTAGGAGCATGACCCACTTAAATGACTCGACATTTAGGGGTGTGCAAATGACCAATTGCCTTTCTTTAATTTGCGCGGTGATCTTATTTACCTCCCTCCAACATGCACTCCCCGAGGATCAATTGTTCTCAAGATCACATGATAGTCTAGATCATTGTCTAGTTGACTAGCTTTTCTTACTTTTCCTTTGTGTGGTTAGACTATTTTAACGCTTTTCTTTTGATTGTTATTTTGTCTTGAATTTTTGTGAAATGTATTACTCTTGCGCACCGTTGACACTCTTTATTTTATTTTATTTTTACATTTTGTAAAATTGTATTTTTATTTTTATATGATTTCTACTTTGATACTATTTTTTTTTTAAATATAAAATTGCATACATTGTTGATAATGTTAAACTCTTAATCACACTAATAAAGTATACAAATTAAACTCAACTAAAACTGTCTATTAATGCAAAATTATATATATTATATTATAGTTGAATAATCATGTTGGTATGCATGTTAATGTCAAATTCATGTTATAATTAGCTATCATAAGATACATGTCCATACCTAGTATTAGTGGATTCTCCTCTTTTCAATCTAAAATGTGAGAATTTGGCCTAAGCACCTTGAAGCCACACATCTCAAAATCTTAATGGAAACAACTTTAATCCTTATATGAAGCCAAGTTATTGGATATGGTCTTGTCAAATCCACAAACTTTAGTGAATTTGGTTCTCACCTCCCTACAAATGAACTAGTCCTTTCAATGGACAGAGAGAAAACAACAGTTTGATTGTTAATAATGGTTTTGCCCATAGGAATATAATATTAATCATGCAACTTGATGTTCTTGTGGGAGTTACTGTAGTTCATGATTTTGAAGTGATGACACATATAAAGCTTCATCATTTTACAGACTCTTTTCTTTTTCAAATGTTTGATCATTTAAGTATAATTGCTTTTTAGTCTTTTGATGGGCTCGTTAGTTTTCTTTTCTCTATCAATCTTAGTATTATTTACATATCAAACATCTTGTCAATTATAACTTGGTCAGAAATTTATAATTAAGAAAAGGAAAATATTGTTTTCGCAGAATTTTAATCGTTCTTTGCATCATTTGTTGGCGAATGTTCAATGGCTTTGGTTAAATCTTTCTTAAACTCAAATATTCTTTAAGAATTTTTTTAAAATACATTGTTTAATTTGCTTCCAAAAAATAAATGTTTTTATATTAACAAGCAGCACCGACCAACAACTATAGAGATTTAAAGTGAAATTTATGTACCTTTTTATATGTGTTTTATGTAATTATATAAATTAATACCTATTTTTACCTCTACGATATAAGTTTTTTTTGAAAATCCCTATGTAAAAAAAATATTGTAAAATTTTCCTAAAATTTAAAGATTCTCTCAATTTTGACTTTCGTCCTCACTAAAAATACTGACGTGACAATTTAATTTTAATGTCATTGTGGGAATTTATTTAATATTATTTTAACTTTTGTATTGTAAAAGATCTAAAACACTAAAATAATGTAAATTATTTTAATTTAATTTTCGAACCCATATCCTTCACTACTATAACTAGACGCCTTCCCACTGAGATAGATGTATTGCTTTGTTTCTTTATTCCACTTTTATATATATATATATATATATATATATATATATATATATATATATATGTATAAACTGATCTGACATGATCAGAAGGAACCTTTCAGACGTTGAACAACAATTACGGTGTTGGACTGGAGGGGGTGTACCTGCAAGGCACTCCGATGCCAAAGTGAGATTGTAAATACATAAGAGGTAGAAGAAAAATATAGTTTTGGAATACCTGACCCTCTAGTGAAAGAGGGTATTCATAGTGTGCCCCCAACGTTGGGCCAAGGTCCTTACTTGGGTTGGGCCAGCTAGGCCCAAAGAAGAACTGCCAAGGAATGCGTAGGAGCAAGTAAGACCTAGCACGTGGTCTTGCCTTTGGTCAACCGCCCCCTATATTTTAGGAGATAATGGAAGACAGTTGGCTGACGTGGCATACGTGTCTCCCCCACATCTGGATTAGTGAGTCATGGGTTATGCCCGACTGTTTGGACCTCTGCCCGACTAATTGGACTTCTGTCTGACACTGTTTTATAAGCCCAGTCCAGAACATGAGCTCTAACGCCCGTTTATTTAATCAATTATTTAATTAAATATAAGTGTATTGCGCTGTGTTGATTTGTGATGTTTTGTGTATTCGAAGTTGATTTAAGTTGATTTCCAAAATATCAGAATAATTCGTTGATGTTTATAAGTTGATTCGAGTTGAATTTATTAAATAAGTTGATTTAAGTTGTAGATAATAATATTGAATATTTTGCGTTTATAGTTGATTATGTTGATTCGGTAGTTTGGGCGATTTATTTGATAGTCGGTAATTAGTCAGTTTATTTGGGAGAAATAATATTCGAATTAATATTATGGAATTATGAGAGTATTTATTTAAGTGGACCTAGTTGTGGCATGGATGGTAGAAGTCGTGGGGGTGTAGATTAGAAAGCCCAATTAAGATTGAATTATTATAATAATTATTATAATAAAAAGAAAAATAAAGAGGAGAATTAGTCAAGAGGAGAAGTTGAATCAGTAGAACTTGAGAAAAGTGGAAAAATTAGAACGAGAAAAATTGGAGAAACGAGGAAAAGTGGAGAAACGAGGAAAAGTGGAGAAAACAGTTACGAGAAGTCACCGTCGTAAGCCCAATCGGAAAGTCGATCGAAGATTCGAAACGACCATCGATTAAGGTAAGGGTGGGGTTCGAACTCTATACTCTGGAATATGATCATTATTATGCTGGATTGAGATTATGTGATTTCTATGTTGTTGGGTGTTGAGTGGGTGTCGATTGGGTGGTTTGAATTTGTCGTAGAAAAAAAATTTAAGTTGTCGTAAAAATCTTATAATCGATTTTGTGGAACTGTCAATAGTCGGATTGAAATTTTCTGAAAATTACGAAATTGGAAGAAACCCTGTTTTAATGTTGAACGGGTGACGCAGGCCACCGTTTGCACTTAAGGGTGGCGCAGGCCACCCAAAGGAATTGATCTATGGCGCAGGCCATATGATGTTTAGTGATCATGGCGCAGACCATGATTTTGTGGTGGCCATGCCTATTTTGTCTTGTTTCTAATTTCTTTATAATTAAATATATTGAACTTAATTAGGAATTATAAAGTAAGTATGAGACATGGTTAATAAGGATGACTGAGTGGAAAAATAAATGGAATTTGGATGAGAGTGTGGCATGGTGCAGGCCATACTCTCGCGGCACAGGTCGTGGCTTCATGGCCCTTGCCATGATTTTGGTAATTAGTAATATACTTTATCACGTTAGTTTGAAAGGAATATATATATATATATATATATATATATATATATATATATATATATATATATATATATATATATATATAAAATAAAGTCATACAAATTTTATAATAAAAAAATAAATAAAAGATTATTTATCTTTTTAATTTTAATAAAATTAACATAAATGTTTAGTATAATTAAATAATAATGTTAATTGGTTTGTAAGAGGTGAAGTATATCAGTAACATATTTTAGCAGATCATTAGGAGAGACAGAAGTAAGAAATCAGTAACATGAAGTTTAATAGGTGTTGGCACTTTTGTATCGTGGCTGAATTCTTATGATAATATAATTTGCAGTATGATGTGTTGGTCTCAGTAAGTTGGAAATTGAACATAATTTGTAAAATTGATTAGTAATAGCCGTGGAGTATAAAAAATGCAGTTTATCCGTTTAGCTTAATAAGTGAATTTAAGCGGGGAAATTAGTTGTCCGGAATTTAACGAAAATTGTCGAGTTAGTTCTAAATAATAAATAGTTCGAAAATTTATTCCTTATTCCAATTCACATATACTTCAAATTTAAATCAAACATGCATATTATCAAAATCAAAACAACATCATAAACAAGAGTCTTAAAATAATTATTTTCCTTTACTCTAATAACATAACATTAATAAGAGTGTTATACCTTTATTTTCTTCACCCTCTTAAAGTTAAAATGCATACTGGGTATTTACCTATAAATAATATTTTTTTAAAAGCCATGAAATTAACATATAACAAGATTATTATGCCAATCGAAGAAAGAAAAACTAACGGAACTACGATGGCAAGATAAAAAACCATCTCCAAGACAAGATCTTAATATTTTCCACCACTTGACCCACTATGAACCTCTGATCTTTAAAGATAACATCGTTCATGTTAAACCAAATCAGCCAAACCATAGCCTACCAAATAAAAGTTCTTCTGCCTCGACCAATCTTCCTCTTCAACCCACTACGAAAACTATTAAACCAATCGATGCAATCCTGGCCCGACGACTCCTCTATCCCTAACCAGGAACAAACACCTTGCCACACCCCCATAGTCTTCTCGCACACCATAAACAAGTGAATCATTTCCTCGATGACCTCACCACAAAATACACAGGCTAAGTCCATGATTGCTCCTCCCAATCCTCGACGCAACAGACCGAACTTTGTTGGGAGGAAACCGCGAAAGAGACGCCAGGCAAAGATCTACACTTTCGAGGGAATAAAACAACCCCACACCAGACGTAAAACCTATTGCAAACAAACTGCTAAACACTCATCCATATTATTCTTGTGCAGACCATAATAACAAGAAGAAATATGAAAAAAAACCATTGTCTAGCTCCCATCTATCAGCACAATCCCTGGACAGAGGTTTAGAGGCAAAAATTGATAACAACTGCAACTGCTCAGAAACAAGGCCCGGTTCAATAGAAAAGGAAGGTAAAGGAATATTCCAGCTCCAAACCCCTGCAACAACACTACCCGCATCCGCCACAGACAAATCCTTGATGAGAGCTTTATCAAACAGATTGGGAAAAGCTTCTTTAAGGCTTAGTTCCGACAACCACCTCGAGTACTAAAAGGACATATTCTTCCTATTTCCCACCTGACACAAAATTGAATTCCTAAAGAAATATACTTGTGAACTTTTGTCATAATCCAAGGAACACAAATCACTCCACCAAATAGAACTATTTTTTCCTCCTCCTGAAAAAGCCGAAGAAAAGACCTTTGTACCCAAAAACGGAGTCGCATACCTACTAGAAATAATACCTTTTCATAAAGTCGTCTCCTCCGTTAAAAACCTTCATTTCCATTTATGCAAAAGAGACATATTAAACAACGAAATATCTTTAATGCCTAAATTTTCTTCCTCCTTAGATTTACAAAGGAAACTCTAACGCGCCCAATGAATTTTCTTACGACACCACACCCTCCCCACAAGAATTTGCTTTGAATACTAATAAACTCCTTCAACACTTTCACAGGGGCTTTTTAAAAAGGACAACTAGTAAAGAGGTATCATGTTCAGAACCGAATTAAGCAACACAACTCTCTCATCAATACTTAAACTCCTCCCCTTCCATGTATTAAACCATTTTTTCAAAGTCTCAACAACATGGTTCCACATATTCCCCTTCCTAGGATTGTCTCCCACCAAGTTTCCCAAGAAAGAAAAATGAGTTTTACCTACAAAACAATTAAGAAACTCAGTTGCTGCCTCCTAAAAGCTTCTAGGAAGATTTACTCCAAACAAACAGCTTTTGGAGAAGTTTATCTTAAGGCCAAACACAAGCTTAAAGCCTCAAAGTAACACTTTGATACACCATAAGTTCTTAGAGTTCTCACTGCCAATAAACAGAGTATCGTCCACAAATTGAACGATAATATAAGATATGTCTTCTTTAAAAACAAAATCTTCAAACAAAGATAAAGATTTCGCCTTTTTAACCAAACAAGTTAAACCATCCATAACTAAAAGGAAAAGAAACAGAGACAATGGATCCCCCTGCTGAAGGCCACGACCGACCTTGAAATCTAAAGTAGGGCTACCGTTGACCAGAACTGAGGTTGAACTCGAGAAAGTCAAAGCCTCAATCCAACCTGCCCACCTCCTACCAAAATTCATCTCCGAGAGCAAAAACCTAAGGTACTCCCAACTTACGCAATCGTAAGCTCTTTCAGAGTCAATTTTAAACACCAAATAGTCTCTCTTCTCCCTTCTAGCCAAGTCCAAGATCTCATTCACCACTAGGACCCCATCTACGATGCTTCTACCTACCATAAATGCAGTTTACTCAGAGGAAATAAGGGAGCCAATACACTTTTTAAGGCGAGTCGCCAAAATCTTGGACATAATTTTCTGAATACAAACTACTAAGCAAATTGGTATGTAATGATTCTAGCTTTGAGCATTCCTCCTTTTTGGCACAAGGGTAATAAATAACGTCGTAGCTGCCTTAGAGAGGGAAGGCTTCTCGTAGAAATCTGACACCAATTTAAGAACATCTTCTCTAATAAAATCCCAACATCCCTACAAAAAACGGAAACCATAACCGTTAGGTCCGGGACTTTTGCATCCATTACAGTTCCAGACGGCTTCCTTAATTTCTTCAACAAAGAACGGTTCCTCCAAAGCCAAACTAATCTCCTCTGATAACTTAGGTAAAGAGACACTATCCAAGATTGGTCTGGATATCACAGATTTAATAAAAGCGTTCATGAAAAAATTCCTTACCTCTCTTTTAAAGGTATAGTGAATAATCGATCTAACTGAAAAATTATCAAAACTATTAAATAAACAAATGTTTAGAACCCCATTAAAAAAAAAGTAAATCCAAATATTTATTTTGTAATTTTTATGTGGATTTAGTTCAGACAATTGAAAATTTAAAAAAAAAAAACTACAAAATTAAGGTAGCATCTAGAGTAAGAGTAAGGGTTCAATTAAATCTCTCATATGATTATACTAGTCATTATTACACAAGATTTTGGCCTCATCACTATGTATGAATCCATTTATTTCTCTCATTTAACATATTTTGCATTATGTCTGCTGTATGCACGTTCATGATTATCTCTTTTTCTAATTCTCAAATAAATTAAAACAATAACAATTAATAGATAAATATAAATACATCAATAATTTCTTAAATCAATAATATGCACGTTCATGATTTACAGTTTTGATGAATTTGGAGATGACAAAATGGAGAAGTATATGTGAAAGTACTCATGTTTTCAATGTTATTTTCAATCAAATCCAAATCGATTGTTAAATCTGATGATTTTTTTTTTCATTGACACTGGACTTGATGAAGAAATTGACTATGGCAACTCTGGTTCATCCCTCTTATTCTCTAGAGAATTCCCATCCTCCAAAAGTTTTCAATTCAACCTTTTTTATAATAGGGTTTTCTTTCTATTTAAAGCCCCATTTTTTGCTTCTTGAGTTCTCATTAATTATCATAAACCTTTGCCCAAGAATAAAATACACTCTTTCTTTAGTGATAATACACGTACTAAGACAATATATTGCATCTAAGATATATTTCTAATTTCTTTGGTAACTTTTGCATCCTTGTACATTAACATTGACAACTCAACCTTAATATAATCTTCTATAATCTTCTCAATTTCATGTTTTGATTTAGGTATCACAACATTAACCAACACCATCTGACTTTCGGAATTAAAAATTTAGAAATGGTATAACACCGCTTTTCAGAATAGATAATCTCGCATATAACAAAAAATGATATTCAAAGATGGAGAAATTGGTACGCTCATATATAAAACACTTAAAATTACCTGAAGTCATATAAAATTAATACTAATATTATAAATTAAAAGGGTTTTTTTACAAGAATATCTCATTTTTAAAAATAAAACACTTAAATATCCTATTTTGAAAAGAAAAAAAATCCAACATACCCTTTTGTAATGTATTCAGCCACTGGTTGACAAACACACAAAAGAAGCATGTATATTCATGTATTCGGCCACTGAGTTGACAAATATGTAAAAAAAAAATTCTATTTTAAAATTTTACCCGTGTGAGCAAATCAATTCAATTAAGATTAATATATGATCAAAATCATACTCTCTTATTGTTGATGATCACCGAATTGTGCATAAAGTGTTTTTAACTACCACTCACTATTGACATGTGACCAAACTTGAAATACACTAACAAATTTTTAAAATTGACCTCGAATTTGACTCATCGTTTACCCTTGTGAACAAATATATATATATATATATATATATATATATATATATATATATATATATATATATATATATATATATATATATATATATATATATATATATAATCAACACATAATCAAACTATCAATATACACCATCAATTTTATTTTCATCCCATAAAATAAATAGATTAATTGGTATGCACTGTCAGTATAAAATATTTAGATAATCAAACTTCACAATCATTCATAGTTATTACTTTAAATATATTTAAAATTAAAATAAAATATAACTTAAAATCTGACTTTACTTACGGTGTAAATCATTCTAATTAAATTGTAAAATAAATTATGTAAGTATATATATCTTCTCATTGTTACATGTGGTATTATTCTAAAATTAGCAATGTAGAAAAGTTATTTTAGTTTCTAGTAAATGTAATCATTATAAATATATTGTAACTGAATGTGGTCATTCTAATGTTTGAGGAACATGATTTTGATGGACTAGATGATAAGGTTCCTGATGTTATCAAACAAGATGTTGATAAATTAGATGAAATGAATGTTGGTAAATATTGTATCATTAAAATTATTTTACCTTGCAAGATGATACACTTAAATTCACGGTGAATATGCTAAGTTAGGCTTCTTTTCTTTTAAAGGTTATTAAAATATTATTTGATTTCTAACAAAATAATTTATTTTTATTGTGTTGGGTTATAAAACATGTGGTGAGTATAAACAAGCAAATAGAAAGTTGAAACACGATTGATACTGGAATAAAAAAAATGTGAATTTCAATTCAAACTTATGTGAGAATTATTTGTCTTTAAATGTTTGTATTATATCTATTGTTTTTAGAGGAACATATACTATCAGTTTGATTTATCTTTAAAAAATTAGATTTTTTATTTTAAATTTTTAAAAATAAATTTTGTAAAACTGTTTTTCAAAATATTATAAATTTTTTATATTTATTTTTTTTAAATTGAAAGACTAATTTTGACATCATATAAATACACATTATTGAAGATCAAAACATAGTCGAAATCACAATTTTTAAAAAAGTTGTATCTCAAAAATAATTTTTATAAAATCTATTTAAAATAACTTCAAAATTAAATGATTTTTTAAAATTTTGATATTCAAATTTTGTTTTCGATAAAATAATAAAATATCTAAAATAACATTTTAAAAATAATTTTTTTTCATTTTAAGTTTTTATAAAAAAAAATTATAAATTTTCTTTTTACAAAATTAAATTATACTAAAAAAAGCATTTTTTTGAAAAAAAAAAAGATAAAACACATGCCCATAATGACTTAGATGTTAATTTAGAAGGTTATCCTTTTGTGAGTCATTTAAATGCTGAAGAAAATAAATTTATTATTGAGATGGCAATGAACATTGATGACACACGTCAATATGTCACATAAATGCAAAGAGAAATTATTTTATATTAAGTAATCAATATAATAGTATATGTTATGTATTGAATAAGTCACTCCAAACACAATATGGATTGAATTGTGTGAGTTAAAAAAATTCTTTTTAAATAAAAATCTTTTGTAAAATCAGAATTTAAAAAGTTTTTGTAAAATAGATAAGTAAAAATAGCATAAATAAAAAAATCTGATAGATTTAAAAGCAACAAAAATAAATAATTAAAAAGTAAATATCTAAGGATGAGATTAAAGAGTCATAAATTATAAAAGTTTGATATAATGAAATGACCTACTCATTCCTTCACAAGAATTCATTCTTGAGAGCTTCCACTATGATGAAAGTTTTTGCCAAATTTTATCCTCGAACATCCTTATACAAAAATTGGAGTTTATTGGAAAAGTATTAGTGGGGGGTTTTGTTATCGTCTCCATAGGGATTGCACGAATATCTCGCCGTCCAATAGTTTAAAGGTTGTAAGCGGATGTTTTCAAATGAATTTTGCTCGGTATCATAAGTTTGTCACTTGTTTTGGTAGCAATGCTTGTAAATAAAAGAATTGTTTGTTTTTATAAAATATATGTCAAGATTAGGGTTTGCTAACCATTTTCATATGTATTCAATCAATCAATCATGTGAACGCGGTTAAGACTAATATAATCATGTACCCTCTAAATACGTATCCACTTGGTCCCGGTATCGCGAGTGTTATTGTACCGATCTGATAGTTGCTCTCACACATTATCAATCAATACAATAATCATGAAGTTCAATACAAAGCGAATATTTATTCATAAGTCCGTCTCCGGTATTTGATAGTTAATTGATGAAGCAACTAGATCAAGGTGTAGAAATCCTATCTCTAGCCCAATCCAAACCATACAAATCCAAGAAACACAAATTACTTCATCATATATTAATCACAACCTTATTCACATACAAAAGATTAAAAGAAATGCATACTAATAAAGGAAACTACCTCTAATCTTGACACAAGAGAGAACTTAGTCAACCATTTTCATGATAGGTTGTGTTGCAAGAAAGGAAGAAAGTTGTACAAGCATCAAAAGTTGAAAAATCGAGAGTTGATGCGGTAAATTTTTTATCCTTGATGCTCCAAGAAATCTCTCTTCTCAAACCCTAGAAATGTGGTTTCTAACTCAAAATGTGAATAATGAAGGTACAACAAACAAAAATATCTAAAGAAGATATTTATAAAGGTGCCCTAAAATATGCCTCTAAGTGGCAGGGCGCTAAGCGGCACGCCACCAGTCCAAAGGCAGCAAATTGTCCTAGCGTGTTGAGCGTGGTTTTAGCGAGGTACAAGCGCCAAATATCCAGTAGCCTTTGTCTGAAGCACACTAGGAGTGCGTTGGAGGCACTTTTAACGCGCTAGTACTTCCTAAACTTCATGAAAATGATATTTCCAACTCTCTTTCTTCATCCATGAGCTTTAGGCATTCAACTAAGCATAAAAAAACCTATAAAAGAAAGAAAACGTCATAATACGAGTAATGGAAGTCAAAAGTTGTAAATTATGTATTTACACTAAAAGCAATGGTTAAACAACCATTTTAAACAAGAAAGCATTGTAAAGTGCCACAAAATAATATGAAATATAACTCCAATTTGGCACTTAAAAGAGTTTTACAATGTCTAACTTCATTCAGTGATTTTAATAAAAAATATAGAAATACTTTTCAAAAGGTTTAAAATGTGTGATCTACCTTAACAAAATTGAGATTTACGAACATAGATAACTCGACACAAATCATCGACCTTTCACATTTCTTCTCTTTCATAACTCTGAAGTTTTTTGTTCTTTCTCACATTATCTTTGACTTTATCACTTCACTAGAACCTTGAATATTCTTCTGATGAGGTTTGAGATGACTCTTCAAGATAGACACCATCATTAGACAAACTACTTGAGCAGTTATCTCCAATGACTTTACTGAATGTCGCTTGATGTAAGGTGTTATCCTCGAAAGATAAGTTTTGACATCTTGATATCCAAGCATTACAATTTGATCACAACATTAATTAAGTAGGGACATTCAACTGCATAATCTCCCTGACTCTCATGGCATCGGAGCATCTAAGAACTTCTTTAACTTTATCTCGTGGATGGGCATCTTTAGCGGAAGTCAGATCTATAACAAACAAAGTAAAAATCATCAGTTATTTTCTATATACTAATAATAAATAAAGTCAAGTTCAACATAACATATACATACTTCTCCCCGCCATAATTGAATGTCACGTGATTGACATATCTAGTGTGTACAGAACGGTTAATCGACCCTTTAAGAAACCCTTTATTTGTGTGTACAGATGGCTCCGTCGAAGTCTGAGCAATAACCTTTGTCTCACATGTGGCAGACGCAGTAACCTTTATATCAGCCGTAGGAGTATATATAGCCTTCATATCACCCATAACAGGTGCATCCGTATCCGCTGGATAAGTCACCTCTATAACAAATTGAGTCCATATCAGCCAAGGCCTTCGCTTTGGTATGATGGACCACTTATGTCTCGGCCACCACCTGCCTATCATCCTAACCCTGGTCCCTCACATCCTCAATTGTTGTATGGACATTATCAACAAGCGACTCCTCAACAACATCTTTGACCCATCCAAAAGCTCTAGCTACCACATCAGATATTGCGGGGAAGACAGGTAAACTCAGCCATCCGCCTCATCTAAGAGTCTATCAAGGCTACTTTTCCCGCTCAAATATGTGAATCCTCAACATCATATATCCTCGCACGAGTCCTCACTACAGCTTTGTCACAGTGCCTAGAAGCAATCATCATGTCTGATCCCTGGTCCTCAGTGCAAAGAAAAAACGATAAAATATAAACTACTAAATTAAAAAAAAAAATCAAAAACCAACATGGCTTTCCCAAATATTTTTAAAAATTCAGTTAGCCATCTTAAATTTTTATTCTATATGCTTTTTCGAAAAAATCCGGTATGAATGTATGTATTTTTACCAAATATTTTGAAATATTTGATAAAAATGAAAATTTTCAAAATATCCAATAAAAACACATATTTTTTTTTATCAAAAATTTCAAAATATCTAATATAAATGTACGGGAAACATAAGGTTTTATCGAACATTATGAAAACGTATGTAATATCTCTCATAAAAATCTAATAAAAACCTGAAATTGTCGGTAATATTGCATTTATTTAGAAAAATTCAATAGATTGGTTGAAAAATGCCAGGATACCTCAAATGAAAAGAGAAGATTTGTACCTACCTAAACGGTTTCAACTACCAAAATTCAATTGTGAGATATGTGTTATATGTTTGTCACTTCCACGTACAATAAAATTCCTTACTTGGTCGCTATCTTGCCACGCTTCATGTTCTTTTCTCTTTCATACGATTCTCTATTGCAATTGCCACCACCAACCCTCAACACTTCCATGGCTTCACGCTCCCCTAGGCTCCTATCACTGGCCAGAAGGGCCTTTTCTTCATCATCATCCTCTCAAGCTAATGGGGTTTCCTTAATTCAAGGAGCTTCCAGAGGAATCGGCCTTGAATTCGTAAGATTTTTTTCTCCATTATGACCACTTCTCACTTTGTTAAAAATGTTTACTTTTCTTCATGGGCATTGTATAGGTGAAACAACTGTTAGAGAACAATGATAAGGGACATGTTGTTGCTACTTGCCGTAATCCTAATTCTTCAACTGGGCTTCTTCAATTGAAGGATAGATTTGATGATCGTCTTCAAATTTTGCCTTTGGATTTGACTGTTGAAAGTTCTATTGAGGTTGTGCTTCTTTTCACTATGCGATTACATAGCTATTTGTTCAAATTCTACTATGCTACGGTGCTATAGCATTGTTATATTCACTATTTGACTACACATTGTATTAAATAGTGTTATGGACCGGTGGATCACCGGCTATCAGGCTTTCACTATCGGGTCACCCACCATTTATTTTCGCGCTCCAAATGTTCGATCCTAGGCATGAGTGGGTGTGTTAAGAGCCTACATCAGACAATATATGGTTTGAATATATTCTTACAAGTGGGGGCAGTCTGTATGTTCAAATTCGCCATGCTATAGCGCTCTAGCTGCTATTTGACAACACTGACCCTGATTAAGTTAACCCACTTTTTCATTCCAAAATGGGAACTTTTGTCAAGGGAGATTTAACAAATGCAGTGGGCTGTTCTGTCAAGACTGATGTTAGGATATGGCATTGTCGCTCTTTTTACAATTTACAGACAACATGATTAGCTATAGGATGATATATTCTTGTCTAAGCATTAAGACATTCATTGTTCGATTTGAAACAATCGCAAAACTTATTCCTTTGTTAACCTTTGTGTATTTCGTAATATTTCAGGCATCTGCATTATCGATAAAAGAGACATACGGCCATCTAAACCTTCTGATTAATGCATCTGGGATTCTTTCAATACCTCAAGTATTGCAACCAGGTAAATCTGTGGTAGATGATTATTCATGTTTTCTGTTTCCGACAAATATGTGGTAGATGATTATATTTGTTTTCAATACAATACAGAAACCACATTGAGCAAATTGGAGAAGTCGTCGTTAATGCTCACGTATGAGGTTAATGCCGTCGGTCCTATCTTGGTCATCAAGGTAACATTAATCTGAATTTGGTAACAATTTTTTCTTTGTTTATCTATTTATCATAATTTTAGAAGTGAGTATGCACTCTTTATATGTATGTGGATCCTATCTTTTATCTGTTGTTGTTTCTGGCTGGTTTTGTATGTGTTTCTTTACCTTCAATGTTATGAATGAATGTGTTCTTCTCAATAATTCGATCCAGCATTTGATTCTGTGAATTTCTAAACCAGCACATGTGGCCTCTTCTAAAAGCTGGAGGCGGCATTGGGACCGAAAGAAATGGTGCAGTTGTAGCTAGTTTGAGTGCAAGGGTTGCATCTATTGGCGACAATCGTATCGGGGGTTGGCATTCGTATCGATCTTCGAAGACTGCTCTTAATCAACGTATGACTCTCTTTTTTCATGATCACCGTCCTATTATATCTGTTTGAATTGGCTTATTTGAACTTATATACTGACACAATTGGTTTTTCTTCCGCATATGCTCTAACAGTGTCGAAGAACGTGTCGTTGGAATTTGCAAGGAAGAAGGACTCAATCATATGTATTCTATTGCATCCTGGTACAGTTGACACAGATCTTTCTAAGCCATTTCAGAAAAATGTTCCTAAAGAAAAGCTCTTCAGCAAAGAGTTCTCAGTCCAAAAGCTGTTACACATTATTAACAATGTGAAGAGCCAAGACAATGGCAAGTTCTTTGCATGGGATGGTCAAGAAATTCCTTGGTAACCTGTCATATTTATGTCAAATAACCTGCATTGAATAAAAAATTACTAGAGGATTGTATATCATAATAAAATTCTTTGATTCATTCATACTTGTTGTCGTAAAAAAGGAAATAGAAACTACATACATGTTATGTTTTCCATTCTATGTTTACTATCATTTCATGTGAAAACTTGTATTCAAACAAAATACCTGATTGAACTATAATTTGAAAGTCTCGCTAGCTCGGTTTTTGGTTTGATCATAATAATATCGGTTACTAGTAGGGAAATTTGGATCATATGGCCGAGTCGAAGTCGAATGACTCACGTTTGGGTGTTGAACTTGATTCAGTCACCTCTAAACGTGATGAAATGGTCTATTTTCACTACATGCAATTGGTGAAGTTTATTGGAGGTTATAATCATTTCAGAAGAAATTTAGGTGTGATAGTTTAGAATTGGAGAAAGTGATAAGTGATTAATGGAATTGAAAATGATAAGATTCTACTTGATGTGACTCGAGTGCAAACTTCTGCACTTAGCAGGCCAACTTGTGTATCAATCAAATGGGCACATGAATAGAGTTAGTGTACTATTCAACAACAATTTACATACCTTACCACACAATCTATCCTACAAAAGTACATAATATAATAAAATATAATAGTTTTGTCATGTTTAATTATTGGAGTTAACAACAAAATTCCATTGAAACACAGAAAGATGAACGTTGAAAGAATTGCATAGAGAGAGAGAGAGAGAGAGATGTAACTAATATTTTCAATCTCAACAAATTATATTATCTCAATTGTGCAACTAATTAAAACTAACTTCAATTTATATACAATTTCAACCAAGTTAAATGAAGAAAAATATTGAATTTGAATTATATTAAAATAATCCTTTAATTCATATTCAAGAATAAAAGTCAACTACACTAATTTCATCTCTCAAATTGATGAAGTGTTTAGTTTTATTGTTGTGATCAGCAAATCAGCAAGTTGTTTCTAAGTGTTGTAGTGAACAACCTTAAGCACCCATTCTGAACTTGATTGCGCAAAAAATGATACGTAATATCAATATGTTTGCTTCTTCCATGCAGCACTGGATTCTTAGCAAGACTTATGGTAGATTTGTTGTCTATCATCAGCCTTACTGGTTTGCTCATCTTGAACTTCAATTCTGGAAGCAAATTCATAAGTCAAACAACTTAACCTGCAAATAAAGCATCAACTATGTACTCTGCTTCGTAGGTTGACAATGCATCAACTGATTACTTCTTGGAGCACAATGAAATGGAAGCTTCTAAATACATAAACATATATTATGTAGTGCTTCTTCTGTCTATTTTGTCCATGCACCAGTCTGATTCTGAATAGCATATAAGTTGAGCATCATCTAACACTCTAGATGGAAAAAAATATCATACCTCGGAGTCCCTTTTACATACCTCAGTATCCTGACTGCAGCTTGGTAATGTGACAACTTTGAGTTACTCTTAAAACTACTTACCATTTCAACTGCATAACATATGTCAGGTTTGGTGTTACACAAATATCTCAGAGAGCCAACCAATTGTTTGAAGGTTGTAGCATCTACATCCTCACCATCAACATCAGAATCCAATTTATGGTTTGTCTGAGCAAGTATGACTGCTGACTTATAATTCATCAGCTCAAATCTCTTCAGTAATTCAAGCTCATACTTCAGTTGGTGCACAGTGATTCCCTTATCAGAGTTTAAAATCTTCATCCCTAGAAAAATATATCATGTTTTCAAGGTCAGTCATATCAAATGCTTTCATCAACACCTTTTTGAACTTGTATATCTCAGAAGTACAACTATCTGTCAGCAATATGTCATTTACATAAAGATACAGCAGAATCACATTTCCATTAGAGATATGTTATGCGTACACACCATATTTCATTTCACATTTTTTTGAATCCCTAATGCTTTAAAATGAATCGATTTTCATATTCCAAACCCTTGGAGCTTGTTTCAGCCTGTACAAGGCTTTATGCAACTTGTACACCATCGATTATTTATTCTCTATCACAAATCTAAGAGGTTGTAACACATAAATTTCTTATTGCAATAGACCATTTATAAAAGATGATTTTACATCTAAATGTATCAGAGGCTAATTCCTATTTATAGCTAAAACAGTAATCGATCTTATGGTTTCATGTCTAACTACAGGTACAAACACTTCAAAGTGGTTTAAATCGGACTTTTGTAGGAATCCTCTAGCTACTAACCTTTCTTTGTGATTGACAATTGAACCATCTAACTTTATATTTACCTAGAAGACCCATATCACATTGATGGATTTCTTGCTCTTGAGTTGAATAGTCAATTCACATACTTATTTCTTTTGATTGCCTCAAGTTCTTCCTTCATGGCCTTCATCCACACTTTCTTTTTAAGTGACTCATTGGCGCTGGGAGGTTCAAAGTCCACCATTATGGCACACTATATGACTTCCCCTTCAGAGTTAATCTCAGTATCATGCAGCAACTCGAAGTCTGCAAGTCTCCTTGGTATCTGTCTTATTCTATGTTGTAACACCATATTTGGCAAAATACCCAAATTGGTCCCTTAGCTCTACCTCGGGGTCCAATTTAGTCCCTTATCTTTAAAAAGTGTCAAAGTAGTCCTTTAATTGTTCAAAAAGGTCCACGTTAGTCATTTCCGTCCTTTTTTTACTAACGGCGTTAACTTTCACTTGTGCGGCATCTGACGTGGCGCTGATGTGGCGTATGATAATTATACTATTAATTAAAATTCAATAAAACCTCAAAATAATCATCTTAGACTTAGATTCGAACCAAGTACATGGAGATCACCATAGATGTTACTTTACCATTTAAGCATTTTTATTTTTGTGATTAAATTTACTAACTAAATTTACTAATTCTCAAAACTCTTAATCATTGAAGTTGCTCAATTTCAACACCAGCAGTATAAGCCAAATGAAGAAAGATCCCAAATTATCCCTAACGGCGCCCACATTATAAGTTGTTCAATTCCCAGTGTTGATGAATTGAATGAGGATCTGAATCCTATAAAGAAGTGTTGTTTATCCCACTCCCAATGTTGATGATTCGAATGATGGAATCACATGTATGAAAGAAGTAGAAAATGTGGGTTTGTAGCAAAGAAAGGTTAACCAAAGGAGGAAATAAGTGACAGAGGTATTGTTGCCGAAAATCCAAAATGAAAATCTAGAAAAAGAGGGTTATTCTAAGTCAGTTAGGCTCAGAGGCAATGATATTGAAACTTATGAGCAGAGAGGCGGAAATTATAATAAGGATGTTAAATCGCAGTCTGTTGGACGAATTGATCAGAATATGGAGGTTCACCAGGAGAAAAAAAATTTAAGAAATGATGAAGATGGTCGTGGAGAGAGAAAACACATAAAGGATGAAGATTTTCACATAGGAAGAAAGCACTCGAGGGATGAGGGTGGTCATGTAGAAACAAAGATTATAGGGATTGAGGATGAACGTACAACAACGATTAGAAACAAAGATTTTCACAAGATACAACTAACCCATCTTCCATTGATGGATTTAGGTTTCGGATTTCAACTTGTTATTTAGGGATTTTGCTTGTTAAAACGTAAATTTGTGCTTGTGAAGGATGTGTTTTGTGGGATTATTCAAAAGTTTTGGAAATGTTCATTAACTTGTTTGAATATTAGATTAAGAGATAAAGGATTTGGTTTGAGAGAAAACGGTGCATATAAAAAGATGACAGTGGTACACTTTCATGATAAAAATAAGAGATAAGTATTTTATTCATGAAATAAATAAATAGATGTGATATAGCCCAATGGTGATATTTCTTTCGAAATAAAAGTTGTGACCTTGGTTCGATTCTTGCAGAAGGAAAAGTTTTGGGGTTTTATTTTAAAATTTTGGTGACCTTGTTGATGAAGATGACAGGTCATTGCCAACTCAGCTGCCACGCGTGTATAAACAAATCGTGTTAGTAAAAAATGGACGGAAAGGACTAACGTGGACCTTTTTGAACAATTAAAGGACTACTTTGACACTTTTTAGAATTAAGGGACCAAATTGGACCCAGGGGTAGAGTTAAGAGACCAATTTGAGTATTTTGCTCACCCTATTTCTACCCGGTAATTCATCATAAATCAGAGTATAAAATTTCAACAACACAAATGGAATGATACATTTTCAACTTAAATAAGAACACGAAATCACCCAATTAGTATTTAAAAGAAAATACATCATTATTACGCAACGGATTCATAACATTCAAATCAAAATATCACAACTTGTTTTCAACCTTGAAACAACTTAAAGCATCAAATTTTTTAACAAAAACAACTAGAATTCAGCAACATATTAAAATCCAACATCAAAAGAAAACATTTGTTATCCTCCCCTAGTGCTACGTATCATAGCGAAAACACCGACTCAAATCTACTAAGTTACTCCACTCTACTCTGGATTACCTGCATGTTACCAATGAAAGGCAACATTCAAACAGAAGGGGTGAGATATCGAAATATATAAACAGAAGTATGATAATTAATATATTAGACTCAAATCATACAATTTCACTACTATCCAACAACAACAAAATAACAATCAATAAAATACGTATAATATGCAACTCAAATGCAACTCAACTATGCGTATGCATATGGTACCATTGGAGTAGAACTCCCAACTTAGAAAGTGTCAGTTTGTCGAGGCAACAACAAGGCATAAGCCTTCAAGTTTAACTTATATTTCATTGTCAATCCAGGCCAACGTGGTTGAGCATTAACTCTAACTTAGAAAATGCAATGTATGCGACTATTATGAATGTTATACTACAACGACAACAAAATATGCATCAATTGCAACAACTTAAATCAGCATCGTCATCAGACTTATAACTCAAATGTGCCCATAAATCGGGACAAATCAACTTAATTCAGCAGTACCTGCAAATCCACGTATTTGACTAGATTCCAACAAAATAAACCAATCAAAATCACCTACTAGTTTACACGAACTACCTCGACCAATTTCAACTAATTCCGGACAACTAATTTCTTACACTTAATTTCACTTATACTACTAAATCAGTATTGTTTTACACCCTGTTATTACTATTAATAAATTTCACTGATTTTGCTAAATTTTAACTTACTGATACATACATTTTTCTGCTACTATTTTCTAAGTGTCATCAAATTCAACTCTGATACAATATACTACTATATGTTAATTTCTCGTTTCTTCTAAAAGCTACTATTGTTATTTCTAAACGTTACTGTATTATTTTGATTCATCTACATAATACTACTTTTTATTTAATTCAACTAATCACACGTATAACCATTAATTAACTAATTCATGCCATTAAATTGAATAACCAAGTATATTGATACATATAGGAAAACGACAAAATGGTCCCCACCCCACTATCAGTGGCTTGCTCCACATTTCAGGTGGCTCTCACCATACTAGTAGGTGGCTTGCGCCACCCTTCAAGCCTTTCAAGTGGCTTGCGCCACTTCTCAACAATGAGTGGCCAACCCTCCTTCGTGGCCTCCGTCACCGAATTTTCGAACTTTCTTTCCATATTTCGGTTTTCAGTATTCCTTCCAGTTTTGGTATTATTTTCGACTACATGTTACACCTAATTTCAACCCAATTCTTCCACGTTCAATACCCATTTCTGGTTTACAAAATCAATTAGTACAGAAATGATTCATCAGCATAAAATCAACACCACACAGTTTTTCCACATAAACAATAAAAAATCATCAACATAAATCAATACCACACAGTAGAAAATTATATAAATCCCAATCCTACATATCAATTATCGTATTCTCGGTTATAACATTCGAACTCCACCCTTACCTTTGGATTGAAGGTAGCTCGAATTTCCCGATCGAATATGAAACTTGGCTTGACAGCAACCCTCGTATCCTCTCTTCTCCAACCCTTGTTCCTTAAACCTGATTTCCACTACTTGCTAAAACTACGTGACCTAACTGCTTTTATGTTGTTTGTTGCTTAATTTCTCTATTTCATTCTAATCACTTAATAAACTAATGGGTCTACTAATTCTCTTAATGGGCCTACTACACAATACCCCCAACTTTGTTATTTCTCACACACCACTTAATCCAACCAAATTAATTAATACTCTACGATAATCAATATTATTTTTAATATTAATTTCTCTCGAACAAATCAACTATTTACCCGATTATTAATTTATCAGCTCAAACAACTTATTCAACATACTCAACAAATATTCGAAAAATACTCAATAATATTTAATTAAAATATTTAATTAAATACGGGTGTTACAACTCTCCCTCACTTAGAATCTTTTCGTCCTCAAAAAATTACCCGATGCAACCAATCTAACTGCGTTTCTCACAACCAAACAATCAGCTTCCATGCTACGAATGTCAATACTACTAACAACATAACACAACAATACACCTTATCAACGACAACGACAAAAAAACATAATGCTCACGTAATGCACTCGACGACTAACTCAAACCACATGAATCACTGATTCAAGAACACAAGGGTTCACTACGAACTAGAATACAACATGATCGTTACCATCACCACATGCAACACTCCCCTAATCCTCCATAATAGAAATTAGCTACTCGCACTCGAACCATCGCCATAGGTAACTAGACAACAACAAGGATAAGAACACAAAAGCCTCAACACAACATCAACTTAATCAAACTGCCAACACCGTTGTTACCCACATAAGAACAATTATGCTACACCATGCTTTCACTGCGTATTCTGGGTACTAGCAAACATCAATCTACCAAGTTCACATCACTTCCGACCATCAAGCAAACCTCAGAGACGACTCTCGATTTGATTCACCGGAAATTCCGACTAACAAGTATTATACACTCTTGTGATTGTTGAATACTTCGAACTTAGATCCATAAAAATAATACCTCCAAATATCAAACACAACTACAATTGCAGCCAATTCTAAATCTTGGATAGATACTTTCATCAATCCCCAATCATCGGAAAACATAAACAACAACTTTACCATCTTATATTAACACACCATCCAAACTCATCTCAACGCATAACAAAATTACAACAGCATAAGGATATAGTGTCCAATTAATCCCAGCAAGAAAATCAACTTCCAAACTATTCTTAACACCCATTAACTACTGATTTTGTGCATATTAACCAAACCAATCAAATAACTAAATCAAGCACTACTCATACTAGCATAATTCTCCAAAATCCTTCATCTGAATTAACACAACCACGTAAACTCATCTTTACAACTCAAAGTCACTCCTTGCTAATTCAACATATAGCTTCACTTATTTCCACCATGTAACTCAACTGTCAAATGCTATACGCTCGTTCCTTCTGATTCCCTAACCGGTCAGAACATTCACGATGAACACCAACTCTAATTTATCCAAAAAAGTACGGAAAATACAATTCATATTTCCTATACACTTTAAGGCATACTAGCCACTACCATTCTCTATCTGACATCCTTGGTCAAATCATGGTCTTACATTTTCATCTACTTACTCCTTGGATCATCTCTACAGTGCTTCAAGTCTCATGTCAATTGGATTCTTGATCCACCACCAATCGAAACTCAAGTTATCCAGAACACAACTAAGAGTTTCCATACTACTCACCGACAAACTCGCAACCTCATACTACTATCCTCAAGTCCGCCTTAGTTTCCTATATAAAATATGCATTGACTAATCAAAACAACTCATAAACACTTGGCTCAACTCCAAACAATTCATTGTGCATACTATTCTAGTTGGCAAGACACGTCTATTCCATCCAACATGATTCTGTCTACTATCAACAAGAGATTAAGGGTGATCAGTTCCTCAATTTGTCAATAGACAGCCGGCAATCATAACGGTGGCATAAATCATCATCATTACTCAACTACAATAACGTCCTTTATCTTGTGCTCAAGGTTACCTAATCATACTACTCCATCATCCCTCTAAGGATTACAAACATTTTCTTAGTTTCTTTATTCCCAACCTCATCAGTGACACACAACGTCCAAAATCCAACACATATTCTCTTATACCAGCTAGTCGCACAACACAATCATTAAATATTCGTCTAATACAGGAATCGTGACCATATCAAGTACAATCTAAATCGGTCCACTTCACTCGAAATATTTATCCAGATCTAGAGCTTTAACAACACTAACAAATCCTTTTGTATTTCCTTTTAATCTCATAACCTCGATGATTCGTATAGTTTCACACTTGATTCTCATTCCAATTGTAATCCCAACAATACCATCTCATCATCTGGTTAGAGATTGAAACTTCCAAAAAAAATCGGAAATTCTGGTATAGCAGATATAAGATGTCAAATAAGATATCACGACACTAATATCTAACAAGACTAAAAATAACAAAGCAAATAAACAGCAGTAAAGAACACAGGGAATTGTTAACCCAATTCGGTGCAAACACACCTACTCTGGGGGCTACCAAGCCAGGAAGGAACTCCACAGTCAGTAGTATCAATTCAAATACCCTCAGCAAACATCCCAGTTTACGATCTTCTCACTTAATCACTACTGTAGCGGTAAAATCGTGAGTGTAAACTATTGATTAACTTCACTCGAGGTACACAGAGTCGCCACCGTGCTTTTATTTATTTCCGAAAGAAAAAAGGAAAATGAACGAACAAAACATAACGAATCTAAAAGCAAAAGCTAAAAGAAACAAACAGAGAACGGGTAAGGGGATTGGTTACAAATCGGGAAGGTTTTACGCACCCGACTCGTCCGTGGTACTCCACGGGAACCCTTTGAAATATTTACTGCATTTTTGGTTTGAAATGGTTTGCTTGAAAAAAGATTGAAGAGATGAGAAGAAGAATGTTTTTTAAGATTTTGGTGTTTGAAGAGACGAATGTCTCATGCCTACGTACCCACAAGGTGCAATGCGAGATCAAAACCCCGTAGTTCGTGGTACAAATTGTGAAAAGGAAAATGTGTTGAATTGATTTTAAAATGTAAAGATAAGTCGTCATTCTTTAGCGAATAATTCCGCTAGAAAGAATGAATCATATCTAAACATAAAAAAGGTTAAAAGAAACGTGCACGAGGGCACAAAAAACAACTGAATGAGTTTTGAATGTTTTAAAGTTTTCGAGAAAAAAAAGTTTCGATATGTTTATGTAGTTTAGCATTTATTTAAGGAAATGAAATGAAAAGGTAAAAATCGCATGACCTAAGTCAAGGTTTGATTACGAAAAATGTTTGAAGTTTGAAAGCAAAGAATATTTTGAAAATAGGAAGAAAATTTGAAAATTGAAGAAGGGAGAAGAGATGAAGGGACTATCCTAAGACTTGAATTAAAAAGCTAAAGGAAGAACGATCAAACCATATGGCAAGCATTCTTTGAAACAATCGGATTTCCATCTTCATAATCAAATGAACACAATCGGAGCCAAAGTCTTCAATCCATAACAACTCAAGCAAAGGAATGGATCCTAAAATCTAAGTCCAACTCCAAGTCCAAGGCTAAGGATAGTAACCATAGTCCGAAATTAAAGTCACCAATTTTTTAGATGTTTAATCCGTTATTAGTGTTTTTGTGTCCAAATGGATAAAGGAAAAATCACAAGTATATCAATATAAACATAAACAATATGATGAATGATATAGAAGCATAATAAGAGAGATAGGGAGCGAGAGATTGAAATAAAAGAGGATAAGGTGCGAGAGATTGAATTAAAATGTTAGTATACTAATATTATTATAATATTTACATAATAAGTGGTATGATGAACTTAATCAAGCACAACCACGAAAAAAAAATAACAAAATCGAGGCAACCGGATCCAAGTGGATCTTATTCCGAATCGGGACAACTTTAGGTCTATGTTAAGCAATCGCCGAGTAATTTACGGGGTAATTACCCTACAAATGAGGCCGGCCACCACTAATTAAAGTGGAAAATGTTTGTGCTAATACATGTTAGAGAAATGATATTATGAACCATTCTCCGAAAACATGTCGCACGAAAAGAAAAGGTAACGGTCTAATCTTAATCGAGATTTCACATTGGATTATCGAAGGCAACCTATCATGATTCCAAAGTATGGAGAATGATCCAAATGATCATTCATCCATAGATTTGAAATAATGAAGATTAAACATCTTCGAAAACCAATAATCGCGAATCGGAGATCTCATCGACCAAAAAGAAAAAAAAAGTAAGATGAAAGAAGGAATAGGAATTTAAAATTTGTGATCCAACCAAAAAAAAGAATCAATAGAAATAAAAGTCATAAGAAAAAGAAAGAAAGTTATTAAAGAATTTTTTTTTGAAATATTTCTTAAAGTAAACTTTCAAATTGAAAATCTAAAAAACTATGAACATAATCTTTTTTTATTTTAATAAAAAAAACAACTTGAAGGTAAACCAAATAGGAATACAAAATTGGAAATAAAAAAATAAAAGAAGAAATGGATAAGGAGAGGGACGTGTGGCACATTGGAGGTGGCGGTAGGGAATCAAGTCCACTTTGTACAAGCCCAATCCAACAAATTCAGTAAAAAAACAAAAAAAACAAGTTATGAAATAATGAAACAAACAGAAGAACAAACATTTCTTCGTCTTCTTCGTGAGGAACCTCAATCCATTCACCGTTCTTCGTCCAAATCGGAAAAAACAAAACGGTCACGAATAAATATCAACCACTCATGACTTCCTACCTCTTCTTCTCAATTCAACGCCGCCACACAAGATCTCACAGCTTCGCCGGAAATCTGATAAAAACAACGCCGAGCTTCTCCTTCCTCAAACGCGAATCCCTCTCTTTTCAATCGCACAATTTTCAAATCACCGGCAAAGTAAGCATTAATAGTTTTGTGGCTTCTTCCGATGTGATTCAATTTGTGCAGTAGGTATGAATTCGGGTTTGTGAGATTGAATGGCTCTGTGAATTCGGATTTTTCCCCTTGAATTAGGTTTTTTCAGGGGTTTTGTAGGCTTTCGAAGCTTAAGAAAATGAAAGGGAGAGGGTTGGTTTTATAGAAGATTGGTGAAGATTGGGGGGAAAATTGATGTTGCCGTTTTGATGTTTGTGAGTCTGCGTTTTAGGTTCACGAGTAAAGCGTGATTTTGTTTGCGTTTTTGAATTTCTGCAGATGCGTTCGGATGCTTTTTCATGTATGTCCGTGTGCCGAAAACGTGCGTGTGGATGCTGCGTTGGTACGGCTTGGAAGCTGGCTTCAGCTACGTTTTGCTTGTTTGGTGTGATGTGCGTATGCGTGATGCTGGAAATTAAGTTAGGCTGGGCCTGCGTGTGATAGCTTGAAGCTTTGAGAAAGACGTGCATACGGCGTGCTGGATAAATGAAAGGCCTTGTAGTTGATGTTCATGTGTGGCTTTATGTTTTTTTTCAATTGTTTTAGCTTAAGAAAACTGATGCGTTTTGATATTGTGTGAAGCTGGCTTTGTGAAGTTTGTGGCTTATGAAGCTGCTTTGAGTGATGCGGAAAGGCTTGTTGTTGGTACGCATAGGCTGGCTAAAAAAAAGCTGCTGATGACGTTGGAGAACTTGGCTTGGAAAAGTGTGGCTGGACTTGCAAGTTGTGTGTGAGGTTGGCTGGAAGTGGCTGGGAACAAGTGGGCCGAAAAAAATACAATGGGCTTTAGTCAAATGATTTTTTCCTTACAATTTTATTGTCATATCAGTGTAAATGGGCTCTAAAAAAATGTAGGGGCTTGAGGTTATGTTGGCTTTGTAGTATTGAATTGGGTTTATTCTTTTCTATATTTTTGTGGTATAGAAAAATATGAGAATGGATAATAATAATTAAAAAAAATAGAATTATATTTAAAAAAATGGATAATGGTTTTTGAATGTGATAATAGAAATTTTGGAATTATGAAAAAATGGATAAAAGTATGGGTAAAACAAATGGATGTATTATCATGGGAATTTCAAAATTGAAAAAAAAAAGATTTGATTAAAATAGATGTTTTGAATGAAAATCGGATATTGGTAAAAAAAATGGTAATTCGAAATAATCGAACTAAAAAGATGGTTTATGGATCGAATTGTAAAAACATAGAAGTGGATATGGAATTGGATAACGGGTGAAAATGATAATGGGTTTAAATGATATATGGACATTGGAAAAATTGAAATATGGACAATGGTTTAGAAATAAATGGATAGAAAATAATTGGATAATAGAAATATGACCGAAATAAAAAAAATGGTAACTAGAAAGAAACGTGTCTGAATCGGACAATGGATGAAGTAATGATTTTTTTTATTTTAAACCCAGAACCAAATTTGAATTTTTCACGCACATGATGAACGAAACCAATCACAAACCACTGAACAAATTGACATTGAAACCACGACCATTCACCTTTAATTTTTCTGAATCTTTTCAAATGTATCTGAATCGATCCCTGGAAAAAAATCTACAGATGAACCACTGATGAACTGATGACCACTCAACCAAAGCATACTGGCCCACACTTCTCACAAACCATTGTCTGATGACTGATGCCTTCGCACATAACACAGTCTTGAACTTTGAATACGCACAGTCTGAGGAAAACCAATGGCACAAACAACTTGCAGTTGAAACAATCTTTTGATAGTTTGACCAAAATTAGGTCAAACGTCCATCTGAATCGAATTGTGACTGAACAAACGCATTTGACTTGAAAATCACTGCCCTGTCTCTGAAATCCTGCAACACAGAGAAGAAGAAGAAACAACTGCAACATATTTTTTTGATATTTTGGTTAGAAGTTAGTGAATATAAACAAATAACAGAAATTAAATGATGATCCTCTGCAAGGCATAGACCTGCACCTGAAAAAGAATAAACGAACCAGTGCGTGATCTTGTTTGTATGCGAAATGCAGATGAGATGCGAAAAATCTTAGGGTCAAAAATTAGGGTCTGACAGATGGCCCTATTTAAGTTTCTTCAATCCAGAGATAATGAAGATTGAAATCTTCGTTTCGACAAGATGGAAGATACTTAAATATCAAAAACCCAATTTTTGATCCTAAGATGCCAAAAACCGGACTGAAATGAAATGAACGATATGAAGATGACATAGAAATGATATGAAGCATATGAGATGTATATGAAATGCAGAGGAAATATGTGAAATGCAGAGAAAATATGTGAAATGCATATGAAATATTATGAGAAAATTCATGAGATGATATGAAATGTATCTGGAACCAAATGAAATGCAGAGAAGTCCGTGAGGGACAAGACGACACATGGAAAAGAAATAAACGCTGGGGATAAAGAGCATAAGACTCCAACAGGAAAAACAACATGCTAGAGATCAACACATGGCTTAGCCTAGATGAAAATGTCCGAGAATGGCAATTGGACAGAAAGGATCACAACATCCAGGAATGGCACTGAACGAAGTGAAAAAGTCCCGAAAAAGCACATCAGAAGCATCCAAGGATGACATTACTGACTTTAATAGGGATATCCGAGAATGGCAATCGGATAAAAGGTAATCACAACATCTGAGAATAGCAATCAGATAAAACTGTGAATTTCAACATTCAGGAACAGCACTGAATGAAATAGAAGAAAGTTCAGGAAAACACATCAACTCAGTGATGACTCCAACATGAAAATCCGAGAATGGAAATCGGAAGGGAAGTGATCACAACATCTGAGAATGACAATCAGATAAAATGTGAATCACAACATTCAGGAACAGAACTGAATGAGATGGGAAAAAGGTCCAGGACAGTACATCAAATCAGTGATGACTTCACTATGGATATCCGAGAATGGCAATCGGATAAAAAAGGGTGTAATATCTGAGGAGACACAACAAGTGGGTGAAGAAGAAGTTCTGGAGAGACATACAAATGCCAAGTAAGTTGGACTTTGACCAAAAAGTAAGAAGTTGAAAACAACGAGACTTCGAGAAATGCATATGAGGACTAAAACACTCAGTATGCAGACATTTACGAAAATGGGGACTAAACCACCCAAGAACACGCATAATGAAGACTTAAAACACTCAAATATGCAAAGGTAAACAAGACTGGGGAATAACACACCCGGGAAAACGCATAATGAGGACTAAAGCACTCAGATATGCAAAGGTAAACAAGACTGGGGAATAACACACCCGGGAAAACGCATAATGAGGACTAAAGCACTCAGATATGCAAAGGTAAACAAAACTGGGGAATAACACACCCGAGAAAACGCATAATGAGGACTAAAACACTCAACTATGCAAACATAAACAATACTGGGGAATAACACACCCGAGAAAACGCATAATGAGGACTAAAACACTCAACTATGCAAACATAAACAATACTGGGGAATAACACCCCCACAGAGATAATATGAGAGAAAATGATGACAACTAGTTTAGACTCTTAGAGGAGTGAAAAGATGGGAGACTGATTCCTCAACACGGAATTCACTGCCATTCTGCTCGGAAATTAGAGATACTACTGCTGAACAAATTTCTGTCACACCAGTAAACTGTACCAACTTGAAAATCTTTTGAGAGAAGTCATGCACAGCTGCTTGGGGATTCTTGAAGAAAAATTGCCCCAAGTTCACTGACTAATGAAGGTAAACTGATAATGGATTCAGTTCTTAACTACTGTTGGAGAAAATAAACACACCTTGAAATGACTGTTGAGAAGAATAAACTGATCATGGCTTCAGTTCTTGAGAAAAATAACCCCATATAAAACTTGCAGAGAATCTTCTGACTAAACAAATCTGAGAACAACTTGTGCTGAGCAACAACTCTTGAACCATAGGAACTGAGAAAAACTTGCCCCTGATAAGATCACCGACCAAGTTTCTCAACTGTTTGAAAATTCCTTGATGAGGAAAGTTTATTTGCAAATAAAAAATGTTTGTACAAACTTGGTAATTTTAATGCAAAGTTCAATGTAAAGTTTGAAATCAAGAATCATTTTTGGAATGAAATTTATTGATGTAAAGTAAATGAAAACATTGCCAAAACACAGCGGTTGAGACAACATTAAAGATAAAGCAAAGGTAAGAAAACAAATGATTGGTAAAGAACTTGGGAGTCAGTTTACGCAACCTCGCTGTAGTATGCCTTTCAAAAGAAACCTGGATTCAATTAGGACTTTTGAAGGTTGTAACGTGGTCTGGTTCACGATTTATGAAACAAAGGATATAGGCTCAAAGTTTATTTGTACCCAACCCCACTTCGTGATGAACTCCAGTCCTACATTCAATTAATTCAACCTATGCATTCAAGTCCCAAGATATTCAGGATTGCACAGATGAAGATGGTTCGTAAGCCAAAGGATTTTGAGATAGCAGTCACATCTTCCTTTTAATGAGGACCTTGGTCAACCCAACTTATTTTTGCTGAGGAATTTTGATGACCTCTTGACAAATCTTTCTTTTTATTATCCCTAATTTTTGCCTGAACTGTGTCATTTCAACTTACAGCCAGCGGGATGCCCCAGTTTTTTCCTAAGTCTCCTTCATAGGTTTTGACTTAGCGGGCTTTGCTTTTTTCAATATCAAATTTTTTTTGAAAGATAATGACTGCATGGCTTAATGATTACGATGAACCATCATTGGCTTTTGAATTGAGAAACATCTTCAACACTTCTTGATATGTGTGAAGGAAAGCTTGAGATTGCAACCTATATTGAAAGGTGTCTTGAATGATTCTCTTGTACTTGAATGCACATTCAAATTAATTGAGAACTACCCTTCCCCCGGTTAAAATTGTGGGTTTTTTCGAATAGAAAGAATCTCCAACTTCAAGGTTCAAAGGGGTTAACAAAGGATTAACTTCCTTATTTCTCCAGTGTTTGGGATTTGAAACAATGCCAGTATATCATCAGCCAAGTCTCAATTGAAAGCATACCAACAACAAATATGGGTATCTCGTTTTCATCATCCTCCCTCCAATCATTGTAAAAGCTTTGAGAAAAGATAAATGAACTTAAAATGTAAAGCATAAAGATGCAAATAGCAAATGAAATTGAATCAAAACAAAGCAATGCTCATTTCATTAAAACCATCATGAAAGTACAAACAAAGTTTAAAAGCAAACAACTTAATATGATTGAAGAAAATTGCAAACATAAAGAAACAATGGCCTAGTGATCCATCAGCAACAAGGATGAGCTGTCCCGTCCGATATTCCGGCCTTGAAGAAAATTTGACAGTTGAAGTCTTCTAGAAGACTCACTTCCAAAGCTTCGACAAAGGATTGTTGATAACATTGGGATTAAGGTCATTAAAGTAAAGGATGTTGTTCCTGATAAGTTCTTGCACTTTAGCTTTCAGTGCAAAGGAATGTTCCAAGTCATGACCAGTTCCACCTTAATGAAACTCGCAGCGAAGATCCGATCTATAACCAACTGGAAGAGGATTTGGAACAGGAGGCGGAGGCCTAGTAGTAATTAAACCACTCTTAATCAAGGAAGGAAACAATTCAGTATAAGGCATCGGTATAGGATCAAAGTTTGGCCTACTGCGATACTGATTTTGTCCAGCAGCCGGATGAGGAGCCTGAGCTTGAGCTTGAATTTGAACTTGAGCTTGAGCTGGTTGAGCTTAACCTTGAGCTTGAGTTTGAGCAGGTTGAGCTTTGACAACAGGAGCAACTGCAGCTACATATGGTTGAACATATCGTTGTTGCGGGCGATAAGGCCTCCTCTCAGTTGAAACAGCATAAGCATCACCATCTCTTCTCTTGTGAGGATTCCCAAAAGACTTTCTTGCAGCATTAGGAGCTTCAGAATTGGTAATCTTACCCTTCTTGATACCTTCTTCTAGTCTTTCTCCAATAGTGACTAGATCCGAAAAACCAGATGAAACACTTCCTACCATTTTCTCCCAAAAGAACGGTTGAAGAGTGTCCATGAACAAACCAGTTAATTCCTTTTCAGGCAAAGGTGGTTCCACTTGAGCAGCTAGCTCTCTCCAACGTTGAGCATACTCTTTGAACGATTCTTTCTCTTTCTGTGACATGTTTTGAAGTTGACGACGATCAGGCGCCATGTCCAGATTGTACTTATACTGCCTTACAAAAGCATCAGATAAATCTTTCCAGCTTCGAATGTGACTCTTCTCGAGTCCAACATACCACTTCATGGAAGCACCACTCACACTATCTTGAAAACAGTGAATAAGCAGCTTGTCATCCTTAGCATGCGCAGCCATTTTGCGACAATACATCAGCAGATGAATCTTTGGACAAGTATGACCATTGTACTTCTCAAATACAGGAACCTTGAACTTATCAGGAAGAACCAAGTCGGAAACCAAACACATGTCAATTGCAGCAGAACCAAAGATATCCTTTCCTTCTAGACCTCTTAATCTCTTCTCAAGAGTCAAACATTGTTCTCTAACTTCATCCATATATCCAGGTTCACCCTGACTTTCAGCTTGTGGACCGGCAGCTTGGTACAAAAAAGGAGAATTCTGATACGTAGTCTGAGTAGTAGTGTGCACAACAGGTTGAGGTTCGACAAAATTCGGAGCTGAAAAGACTGGCACAACAGATGGACCACCCACTTGAGCAGTAGCAGAAAATGGCACATAATCCGGAGGAAACCCATATTCTGGCCAAGTAGAAACCGGTTGCTGAACAACAAGAGGGTCAACAACAGCAGTAAAAACTTCAGAGATAACAGTCCTTTGAGGTGGTTCACCTCGAGCAATCAGAACTTGCATCATTTCAGTGATCCTGGTCATACCGGCCTTCAACTCATCAATCTCCATTCGGACTTCCATGTTATGATGTTCTTGGTGTTCCATTCTCAATCTGATAGCCCTCAATCTATTAGCAGCTCTAGTACCGTATCTGTGGTGAGGAGTCAGCTTGACGGATCAACAGACAACTAAGGAAAGAAACAACCGGGATGAGTTCCCACACAACTCGGATGAACGCAAGAATATGCGAGGATGCAATGATATGCAATGTTCACTTCCATTTTCAGAAAAACAACTCGATTATTGCAAACATGGTCAACATCGAGACTACTGTCATGAAAAATCTTGACAAAAAGGAATATTTGTTTTTTCCAATATTTGCAATAATCGGAATTGTCTTCCTTGAAAAATGGTTGTGAAGATGATCATGATGAATATGTAGATGCAACAAACACAAACAAGATCACGCAAAGCACACAGGTTCAAAGGTCCGAATCACGAGCATGGAGTCAAGGTAACAGAACACCAACCCACACAGGCATGTACTAAGGTTTGTCTTCATTGTACCTATAAAAAACCAAAAGGGTGCTAACAGATGTTCCCGGAGTTAACAGCCATCTTTAGAATATCATCGGTACGTTGGATTACTCCCCAACCGATAACATTCTTAAAATAGACCTCGTCCGAGTGTAGTATCGCGTGACAACCACCTTAGGTTTACACCCAGACAGTTTCCGCACTACGTTCCTAAATTGGCTTAGATTGGTTAAGGGTTCTACGGTCCTCAGTATGATCAGCTCAAGGTCGGAAAATAATGCCACGTACGATTACTCGTCATGACATTGATAGTCCAAGAGAGCCTAACCGAGTGGAGATTATCAAATTGATATCGCTTTGGACTACTCCATCGCATATCGCTTCGAATATCGCCGTCCTATCATAAGTTCCACTCAGATCCGGGTTAGAATCTATCTCACAGAGGATCACCAAAACCGGAACAGAACAACCAAGTAACAAGCAAATCAAACTAAAGCAGTAAACAAATCAAAGTAGGCTGAATCCACTTAGAGATTGACTCCCCAGCAGAGTCGCCACTTTTCTGTAGCGGTAAAATCGTGAGTGTAAGCTATTGATTAACTTCACTCGAGGTACACAGAGTCGCCACCGTGCTTTTATTTATTTCCGAAAGGAAAAAGGAAAATGAACGAACAAAACCTAACGAATCTAAAAGCAAAACCTAAAAGAAACAAACAGAGAACGGGTAAGGGGATTGGTTACAAATCGGGAAGGTTTTATGCACCCGACTCGTCCGTGGTACTCCACGGGAACCCTTTGAAATATTTACTGCATTTTTGGTTTGAAATGGTTTGCTTGAAAAAAGATTGAAGAGATGAGAAGAAGAATGTTTTTTAAGATTTTGGTGTTTGAAGAGACGAATGTCTCATGCCTACGTACCCACAAGGTGCAATGCGAGATCAAAACCCCGTAGTTCGTGGTACAAATTGTGAAAAGGCAAATGAGTTGAATTGATTTTAAAATGTAAAGATAAGTCGTCATTCTTTAGCGAATAATTTCGCTAGAAAGAATGAATCATATCTAAACATAAAAAAGGTTAAAAGAAACGTGCACGAGGGCACAAAAAACAACTGAATGAGTTTTGAATGTTTTAAAGTTTTCGAGAAAAAAAAAGTTTCGATATGCTTATGTAGTTTAACATTTATTTAAGGAAATGAAATGAAAAGGTAAAAATCACATGACCTAAGTCAAGGTTTGATTACGAAAAAATATTTGAAGTTTGAAAACAAAGAATATTTTGAAAATAGGAAGAAGATTTGAAAATTGAAGAAGGAAGAAGAGATGAAGGGACTATCCTAAGACTTGAATTAAAAAGCTAAAGGAAGAATGATCAAACCATATGGAAAGCATTCTTTGAAACAATCGGATTTCCATCTTCATAATCAAATGAACTCAATCGGAGCCAAAGTCTTTAATCCATAACAACTCAAGCAAAGGAATGGATCCTAAAATCTAAGTCCAACTCCAAGTCCAATGCTAAGGATAGTAACCATAGTCCGAAATCAAAGTCACCAATTTTTTAGATGTTTAATCCGTTATTAGTGTTTTTGTGTCCAAATGGACAAAGGAAAAATCACAAGTATATCAATATAAACATAAACAATATGATGAATGATATAGAAGCATAATAAGAGAGATAGGGAGCGAGAGATTGAAATAAAAGAGGATAAGGTGCGAGAGATTGAAATAAAATGTTAGTATACTAATATTATTATAATATTTACATAATAAGTGGTATGATGAACTTAATCAAGCACAACCACGAAAAAAAATAACAAAATCGAGGCAACCGGATCCAGGTGGATCTTATTCCGAATCGGGACAACTTTAGGTCTATGTTAAGAAATCGCCGAGTAATTTACAGAGTAATTACCCTACAAATGAGGCCGGCCACCACTAATTAAAGTGGAAAATGTTTGTGCTAATACATGTTAGAGAAATGATATTATGAACCATTCTCCGAAAACATGTCGCACGAAAATAAAAGGTAACGGTCTAATCTTAATCGAGATTTCACATTGGATTATCGAAGGCAACCTATCACGATTCCAAAGTATGGAGAATGATCCAAATGATCATTCATCCATATATTTGAAATAATGAAGATTAAACATCTTCGAAAATCAATAATCGCGAATCGGAGATCTCATCGACCAAAAAGAAAAAAAAAGTAAGATGAAAGAAGGAATAGGAATTTAAAATTTGTGATCCAACCAAAAAAAAGAATCAATAGAAATAAAAGTCATAAGAAAAAGAAAGAAAGTTATTAAAGAATTTTTTTTTGAAATATTTCTTAAAGTAAACTTTCAAATTGAAAATCTAAAAAACTATGAACATAATCTTTTTTTATTTTAATAAAAAAAACAACTTGAAGGTAAACCAAATAGGAATACAAAATTGGAAATAAAAAAATAAAAGAAGAAATGGATAAGGAGAGGGACGTGTGGCACATTGGAGGTGGCGGTAGGGAATCAAGTCCACTTTGACAAGCTCAATCCAACAAATTCAGTAAAAAAACAAAAAAAACAAGTTATGAAATAATGAAACAAACAGAAGAACAAACACTTCTTCGTCTTCTTCGTGAGGAACCTCAAGCCATTCACCGTTCTTCGTCCAAATCGGAAAAAACAAAATGGTCACGAATAAATATCAACCGCTCATGACTTCCTACCTCTTCTTCTCAATTCAACGCCGCCGCACAAGATCTCACAGCTTCACAGGAAATCTGATAAAAACAACGTCGAGCTTCTCCTTCCTCAAATGTGAATCCCTCTCTTTTCAATCGCACAATTTTCAAATCGCCGGCAAAGTAAGCATTAACAGTTTTGTGGCTTCTTCCGATGTGATTCAATTTGTGCAGTAGGTATGAATTCGGGTTTGTGAGATTGAATGGCTCTGTGAATTCGGATTTTTCCCCTTGAATTAGGTTTTTTCAGGGGTTTTGTAGGCTTTCGAAGCTTAAGAAAATGAAAGGGAGAGGGTTGGTTTTATAGAAGATTGGTGAAGATTGGGGGGAAAATTGATGCTGCCGTTTTGATGTTTGTGAGTCTGCGTTTTAGGTTCACGAGTAAAGCGTGATTTTGTTTGCGTTTTTGAATTCCTGCAGATGCGTTTGGATGCTTTTTCATGTGTGTCCGTGTGCCGAAAACGTGCGTGTGGATGCTGCGTTGGTACGGCTTGGAAGCTGGCTTCAGCTACGTTTTGCTTGTTTGGTGTGATGTGCGTATGCGTGATGCTGGAAATTAAGTTAGGCTGGGCCTGCGTGTGACAGCTTGAAGCTTTGAGAAAGACGTGCGTACGGCGTGCTGGATAAATGAAAGGCCTTGTAGCTGATGTTCATGTGTGGCTTTATGTTTTTTTCCAATTGTTTTAGTTTAAGAAAACTGATGCGTTTTGATATTGTGTGAAGCTGGCTTTGTGAAGTTTGTGGCTTATGAAGCTGCTTTGAGTGATGCGGAAAGGCTTGTTGTTGGTACGCATAGGCTGGCTAAAAAAAAGCTGCTGATGACGTTGGAGAACTTGGCTTGGAAAAGTGTGGCTGGACTTGCAAGTTGTGCGTGAGGTTGGCTGGAAGTGGCTGGGAACAAGTGGGCCGAAAAAAATACAATGGGCTTTAGTCAAATGATTTTTTCCTTACAATTTTATTGTCATATCAGTGTAAATGGGCTCTAAAAAAATGTATGGGCTTGAGGTTATGTTGGCTTTGTAGTATTGAATTGGGTTTATTCTTTTCTATATTTTTGTGGTATAGAAAAATATGAGAATGGATAATAATAATTAAAAAAAAATAGAATTATATTTAAAAAAATGGATAATGGTTTTTGAATGTGATAATAGAAATTTTGGAATTATGAAAAAATGGATAAAAGTATGGGTAAAACAAATGGATGTATTATCATGGGAATTTCAAAATTGGAAAAAAAAGATTTGATTAAAATAGATGTTTTGAATGAAAATCGGATATTGGTAAAAAAAAATGGTAATTCGAAATAATCGAACTAAAAAGATGGTTTATGGATCGAATTGTAAAAACATAGAAGTGGATATGGAATTGGATAACGGGTGAAAATGATAATGGGTTTAAATGATATTTGGACATTGGAAAAATTGAAATATGGACAATGGTTTAGAAATAAATGGATAGAAAATAATTGGATAATAGAAATATGGCCGAAGTAAAAAAAAATGGTAACTAGAAAGAAACGTGTCTGAATCGGACAATGGATGAAGTAATGATTTTTTTTATTTTAAACCCAGAACCAAATTTGAACTTTTCACGCACATGATGAACGAAACCAATCACAAACCACTGAACAAATTGACATTGAAACCACGACCATTCACCTTTAATTTTTCTGAATCTTTTCAAATGTATCTGAATCGATCCCTGGAAAAAAAATCTACAGATGAACCACTGATGAACTGATGACCACTCAACCAAAGCATACTGGCCCACACTTCTCACAAACCACTGTCTGATGACTGATGCCTTCGCACATAACACAGTCTTGAACTTTGAATACGCACAGTCTGAGGAAAACCAATGGCACAAACAACTTGCAGTTGAAACAATCTTTTGATAGTTTGACCAAAATTAGGTCAAACATCCATCTGAATCGAATTGTGACTGAACAAACGCATTTGACTTGAAAATCACTGCCCTGTCTCTAAAATCCTACAACACAGAGAAGAAGAAGAAACAACTGCAACATATTTTTTTGATATTTTGGTTAGAAGTTAGTGAATATAAACAAATAACAGAAATTAAATGATGATCCTCTGCAAGGCATAGACCTGCACCTGAAAAAGGATAAACGAACCAGTGCGTGATCTTGTTTGTATGCGAAATGCAGATGAGATGCGAAAAATCTTAGGGTCAAAAATTAGGGTCTGACAACTACCAAATGCTAGTTATATATAGGAACTCCTAAATATGAGACCCCACTCACCCCCTCAATCACAACAGTGATAACAGACACGAAATCAATAAACGTGAAGACACACTTCAAAAACAATCATTGACCTTGCTTCAAAGCTTCAGTCAAGTACAAACACTCTTGCTTAAAATCTTAGAGTGGACAACATATAACTCGGTACACCTAGTCCAAAATAATCATCAACATGATAATTGCTTGGCTCACAAGGAAACTAACACACAAAAACATTGAATATTGCAATCCTTATTTTCTCTATGTCTTCATATCTTCATACTAGGGTAATGCAGCCTTTTTGTAGAATCTGAATCATGGGCATGGGCATGCTGAACTTGCACAATCAAATACAATAATTCCTAAAATAAAGAAACTAAAATAGAAACAAATAAAATCTTCTGCTAATATTACTCCATGATGAATCCTTTCCTTATAACAAATCGCGCCTATTAATACTAAATAAAACACATAATTAATGACAACAAAAACGTGCGCAAGAAAATAAGGATCCAACTAGGTCATCAGGCCCAGTCAAAGATGTCATGACATCAGTCTTGACATCTTGATACAAAAGTTGCATACAATAACCTTCACACCTATATAATGCTTAAATCACATGTCATAACATCACATATGACATTCAGAAACAGAAACATGTTTTACCATAAAATATAGCCAATCTAAAATTTATATAATTTTTTACTCATGTCGATACATCTCATCAATAATACATAATCCACTTAACTATTTAACCTTCCTCAAAGATTTCTATAGTCTAATCAATTTCAACCATCATACACCACATTTCCATTTGTGTCTCCTGTAACGCCTCATATAATAAATATCTAGAATATCATTATACAAGAGTTTATTTGGTACTGACACCATCATAAGTGCCTAATAGTACAATGCACATTCTTGACCAATTCTAAAAACAATACAAACTATGGTACAAGACATGGAAATTATACTAAAATAAAATGCTAAGAACAATACAATATCCATTATTGTACAAAGATAAATACACAGCGGGAACTAAAGTCTATGCTTCTCTTGAAACATCCCGAGTATAGCTCCACTTGTAAATCAAACCTGCAAAAGAAACCTATAAGTAACAATAATAGTGGGGTGAGATATCAACATCTCAGTGGGTTCTCTATTTTAGAGTTCTCTCAGCTCTAAAGGTTCAATTCTAATCACTACTCAAGTCGGGGAGAAAAAGGATACGACCTTGAGTTCACACATTCACATTTTGAGACATTCTCATTAGTCTAACAACTCACCATCTCACACTCATTTGGGACCACGCCCAAGAGTTCTAAAAATCCTACTATCACTAGTTAGGATACCCTTTTTTACTTCCCATGGGACTCGGTATATACCTTTTTTTTTTACTATCGGCGCTATACGAGTATGACATCTACCTCAAGCCTTTACGGATGCTTCCCATGGGACCAAGATCCACCCACCTCAAGACTTACGCTAGATATATGGAGGACTTGATGCGATATCCAATTGGAGTCTTTACGGACGCTTCCCGTGGGAACAAGATCCACTCACCTCAAGACTTACACCAGACTTCCCCAAAATAACCCCGTGTAGTACTCCCTTAAGCCTTTACGGATGCTTCCCGTGGGACCAAGATCTATCCACCTAAAGACTTACTCATACTTCTCGGAGGGATAATGTACAAACATGCCTCAAGTCTTTTCTGACACTTCCCATGGGACCAAGATCCACCCACCTCAAGACTTATACAAGACTTTACAGAGGCCCACTCGTGAAATACACACCTCTAGCCTTTACATATGCTTCTCATGGGACCCAGATCTACCCACCTCAAGACTTACTCAGGCTAATACAGAGGCCTAGTGTATAGCATGCTAACAATTTCGTAACAACCTAGGGTAATCCTAATTACCTCACAAGTTATACACTCTAACAACTTCTAGTCACAATACTAGGCCATACTGTTGGTTAAAGGTAAGATTTCCTCACTCTTTCTCCATTCTTGATACTTTTAATTATATAGTTTTAAACATATAATTCTAACACTTTTAATCATCACAATTAAGCTAATCCCACAATAATCTCATTGTCTCTACTCTCAATCAATCTTCATGATTCAACATATGTCACAAATCGGTTAACACCACAATTCCCTAACTAACATAATTACGGTTAATTAGAAAAGTAGGGTAAAAGTCGACTCAAAATAATATCTCTCGGTCTCATGATATATAATATATTATTATCTTCAAATCGATGTAAATAACAGTTAAATCGGATAAACGGTGAATGAGTTACGAATTTTCAAAAGTATCAAAATAGTATTTTTAATCGACATAAAACAAATAATTATTTCCACTTTAAAAGTAATAATTCCCTCTACCATTAGATAGTATGTTGTCTTAGCTTTCCAACGATATAAATTTGCCTCAATCAGATACCCGAGTAAAAAGTTATGAATTTTTAAAGTTTCAGATATTTCTCTGCCCAAGTGACTTTGCAATGCGAACTTTAGCTCGCGACACGAAGTAAGACAGTAGTGAAATCCCCTGCTTTCGCTACGTGAACCATAACGATCCGTAGCGAACTGCACCAGTTCCAGCACGCGTTTTTGTGAAGAAAACACCCAAAATTCATCATAAACTCAACCAAAACACTATGGATCATCCAAGCAATCATAATAGGTTTAACGTACATGTAACCCGACTATTCTATTCGATTATTTCAGCATTTTATCTCTTAGATTTCATTGATTTAACAATTTATCATTTCTAACCTAAACTATAAACATCAAAAACTCTTAAAATAAAAGCTTCTAACTAGAACCCACCTCTAACCATGAATAGAAGTTTAATGAAGATGAAGATGATTGATGAAGAAGAATGATGATCCAAGCTTCCATGAACTTCTTCCTCTTCTCTTAGGGTTTCCTTTCCCTTCTTTCTCTCTTCTCTTCTATTCTTTCCTTTCTTTTCTTTCTTTCGTTTTTTTTCTTCTTACCAACTTCTAACACACAACTTTTTTTCTTTCTTTTATAACAAAACAATGTATATTGCACTGATATGCAATAGTTAGTACTCTAACGAGTCCAAATTGAGTGTATCCAAAAATGTCTTTGAGTCAGTTATTTAATAAAACCTCTGAGTCAGATAATACTTATTAATTAATTTAAGTTCGTCGGTTGCTCTAATTATTTTAACTAAAAACTCTCAGAGCACACCGAAACCCTATTAATCTCAATTAATTTTATCCAGGGCATTTTATTAAAATACGGGGTATTACATCTCTGATACTCTTACCTTCTTCCTATTACCACATTTTTTTTATACTTGACTTGATCTTACTATTTTCCAGCAAGAATTGTCCCACTTCAAACACAGTTATCTTCTTCAATACATACCTCCCAATCAGAAAATTATATTCCAAAATGAAGGGAATTTCATGTAGATTCCAGAACATCAAGAACGCTCAAATCTAAGTTACGAGTAAAAAGTTATCATCCTGGCAATGGGACTGGTCAAGAAATCCCGTATACAAACTTCCACCAAAAAAATATATCAGCATCAGACTCAACTATTCAAACTCGTTTTTCTCCCTCTTCGAAAACACGCCGAAGACAAAATTTATATTCAAACTATAAGGAATTTCGTAAGCTTTCCAAAATGTTCAGAATCGCTCCCATCAGATTCATGAGTAGAAAGTTAGGCCTCTTTTACTGAAGGCTACTCCATAAATACGAAAATAAAAACCGAAATTGGTGAACATGAGTTCTACCTCTTTCTCTAGCTTCCAAACTCTTCCAACTATCCTTGCTTTTCTCCAAACTCTGGAAACCATCCTACTTTAATCTTATTGTACTAAAGGCACACCAGTCTATCCATTGATCCAACAAATCGATAATTATTTTGGGATATATTCTTATTCCTAATCACCTTCTTAACCCACCGTCAATGATTTGAGCACATCTCATATAATCGTCATCATATACATGCACTCATATAAGCTTCATCCTCTATGAGGTATCTTACTCTCTTAGAAGATAAACATCATTCCTCAACCGACTCCCCTTGTAAATCACTATTCATCACCCTGCCCCCTCTTCTCCGAGAAGCAAACAACAACCATATCGACTTTTACTCCTTCAATAGCATTTCAACTTGACCGATGAATAAAATCATAAGTCCATACTCTCGTCGATTTGCAACAACACAGTTCCGATAACACTTGCACTCTTGTAGTCAACACAACCTTAAACCAACTTCACATACCACGATCATCTCTGAGAAGCAACTCCTCCCTCACTTGTTTCAAACCAACTCCTGGAGATAAACGGTTAGAAACCTACAAGAAAGTACTGATAGTGTTCCACACACATGTCGCATACTAAGGATTAAATAACGTATGACAACTTGGCCGGACGGATCGACCTGCTCTGATAACACTAATGTAACACCCTATTTATACCCGATAATTAATCATAAATCAGAGTATTAAATTTCAACAACACAAATGGAATGATACATTTTCAACTTAAATAAGAACAGGAAATCATCCAATTAGTCTTTAAAAGAAAATATTTCATTACTACGCAGCAGATTCATAACATTCAACTCAAAATATCACAACTTGTTTCTAACCTTAAAACAACTTAAAGCATCAAATTATTTAACGAAAACAACTAAAATTCAGCAACATATTAAAATCTAACATCAAAAGAAAACATTTGTTATCCTCCCGAGTGCTACGTATCAGAGTGACAACACCAACTCGAATCTACTAAGTTACTCCACTTTACTCTGGATTACCTGCACGTTACCAACGGAGAGAAACATTCAAACAAAAGGGCTGAGATATCGAAAGATATAAACAGAAGTATGATAATCAATATATCAGACTAGAATCATACAATTTCACTATTATCCAACAACAACAAAACAATAATCAATAGAATACGTATAATATGCAACTCAAATGCGACTCAACTATGTGTATACATATGGTACCATTGTGTAGCTCCCGGGATTTTCATCCTAGTATAAACGCGAAAGTGGCGCGGAAACGTCAGAGTCGCCAGCCAGGCATTTTTATCCCGAATGAATGGGAAAGGTAATGCTACATAAACCGAAGAGAAAAGGAAAGGACAAGGTCCTGCGAACCAAAGATCTGAGTTCGGGAGTCGGTTACGACCTAGGAAGGTATTAGCACCCAGATCGTCCTCCGTACCCGACAGAATCCACGCTTGTTTGTCTGTTTCAAAGAGTGAGAAATAAGATGTTGTTGAATGAAGGAATTGATAACTGGAACTGGCACTGAATTGAGAAAGGGAACTGGAAAGTAAATGGAAAGAAAAGGGAAAATATAGGGAAAATAATGAATGTGCTCGAACGGGCCCTACCCCGCTGCCTACGTACCTCATCGGGAAAATGAGGATCAGATTCGACGTAGTTTGCCTAACTAAGGCGGAAACTATTTATGAGTTTTTTAGAGCTCAATTGCATATGTCTATGCTCAGGTGTTGCAGGCTCGTCTGGTACGAGTGTGTTACCGTCTTACAAATGAGACAAGTCGTCGCAAGTTCGCGTTGAGAGTGAGTGAGGTGAGAAAAGAATTCCCACAGGAAAAGACGATACTTCTTTGTTGTTTTGTCTTTTAGAGAAGTGTTTTGTTTTTCGTTTGTGAACCTTCCCATACTAAGACTTGTTCATCGTGGTAGATGACTTACACCTCGCCCCGAGACAGGACGCGTATAAGTAACCCACGGCAAAGTCTCGTGTAATACGAGAAGATCGACCTTTATTAGGTGTTTTTTTTTTTACTTTTCTTTAAGATGAGAAAGAAAGCAAACCAAACCAAAGGCAAAAGTCTAATGGGAAGACTAATAATCCTAGTGTTGTCATGCATGGATGAACCTAGGTTAGTGCGGTTTTCTAATCCTAAAGCGAAAAGGAAAAGAAGAAGGGAAATAGAATACAACTTACTTCTTAATGAAGCTAAGTTGATTCTAAAGGGAAATTAGCATGAAGTTGTGTAGAACAAGGCAAGAATGCTAAAACAAATACACTTTGAAAGCATAACGAATGTAAAAGAGCTCAAGGTTTAGAGACTTACCTTTACCTCCCTACAAAACAAGGGTTAGCATGATAAACATGAATAATAAATGAGGTAACAATTATCAAACAATTCCTAAGGGATCTAGGACCTAAACTAGACTCAATCATAAGTTTAAGGGACCTAAAAAAACGCAAAGCAAAAATCTAGCAGCCTACTGTCGCTCCCACCAAATGACACCGGGTCAAAAGGGGTACAGACGCGAACGGTCGGCGAAGGGAACAGTGAGAACACACAGCCGTGAACTCACTGGAGAATGAATAGAGTCTCCAGCTAGGCATTTTTATCCCGGAGGAAAGGCAATGCTGCATAGACCTAGAAAAAGATGGATAAGACGGTTGCGAACCAGAGAGACTGAGAAAGGGGGTTGGTTACAGCTTGGGAAGGTATTAGCACCCAGATTGTCCGTCGTACTCGACGGGATCCACGCTTAAAAGATTTGTGTTTTAAAGGGGTAGTGTCAGTGCAATTTGTGTATAAAGTGACTGGAACAGAATGTACAGGTGTCAGTGTAAAAGAGAGTGAAGTGTATAAATGTACAGTGTCAGTGCAAGGACAAGAATGAAATGCTCAAGATCATGAGGCTAAGAGAATGATGCTGGAAAGAGGGGGAATATACAGAGACTTTTGTTCGATAACAATTAAGTTATGCCTACGTATCCTCTCGTGCAATGAGGAAGTCAGAACACCGTAGTTCGACCCAAAGAGACTGAAAGGTGAATTGACTTGTGAACTGCTTACTTGCCTATGCTCAAGTGTATGACCTGTCTGGCTCAGGTGCAAACTGTCTTGCATTAGACGGAAGAAGCAAGTTCTCGTTTGTGAGTGAATGAGGTGAGAAAAGAATCCCGTAGGAGACGGTTATTGTTTGTTTTTGAGTTTTCAATCTTTTATTGCTTTTTTGAGGTTTGTCATAAGTTAATGAGCTTAAGCCTAAACCAATGGGTTAGTAAACTCATCACATCTTCCCTCTGATTAGGGGTAATGAGAATACCTTAAGTGTGCAGTCAGCTTCTCACACTTAATCACCCTGATGTAGGATTAAGATCATTAACCTACTTATGATTATTTGGATGTTTTTGTTGTTTTTGTTTAGTGTTAAGTAATAAGATTAAGCCATAATCAAGGATTAAACAGACTCATTACACCATCCTAATAGAAGGATGATAGATGAGAATGTTTAAGCTGAGGAAAGCTCCTCAACTTAATCCATGATTAGGGATTAACTTCATGACAAAACAAAGCCTTTATTAAATGGATTTTAATTAATGATAAGATGATGAAGTGATTTTTAGGGTTTGTAAGACAACTTGAGGGGGACTTGTCCATTAACACTAGGGTTAGTCCTTCTTAACCAATTAAGGAAGAATTAGAACCCTAATGCAAGGCCCAAGTTACAAGCTTGATGTCTTGATGATCATTAAGTGAATTGATTAAAGGATTTAAACACATTAAGGGTTTAACACTTAGGATTAAAGTTATACACTCCATCCTAATAGAAGGATGCAGGCATAAGCTTAATCACAAAGCCTTAAAGCCTTTAGGGTTTAGTCCCTGATTATGAGATGAGAAGAGAAGACTCAAAAGAGACACAAAGGTGAAACTAAGAGGGGAGACTAATCAAAACCCTAATCATTGTCATGCTTGGTTGTCCCTAAGGTTTGTGAGGTTTGCAAGAACAATCTTCAATGGAACCACCAGGAAGCAGATGAAAGGATCAAGAGAAGCAAAGTGACTTGCTTCATTCAAGAAGTCAAGTCACTTGAAGAAAGAAAGTGGGAAGAAGAAGAATGAGCAAGCTCAAACTCAAACACATATAAAAAATGCAGCAATGGATGCAAGAGAGATGAAAAGAAAAGTTATGAGAAGTGAAGGCAAATTCACTTCCCAAAATTACTTACCACCTGAAAGGTTAGAAAAGAAATGCAATGCAATGCAAAATGGGATGAGATGACATGATGAGAAACAAAACCAGAAGCAATTACATGATGCTAATGATGCTATGAGATGCTACAAACATGAGGCAGCACATGGAGATGATCATACAAGCTTATGAATGCAAATGGTGCAAGTTAGAACACATGAACATACATGAAAAGTTATGAAGTGTACATGGCATACAACATGGCAAATACATGATGCAATGATCAAATATGCTTTCAGTATGTCTTATGATGTCAAATAAATCAAATGGGTGCATGGAATGGCATGGCAAGTCATGTTATGCAAGAGAATGCAAGATGGATGCATATGAAAGCCCAAATTAGGGTTTATGAACCAAACATCAAACAAAAACCAAGAAACAGAAGCAAACCCTAAGATAAAAAATGGAAAATGCCACTCAAAAGACCCCTAATCTTATACTAAACCAATGTCCAAAGGGGAGGTCTCAACTCTTAACCAATCTCAAGTTATGATTTTTACAAGATTTTAGGGTTTTTAGGGTTCCTAAACAAAAGAAATGCCAAACAATTGAAAAATGCAAGATCAAATCATGGCCATTTTATCTCAAAAACTACATGCTAAACACAATGCAATGCAATGCAAGAAAAAGCAATGTCCAACTCTTCATAGATAGGCAGAAATGATTTTTTGAACTTAGGATCAAAATAATGCACAAAAATGATTTTTTATTCAATGAAAAATTCTCAAAATGCATCAAGATCAAAAAAGAAATTTGGTTTGAAGGTTGGACAATGTTTCTAAATGTCTTAGAACATTTCATGAATTTTTTGGTGATTTTTAAATACCTAGAAGTATTTTTAATAAATTAATTTCCATTAATCAATTAAAAATAATCTTTTAAATATTTAAAAATACTTTTTTAATGATAAAAATAAAAATAAAAATATTTTTGTGTCATAAAAATTAATAAAACTCTTGAGAAAAAGTTTCATAATTTTTAAGCAATTTTTACTATTTTAAATTAAATATGCAAAAAAAATGAAATAAATATGAAAATAAATGAATTTTAAATGAATTAATGAGAAGTCAGCTAATCCTAGGGACCAGATTCAAAGTTACACGCGCGGGAGTTGACCTGGCGCCAGATCTCACGGCCAGAATTCAAATTTCACTAATCAATGCTTATGCCCTAATCTCGCCGTTAAACACATTCAGATGACCGGAACAGTGTTCCGGTCATCTTCCCCGTTCACCCCAAAATGCTAACTCTCTACACACGTATCTAAAATGAAATCTAAGAACACAGGAATGATCCCCACTCACTCACGAATCAAAACCCCAACTCAAAACAAATTTATCATTCCTACAATGGCTGAATCGAAGCAACCTATTTCTAGGGCAAAAAGTTTCAGAAGCATGGTAAACTCTCATCTCTCCACCCTTTTCAAAACCAAAGGCATATTCATGATCAGGAAGACATATAGAACAGATTAAGAACTTAAAAAATGATTTCTGGAAAAATATTTCTTGAGCTACCTGAGATTCGAAGCTTTCACTTCAGCCACTTTCTGACCTCTCCCTTTAGTGCAATCCACTCTACTTGGTCTCCTGATGATCCTTGGATGCTTAGGAAGAGCTTATATTGGTTGGATGAAGAGTTTGAACAGCTTCTGCTCAAGCTCAGTTGAAGATGGCAATGGTGATTCAGGCTGTTTCTGGCAAGGGTGAAGGGTTGTTTGTGATCCAGATGATGAGTAGAGAAGGTTTGTGGGGTTTGTTTGGATGTTTGTGAGTTGTGGAAGGTGTTTCGAAGGAAACTGCAGCTTGGGGTGAAAATGGTGAAATGATGTTATGGCTTGTTTCAGGCCTGGTTCTTTGGTGCTTTAGACTCAATGAGGCATGGTGAGTTGAAGTGTGGAGATAGTTTGGATGTTTGTGAGCTGGGCAGAGAAATTCGAAGAGAGATGCAAAATGGGGTGAGTTTGTGTATGTGATGTTGTGTATTGTTTCAGCCTTGCTTCTTGAGTGTTATGGCCAGCATTTTCCTTGCATAAAGAACTCCCATTGGTCAGGTGATGTGACCTGGCCTGCTGTGATTGGGATGTCCACTTTTGCAAAATGTCAACTTGTTTGTAAGAGAGGCATGGGCTTGGTTCTAGCTTGGTACAAGGGCTAGGGCTGGCGCAGCATGGTGTGGTGAGAGACTATGGCTGGTTCAAAGGCCAAGGCAGCAAGTGGTGAGAAGCATAATGATGGTTTTGCAAGTTGGCACACTTTTGAAACTTCATGGAAAAGTCTTGTTACACAAACCATAACCATGTGAAACCTTGGTCCAATTCTGATTTTTAAGGCTCATAGAATGTTTGTGTAATGGTTTGATGCCATCTAGAAGTTACAATTTGCCTTGGTTCATGATTTTGCAAAATTTCCATTTGAAGCATGTCTTGAAAATCAATGATTTTTGCCAACTTTGTCACACCATAACTTTTGATCCAAGAAGAATTAGATCATGTTCTTGTACTTTTTGAAAAGGGAAAGATGTGTTCTACAACTTTCATGACCAAAGTTTTTCATTTGAAGCATTTTTGGATCAAGAATCAAGGCTTGAAAAATGACCTAAAATGAAGCATTCTTGAAAAGTCAACTATGCCCAAAAAGTCAACATTTGCAAAAACTCCAAATTCTTGATTCTTGTGAACTTCAATCTTCTTCCATGATCAAATAAAGACCATATGCACTCAAAATGATGAAGATCACCCATTGGTTGGGTCATTGGGGGCCTCAGATGCCCTGATTTTGCACTGACTTGTCCAGAAAGTCAACCCTTGATCAGATGACTTCCCCATGGAATTTCTTCATGAAAATTGATATGCATACTCCCTATACCATATAGAGACCAATGGAAACAAGAATGACCAAAAAAATTGGAGTTATGGCCTCTGAAACCAAAACCCTAATTTTAGGTCAACTGTGCAGTCAAACTTGGCTCTGCATCCATACCAATCCCAGTTCTTGTGATTCTTTTGCATTTTTGACTTTGAGAGGATGTAATATGATACTTGAACACATGTAGACCCCTTTGAAGTGATTGGTGGCCTTTGGAGTGGCTCAAGATGCCCTGGGATTGCTCAGATCACAAACCCCAGGTGCAGATGACTTAGAAACTATGCAGTGAATCAAAATGAGATATGAGATGATATGATTGTGTTTATGCATATGAGATGATCACAAGCCATGGGGTGAATGGGTGAGGGCAAATTTGGGGTGTTTACAGCTGCCCCTATTCAAACATGAGTTAGCTGTGCGGGTTGTAAGCAACGGCTTAACAGGCAAACAAGATAACTTGTGGTTGAATACCAAAGACAGTCCGAAATTTGCACTCACAGAATGAAGAAGAAAAGGGATATAGATTGTAAAGGAAAATAAAGTATATTGTAAAGTGTGGGCAACGGCGGACGACCGTCGAGCAGAGGACGACTGCTGGGTAAATAGCAATGACGGGGACGGCCGACATGCTGGGAAAAAGTGCGGAAAATAAAGCAATGACGGGGACGGCCGACATGCTGGGGATAAAAGGTAAAGCTAAGACGGGGACGGCCGACTAGCTGGGGAAAAATAAAATTATGATGGGGACGGCCATCCAGATAAAGTAAGATTCTCTGGGAATTAATGAAACATGACGGGGACGGCCATCAAGTTCATAAAGCAAAGTAACCGACGATGGGGACGGCCATCGGGTTTAAAAAAAGAAAAGGGACCACGACGGGGACGGCCATCGGGTTAAAGAATAAATGAAATAAACAGATGATGGGGTACGGCCACCAAAAGTGAAGGACGATCACCTAGCAGGGGACGGCTGCTCTGTTGGGTATAAGAGAAATATGATGGGGACGGCCATCAAAGGTGGAGGACGACCACCTGGCAGGGTACGGCTGCCGAAAATATCAACGATGGGGACGGCCATCGGATAAAAGGTCAACGATGGGGACGGCCATCGGGCGAGCATGATGGAGGACGACCATCAAGAGGTGGAGGACGACCACCTAGCAGGGGACGGCTGCTCTCAGGGTTTGTCATGACATAGGACGAATGTCAGATAACCAAAATCAACAATGGGGACGGCCATTGGATAAAATGATGAAGGACGATCATCAAGAGGTGGAGGACGACCACCTAGCAGGGGATGGCTGCTAAACATCAACGATGGGGACGGCCATCGGATGAGCATGATGGAGGACGACCATCAAGAGGTGGAGGACGACCACCTAGCAGGGTACGGCTGCTCTCAGGGTTTATCATGACACAGGACGAGTGCCAGATAAGAAGGAAAATTTGCTTTGGCGATCTACTGGGGAATAGTAAACACGGACGAGCGTTTATATCCAAGAAACAAAAGGTATAAGTGTTTGGTATTGTGTATAGATTAAAGATGCGGACGAGCATCCTTAAGACTACGATACTGACGAGTATCGGGTAGAAACAAATACTGACGCGTGTTCAAAGATGATGATACGGACGAGTATCAACGGGTTAACAAAGAACACGGACGAGTGTTGAATCTGAGAGAACTCTTCTGGTGAATAGTAGACACGGACGAGTATCTATATTCAAGAAGACAAAAGTATTTGACACGGTGTATGGATTAAAGATGCGGACGAGCATCCTTAAGACTACGATACGAACGAGTATCAGGTAGAAACAAACACTTGACGCATGCTCTGAGATGATGATACGGACGAGTACCATCTGGTTAACAGAGAACAAGGACCAATGTTGAATCTGTGGGGATATGAATGTAACATGAGTAGTGAGTATGAGTTTTGTATGGATGAGTGTTTATCTGCTGGGGAGAGTGACACGGACGAGTGTCAAGAGCGAAAAGTATAATAATATCAACAAGTATATGGGTTGTAAAAGTGTAGATGACTGTGCTGGGGATATGACACGGACGGGTGTCAAGAAAGTGTATATAGGTATATGTGAGTGCAAAGAGGATGTCTTTGGCTTTCTGCTGGGAGATATGACATGGACGGGTGTCGGGACGTATCTGTAATACGGGTGGTCTTGTTTGTAAAGAGCGTTCAGGCGACTTTACTGGGGGTGATGATGCGGGTGGGTGTCAAAATGAGTATATACTGGTGTTCGTGATTTGTGAGGCAGCTGCTTTTGCCGGGACTCTGGTGGGGACTCTGGGGGAAAGTATTCTGCATTCTGATGAATGGTTACTAGTCACAAGTGCTGATTCGAAACATGGCTTATGATTATGCTATGTGTTGGATTTTTGCCGTAATGCTCCGTACTAGACGGAATGCTACGCTTTGTGGGTGAATATGATGCAAATGTTATGATTGTGCAAAGGTACCAAACCGGGATCCGGGTCCCGTTGCCGCGAAGATCTCTGATCGATCTGTTGAAGTAGACATCCCAGCTGGGGATGAGATCATTGGTAGATCTAATAAGATGATATTTGCTTGGGGATACGGGTCACTGATAGACCTATCCTTATGAATGAGAGACCCAGCTGGGGTTTGTAGAAGCTTTCTTCACTCTGTTGTGATCTTCTATGCGTTGCTCTTCTGGATAGAGGCTGAAACTCTGTGGGGAAGTGGTTCCCTGGCTTTTATACTCGGCTGAGGGCGAGATGGCAACTCGGCTGGGGAGGAAGAGAGATCATTGAGAGACCTCCCTAGGGATTCTGTTGTAGAGGATCCTTGACTCAGCCGGGGATATAGGTGCCTTCTGTGATGCCTGGCAACTCTGATGGGAATAAGTAAAAAATGGCAACTCAGCTGGGGGAAGTCATGAGAGGCAACTCGGCTGGGGAGAGAGCACTTCGGGTGCTAAAACGAGTGTCAATTTGCCAGCTTGCTGGGATAAAGTTTTCATGCCCCAAGTTGCGTTCTGGATGCCTGCAATCCTGAAAAAGATAGAGAAACGCACAAGATAATCCCGAGGTATCCTTTACTGGATTCCGTCATAGGAGTTTAGATACTTCTGAGAGTAAGCATATTTCCTGCAAGCATGTTTTTATTTGAAGATAGGCATCTGTATTCTTATGCAATCAGTTTTTTTCTTTTAAGACATCAGACATTTTTGCAAATAAAATGTACAAAATGAGACGTGACTGAAAATCTGGTTTTATTAATTCATATGCCCTGAGTCGGCGAGATACAGTCAAAGAAACAAATCCCCTGAAATGAGGAGATTGTTACAAATTGAGAAACAAAATGTTGGCAGTGTTGATGACGCTTTAAGGAGCTTCCTCTTCACTATGACTCGTATGACTTTTGACGTTCTTCTCATCTTGCTTTTTGAAGAATGTTGATTCTGATTGAAGCTTGATCCTTTCAAGGTTTACCAAGTTGTAGGTGATACAGACGAATTCAGAATGCAGTTGTTCGCTTATTCCCTTATTTTGCATGGATCGCCCTTTCGGGTTTTCAATCCATCGGGATATCCATTTTTGCCTGAGCTGTCCAATGCGGCTTTTCAACTCAGCGGGTGTACACATTTTTTTGTTTATTTTCCCTTATTTTTGCCCGAGTCTTTTATTCTGTTTTTGACTCGCCGGGATGCCCTATTTTTGCCTGGACTTACATTCTGTTTTTATGTCCAGCGGGTCATTTTTATGCGAAGTATTTCTTAACTGCATCTGAATTCACAGGGGACGGGAAATTTTCACCATCCATGGTGCTGAGCATCAGTGCTCCACCAGAGAAAACTTTCTTCACTACAAATGGTCCTTCGTAGTTTGGAGTCCACTTGCCCCTGTGGTCTGTATGAGGAGGGAGGATTCTTTTCAGCACAAGATCTCCCACTTGGTACTCTCGGTGCCTGACTTTCTGATCGAAGGCCTTCTTCATTCTTTTCTGATACAACTGTCCATGACAGATTGCAGCCAATCTTTTCTCTTCAATCAGACTCAGCTGTTCGTATCGGGCCCGAACCCATTCTGCTTCGTTCAGCTTAACATCCATCAGTACCCGGAGAGAGGGTAATTCAACTTCAACAGGTAGGACTGCCTCCATACCATACACAAGTTGATACGGTGTTGCCCCAGTGGATGTTCTGATTGACGTGCGGTACCCATGCAAGGCAAATGGTAGCATTTCATGCCAGTCTTTGTAGGTGACTACCATCTTCTGCACAATCTTCTTGATATTCTTATTTGCTGCCTCAACAGCGCCATTCATCTTTGGCCTGTAAGGAGAAGAATTGTGATGTTGGATCTTGAAGTCCCGGCACAGCTCTGCCATCATTTTGTTGTTCAGATTGGAACCATTGTCAGTAATGATTCGCTCGGGAACTCCGTATCGACAAATGATATCTCTTTTCAGAAATCTGGCTACCACTTGTCTTGTAACGTTTGCATATGAGGCTGCTTCAACCCACTTGGTGAAATAGTCAATGGCGACCAGGATGAATCTGTGGCCATTTGAAGCAGTCGGCTCAATCTTGCCAATCATATCAATGCCCCACATAGCAAATGGCCAGGGTGAAGACATTATGTTCAAAGGATTGGGAGGCACATGCACCTTATCCGCATAGATCTGGCATTTGTGGCATTTTCTGGCATAGGCACAACAGTCGGCATCCATTGTGATCCAGTAATAACCTGACCTTAGCAACTTTTTAGCCATTGCATGTCCTCCAGCATGGGTACCAAAGGAGCCTTCATGCACTTCATGCATCAACAAATCTGCTTCCGTCTTGTCAACACATCTGAGGAGTACCATATCAAAGTTCCTTTTGTATAAAGACCCATCAGTGTTCAGAAAGAAACTACCAGCAAGCCTTCTCAAAGTCTTCTTATCATTGGAAGATGCCCCAGATGGGTATGTTTGATCCTCCAAGAAGCATTTAATGTCATGGAACCAAGGCTTATCATCTTTAACAACATCTGCTTCGAACACATATGCTGGTCTATCAAGTCTGGACACTGATATCTGCGGTACAAAGTTGGCAGCCTGAACTTTGATCATGGATGAAATGGTAGCCAGAGCATCTGCAAACTGATTCTCGTCCCGAGGGATATACTCAAGCTTGACCGTTGTGAAGAACGTCAATAACCTCCTTGTATAATCCCTGTAAGGTATCAGATGATCCTGGTGTGTGTACCATTTGCCGTTGGTTTGATTGATTACCAGAGCTGAATCTCCGAATACGGTCAATGTCTTGATCCTGAGGTCAATGGCTTCCTCAAGACCCATAATGCAAGCTTCGTATTCAGCTTCGTTGTTAGTGCAGTTGAAAGTGAGTTTTGCCGAGAAAGGCATGTGAACTCCTTTAGGTGTAATGAGTACTGCACCAACACCACGACCATTCATGTTGACAGCCCCATCAAACATCATAGTCCATTCTTCCTCTGGGTCAGGCCCTTCAGTGTGAATAGGCTCTTCATGGTCTTTTGCTTTAATGAACATGATGTCTTCATCAGGGAAGTCAAATCTCATAGGCTGGTAATCATCAATGGGTTGCTCAGCAAGATATTCAGACAATACACTGCCCTTGATGGCCTTCTGTGATGTGTACTGGATGTCATATTCTGTGAGGATCATTTTCCATCTTGCAACCCGTCCGGTAAGAGCTGGCTTCTCAAATATGTACTTAACTGGGTCCATCTTTGAGATCAGCAAAGTAGTGTGGGTCAACATATACTGTCTCAGTCGGCGAGCAGCCCACGCTAAAGCACAACAAGTTTTCTCGAGCAGTGAATAACGTTGTTCACAGTCGGTAAACTTTTTGCTTAGGTAGTATATTGCATACTCTTTTCGACCAGACTCGTCATGCTGGCCCAACATACACCCCATTGACTCTTCCAATACTGTCAAGTACATGATTAGAGGTCTTCCTTCGACTGGAGGCATAAGGATTGGAGGTTCTTGCAGATATTCTTTGATCTTGTCAAAAGCCTTCTGGCAGTCTTCATTCCACCTGACCGTCTGTTCTTTCCTTAACAGCTTGAACAAGGGTTCACAGGTTGCTGTAAGGTGAGATATGAACCGTGAGATGTAGTTCAATCGACCTAAGAAACCTCGAACTTCTTTTTCTGTCTTCGGTGCAGGCATCTCTTGAATAGCTTTGACTTTATCAGGGTCAACTTCAATCCCTTTCTCGCTTACAATAAAGCCCAGCAGCTTACCAGATCGCACCCCGAATGTGCATTTGTTGGGGTTCAGCTTTAGTTGGTACTTCCTCAGACGCTTGAACAACTTCAGCAGATTTACCAGGTGATCTTCCTCTGTAAGGGACTTGGCAATCATGTCATCCACATAACACTCGATTTCCTTATGGATCATATCGTGGAATAATGTTACCATAGCCCGTTGATATGTGGCACCAGCATTCTTCAGTCCGAATGGCATCACTTTGTAACAGAACGTGCCCCAAGGTGTAATGAAGGTTGTCTTCTCCATGTCTTCAGGTGACATCTTAATCTGATTGTATCCTGAAAATCCGTCCATGAAGGAGAATACTGAGAACTGAGCCGTGTTATCCACCAATACATCAATGTGAGGTAATGGGAAGTCATCTTTCGGGCTGGCTCTATTCAGATCCCGGTAGTCAACACACATCCTTACCTTGCCGTCTTTCTTAGGTACAGGTACTATATTAGCAACCCACGGCGGATAGCTAGTTACGGCAAGGAACCCGGCGTCCCATTGCTTTTGCACCTCTTCCTTGATCTTCATTGCCATGTCTGGGCGAGTACGGCGCAACTTCTGTTTAACCGGTGGGCATTCTTCTCTCAAAGGTAGCTTGTGCATAACTATATCGGTGTCCAACCCGGGCATATCTTGATACGACCAAGCGAAAACATCCACATATTCTTGAAGCAGATCAATCAGTTGCCTCTTCACTGAGTCTTGTAAGCAGGCCCCAATTTTAACTTCTTTCACGTCTTCACCTGTACCAAGATTGATCACTTCAACCTCCTCCTGGTGAGGAGTAATAACCTTTTCCTCTTGTCTCAACAACCTGGCTAGCTCTTCAGGAAGCTCATATTCTTCTTCAACCTCTTCATCAGCTTGATTGATCGGATTGTCAAAGTCATACGAAGTCGTAGCCGTGCTGTTGTCGGTGCTGTCTGGAAGGCACTCTCTGCAAGGGTTCAGTTTGTTCATTTTAGTGATTGATTTTAATCTTGCTTAGAAAAAGTGAAATAAAGTTATCATTTTGAAAACATCGCCATTTATTTTTTTGTACAAAAAGAAAAATGGAAAAACAGTGAGTGAAAAGAAAAAAACTCATTTGCAAAAAGATGTTTGATGTTTCATTGATTAATCTTGTTGCACAAAAGTACAGATGGCCCGGTTACAAAATGAGTCTTGTCACCTTGGGCAAGATGCAAGACTTTGATGCATGCTATAAGAATACAGGAAATAATAATTACTCTGCATGAGTAACTCTTATAATTTCCTGGGAAGACCAGTTTGAGATACTGCTCCCCGGGATCTTTCGACGAATCCAGCTTTCCAGGTTGCGCTCCTCTTCCAGCTCGTCTTCCAGACAGTTGACAGCATCAGGGGTTAGCATCCCCCCACTCACAAAGTTGGGCTCCTTTGCAGCCTCTGCTTGATCTTGTTGAGTCGGTTTGTAACCCAACCCAAATCTGTCCTCTTTCTTCTCCACCGATAGCAGTTTGCCCCAGCCTTGGGCGTTTCCTCCCTCAACAACCTTCCGGGCTTGTTGGTATGATGATATTGAAGTACCAGGCACAGCAGATGTTTCATTGACATTCAAAGCTTCGAACCCCTGGCTCATTGTTTCATGGATCTCCCCATCCATCTCAATGTACTTATAGGTAGCCAGGTGGCTGACAAAAATATCCTCTTCTCCACAGATTGTAATGATTTGACCCTCCCACTCGTATTTTAACTTCTGGTGAAGGGTAGAGGTCACGGCGCCAGCAGCGTGAATCCAAGGCCTACCCAACAAACAGCTGTAGGCAGGCTGAATGTCCATCACATAGAAGATAGTTTTAAAGGTTTGCGGGCCAATCGTTATGGGCAACTCAATCTCTCCCAGAACCGATCTCTTAGAACCATCGAAGGCTCTTACTACCAGGTTACTGGGTCTCAATGCCAATCCATCGTATTCTAGCTTCACCAGGGCCTTCTTAGGTAAGACATTGAGGGATGACCCCGTGTCTACCAGCACATGGGAAAGGACAACACCTTTACATTCCATGGTTATGTGCAAGGCTTTGTTATGGTTGCGGCCTTCCGTTGTCAAATCAGTATTGGTGAACCCCAGTCCGTGACTAGCATTAACATTTCCAACTACAGCTTCCAGCTGATCGACAGTGATCTCTTCAGGCACGTAAGCTGCGTGCAAGACTTTGAGTAGTGCATTCCGATGGGCTTCGGAGCACATAAGCAATGATAGGATTGAGATCTTGGAAGGCGTCTGATGAAGCTGATCCACTACTTTATAATCACTCTTTTTGATGATTCACATGAACTCATCAACCTCTTGATCGAAGGGTGTTTTCAAGGCTTCTTTAACAGCTTGATCTTCCTGCACAGGGCTCTTCCCTTTTGCCTTGGCAGCAGCTTCTGCTTCGGCAGTGGGTCTCTGAATTTGTGGGGCGAAGAGACGTCCGCTTCGGGTGAAGCCTCCGCCTCCTCCCACATTGTCTACTTGTGGTGCAGGGGTTGATGATTCAAAAGTGATTCTTTGTCCTTCACAGTACATGTCAGAGCCGTAGTGCCAAGGGATGGCCCTATTGCTTTCATAAGGCACTGGTCCAGGCACTGTGACAGTGACTGGACTGATGGCGGCTGCAGAAGGGACTGTGATAGTTTGTGGATCATAATAAATCGTGACTGGTGCTCTGATGGGAGCAGCACTTTCTGAGTTGTAGGCAGAGTTGTTTTCAGGATCATAAAATATTGTGACAGTTGAGACATCTTCAGGGTTTGTTGCTGGAGTTGTAGGAGACATTGTCGGAAGGATGGATGTTGTTGTTGTAGGAGTTTCGAAATGGAGTGGTGCTGGAGTTGTAGAAGGAACATTTGTTGACATCTGGTCAGCTGAAATGACAGATGAAGTACTTGTTGATGAAGCTGAAGAATTGTCAGGAACAATGGTTGCTGCAGTTGTAGGAGGTTCTGGAACCGTTGTTGATGAGATCGCTGGGTTTGTTGGAAATGATGTGGTGATCTGAAGCTGGCCATTCTGAATAAGGTCATCTATGCCATTCCTCAGATTATCGCACCCGTTTACTGAGATATTGCAGTAAGCGCACCCTAACTCGCATCCTGGGAACATGTTACATTCGAGGAGCTGAGCCTTGATTTCTACCAACGGCGTCCGGATCTGTCCCACACTGGTTATTAAATAAGACGGCTTGTCTTCTTCAATAGCGTTAATTCTAGGACCACCGTGATTAGGCATAGGATTTTTGTTGACATTGGGTGGTGGTGCAAAGTTCAGAGCTTTTGAGTCCACCAGGTCTTGTACCTTCATGTGCAAGGCTCTGCACTTTTCTGTACTATGGCCAGGTGCGTTTGAATGAAAAGCACATCTGGCGTTGGAGTCGTAATTCCTGGGTAGACTGTTGGGATCTGGGGGTGCCAATGTCCTTAGCTCAACTAGGTTGAGTTTCAGGAGTTGTGGCAGCAATGTAGCATATGGCATAGGGATCGGATCGATCACCCTATTAGCTTGAGATGGCCTCTGCTGGAATGGCCTTTGCTGGTTATTGTTGTTGGTGTTGCTGTTGTTGTAATTTCTCGGAGGATACTGATTCTGTTGAGGGTACTGAGGTTGTTGTTGATAGTTTTGTTGCGGAGGTTGATAAACTGGTTGAGGATGAGCTGGAGCGGGGATGGTGACTGCTGCCACAGACCTGTGAACATATTGGGGTCTGCCCCTGTTGGCATGGATGGCATTGGTCTCGCCAGTTCTTCTTGGGCCTGCAAAAGGCTTTCTTGTACTACTGGACGAGCTTGCACCGTTGTCTGAGATCTTACCCATTTTCAATAGGCTTTCAATTCTCTCCCCAGCTACGACAACATCTGCAAAGCTAGTGGAAGAGAAAGCAGCCAGCCTGTCAATATATGTTCCCTGAAGGGTGTTCATAAACATGTCTGCCATTTCCCTTTCAGACATAGGTGGCTGAACAGCAGCAGCCAATTGCCTCCATCTCTGGGCATATTCTCGGAAACTTTCCCTTGACGACTGTGACATTCCCATTAGGAGGGTCCTGTTGGGTGCCATGTCTAAGTTATACTGATACTGTCTGATGAAGGCCTCAGCCAGGTCCTTCCAGCATCTAATAGTTGCCCTTGTCAAGTGAGAGTACCATTCTCTTGACGCTCCAGTCAAGCTGTCTTCGAAATAGAACATCCAGAGCTTCTCATCCATAGTATAGGCCTTCAGCCTTCCCAGAAATGATTGCAAATGAGTGCGGGGGCATGAAGTCCCGTTGTATTTTTCAAAACAAGGAGGCTTGAACTTATGGGGGATCCTGACCCCGTCTACCAAGCCCATGTCCATGACGTCGAAGCCCAAAGAGTTTTGAGATTCTAAGGACCTCAATTTCTCAGCTATCTCATCCAACCTTCTATCATAAGCTTCTTCCCCAGCACCCATTACTGTGAACTGGTCCTCTTGGGGGTCTTCTTGAAGTACCCTGGCTGCAGTGGCGGTCCCTTGAACATTTGCAGGGATGTTGACCTCAGGATGGAGGTGTGGTCCAAATACAGGGGGGTTAACATGAGGTTGGACCCTTTCATTGTTGCTAGTGCCGGCAGTTCCTATATGTGGATCTTCTTGATTCTGCCTTTCCACCATGGCCCTCAATCTTTCCTGGCTCTGAGCCATGTTGTTCATCACTTCCATAAACTGAGTCATCTGCGTTCTCATTTCCAATCTTTCGTTTTCCATTTGATTTCTAACCTCTGCAAGGTCCTGCTGTACCTGATCCATTTGAATTCCCGGAAGATTGTTACGGGTTGGATAACGGTGCGGACGGTTGAGGGGAAATACCCGGCGCCGAGCAATAATTCCTGAACATCACAACAGAGTTAGTGGCAATAAAACAAAAACCTACAAAACAAACAAAAGTGTTAGCATGCAATGCAGTATGCTTATTTGTTTTCAAGGTATCCGGCTTGGCATTCAGTTTTGACCCTTCCAGACCCTTGAAGATGCTGTTGATGTTGCTTTCGAAGTAAACTTGGACGGAACATACATATATTACAAAAAGCAAAGTGGTACATAGTCTGTTTACAAATACAAGCCCTCGGAGGGGTCAAAATACATTACAGGAAAATAAAAGTACATGGAATGAAAGCAACAACAAACAAATGGTCAAACACCAAGACCAAACTCATCCTCACGAACTTCCTTGAGAAGTGCTTCGGTCACAGGATCAGCCGGGCGCTCCGTGAGATTCCTGATGAGGAGATTCCGGGTCGTAACAGCTGCTGCTAGCTTCTTGTGCTGACTTTGGTCTTTTGACCTCTTCACTCCAGCTTTGATCTTCAGCCCTGATATCTCCCTCTGGGCTGCTGCCAGGGCTTCTTGCTGCACTTTTGCACTAGCTTCCAGTTGCTCCATCTTGTCTTGAACTCTCTTGTCCTCCAGAGTACGGGCTTCAGTGATCTTGACCCACCGAGCTTGACTCTCCTTCAAATACAAGTCTGTCCTTGCTCTCTGGAACTGGGCTTCTTTGCAAGCATTCTTCAGAATTTGTTCTCCAGCTTTAGACTTTTTGATATAATCTCCAGACTTCTCAATCTTAGTCAGATGCTCCACTCTCAACTTCTCTAACCTCTCAATCTCCCTCATACCATCACTCCTCTCCCGGAGGGTCTTCTGCAAAGCCTGGGTTAACTTCTCATTTCTTTCTTTCAAACTCTCAAACTCCTCCAAACTGACAGTGGTAGGTGGTGCTGAAGATGATTCAGGCATATCTTCTATGGTAAAGGGCATTCCAGAGAATTGAGCCCTGGCACGGGACCACTCATAGTATTATGCTGATGCCACATTGTTGCACTTCCCCAAAATAGTCATTCCCTTGGTTTGAACATTATCCCAGGCCCAAGCAACCTGCCTAACAATAGTCAAATTAAGCTTGTTCTCACAATAGAGAGTCTCAACCAAGTCCTGTGCTTTAGGAGTATGGACCAGTGCATAGCCCAGTTGCCTTCTGAACAGCAGGGGATTGTAATTGATACTACCCTTAACTCCTATTAGGGGCACATTGGGAAAATGCCCACAGCTGGTGATGATATCCCTACCCTTGGTGCTTTGAGTGCACCATCTGATATCGGCTGAAGTTAGAGCAGTGAGTCTTCTAGCCCAGTTTCTCTGCTGATGAGGATTCAAAAATGCATCTGTCCTGGGTAGATGCCTGAGAAGCCAAGTATGGAACAATGGAGCACAACACCTCACTAATCTTCCCCTCTTCTTTTCATTCCTCTGATGCACTGAATAGTAGAGATCCCCCAACAAAGTGGGCACTGGGTTCTTCAAGATGAAAAGATGGATTGCATTCTGGCTAATGAATCGAGGCTCATCTGCAAACAACACAACTCCATATATACTCAAGGCCAGTAAAGCACAGACAGCTTTCCACTCTCCTAAAGAAGCTTTCAGGGTAGCTTGAGAGATCAAGAAGTCCAGATGAAAACCAGGGATTCCAGCTTTGGAAGTCATATGCTGTTCAATCAGGACAGGTTCCAGATGCAAAGCCTTTGCTACTTCTCCATTACCAGGAAAGACCATCTCAGGGTTGAAAGGGATTCTATCCCTGATAGGCATACCAACCAGTGATGAGTATTCTTCCAATAAAGGGCCCAACTGAAAGTCTTGGAAAGTGAAACATCTCAGTGGGGGATCATAGAACTACATGCAAGTGTGGATCAGGCTTCTCTGTGAAGGGTCCAGATCCATAACCATATCAAGTATATCTCCATGGTGTTCCCTGAACAATGGTATATGGTCTGGAGTGATCAGGGTCTGAATCCTCCTGATGTCAGATAGCTCTGGCTGGAAGAAGTGATAGGTGATATTGCTCTTTTTAGGAGCCATGATGCTAAAGATGAGTAGAGACAGGTGCTGATGATAATACTGAAGAATGGGCCACTGATTGGCTGGAGTTGATAACTGATAGCTGAAGCAAGTGCTGATGAAGATAGGTCAATACTGAAGATGGGGTCAAAACCAAAACCAAATGAAGATGGATACCCTGAAACACAAATAAGCAAATGTCAATATGATGCAATGATTATGTATGCAAATGATATGCAAGGGTTTGTGACTAAGCTGGATCTGATCAAAAACTCTGATATAGGTCCAAGTATGTTCAAGAAATCCAGATGGAGGTCTATAAATCCGGTAACCAAGGTGGGGGGGCTCAAATAAAGAGCCACATGTCCAGGGTTTTAGAATCACAAGAACTATTCCAACATGGAGTATTCTTAATCAAGTCAAAGTAACAGGGTATTCTGAGGTCAAGGTACCTGCAAACCTGTAAACAGCCCAACCCCCTCACAGGTGGTGTTCTAAAACAAGGATCCTCAGACTTGGATCAGTTATGAGAAGTGTAAACACTTCTAACCCGGAGGCACAGTGTTTACAATAACCATAAAAGTTCCTCCTCTAATTCACCTCAGTTTCTGAAGGTCAATACTAAAAGGTCATCCAGACTTAGCAGGCTTCCCAGATAGCCCTAGCATTGCAGGAAATCTGCAACACAGAGTTCTCAAGAAGAAACCCATATCTGAACCGTGTTTCATATTCCCGCACCAGACCGAGATGGAATGGGAAAGAATATGATTCACTCTAGCCTAGGTGTCACTCAGGTCCCAGGTATAGGACCTTAACTCTCAATGGAACACCCACCCACCAAAGCAAACAAGCAGATCCAGCCAGACAGCATGACAGTATGATATATGTAAAGCAATAAAGAAAGCAGATAAACAACTGTACATAAAGTAAAAAATAAACACAAATATACAAACACAAATAAGCACATAACACCCCGGTAAACACAAATCAATCAAGCGCTAGGAGGAACCCACAAAAAGAACCAGAAGCCCTGGTTGCAATATAAGGGTCCCCAGCAGAGTCGCCAAGCTGTCGCTCCCACCAAATGACACCGGGTCAAAAGGGGTACAGACGCGAACGGTCGGCGAAGGGAACAGTGAGAACACAAAGCCGTGAACTCACTGGAGAATGAATAGAGTCGCCAGCTAGGCATTTTTATCCCGGAGGAAAGGCAATGCTGCATAGACCTAGAAAAAGATGGATAAGACGGTTGCGAACCAGAGAGACTGAGAAAGGGGGTTGGTTACAGCTTGGGAAGGTATTAGCACCCAGATTGTCCGCCGTACTCGACGGGATCCACGCTTAAAAGATTTGTGTTTTAAAGGGGTAGTGTCAGTGCAATTTGTGTATAAAGTGACTGGAACAGAATGTACAGGTGTCAGTGTAAAAGAGAGTGAAGTGTATAAATGTACAGTGTCAGTGCAAGGACAAGAATGAAATGCTCAAGATCATGAGGCTAAGAGAATGATGCTGGAAAGAGGGGGAATATACAGAGACTTTTGTTCGATAACAATTAAGTTATGCCTACGTATCCTCTCGTGCAATGAGGAAGTCAGAACACCGTAGTTCGACCCAAAGAGACTGAAAGGTGAATTGACTTGTGAACTGCTTACTTGCCTATGCTCAAGTGTATGACCTGTCTGGCTCAGGTATAAACTGTCTTGCATTAGACGGAAGAAGCAAGTTCTCGTTTGTGAGTGAATGAGGTGAGAAAAGAATCCCGTAGGAGACGGTTATTGTTTGTTTTTGAGTTTTCAATCTTTTATTGCTTTTTTGAGGTTTGTCATAAGTTAATGAGCTTAAGCCTAAACCAATGGGTTAGTAAACTCATCACATCTTCCCTCTGATTAGGGGTAATGAGAATACCTTAAGTGTGCAGTCAGCTTCTCACACTTAATCACCCTGATGTAGGATTAAGATCATTAACCTACTTATGATTATTTGGATGTTTTTGTTGTTTTTGTTTAGTGTTAAGTAATAAGATTAAGCCATAATCAAGGATTAAACAGACTCATTACACCATCCTAATAGAAGGATGATAGATGAGAATGTTTAAGCTGAGGAAAGCTCCTCAACTTAATCCATGATTAGGGATTAACTTCATGACAAAACAAAGCCTTTATTAAATGGATTTTAATTAATGATAAGATGATGAAGTGATTTTTAGGGTTTGTAAGACAACTTGAGGGGGACTTGTCCATTAACACTAGGGTTAGTCCTTCTTAACCAATTAAGGAAGAATTAGAACCCTAATGCAAGGCCCAAGTTACAAGCTTGATGTCTTGATGATCATTAAGTGAATTGATTAAAGGATTTAAACACATTAAGGGTTTAACACTTAGGATTAAAGTTATACACTCCATCCTAATAGAAGGATGCAGGCATAAGCTTAATCACAAAGCCTTAAAGCCTTTAGGGTTTAGTCCCTGATTATGAGATGAGAAGAGAAGACTCAAAAGAGACACAAAGGTGAAACTAAGAGGGGAGACTAATCAAAACCCTAATCATTGTCATGCTTGGTTGTCCCTAAGGTTTGTGAGGTTTGCAAGAACAATCTTCAATGGAACCACCAGGAAGCAGATGAAAGGATCAAGAGAAGCAAAGTGACTTGCTTCATTCAAGAAGTCAAGTCACTTGAAGAAAGAAAGTGGGAAGAAGAAGAATGAGCAAGCTCAAACTCAAACACATATAAAAAATGCAGCAATGGATGCAAGAGAGATGAAAAGAAAAGTTATGAGAAGTGAAGGCAAATTCACTTCCCAAAATTACTTACCACCTGAAAGGTTAGAAAAGAAATGCAATGCAATGCAAAATGGGATGAGATGACATGATGAGAAACAAAACCAGAAGCAATTACATGATGCTAATGATGCTATGAGATGCTACAAACATGAGGCAGCACATGGAGATGATCATACAAGCTTATGAATGCAAATGGTGCAAGTTAGAACACATGAACATACATGAAAAGTTATGAAGTGTACATGGCATACAACATGGCAAATACATGATGCAATGATCAAATATGCTTTCAGTATGTCTTATGATGTCAAATAAATCAAATGGGTGCATGGAATGGCATGGCAAGTCATGTTATGCAAGAGAATGCAAGATGGATGCATATGAAAGCCCAAATTAGGGTTTATGAACCAAACATCAAACAAAAACCAAGAAACAGAAGCAAACCCTAAGATAAAAAATGGAAAATGCCACTCAAAAGACCCCTAATCTTATACTAAACCAATGTCCAAAGGGGAGGTCTCAACTCTTAACCAATCTCAAGTTATGATTTTTACAAGATTTTAGGGTTTTTAGGGTTCCTAAACAAAAGAAATGCCAAACAATTGAAAAATGCAAGATCAAATCATGGCCATTTTATCTCAAAAACTACATGCTAAACACAATGCAATGCAAGAAAAAGCAATGTCCAACTCTTCATAGATAGGCAGAAATGATTTTTTGAACTTAGGATCAAAATAATGCACAAAAATGATTTTTTATTCAATGAAAAATTCTCAAAATGCATCAAGATCAAAAAAGAAATTTGGTTTGAAGGTTGGACAATGTTTCTAAATGTCTTAGAACATTTCATGAATTTTTTGGTGATTTTTAAATACCTAGAAGTATTTTTAATAAATTAATTTCCATTAATCAATTAAAAATAATCTTTTAAATATTTAAAAATACTTTTTTAATGATAAAAATAAAAATAAAAATATTTTTGTGTCATAAAAATTAATAAAACTCTTGAGAAAAAGTTTCATAATTTTTAAGCAATTTTTACTATTTTAAATTAAATATGCAAAACAAATGAAATAAATATGAAAATAAATGAATTTTAAATGAATTAATGAGAAGTCAGCTAATCCTAGGGACCAGATTCAAAGTTACACGCGCGGGAGTTGACCTGGCGCCAGATCTCACGGCCAGAATTCAAATTTCACTAATCAATGCTTATGCCCTAATCTCGCCGTTAAACACATTCAGATGACCGGAACAGTGTTCCGGTCATCTTCCCCGTTCACCCCAAAATGCTAACTCTCTACACACGTATCTAAAATGAAATCTAAGAACACAGGAATGATCCCCACTCACTCACGAATCAAAACCCCAACTCAAAACAAATTTATCATTCCTACAATGGCTGAATCGAAGCAACCTATTTCTAGGGCAAAAAGTTTCAGAAGCATGGTAAACTCTCATCTCTCCACCCTTTTCAAAACCAAAGGCATATTCATGATCAGGAAGACATATAGAACAGATTAAGAACTTAAAAAATGATTTCTGGAAAAATATTTCTTGAGCTACCTGAGATTCGAAGCTTTCACTTCAGCCACTTTCTGACCTCTCCCTTTAGTGCAATCCACTCTACTTGGTCTCCTGATGATCCTTGGATGCTTAGGAAGAGCTTATATTGGTTGGATGAAGAGTTTGAACAGCTTCTGCTCAAGCTCAGTTGAAGATGGCAATGGTGATTCAGGCTGTTTCTGGCAAGGGTGAAGGGTTGTTTGTGATCCAGATGATGAGTAGAGAAGGTTTGTGGGGTTTGTTTGGATGTTTGTGAGTTGTGGAAGGTGTTTCGAAGGAAACTGCAGCTTGGGGTGAAAATGGTGAAATGATGTTATGGCTTGTTTCAGGCCTGGTTCTTTGGTGCTTTAGACTCAATGAGGCATGGTGAGTTGAAGTGTGGAGATAGTTTGGATGTTTGTGAGCTGGGCAGAGAAATTCGAAGAGAGATGCAAAATGGGGTGAGTTTGTGTATGTGATGTTGTGTATTGTTTCAGCCTTGCTTCTTGAGTGTTATGGCCAGCATTTTCCTTGCATAAAGAACTCCCATTGGTCAGGTGATGTGACCTGGCCTGCTGTGATTGGGATGTCCACTTTTGCAAAATGTCAACTTGTTTGTAAGAGAGGCATGGGCTTGGTTCTAGCTTGGTACAAGGGCTAGGGCTGGCGCAGCATGGTGTGGTGAGAGACTATGGCTAGTTCAAAGGCCAAGGCAGCAAGTGGTGAGAAGCATAATGATGGTTTTGCAAGTTGGCACACTTTTGAAACTTCATGGAAAAGTCTTGTTACACAAACCATAACCATGTGAAACCTTGGTCCAATTCTGATTTTTAAGGCTCATAGAATGTTTGTGTAATGGTTTGATGCCATCTAGAAGTTACAATTTGCCTTGGTTCATGATTTTGCAAAATTTCCATTTGAAGCATGTCTTGAAAATCAATGATTTTTGCCAACTTTGTCACACCATAACTTTTGATCCAAGAAGAATTAGATCATGTTCTTGTACTTTTTGAAAAGGGAAAGATGTGTTCTACAACTTTCATGACCAAAGTTTTTCATTTGAAGCATTTTTGGATCAAGAATCAAGGCTTGAAAAATGACCTAAAATGAAGCATTCTTGAAAAGTCAACTATGCCCAAAAAGTCAACATTTGCAAAAACTCCAAATTCTTGATTCTTGTGAACTTCAATCTTCTTCCATGATCAAATAAAGACCATATGCACTCAAAATGATGAAGATCACCCATTGGTTGGGTCATTGGGGGCCTCAGATGCCCTGATTTTGCACTGACTTGTCCAGAAAGTCAACCCTTGATCAGATGACTTCCCCATGGAATTTCTTCATGAAAATTGATATGCATACTCCCTATACCATATAGAGACCAATGGAAACAAGAATGACCAAAAAATTTGGAGTTATGGCCTCTGAAACCAAAACCCTAATTTTAGGTCAACTGTGCAGTCAAACTTGGCTCTGCATCCATACCAATCCCAGTTCTTGTGATTCTTTTGCATTTTTGACTTTGAGAGGATGTAATATGATACTTGAACACATGTAGACCCCTTTGAAGTGATTGGTGGCCTTTGGAGTGGCTCAAGATGCCCTGGGATTGCTCAGATCACAAACCCCAGGTGCAGATGACTTAGAAACTATGCAGTGAATCAAAATGAGATATGAGATGATATGATTGTGTTTATGCATATGAGATGATCACAAGCCATGGGGTGAATGGGTGAGGGCAAATTTGGGGTGTTTACACCTACTACAACTCTTAAAGGCACAATCATCAATGAAATGCAATGGACAATGCATACAGCTTTCTACAGCTAACAATCAGCATGCAAAACATGTGCAAAAAGTGTGAAAATGCAACAAACATCATACATTTTACAGCTACTGCATCAAAATACAACTATGAAATGCAAGACAAATTTGACTTTTTTTTATTTATGCATAAAAGTGATGATTTTAATGCACCAATATCGCGAAGCATGATCAAATGGAATCAACATGCAAGATTAACATGGATTATGGACATGATTATTTACAATGAACTTGTTTATTAAAGAATGCACAAAAACAACTATGCAACAAGTATGCACTTAAGTTTTGAAAAAATGAGCACTTAAGCATGGATTAGAAGCATAGCAACAAAGATCAACAAAATTAGCATGTAGCTTGATGCAAAAATCAGAATTGATACTATCATGCTTGTGATCAAAGGTGCAAACAAGAATGCAAGAAAATGCATACATGTGATCATGTTATCAAGCAAAATGCAACATGCAAGTATGCAATGCGACATGCGGTCATGCGTTCAAATCATGAAAGTGAAGCACAAACAGAACCTAAAACATATGTAGGCATGTTAGCAAAGAATTTTATCATGGCAACAAACAATTACAAGTCATTTTATGCAAAAATAACAAGTAAACATGAAAATATGCAAAGGTGGTGAATATGCGTGTCGAAACGACTCAAAATGATGGAATCGAACACCTAAAATGATCCTAGAAATTCCCTAAAATCATGATCTATCAAGCTATGAACATTAAAGGGACAAGGCCATGCAAACATGTAATGAAAACAAGCAAATTTTCGGAGTTCACACAGCGTTAACCGGTTAACAGTATTGGTTAACCGGTTAACGCCCTCAATTTCTCAAAATAGGGAAAAATTTCAACGTGTTAACCGGTTAACCAAATGCGTTAACCAGTTAAAATTGTGCAGAATGCTGAAAAAAGTCAAGAAATAAGCATTTTTTGTCTCAAACTCACTTCTAAGAACCCCTAACATATACACGAACATGCTAACACGAATTTACTGCATATCTAAGGTATTTTAACACCTATTAGCACCTAGAATGAGCTATGATTCTAACTACTAACAATCAAAACAAGCAAAACGCAACCAAATCGTAATCAAACACGAAACAATCAAAACGCAAGCATGACAATAAGAAATCGAAGAATGTCGATGCGGCGAGATGAAGAGAATAAGTTAAAAGCGAAGAAATGGTATCAGATTCACCAACCTACAAAGCAGAGGATAGCTTTGGTGAGTGTTGCGATTCTATCGGTGTGCAAAATGAAGAGTAAACCGTGAGCTTCGATCTTCAATCCGCAAGAACGCAAAATAAATGTTGATGCTCCAAATCGCTTCCAATTGGTGAAATAAACACCGTAACCGTGTCGAATTTTCGATAAAACCACTGAATTGGTGAAGAAGATGGAGGCTAAGCTTTCGATCGATCGAGTTTTGATATGAAACTTGATGGATCGTAATGAAGATGAAGCTTTGATGAATTTGGCAACGGAGGAGAATTGAGAGAGAAAATGAGAAATTTGGAAAGTGAAATGATGAAAATGAAGTTTTTTCCCTTGCTTTGGAGTGATTAGGACTTATATAGAGTATAAATTTGGCATGCGGCTTGGGTTTGGAGCTTGCTTGGGAATTAGGTTAGGTTTGGACTTAGGTATGGAGTTAGTTAAAGTTGGTTAGGGCTTAGGGAATATTCCTTGGAAGAGTGTGGAAAGATCTAGAAGGTGGTAGATATTTCTAGTGAATAAAATGTGAAATGAAGTGAAAAAAAGGGAAAAGGAAAAAGTGGAGAAAAGGGTGGGAAGCAACCAATTTTTGAACTTTTTTGTCCATTTTCGCACCTGTTAACCGGTTAACCATATGCGTTAACCGGTTAACGGCAAAAAAACATGAATTTTTCTTTTGGTTGGTAGATTAACTTTGGAATGGTCTGTATTATTTTTGTTGCATTATTTCTTCTCTTGAGCCTCAATATTTTACAAACCATGTCTGATCACATGCCTCATGCGTATGCAAATGATCATGATTTATTTTATTTTCGTTTTATTATTTTGAATGTGATGCAATGCCTGGACGATCATGTGGAATCGCGAAGCATAAACCACTTGAGGTTGGCAAAAAATTAAAAGGGAAAATTTTAGGGTGTTACACATTGGAGTAGAACTCTCAACTTAGAAAGTGTCAGTTTATTGAGGCAACAAGGCTTAAGCCTTCAACTTCAACTTATATTTCTTTGCCAATCCAGGCCAACATGGTTGAGCATTAGCTCCAACTTAGAAAATTCAATGTGTGCGACTATTATGAATGGCATAAAAGTTCCATTCTCGGATGACATCTTGAAAAGATCCTCAGGTCTGACACGAAACCCTCCTCGAATGGAGATTCAATGGTATACCGGCCTCGGTCGATAACCAGAAACAAAGACTGACCTCAGGCAGACTCTCTCAAAGGGGAATATATTAACCTCAATCAAAACGATTTACCATCCTCTAATGATAAACCACAACAACAAGACCAACCTCAGAAGGACTCGAAGAAACAGAGAATGTCATCCTCGAATGACAACTCAACATAAGATCCTCGGATCTAAGACAAAACCATCCTTGAATGGGATCGAAATGGCATACCGGCCTCGGTCGATAACCAGGAAAACAAAGACTGCCCTTAGACAGACTCTGCAAGAAGAGACAAATTGACCTCAATCAATAAGCTCAAAATGGTCTACCATCCTCGAATGATATCCATAATAGCAATACCAACCTCAGAAGGACTTGAAGAACAGAATGCCATCCTCGAATGACAACTCACAATATGAAACCATCCTCGAATGGAGACGCAACGATATACCGGCCTCAGTCGATAACCAGAAAAAAAAAACTAACCTCAGACAAGCTTTGCGGGGAAGAGAATATCATCCTCGAATGACAACTCACAATACGGAACCATCCTCGAATGGAGACACAATGGTATACCGGCCTCAGTCGATAACCAGAAACACAAAGACTGGCCTCAGTCAGACTCTGCGGGGAAGAGAATTGCATCCTCGAATGACAACTCACAATATGAAACCATCCTCAAATGGAGATGCAACGGTATACCGGCCTCAGTCGATAACCAGAAACACAAAGACTGACCTCAGACAGACTCTGCGGGGAAGAGAATGTCACCCTCGAATGACAACTGACAATATGAAATCATCCTCGAATGGAAACGACTGGGGATAACAAACGAGACTTGATGGAAATAAACCACATCGGGGAATGAACTTGGCATTCTGTGGGGAATACTTCGGTCTGATTGCAAAAATATTGTCTTGGGTTTTTGTGCAAGGTACCAATATTTGCTTATGCTTCGTATGCATATGTTTGAATTTTTCCATAGCGTAATGCTCCGTAATGACGGAAATGCTACGCTTTTTGAGGATGAAAATGTAATGATGATCACTACATGCAAATGCATGGGATCTCCTGACGGCTTTGCTGGGGAAGAAACAAATTCTGCATTGATTGTGATGAATCCCTGCGAGGAATGTCAACTCTGTGGGGGATAAGCAACTCTGCAGGGAGATAGTGTTAATGGTACACCACTCTGAACTGCTGTCCTTGACAAAAATAAATTGGACTTTAAGATTGGAGAGCCAAGACCCTGTTGAAGATGAACTTGACTTGAAAAGTACGCTACCCGCCGAACTCTGTGGGGAAGTGATACTCTTCTGACCCAGTTGGGGAGTCAGACGTGTTGATACTTTGTTGAGGAAGAGACCTGCTGGGGGAATTCCTTAGGTACACCCATTTTCGCTTGGGGAAGAGATGTCAATGAGGATTGGACGTTGTTTGGCGAACCCGCTGGCGAAATGGCGAACACTGTCGGGCAAAGAGAACTCTCAGACTCTTCTGTATCTTCACCTCTGCTAATGAATTCTCTTATATTGTTGGAGATAAGAAGACTCTGATTGGGGAATATTCCTTTGTTGAAGGAGAGCTCTCTGCTTGGGGAGAACATCCACAGTTTTCCATTGTTATACTGGAAAAATATCCATTTCCAAACCTGTTGGGGATAATGGAGAACTCGGCTGGGGATATTTCCTGCTGGAAATAAGAGTTTTATCACCTCTCGCTGGGAGTGAGAGGTAAGATATGTCACGTGTTATGGATGAGAAGTGGAAGGCATCCTCCGCTGGGGGATATGAGATAATGGTACCCTTCTACTGTTGCTCTGCCGGAGAGGTGATGATCTGACGAGACTGGCTAAGGAGTCACGCTTCACAATCTGCTGAGGAAAAGGCTTCTCAAAGCTCTGTGCTGGCAATGGCTTTGTTGGCAACGCCTGTACCTGAATGTTAATGAACACAACTGATAGTACCTGCAAAATAGAGAGTTATTTTGGCATGCATGCCCGGGGTCATGGTCTGAATCACCCCAGTCACTCAACACATCAGGTAAGCGCCAGATGTTTTGACTCTCCTGTGCATTTTATAAGGCATTCATGCATTCACAAAGCAATATTTATCATAATTTGTTGGAAATTTTTGCAATCAATCATTAGAAGATGAAAAAATAAAAACTCAAGGAAACAAATTTGACTGAAATTATGCTTTTATTGATTTGAAGAATGGCCATTAATAGGAATTACACGGGGAAGCAATCCCTGGAAAGAGGGAATTGCACAAAAGGAAATTAAACTATCCTAATGGCAATGTGAAAAACAAAGTATCATCAAGCTCCGACCCGGCTATGACTTGTATGTCCTCAAGACTCTCCGCTCGCTTTGCTTGGAGGAAGATGATTGAATTGGTCTTCAACCTTTGGATCACCTTTGGTTGCCTTTAATTGCTAACGCGTCACAGATCTCGTAGATCATAGTGGTTCATTTTAGTCCCTCTTTTGCGCGAATCGCCCCTTCGGGTTTACAATCCACCGGGATACCCCTTTTTGTCTGAGCTGTCTAGTGTGGCTTTTCAGCTCAGCGGGTGTACATCTTTTCAGATATTTCCCTAACTTTTTCCCGAGCTTTTTATTCTATTTTTGGCTCACCGGGATGCCCATTTTTGCCTGGATCCTCATTTTGTTTTTGTCCAGCGGGTCTTTTTACACGAAGTATTTTCTCACTGCGTCTATGTTGACAGGGGAGTGGAAGTATTCACCATTCATGGTCATTAACATCAAGGCTCCTCCCGAGAAGACCTTTTTAACCACGAATGGACCTTCATAGTTGGGTGTCCATTTTCCCCTGTGATCATTGCTAGGAGGAAGAATCCTTTTCAGCACCAGGTCGCCAGGTATGTACAATTGAGGCCACATTTTTAGGTCGAAAGCCCGTTTCATTCGCCTTTGATATAACTGCCCATGGCATACAAATGCTAGGTGTTTCTCTTCAATGAGGCTCAATTGATCGTACCTGTATCGGAACCACTCAGCTTCGTCAAGCTTGACGTCCATCATTATTCTCAATGAGGGGATCTCAACTTCAACTGACAGGACTGCCTCCATACCGTATACCAGTGACAACGGGGTTGCCCCTGTTAAGGTACGCACCGATGTCCGATACCCATGCAATGCAAATGGTAGCATCTCGTGCCAATTTTTGTATGTCACAACCATCTTCTGAACAATCTTCTTTATGTTCTTATTGGCCACCTCAACAGCGTCATTCATCTTCGGGCGATACGGTGAAGAGTTGTAATGCTCGATTTTGAAATCCCGACACAAGTCTACCATCATCTTGTTGTTGAGATTTGAACCATTGTCAGTAATGATTCTCTCGATAATTCCGTACCGATAAATGATATCCCTTTTGATGAATCGGGCTACCACCTGTTTGGCATAGGATGAAACGGTGATCCTTGGAAGTTATTGGCTCAATCTTGCCAATCATGTCAATGCCCCACATGGTGAAGGGCCAAGGTGAAGACATGATACTCAGTGGATTTGGAGGTACATGGACCTTATCAACATAGATTTGGCACTTGTGGCATTTACGAGAGTATTTACAGCAATTGGATTCCATGGTGATCCAATTATACCCCGATCTGAGAAGTTTCTTTGCCATAGCATACCCTCTAGCATGGGTACCAAAGGAGCCTTCGTGAACTTATTGCATCAACAGGTCTGCTTCGTGTCTATCCACGCATCTGAGCAAGACCATGTCGAAGTTCTGTTTGTAGAGCATATCATATTTATTTAAGAAGAACCCTCAAGCCAGCCTCCTGAGGGTCTTCTTGTCTTTGCTTGATGCCCCTTCCGGGTATTCCCGAGACTTCAGAAATTGCTTGATATCGTGATACCAAGGTTGGCTATCGTCAGTACTGTCAACTACGAATACATAAGCCGGTCTCTCAAGACGAGATACATCGATTTGAGGCATATAGTTCTTTTGATGAACTTTAATCATGGAAGACCAGGTCGCCAAAGCATCAGCTATCTGGTTCTCGTCTCGAGGTATGTAGTGCAGCTTGACCTTTGTGAAGAAAGTTAATAGCCTCTTGGTATAGTCCTTGTATGGAGTCAAGTGAGGTTGATGAACCAGCCATTTTTTGTTAACTTGGTTGATGACTAGAGCAGAATCACTGAAGATCTTAAGGTTCTTGATTCTCAAACCAATTGCTTCCTCGATCCCCATTATGCATGCTTAGTACTTTGCTTTGTTGTTAGTGCATTCGAATGTCAGCCGAGAAGTGAAGGGCATATGGATCCCTTCCAACAAGATAATAACGGCACCAACTCCACTACCGTTCATGTTAATGGCTCCGTCAAACATCATACTCCATTTGGATTCGTGGTATGGCCCCTCTTCCGGGAGTGGTTATTCACAATCTTTCGACTTGAGGAATATGATGTCCTCATCTGGAAATTTGAACTTCATCTGTTGGTAATCATCAATTGGCTATTGGGCCAGATAATCCGATAATACACTTCGTTTGATTGCTTTCAATGAAGTGTATTGGATATCATATTTTGTCAGAATAATTTGCCATCGGGCTACTCTTCCGGTTAGAGTTGGCTTTTCGAAGATGTACTTTACAGGGTCCATCTTTGAAATCAACAAAGTGGTATGAGTCAACATGTACTATCTTAGTCGGCGAGCAGCCCATGCCAAAGCGCAATAAGTTTTCTCGAGCAGTGAGTAGCGGGTTTCACAGTCAGTAAATTTTTTGCTAAGGTAATAGATTGCATGCTCTTTTAAACCTGACTCATCCTACTGACCTAGCACACAACCCATTAGTCCTTCGAGTACTGTGAGGTACATGATTAGAGGTCTCCCTGGCACCAGAGGCATGAGAATCAGAGGTTCTTGTGGGTACTCCTTGATTCTATTGAAAGCTTGTTGGCAGTCATCATTCCATGAGATGGCCTGATTCTTCCTCAGAAATTTGAAAATAGGCTCACACGTGGTTGTTAGGTGAGAGATGAATCGTGCGATGTAGTTCAACCTCCCTAAGAAGCCCCGCACCTCTTTCTTAGTTTTCAGTTCAGGCATCTCCTGGATTTCCTTTACTTTCGCGGGGTCGACCTCAATCCCCCTTTCACTGATGATAAAGCCCAACAACTTTCCGAAACGTACCCCAAATGTGCATTTGTTCGGGTTTAACCTTAGTCTGAATTTCCGAAGCCTGTCAAAAAGCTTGGCTAGGTTGACCAAATTTTCTTCTTTTGTCTGTGACTTCGCAATCATGTCATCGATGTAGACCTCAATCTCGTGATGGATCATGTCATGGAATAACGTCACCATTTCACATTGGTACGTTGCCCAAACATTTTTCAAACCAAACGACATGACTTTATAACAGAAGGTGCCCCATGAGGTAATAAATGTAGTCTTCTCCATGTCCTCTAACGACATTCTGATTTGGTTGTAGCTTGAGAAACCATCCATGAAGAAGAACACAGATAATTGGACAGTGTTGTCAACTAGCACATCAATATGCGGCAATGGGAAGTCATTTTTGGAGCTCGCCCTATTCAGGTCCCGGTAGTCCACGCACATTCTGACTTTTCCATCCTTTTTAGGGACTGGCACAATATTCGCAACCTACGGAGTATAACTTATCACAACCAAGAATTCGGCGTCAAATTGCTTTTGAACCTCTTCTTTGATTTTGATGGTCATATCAGGACGAGTTCGTCTCATCTTCTGCTTCACTGGCGGGCAGTCTTCTCTGAGTGGCAGCTTGTGCACTACAATGTCGGTATCCAACCCTGGCATGTCCTAGTAAGACCAGGCAAAGACATCAACATACTCTCTAAGCATGGAGATCAAACAGCTCTTGACCTTTTCTTCCAACGTGGCCCCGATATTGACCTCTTTTCTGTCTCCCTCTGTACCCAAGTTTACCACCTCAGCAGCCTTCCTCATGTGGCTGAATCATCTTCTCCTATTGCTTGAGCAATCTGGCCAGTTCTTCGGGTAGTTCACAATCTTCTTCACCTTCCTCGTCGGCTAGGTAAATTGGATTGTCAAAGTCATCCTGAGCCATAGCAAGGTCGTCACTGATGAGACCCGATGAGGAGCAACTGCATGAATGATGATCATGCTAGATTTTAGAAAAATGGGAGACATGGAAAGACATTGCCATTTATTTTTGAAAACAAAATAAAAATGAAGGACACTGAATAACATGATTGAATGCAAAAAAACGTCCATTTTATTAATGATTATGATATTGCAATATGAACAATGAACCCTTACAATGAGCCGCTATGCCCCGGGAAAGGCATAGAGCTTGAATACAAGAGAATAGAAACATAAAACCATTACTCTTTTGGTTGAGTGACGGAGGTGATCACTTTGACTGACCAGTTATCGAGTTGCGTCCCCGGAGCACAGGGCCTTATCCATCCATCCAGATCGCAATCACTATCAACCATTTCTTCCTGCACTGCACAGACGCTGTTGTGATCAAACCATCCTGCACTGGTGAAGGTAATTGGGCATTTCCGACCTCTAGAACTTTGCCCTGGTGCTGACTGACCATGCTGGTAGCCAACTCCGAACATATCCTTCTTTTCTGGGACCTCAATCATCTTGCCCCAACCCTCATTTGCACCTGACTCTACGAACTTTAAGTCTTTCTTGTAGGAGGTTATGGACGTTCCTTTCTTTGTATCCTCTGATACGGCAACTGACGATGATGCACTGACAGTCTTGATGGGCTCGAAGGCTTGCCAAGGGGTTTCAACAATCTCCCCATCCATTTATATGTACTTGAACGAGGCCAAGTGGCTGATGAAGATATCTTCTTCCCCACACACCGTCACAATTTGTCCTTCCCAGACAAATTTAAGCTTTTGGTGAAGAGTAGAAGATATTCCGCCGGCTGCATGTATCCACGGTCGCCCTAACAAACAGCTGTAGGCCGGCTGGATATCCATCATGTGAAAAGTAGCATTGAAGGTTTGTGGCCCTATCTTGACTGGCAGTTCCACCTCTCCAAATACTGACCTTTCCGTACCGTCGAAAGCTCGGACGACCAAATCACTTGGCCTCAACACAACCCCCGTCGTAATCTAGCTTGATCAGTGCTTTCTTTGGCAATACATTCAATGACGACCCCGTGTCTACAAGCACATGAGAGAGCACAACTCCCTTGCATTCCATGGAAATGTGTAAAGCACGATTGTGGTTGCGTCCCTCAGAGGTCAGGTCCATATCCATAAATCCCAACCCATGGCTAGAATTCACACTCGCCACTACAGTCTCCAGCTGATTTACGGATATGTCTTGCGGTACATATGCATTGTTTAAGATATTCAACAGAGCCTTCTGATGCGAGTCTGAGCACATCAATAAGGATAAGATCGAATTTCTTAGAAGGAGTCTGTTGTAAGTGATCAACAATCTTGTAATCACTTTTCTTGATTATCCTCAAGAAATCTTCTGCATCCTTATCGAAGGTGATGTCAGTCTCTTTCACAGGTGCGGGCGAATGATTGGTCACAGGATGCTTGCCTTTGGCCTTGGCTTGTGCTTCAACATTATCCTTTGGTGGTAACACATTATTCCTCAATGTCTCTGGAGCGAACAGTCTACCACTTCTGGTGAATCCTCCGACCCCAACATTCTCAACCAGGTGCGGAAATGAACTGGATATAGCCATACTTTTCTTCTGACCATTGTACTAAACTTCTCCCCTTAGTTCCATGGGATAGCTTTATCACTCTGGTACGGAACTGGTCCAAAAGTAGTAATGGTTACTGGTGCCACCCTTGCTGGTGTAGGAACTTGTGCCGGATTGTAGTAAATCGTGATAGTTGATACCTCATCCTCTTTCACAATCTTGTCAAAGTGGATACTTCCTTCATTCATCATTCTCTGTATTCCCAATCTCAATCGGTCATAACCATCAACAGAATTAACATAGTCTGGACAGTCCAATTCACAACCTGGAAATATGTCCTTCTTAGCCAGATAAGCCTTTACAACCAACAATGAAATTTTCAGGTCATTGACTTCAGATATCAGGTTCAACCGTTCCCCGCTATCGACCGCTCCCACGGCCCTTCCATGTTCAGGCATGGGGTTCTGTAGCACATTCAGAGTTGGAGCGAAGTTGATTGCTTTTGAGTCTATTAGGCCTTGGACGACATGCTTCAAAGCTTTGCAATTCTCGGTACTATGGCCCGGAGGCCCGGAATGGAATTCACAACAAGCATTAACATCGTAGCCTTCAGGAATTTGCCCCGGCTTCGGGGGATGTGGATTTCTCAATTGAAACATCTGGAGTTGAAGAAGATTTTGAAGAAGCTGAGAGTAAGACATGGGAGGCGCTTCAAACTGTCTATCCCTTGGCTTGGGAGGATAGTATGGTCGGGGAGCCCTTTGCTGTTGATAATTTTGCTGGCGCTGGTGTTGAGGTTGTTGAACCTGTTGCTGGTTAGCTGGAGCAGAAATGGTGACGGGTGCTATATAAGCATTCTGACTCCGCCTCTTCCTCTGAGCATATACGGCCCCGACGTCTCCTTCCTTTCGCTTGATGAAAGGCTTTTTAACTCTGGAGGTTAATGCTCATCCGCTCTGAATCTTTCCTTGTTTCATCCAGCTCTCGATTCTTTCACCCATCAGAATGATGTCAGAAAAACCACTGGAGGAACAGCCAGCCAATCTCTCCATGAAATGCCTCGGGAGGGTATCCATGAAGAGATCAACCATTTTCCTTTCCAGTAACGGGGGTTGAACTCTGGCAGCAACCTCGCGCTATCTCTATGCATAGTCTTTGAAACTCTCCAAATTCTTCTGAGACAGGCTTTGAAGTTGAGTTCGGTTGGGAGCCATGTCAATGTTGTATTGGTATTTCTTGAGAAAGGCCTCCCCAAGCTCCTTCCAGTTGTGGACAAAATTCTTCTCCAGCTTCATGTACCACTCCAGCGAGCCCCCAGACAGGCTGTCTGGAAGTAATACATCCAAAGCTTTTTGTCTTTGGTATGTTCGGCAATCTTGTGATAGAAGGCTTGCAAGTGACTCTTAGGGCAAGTGTTGTCATTGTATTTGTCGAAAGTTGGAGGTCTGAACTTTGGAGGGATAACCACCCCTGACACCAAGCCCATATCAGAGACGTCGATACCAAGAGTATCTTTGCATTCCAAAGCTCTCACCTTCTCTGCCAGCATTTGGAAATCCTGATTACTAGCTCCAGTACCAAACCCCATATCTTCGTTGACCAGGGTGAACTGATCTTCCTGAAGGTCTTGTACAAGGACGGGAATCGGGCCAGGAGCCTCTAGAGTTTGAGGCTTGGTCACCACATGTGGAACAAGAGTGTCGTTGATTGGATTGCCTTGAGCATCAAAGTGACCACCAGAGGATCAATCTGCGGGGGGTTAAGCCTTTGCATAGTAGCCCTTATTTCTTGTTGTCCCAACGCTATGCCCTGCATCATTTTCATGAACTCCCTCATTCGGGTACGAATCTCGTTTAGTTCTGTCTGCACAATATCCATGAAATTCCTCCGATTTCGACGGGTAACATACCAGTGTGGTGGTATATCATGCCTGAGAAGACGATTCTTGGTGGCTCTCGCAATCCTTCCTGAAAGTGCACATAAGTTAAGAACCCTGGAAAAACTGCAAAAGAAAAAATTGCAAATGATATGCATGCAATGCTGTGTCCATTTTCATTTTCAAGGTTTTTTTACATTCTCGTTCCGGTATTCGAGAATTCAAATAGCTCTTTCAGGTTTAGGGAAGAAGACCCTTCATGATGCTCAGATAACATGATAATCGTGGAAAATGGTGCTTATTACCCCGTGTTAGTGCAAGAGATAACAACCATAGATTCAAACCAAGTTACAAGTATCATAAACTAGGATATGAATATAACAATTTCCCCGAAGGGTGCCAATTCATACATCAAAGAGTAGCAAAACAAAGTAAAGAGGAATCCCACAACAAGCCTATGGGTAATCCAGATACAAGAGTATGAGACTAAACCCTAGAAAGCTTTATGTCTTACAGCCTCCAGCTAATATGCTTGACGGCTTGGAACAACTGGGTAATGTTCGGATGATTCGGCTCCTGGATGGGCTTCTAGATAAGAAGATCCCTTAGATCAAAGGAAGCGTGCAGCTTGTTGATCTGTTGTAGGAATACCTCCTAATTTTCCTTGCTAGGACTCGGCACAATCTTGACCTTCTTAACATCATCCCTAAGTTTCAACTCTTCTAACTCCTTTTGGACGTTAGCCATCTTTTGAAGGTGGTCCCTTCATTGATGGTGGAATTTCTAAAGCAACTATCCTTATTCGTTCAGAGTCTCTTGAAGGCCTTTGATTTTTAGCTTGTACTCAATCTCTGCCTGTTTTTTCTATCTCAGATGGTTTTCCCACTTCTCTTTCTAGAGGGTCATAACTTCGTTAGCTTCACCTAAGGTTTTCTTATCCTTTTGGTGCTGACCTGTCCTGTGGATCTCAGTTAAACCCCTCTTCTTGAAGTAGAGCTCTCGTTCTTCGAAGTCGTGCTGCATGAGCCTGACTAAATCTTCGGCTTGCTACTCAGATGTGCTACTCGGGTCAACATCACAGACTCTCAAAGTCGAGCAATAATAATACATTTACCATTTTCGAGAAATGGATCATGACCAAATCAGGGAATCGGTTTGGCATTATGTACTACTTAGGGAGGTCTTAGCAGAGTCCAAGGAAACAAGCATCCCTCATAAGTCCCCAACTTCAAGCACTAAATCGAGAATCAATAGTACATTCATCCTGAATGGTACAATATTATCGTCATACGAACCGTTCGCTTTGACTGATTTCTTATGAGAGAACCGACCATCATATGTGAGTTCCTAGTGGGCCCTCGGATGCGAGTGGGTTTGCCAACAAATATGGTATGCCATTGTCATCACTGGAGAGGGGTGTTTCCACTAAGGTCCTCGAAGATCGGTCACCAGATGCACATAACTATCAAGGTCGTACCCTGAAGTGAGGAAGAACCCCCACACAGAATTGTTCCGAGACGGTCGCAATTTGGGTGTGGAACACATCACCACTCATCATGGTGAGATCATGGGAGTATAATGTTTGGCCACGTTAATCCTATGGTGCACTCAAGTCGGGTAGTTTTCTTATCTCACAGTAACTCCCATCCCACAGAAAAAATGCAAACCAGCGCAGTCCAGTATATACGATGCATGGAAAATAAATACAGAAAGCGGTAAATAAATATTGTAAAGTAAAGCTATAAAGTAAAACTGTAAATGAAAACAGTAAAGCTAAACAAAAGCACACAGCCACAAACAGATAAACACCCAAAGAAACAGAAACAAACAGGCGCTAGGATTGACTCTCAAAGGGGAAACCATAGATTCTGGGTTCGATCCCCAGTAGAGTCGCCAACTATCTCTCTCGAGATTCCATCTCAGTACAAACGTGAAAGTGGCACGGAAAAGTCAGAGTTTCCAGCCAGGCATTTTTATCCCGAATGAATAGGAAATGTAATGTTGCACAAACCAAAGAGAAAAGGAAAGGACAAAGTCTTGCGAACCAAAGATATGGGTTCGGGAGTCAGTTACAACCTGGGAAGGTATTAACACCCAGATCGTTCGCCGTACCCGACAAGATCCACGCTTGTTTGTCTGTTTCAAAGGGTGAGAAATAAGATAATGTTGAATGAAGGAATTGCTAACTGGAACTGGCACTGAAATGAGAAAGGGAACTGGAAAGGAAATGGAAAGAAAGGGGAAAATGTAGGCAAAATAAAGAATATGCTCGAACGGGACCTGCCCCGCTGCCTACATACCTCATCGGGAAAATGAGGATCAGAGTCGACGTAGTTCGCCTAACTAAGGCGGAAACTATTTATGAGTTTTTTAGAGCTGAACTGTGTATGTCTATGCTCAGGTGTTGCAGGCTCGTCTGGTACGAGTGCGCTACTGTCTTGCAAATGAGACAAGTATTCGTAAGTTCGCGTTGAGAGTGAGTGAGGTGAGAAAATAATTCCCGCAGGAAAAAACGATTCTTCTTTGTTGTTTTGTCTTTTAGAGAAGTGTTTTGATTTTCGTTTGTGAACCTTCACATACTAAGACTTGTTCATCGTGGTAGATGACTTACACCTCGCCCCGAGACAGGACGCGTATAAGTAACCCACGGCAAATTCTCATGTCGTACGAGAAGATCGACCTTTATTAGGTGTTTTTTACTTTTCTTTAAGATGAGAAAGAAAGCAAAGCGAACCAAAGGCAAAAGTCTAATGGGAAAACTAATAATCCTAGTGTTGTCATGCATGGATGAACCTAGGTTAGTTTAGTTTTCTAATCCTAAAGCGAAAAGGAAAAGAAGAAGGGAAATAGAATACAACTTACTTCTTAATGAAGCTAAGTTGATTCTAAAGGGGAATTAGTATGAAGTTGTGTAGAACAAGGAAAAAATGCTAAAACAAATACACTTTGAAAGCATAACGAATGTAAAAGAGCTCAAGGTTTAGAGACTTACCTTTACCTCCCTACAAAACAAGGGTTAGCATGATAAACATGAATAAGAAATGAGGTAAACAATTACCAAACAATTCCTAAGGGATCTATGACCTAAACTAGACTCAATCCTAAGTTTAAGGGACCTAAAAAAATGCAATGCAAAAATCCAGCAGCCTACTATAGCTCCTAAATGCATAATCAACAATGAAATGCAATGCACAATGCATACAGCTTTCTACAACTAATAATCTGCATGCAAAATAGGTGCAAAAAGTGTAAAAATGCAACAATCAGCATACATTTTACAGCTACTGCATCAAAATATAGCTATGAAATGCAAGACAAATTTGCCTTTTTTATCTATGCATAAAAATGATGATTTTAATGCACCAATATCACGAAGCATGATCAAATGGAATCAACATGCAAGATTAACATGGATTAGGGACATGATTATTTACAATGAACTTGTTTATAAAGAATGCACAAAAACAACTATGCAACAAGTATGCACTTAAATTTTGAACAAATGAGCACTTAAGCATGGATTAGAAGCATGGCAACAAAGATCAACAAAGTTAGCATGTAGCTTGATGCAAAAATCAGAATTGATACCATCATGCTTGTGATTAAAGATGCAAACAAGAATGCAAGAAAATGCATACATGTGATCATGTTATCAAGCAAAATGCAACATGCAAGTATGCAATGCGACATGCAGTTATGCGTTCAAATCATGAAAGTGAAGCACAAACAGAACCCAAAACATATGTAGGCATGTTAGCAAATAATTTAATCATGGAAACAAACAATTACAAGTCATTTTATGCACAAATAACAAGTAAACACGAAAATATGCAAAGGTGGTGAATATGCGTGTCGAAATGACTCGAAACGATGGAATCAAACACCTAAAATGATCCTAGAAATTCCCTAAAATCATGATCTATCAAGCTATGAACATTAAAGGACAAGGCCATGCAAACATGTAATGAAAACAAGCAAATTTTTTGAGTTCACACAGCGTTAACCGGTTAACGGTATTGGTTAACCGGTTAACGCCCTCAATTTCTCAAAACAGGGCAAAATTTCAACGTGTTAACCGGTTAACCAAATGCGTTAACCAGTTAAAATTGTGCAGAATGCTGAAAAAAGTCAAGAAATAAGCACTTTTTGTCTCAAACTCGCTTCTAAGAACCCCTAACATATACACGAACATGCTAACACGAATTTGCTGCTTATCTAAGGTATTCTCACACCTATTAGCACCTAGAATGAGCTATGATTCTAACTACTAACAATCAAAAAAAGAAAAACACAACCAAATCGTAATCAAACACGAAACGATCAAAACGCAAGCATGACAATAAGCAATCGAAGAATGCCGATGCGGCGAGATGAAGAGAATAAGTTAAAAGCGAAGAAACGGTATCGGATTCACCAACCTACAAAGCGGAGGATTTCTTTGGTGATTTTTGCGATTCTATAGGTGTGCAAAATGAAGAGAAAACCGTGAGCTTCGATCTTCAATCTGCAAGAACGCAAAATAAATGTCGATGCTCCAAATCGCTTCCGATTGGTGAAATAAACACCGTAAGTGTGTCGGATCTTCGATAAACCACTGAATTGGTGAAGAAGATGGAGGCTAAGCTTTCGATCAATCGAGTTTTGATGTGAAACTTGATGGATTGTGATGAAGGTGAAGCTTTGATGAATTTGGCAATGGATGAGAATTGAGAGAGAAAATGAGAAATTTGAAAAGTGAAATGATGAAAATGAAGTTTTTTTCCCTTGCTTTGGAGTGATTAGGACTTATATAGAGTATAGATTTTGCATGAAGCTTGGGTTTGGAGCTTGCTTGGGCATTAGTTTAGATTTGGACTTAGGTATGGAGTTAGTTAAAGTTGGTTAGGGCTTAGGGAATATTCCTTGGAATATTCCTTCCTTGGAATATTCCTTGGAAGAGTGTGGAAAGATCTAGAATGTGGTAGATATTTCTAGTGAATAAAATGTGAAATGAAGTGAAAAAAAAGGAAAAGGAAAAAGAGGAGAAAAGGGTGGGAAGCAACCAATTTTTGAACTTTTTTGCCCATTTTTGCACCTGTTAACCGGTTAACCATATGCGTTAACTGGTTAACGGCAGAAAAACATGAATTTTTCTTTTGGTTGGTAGGTTAACTTGGGAATGGTCTGGATTATTTTTGTTGCATTATTTCTTCTCTTGAGCCCCAATATTTGACAAGCCTTGTCTGATCACATGCCTCATGCGTATGCAAATGATCATGATTTATTTTATTTTTGTTTTATTATTTTGAATGCAATGTGATGCCTGGACGATCATGTGGAATGGCGAAGCATAAACCACTTGACATTGGCAAAAAATTAAGAGGGAAAATTTTAGGGTGTTACATTTGTAGTAGAACTCTCAACTTAGAAAGTGCCAGTTTATCGAGGCAACAACAAGGCATAAGCCTTCAACTTCAACTTATATTTCTTTGTCAATCCAGGCCAACGTGGTTGAGCATTAGCTCCAACTTAGAAAATGCAATGTGTGTGACTATTATGAATGTCATACAACAACGACAACGAAATATGCATCAACTGCAACAACATAAATCAACACTGTCATCAGACTTACAACTCAAATGTGCCCATAAATCGGGACAAATCAACTTAATTCAGCATTACCTGCAAATCCACGTATTCAACCAGATTCCAACAAAATAAACCAACCAAAATAACCTACTAGTTTACATGAACTACCTCGACCAATTTCAACTAATTCCGGATAGCTAATTTCTTACGCTTAACTTCACTTATTATACTAAATTGTCACTGTTTTACACCCCACTATTACAACTAATAAATTTCACTGCATATGCTAAATTTTGACTTACTGATACATACACTTTTCTGCTACTATTTTCTTACTGTCATCAAATTCAACTCTGATACAATATATCTGCTAATTTCTCGTTTCTGCTAAAAGCTACTCTGCTATTTCTAAACGTTACTATATTATTTTGATTCATCTACATAATACTACTTTTTATTTAATTCAACTAATCATATGTATAACCATCAATTAACTAATTCATGCCATTAAATTGAATAACCAAGTATACTGATACATACAGGAAAACGACAAAGTGGTCCCCACCCCATTATGAGTGGCTTGCGCCACATTTCAGGTGGCTCTCACCACACTAGTAGGTGGCTTGCGCCACCCTTCAAGTCTTTCATTTGGCTTCCTCCATAATGCAAGTGGCTTGCGCCACTTCTCACCAATGGGTGACCACCCCACAAGTGGCGTGCTCCACCCCTCCTTCGTGGCCCCCGTCACCGAATTTTTCAACTTTCTTTCATATTTCGGTTTCCATTATTCCTTCAAGTTTCGGTATTATTTTCGACTACATATTACACCTAATTTCAACTCAATTCTTTCACGTTCAATACCTGTTTCTGGTTTACAAAATCAATTACTACAGACACGATTTATCAACATAAAATCAACACCACATAGTTTTTCCACATAAACAATAACAAATCATCAACACAAATCAACCCCACACAGTAGAAAATTATGTAAATCTCAATCCTACATATCAATTATCGTATTCCCAGGTATAAAATTTGAACCCACCCTTACCTTAGATTGAAGGTAGCTCGAATTTCCCGATCGAATCTGAAACTTGGCTTGACACCAACCATCGTATTCTCTCTTCTCCAACCTTTTTGCCTCCAAACCTGGTTTCCACTACTTGCTAAAACTATGTGACCTAACTACTTTTATGTTTTTTGCTGCCTAACTTTTCTATCTCATTCTAATCACTTAATAAACTAATGGGTCTACTAATTCTCTTAATGGGCCTACTACATAATACCCTCAACTTTGTTATTTCTCAGACACCACTTAATCCAACTAAATTAATTAATACTTTACGAAAATCAATATTATTTTAATATTAATTTCTTCTGAATAAATTGGCTATTTACCCGATTATTAATTTATCAGCTCAAACAACTTATTCAACATACTCAACAAATATTCGTAAAATACTCAATAATATTTAATTAAAATATTTAATTAAATACGGACGTTACATATGTGGCCTCTGAAACTGCGCAAGTTCTCCTTCAGAGGCAGTTCCATCATCATAGACAAGACCACCTTCAGAGACAGGTCAACCATCATAGGAAGACCACCATAGATCCACCTTTAGAGACATGATTACCTTCAGAGTCAGAGTCACCTTCGGAGTCATACTCATTTTTAGAGTCAGAGTCACCTTCAGAGGCAGATTCACGTTTAGAGGCATGATCAGACTCTAGTGTTGACATTGCACTAGAGTTGGATTGACACTTTTTATAATCCCATGCTTTTTATTCTTTCAATATGACATCTCTGTTGACTTGTGAAAGACATCTCTGTTGACTTCAACTTTGTTGGTGACTGGGCAATAAAGCTTATACACACATGTATAGTGGTAACCTATAACTAACATGACTCTATTGTTGTCATCCAATTTCCTTCTAGTAGCATATGGTATATTTTTGTAACATACAAAAGCAAACACCTTCAAATTTCTCACATTTTGCTTTCTTCCAGTCCATTTCTCAATAGGAACTACTTCCTTTAACTTCTTTGTTAGACATCCATTGAGCACATATGCTGACGTGGAAATGACTTCATCGCACAATGTATGAGGTATATTATTTTCTTTCAACATGTTCATTGTCACGTCATGTAGACATGGGTAGCAATCATAAAGTTCAAACACGAGGTGTTTACTGAGTTCAAGAAGTTCAAAGTGAAAGCTGAAAATCAAAGTGGACAAATATTGAAGATCCTCAAGTGGAGGTACCTCATATGGCCTATGTACATCAGAATTCACCACACCCAAAACATGAGTTGCTCTTGGAAGCATTTCTGATGAGGATGGAAATCATGGTTGCTTTCCTCTCATGCATATATCACATTATTTTTTGGTTCTACAATCTTTGTAATTCCATATACCACCAGTCCACCAATTTTTCACCTTCATTCTTAAATGTCATCGATAACACATGTTCGTCGTCAGAATCTCCTCTGGCTATGTTGGCTTCTTCACCCTTTTAAACCTCTTTTAATCAGGAATCATCAGTAAAATGGACAAACTTGTTTAGATTGTAGCACTGAACCTTTCTCTTTTGAACATTTTTATATTTCTTCTCATCTAGATTGGAGAGTTATGGATTTTGAGCATCACCATCATTCTTTTTCTTGTTCTCTAGCCATGTTTGCTTCTTGTTCTTCTTGACAAAAGAAGTTTTCAGAGTCTGTTTTGTTTCCCTTTCAGAGTTTCTTTCAGTTATACGCGATTCTTGTGCCTCTAAATTACTCTGAAGTTATTCAATTCCCATGGTGCTAGTGTCTTTCGAATGTTCTATGGCTACAACTATGTAATCAAACTGAGGAGTATATGATATTAGTACATTTCCAATAATTACTTGTTCAACGAGCGTTTCTCCATAAGACTTCATCTCATTTTTTACCACAATCACTCTAGAGATGTAATCAGACACTATTTCATTGTTCTTCATGTTGAGATTATCATATTTCTTGCATAGGGACTGTAATATTACTTTCTTCACTGATGTGTCACCACCATAGCACCGCACAAGTATATCTCACGCCGCCTTCATCGTCGTCGAGTCAACAATCTTCTCAAACACATTCTTATTGACAAACTGATGGATATAGAACAATACCTTATGATCTTTCTTTCTCGTTTCACTTTGTGTTTCTAATGCATTTTCTAAAACCAGCGTGTAATCATCATCTGCGAGATCAAGAACATTTTGAGCACCAAACAACATATGTGCCTGAATCGACCACCGATTTCAATCTTTTCCGTCAAATACTCGAAGCTTTGTATTCAAACTACTGTTTCCGCCGTTTATCTTTGTTCTTGTACAAATCGCTCAATTCACACCATGACTCGTGTTTCCCAAACCATGAGAATCAAGATTATGTGATTCTCTTCGATTTCGATATTCAATTCAGTTTGAATTTGAGGAACAAAATCAAACACACACCTCACGTACACCCGTGTTTTCTTATGAATCTAAATCAGAGCTCTGGATATCAATTGTTGGAATTAACAATGAAACTCCATTGATGCATAAAATGTTGGAGAAAACACCACTCGTGTGTGTGGGTAGAGAGAGAGAGAGAGAGAGAGAGAATTATGTAACTAACTTTAGTTTATATAGATTTTCAACCAAAGCAAATGAAAACTTAAATGAAACAAATTTGAATTTAAATTACATTTAATATTAATATCTAATTATAAAGCACTGACAGAATATTGTAAATTGATATTACTAAGCTTTAAAATAAATTAATTAAATATATGTATATGTGTCATGTCACACTGATGTAAATACATGTCAAACATTAAATACGGCTTTTATCGTTTAAATATTTAAGCTACTGAGATAATATATGTATCATAACTTTTGTTGCATTCTGATATCATCTTATGAATTTATGATAGCTTAACTTTTAAAAAACGGTTATAATTTTTATAAGATGACGGTCTAAAAATATCATATTTAAACTCAAATTTTTTAATAAACTTATTATGATGTTGATTTGCTTTAGATTTAAATAACTAATATAAATTAGGTCACCTCTACTTTTATGTTTCTTTTTATAGATTTCTATTACCCGAATATATTTAATATCGAGCATATATTTATTTATTCAGTGATATTGCAACGAGATTTAAAATCACTATTTCTAGCTTCTGTTTTTTTGGTTGGAAGTGCTTTGGAACGTTAGAAATAGTTGTCTGACGTTAAACCAAACATACATAAGTTCGTTATTGAATCTTTTTATAGGTTAAAAATTCACTTTTACAATTAACATTTTCAGTTATTTTTACTTATTGAAAACGGAAGTTTTTAAAATAACATTAAAAGTTATTAGGATGTTAATTACTAAAACTCCGTTATTTTAAGCTCTCTATTCTATAAATTGAGAATGAAAAACATTTCTATTATAAAATAAGAAATCCAAATCTTGGAACTAAAGCTAAGAAATAAAACAAAATGGTTTCTCTAATTGATGCAAAAGATTTTTCTCCAATTGAAGACGCTGAAACTATCATGAATGCATGCAAAGGTTGTCTTTCTTAAATTTTCTTGTCAAAAATTTGATGTTTCTAATGAAACTCATGTTTCATAACTGACTATAGCAATATAATTTTTCAATCACACTAATTTTAAGTGACAAAACTCACATATCTAATGTAGAGATGAAGGTATTGCGGGTTTGAACTCGTGTTTTCAGCACATCAAACATCTTGACAGCATTTTATCATTTGAGATAAGTTACAATGCATTCATGGGTTTTATTGTGTGCAGGATTCGGGACAAACGAGACGGCGCTTATATCCATACTAGCAAACCGAAATGCAGCTCAGAGGAAACTTTTGAGGCTAGCTTATCAAGAAATCTATCATCAGGATCTTATCGAACTGCTCAAATCTGAACTTTCAGGAAACTTTGAGGTAAAAATATTTCAAGTCATAACATTAATATTCTATATTGATTGAAATAGGATTCAAACTCTATAACAATACAACATTGTAGCTATATGTTAGAATGAACATTCTAATTGCAAAATATTCATACCATTGAAATCAGAGAGCCCTTTGCCTTTGGACAAAGGATCCAGCTGAAAGAGATGCCACACTTATTAATGAAGCATTAAAAAAACCAACACCGGATTACAAAGTAATTATTGAAATTGCTTGTACTAAAAATTCTGAAGAGCTTTTAGCAGTAAAGCGTTCATATCAATCTCTTTACAAGCATTCCCTGGAAGAAGATGTTGCTTCACAAACTATTGGCGATATTCGCAAAGTATGTTGTTATTCTAAGCGTTGAATGAAAACTAGATGACTCATATCCTAAGCTGTACTTTTAAACTTTCAAACTTTCATGCAGTTGTTGATTGCAGTTATAAGCACTTACAAGTACGACGGAGAAGAGTTTGATGAGAATGTGGCACATTCGGAAGCAAATATACTTCACCAATTGATTGAAAGGAAAGCTTTCAACGATGACGAAATGATTAGAATTTTAAGCACAAGAAGTAAGAAACAGCTAAGTGTGACTTTCAATATTTTCAAGGACTTATTTGGCACAACGATAAACAAGGTAAGAGTAAGATGAGTTTCTATTGTATTTTCTCCAAACAGAATACAAAGAGAGAAACACATAACTATCTATCAGTATTTTCTGCAAAAATTTATCAAAGAAATTATATTACAATTGCAGGGTTTATTAGCTAGTACAACAGATGAATACATTGGAGCAATGCGTACTATTGTTCGTTGCATCAATGATCCCCAAAGATATTTGGCCAAGGTAACAAAAAACGTGAAAATAATGTAGTAACCCTTCCCGACTTTAGAATTTCTCTGTTCTATAGTTTTGATTAATCATGTATTTGTTAAATTGATTTAGGTGCTATGTAATGCCTTGAATGATTTGGTGAATGAAGATGATGCTTTGAATCGTGTTATCGTCACTCGTGCAGAGAAGGATTTAAAGGAAATCAAAGACCAGTTTTTAAAGAGAAACAATGTCAGCATTCATGATTCTGTGGATAGGAAGACATGGGGAAATTATAAGATTTTTCTCCTACATTTGTTGGGAAAGTAATAAGTTCAACTGAGCTCAGCAGAATTTCCCTAGAATAAATTTAGTATCTCTTTAAAATTGAGAAAAATATTAGTTATTTGAACCAATAAACTTGCTTACTTTTGCAACCATAATAATGTAGCTTATCTACAAATAGCACGGTTAATTCTTGTACTCAGCATTTCATCAAAACTACTTTAATATATGAATGTCTCTCTCAAAGTATGTTATGATAAAATAAATTGCTATACATGTGAGAAGTGTTAACATAGTTGAGGGTATGTTTCCTTTCTAAGCTTACAAAAAGATGAAACATCAGCTAGATTTAAGTCTTACAATTCCAAAACTGTTATCTTCCTCTCCCCGGCTATGTTTTCTTCTCACTACTTTTCTTTTCCCTCTCGTCAAAGGCCCTCTACTGAGTTTTTGAAGATTTTGTTGTATAAAGCCTCTTTATATATATATAGTTTCTACATTTTAATTGATATCTAGTTATATTATTCTTGCAGCATGCAGTGAAAGCAGAGTTGTTATAATTTTCAAGGTACTTTTCACATTCAATAATTTAACAGAGTGATAAAACGTTGTATTGAAATACAGCACTATAATAGGGAATTAGTCCACTCACAACTTTTAGAATATGTAAAGATTATGACACAGTTCTAAATAGTAAAATAGTACAATGAAAATAAAAAATGATAGAACCCACAAGAACAAAACTAGTCAAAGACTGTTAGGTGAAAACAAAACCAGAAAAAGAAGAAAGTAGAGAACTTACCTGCAAATATAGCTTCCTAAACTTGGTTGGAGGGAGATAGGAGTTAAAGAGATGAATATGCTTAGAAGCCAGAGACTGAGCAAAATTGAAGCAATCTCTTAAATGAAACCTGTCTTAATTCTAACAGAATTGTAGAAAATAGAGGCTTCGGGAGGATTAGACAAAAAAAGCTATTATTATGAATTTATGATAAACCAAATACATGAAATAATTGTTCTAAAATTAGGACTAACTTTTATACCTATCAAATCGCTATTCCAGTAAGTTCAATCAGTACTGAGGATTTTCATTACCTATGATCCAATCATCTTTTCAAATTTCCAGTTCATCAAAAAGTTTCCAAACTATTCCAACCCAACTTTAGTGCATTCAGTGCCATTACCCCATATTTCCAACAATCAATTGGAACTGTCATTTTAAAAGTTGTGTGGAACTCTACTAAGCTTTCTAATTCATGTGTTTGATCATGACCATGGCAAAAGCAACTCTACTTAGCATTTGCAATCAAGTGGTTAAATTCCAAACATAAGCCACTTCACTTCAAAATCACTTTCGCCACATAACACAACATCAGTTTTACAAAAATCAACATAATTTAAAATCACATTTGTAAACACTCATCCAAACACACACTTATCACAATCTCAACAACCTAAGAGTAACTAGTAGCCTTAATAAATTTAACACTCATACATATCATTTATTATTAACTTCAATTCCTATCCTCCAATCCAAAAGCATCTTCCATTAGAATATATAAAAAATAACTTGCAACAACTATTGCACATTTCATCAAACACCTAACAGACACAAATTTCCATGAAATAAAAATCAGCCATTTTCTCATAAAACAACAATCTCAAAGAACAAACAATTCTACAACTAAGCAAAAATCACTCAAGTACAACAGTGGCACCCAATTCCTTAAGCTTATCAATAATAGAACTAGCCTCTTCCTTAGTAACCCCCTTCTTCAAAACACAAGGAAACTTCTCAACCAACTCCTTAGCTTCCTTTAACCCTAAATCAGTAAAAGACCTAACCTCCTTAATTATCTTAATCTTCGCCGCAGCATCGTACTTCTCAAGCTTTATATCAAAAGCCGTCTTCTCCGCAGGAGCGGCGGTTGCATCTGCAGCGGCGGGGCCGGACACAGCCGAACCTAGTGGACCAAGGCCGCCGGCGACCGGAGCACCGTAACGGTCTAGGCCCATTTTGAGTCTCCATAGAACGGTGAAGTCGTGCCGTTCGAATCTATTGAGGTTGTAGAGCTCATCGGCTATGCGTTCAATTTTTTGGGGGCGAGATGGTTCGGTGGAGAGAGAACGAATCAATTTGACGAATCTTAGGGAGTTTCGTGACATTGTTGAGTTTTCGTTATGCAGAGGTTTCTGGCTCAGAGTGAAGATGGAGAAGAAATGAAAAAGTGATTTTGGGCTTAAGCTCGATTTTAAGATTGATTAAAACTACAATTACTACTCACACCTGTCTTTTATTCTTACACTCGTGGGAATAAAAATAAGTACTTAATTCAGGATCAAATTCACAAACAAAATAAATTCAGGAACAAATTCACAAACAAAATAAATTCACTCTAAAACGAGAAAAAAATCAATATGTGTAAGATGTATATAATAACAAGAACAAGATGATTACTTTCAAAAAAATTTAAACTTTTATATTTTTCTTTATTTTCTTATAAAATTTTGCATAATGTGTCGGATGTAACAAACATATATCATGGAAGATTGTTAATCATTATTTAAATTATTATATACAGTATTGTTTTTAAATAATCTATATCAAGCCGTCGAGGATAGCTCCAACGTCGTGTTAGAAGTTCGCCATGTGGTGTTTCAGCGTTTGAGAACATCTTAATTAATCTTTGTTTGTATTTTTTTTATATTAATTATTAATTATTTTTAATCTTTTGTAACAAAAAAGAAATCGAATTATTAATAAGTAATAACCATGCCATTTGGTTTGGGTGTGTCCTACTAAAATCAAAATAGGACATTTGCAGAACTAATTTTTAAAATATGAAAATCATTGTGACTTTGATGAGTACATGGACTCACAATTACCGCTAACAAAATGGGTCGTAGTCCGTCGTCGGATTGATTTGCACATACGTCAAAAATAGTGGATTGAGTTGGGATTTTGTGGCCATCTATTTTTGTTTTTATTTTAGGTGAAAACTTGTTAAAAGTTCTATTTTTTACACTTGATGGTTTTAGCCTTTTGCAATTTATGTTTTCTAAATGTTTGTTTGATGTTTTTTTTTTATTGAAATGTAAAAAAAGTCTTTTAATTTATTTGTAAAAGTAGATATAAAAAAAATTTAAAAAAAAGAAGGAGGACAAGTTTGTCGCCTGCCAACCCACAACTTTGGCAGGGCGAGCTAGAAATTTATGTCCATTTCAATTTGACGGGCATGTCTGTCCCACTCTTTTTTTGGTAGACTTTAAGCGAGTCAGGACGGGGCGAGCGACCCGTTTTTCCACCCCTACTCACAACAATTCATGGGTCGTGTTTAAAGTGTATTCTAAACAAAATTTAGTTGATTTCTTATCCCACCCTCTAGGATAGAAAAACATCCTATAAAAAATCCAAAATGTGTCTCAAATTTCTAAGATACATCTGCTGACGCACTTTGTTTAAAATCTTAATGTTAATTGATCCGTAGATACATCTTTGTAATATTTTAAAACATACACCATGCATCCCATCCTGAAGGCATTTTACACGTTTATTCTTTTGTAGATACATCTTCGTTTAGGATTTACAGAGATACATCTCCATACCCTATCAAATAGTGCATGCCAGGGTCGGCCGAACACATTTCTAAGACTAAGGCGAAACTTAATATTATATATTTTTTATATAATAATTTTATTTTTAAAATTCTTTTTAGAATGTAAAATCATTATATTACTAAAATCAATTTCAGATAATATTTTCTTTTTAATTGATAATAAAATGTTCATCTAACCAATCATCTCATCATTAAAAAATTATAATAGAAAATATATTATCAAAATTTCTATAAAAAAAAATTTTAATATCAAGTTTTCAAGAATTTTTTTTTAAAAGTTTGTTCTATAAGTGTGATTTTTAAGTTAACAATCATATTTATCATGTTAATGGAGGTTATTATTATATATTTTAAATCTGTCTAACTATTTTGACATAAAATAATAATTATTTTTTTGAAAAATTAATTAATTAAAATTATATAAATAAAATATATAAAAAATTATTTTGTCATGAAATTTAAACCATACAATCGATATGCAAAAAAAAAATGACATATATAAATAAAGTTGAAATACACAATAAAAGAAACATGAAGTGAAAATAAAATACAATCCAAAATAAATTCAAAGTACAACTACTATATACTACTGCAACATTATCCAAGTTGGTCATAGTAATTTGCATGGGACCATCTTTGATAACCTTCCATATTTTTCTATCAACTGAGTTGATATAAATACGCATACAATCTTTCTAGTGACTATAGTTTTCTCTGGAGAAAGCAGACGCTCTATTATACGTCCATGTTGGATCGTTATCCATTTTCTAAAAAGTTATATGTGAAGCATTAGATGAACCGGTGCTCCTGAGACTACTTGTTAGACAATGGTGCGGATCTAGAATGGGGGTTGAATAGATCCTTTTTAAAAATTATTCCTACTTTCAAAAATTTAATTGAAAAATGGTTTGCGGAAGCTCGCCGAAAAATTCACGTCTAAATTTTATTAAGTCACAGGTGATCGAATATGCGATATAAAACCAAATGAGATGCTAAAAATGAATGAATCAATGACACACTACTTAATCAGTTAAATCTTTCACAATTGATATAACTACTTCAAACAATGTAGAAAGAGAAGAAAATAACACAATGACAATAAATTAGTGTGTTTTTAATTTTATCAAACACTTGGTGGGCACACCACACCAAGTGTGTTTTGCAAATATTTGTAGTGCAGAATTTTTCTAAATTACTATCAAATTTGATAGCAACAATTTCGCAAACACTTGGAGTTGATAAATGCTAGAGAAGATGAAGATAATGAGAGCAATTTGTGTATCTATTTCACTTTTCTTGTTTCTTATGAAAAAATAATACCCCATCTATTTATATTGCCACAAGAGATAAGGAGACACTTGTAAAATGAAATAGGAGAGAAAAATAAGTGATATGGCGCCTTATTCCAGTTTGAGTCGACCTGATTTAGATTTGAGTCGACCTATTTTTGGTCATCAGTCAGTCTGTTGCGACCCGTAGAAAACAAGAAATTTTTCACTTGATTTGAGTCAGCCTGTTTAACTGAGTAAGTCAACTTTTTTGTTTTCCACTAAATGAGTCGACCTGTTTGAACTAATGAGTCGACTCATTTGCCTTCAATCATCAGAAAAATTATTCTAATGACTTAAGTTTCCAATCCTTTCTGAATCATTGTTTCTTCTAGGATCGCACAAGTTTTAACGTCATTAAAACACTTGTACTTCTCATAAACTCCCCCTTTTTTATGATGGCAAAACTTATGAATATACGTCCACAAGCGAAACCGTACAAGAGCATATACGATAGAATGCTCGATATACGATAGCATGTTCCCCCTGAATTTGTGCCCCAAACAAAAGTTTCTTTACTCAATCTCTTATCAAACAAAATTCCTTTACTCAAGTTCCTTTACTTAATTACATCTCCCCCTTTGACAACATCAAAAAGAGAAAATGGATTAGAAGTGAACAAATAATCAGAGAATTATAAAATCATACATTACAATTTATCTCAGAAAACTACATACACACAATATGAGATAGATGAAAAGAAATTTAAATAAACTTCAATCCATAAAATTGAATAATCACACATACATAGATAAAATAACATAAACCATTATCACAAAATATGTCATGATAAAAGACACCTAACAGAAAAACAACATGCATATGGAAATGAAATGAACTGCAAAATGAATTCAAGGCCTTGGACCCCTTTGTGAAGGATGTCTTAGATGATACACACTTGGTTGACGATCTTGCTCATAAGTGGTGTGAAATGAATGAAGTTGGTGTTGAGAGTGTTGAATGAGTTTGCAAGTGCATTGTGAGAACCACAAATATCATTAATTCTTGCTAAAGCATTTGATGTAAAAGAATCAAATTTTCACCATGAGTTTGAAGTTAGGCCTGCAAGCTTGTGTATTGTTCATCTTCAATGGCCACATAGGATGCAAAGGTGGTGTTTTGCTCCCCGATCTGTCGTTCCAATTCATAATACCGTTCAGTTTGAGCCTCATAAAAACTTTGTTGTTGCAACTGCATGTTATTAAGCATTTCAATAATGCTTACATTATTCTCATGAGGAGGCGATGGATGCAGTGGATACGGAGGTGTGAAAGAGGTTGCATTATAAGTCCACCTAGTGTACTGCCATTCACCCCAACCTTGATTCTCATATGGAGCAGAATCTTCTACATAAGCTCGAAGCCAATCATCATTATCCATTTTCTCACCATAATTACCCATTTATTCAACATTTGGTTGGTTGTCAAGATTAGGAACATCTTCATGGTTTTCATTTCCTTCGTCGTCTCCTTCATCATCTTGGTCATCAAAAAGTCTTGCTCGAACAACATGTATTGTTTTTCTATAGGATCCCAAATATGACCCATCAAGCTAAGATTTTTCTGTTGAAAGAATTGATTGTCGGAGATGGAGGTGAAATGGAGACCCTTTAAAACAATCTCAACTTTGTTGATAATTGCCTGAATAAGAGATGGATAGGCTAATGCAACATTCTTCTTTTCCTTTAGAGCAAACATCCTACTAGAAAAGTAATAAGGCTAATTCACCTTAACCTTGTTCCTAAGTAGATATATCAAATGAACCTCTGGTATATCAATTCGAGAGTAACCATCCTTCTTGGGACGAAGGTTGTGAGAAACAATGCAATGGAGAATACGACTAGTAGGGTTCACTTTACCCGTTGTGGTGGATGTAGGAAATAACTCACTATCAATAAGCCCTTCATTAAACGGTTCCTTGAGCATACCATTCAATTCTTTTCGAAAATTATAACCATCAACAGTTTCAGATTCAGTCACCAACATTCCAGGAGATACAAGAGAAATACGACATATATCCTTCCAAACTTGATCATTTACAACATACATTTTATCTCCCATCCTAAAATTGAACTCATAGCCCTTAAATTTTCCAACAAGACCCGCATAGAACATTTTAACTATGTCCTCATTGTACTAAATTTCACATGCCAAAAATGGATTAATCTCTTGAAAATTTATCAACTCAACAATGTGTGGGATGTGCATTTGAAAAGCAGTGTGTTTAGAGTACACATATTGTTTGATAATCTTCCTATTTTTGAACTTCTTGTCATAAGTTTCTCTAAGATCAGAAGGAAGAAGATATAAAGCATTTACCGAAAGAGTACAACGAGATGAAAAACCTCTTACTTTTCTTTTTTTGGCGACCTTTGAAGCCATTGAAGATGTGTTTACAAGGTTTGAGAAGAATGGGTTTTTAAGGTTTTAAAGTTGGAGAAGATGAAATGATGTGATGAAATTATTTGATAAGAAAAAAATGAAGTAAACGGCATTTATGCATAATGAAATAATTTTATGACAAAGTATTGAAAAAATGTGTCGATCTAGGGAAGGCATAAGGTCTACGCACATGTTTTCCAACACGTGTTGGTTAGTGTGTTTCAGGTTGAATGAGTTGACCTAAAATGTTCAATGAGTCGACTCATTCAATTTGAATTTTGAATCAGCGCACCCATTTTATTGAGTCGACCTAAAAGGTCTGATGAGTCGACTCATTTAGTCGACCTATTGGGACCCGAGAGAAGCGGTAATTTTAACAAATTTATTTTTCAAGTTTTCACTCCAATGCTTCATATGAAATTATGAGATGCTTTCAGATGTCATGTATTCTCACATGATGACATATTAAATGATAGGAACAATAATTAGCAATATAAAACATGTTCACATATACGAAATTTATTTCATACCATGGATGAAAATTAAATCAATCATGAATGAATCACAAATTCAAGTATATAAGGATATGGATCAAGATTTAAGAAAGGAACAATATTACCTCACTTGATGTAATAGAGAGTTGCCCTCAAGTAGCTATTGGTTAGGATAGATAAAATATAAGATAATACAAATAATAATATAAACCAATCATATTATACACATCATAAGCGCTCTGAGATATCAAGAATGTCTAGTTCCCTACGGATGTGAAAGAAGGGTTCTGTAGCAAGTGGTTTTGTAAAAATGTCGGCAAGTTGATTTTTACTCTCAACATGCTCAAATATTGCGTCCCCTTTCTCTACATGATCCCTAAGGAAATGATGGAGAATTTCGATATGCTTAGTGTGTGAGTGTAAGATCGGATTTTTGGTAAGATTTATAGAACTTGTGTTGTCACATAAAATGGGAATACATTTAAAATTTAAACTAAAGTCGAGCAATTGATGTTTGAGCCACAAAATTTGGGCTCAACAATTACCGGCCGCAGCGTATTCCACCTCCGCATTTAACAAAGCAATAGAAATGTGATTTTTTCTATGCCAACTTACTAGAGAATTTGAAAAGAAATGACATGTGCCATTAGTGCTCTTCCTATCCATTTTGCAAGCGGAAAAATTGGAATCAGAATAACCTACCAAATAACAATCACTACCCTTGTGATACCAAAGACCAAACATAGAAGTACCACAAAGATATCTAAGAATGCATTTAACAGATTTCAAATGTGATTCCTTAGGACATGATTGAAACCTAGCACACATACAAACACTAAACATGATATATGGGCGAGATGCGGTAAGATAGAGAAGAGAGTCAATCATACCTCTATACCTTTTTATGTCCACATCTTTACCTTTCTTATCTCGATCCAAGCTTGCAGCGGTAGGCATTGGTGTATCAATGGCTTTGGAATTTGTCATGTCGAAATGCTTGAGAAGCTCATTACAATACATCGTTTGACTTATAAATATGCCTTCCTCAAGTTGTTTGATTTGAAGTTCGAGGAAATAATTGAGCTCCCCTATCATACACATCTCAAATTCACCTTGCATTGAGCTTGAAAATTCCTTGACCAAATTCAAATTAGTAGAACAAAAAATTATATCATCTGCATAAACTTGAACCAAAATAGAATGTTCTCCTTCACGTTTAATAAAGAGAGTAGTGTCAAATTTTCCTCTTGAAAACCCTTGATTTAAAAAAAATTTGCTAAGGCGTTCATACCAAGCTCTAGGAGCTTATTTGGGGTTGTACAAAGCACGTTTAAGCTTGTACACATGGTTAGGATTTTCATGACTTTCAAAACCGGGAGGTTGGAATGCATACACTTCTTCATTAATGTATCCGTTAAGAAAAGCACTCTTGACATTCATTTAATATAGTTTAAATTTCCGTGTACATGAAACTGCAAGTAAAAGGCATATAGCCTCAAGACGAACAACCAGAGCATAAGTCTCCTCAGAGTCAATACCCTCCTATTGGTTATACCCTTGAGCAACAAGACAAGCCTTGTTGCGAATTATAATTCTGTTTTCGTCCATCTTGTTCCTAAATACCCATTTAGTTCCAATTACTCGATGACCTCGCGGAGGAGGGACAAGGTACCAAACCTCATTTCTCTTGAACTGATTTAGTTCCTCTTGCATAGCTAAAAACTAATTTCTATCAAGTAAAGCATCTTTGGAATTTTTAGGCTCAATTTGAGAGACGAAAGCAAAATGATAACAAAAATCACTTATCCTTGATCGTGTAGTAACTCCTTTTGATATATCTCCAAGAATATTGTCAATGGGATGATCCTTTGAGGCTTTCCATTCCAAGAGGAGATCATCTTGATTAGTTGAATGATTCTCCTCTTCGATTTTAGATTCTTTATCTGGACCCTCCTCATATTTCTACGAAATGGGTTCAACACTCGATATTTCTTGATCTTTAATAATACCCTCAGAGGAAACACATGCACCATTAACACAACTACCTTTTCTGATAACTTTCGGATAAGATTCATCAAAGGATACATACATAGATTCTTCAACTATATGTAATCTTTTGTTGTATACTCTATATGCTTTACTTGAATTAGGATATCCGAGAAAAATACCTTCATCGGCTTTTGAATCAAATTTGCCAAGATTTTCTTTACCATTATTTAACACATAACATTTACAACCAAATACATGGAGATGTGAAACATTTGGCTTCCTACCTTTTAAAAGTTCATAGGGTGTTTTATTAAGAATAGAATGGATAAGCACCCTATTCAAACATAACACGCCTTACTTATGACATCTGCCCAAAAATATTTAGGAAGACCATTATCATTGATCATAGTTCGTCCAAGCTCCTCTAAAACACACTTTTTTGCGCTCCATAACACCATTTTGTTGTGGAGTTATAGGAGCCGAAAAATTATGATCAATTCCATGTTTATTACAAAATTCCTAAAAGAGATGGTTTTCAAATTCACCTCCATGATCACTTCGGATTGTAACAATACTAGTATTTAGTTTATTTTGAGATAATTTGGTAAACTTTTCAAATACCGAAAAAGTGTCACTTTTACTAGCTAAAAAGATAGTCCAACAAAATCTTGAATAGTCGTCTATAGTAACAAACCCATAATAGTTTCCACCTAGGCTTTTAATTCTATATGGACCAAATAAATCCTTATGGAGAAGTTCAAGAGGTCTAGACATTGAAACAACGTTTTTGGATTTAAATGAGACCCTTGTTTTCTTCCCCATTTGGCCTGCATCACAAAGATGATCTTTGGTAAATTTAATTTTAGGTAAACCAACTACTAAGTCTTTTGAAACTATCTTATTTAACTAGTCAAAGTTAACATGTGCTAAGCGCATATGCCAAAGCCAACACTCTTGGAGAAAGGACACTTAGGGTTATTTACGGAAACTTCATTTAAGTCAAGCATGTGTACATTATTGACCCTCGAGCCCTTGAACACATCATTCTTTTATTGTTATGTTCAATTATGCAACCTTCTTTTGAAAAGGAGACTTTATATACTTTGTCACATAATTGGCTAATGCTAATAAGATTGTGTTGAAGACCTTCAACAAAAAGGACATTGGAGATAGATGTAGATAAGGGATTACCTACACTACCTTTGTCGAGTATATCTCCTTTGTTATTATCACCATAGGTTTCAAATCCCTTCATCTTAGCCACAAAGTCCTAGAATTGGGAAATGTCACCCGTCATATGCCTTGAGCACCCACTATCGAGAAACCATCTTCTCTTTGTAGCCTCAAGACACTCCACCTACACATTTAAACAAGGGAAAGAGGTACCAAATTTTCATTGGGTCCTTGTGTGTGAGTGAAACCTTTGTTGCATTTGGGAAACCATTGAAAAATGCATTTAGGAACCAAAAATCTCCTAAAACAACATTTGGCAATAATGTGTCCCCTCTTGCAACAATAAAGACAAGTTAAGTTTGGTTTGGTGACATATTTGTTTATTTGATCTCTCACTATATAAGTGTATTTTTGGTACGGATTATTCATGTAATTTCTAAAGTTAGATCGATCAATAGCAAATGTCATTTTTGGTTGTAATTCTTTGCCTAATTTGGTTTGAAGAGTTTTGACCTCTTTTTGTCAAATGCAACAAGTTTCACAACTATGAAATTTAAATCACCATTCTCGCTTGTCTTCCTTAATTGGCTCCACCATAGAATGCTTAAGAGCTTCCAATTCGTTTTGAGAATCAGAAACCTTTTTATCCAAATGTGTGTATTGGAGGCTAAGCGTTTAAAAGCCTATCTTAGCTTTTTGGTGGAGAACTTTAAAAGTATTAAGTAAATAGGGATAAGAAAATTTATTAAAGTTATCATATTTAGCATGTCTTACTTGCTTTTTTCCCTTTTGATGAGCCATGAGATAAAGATTTACTTTCTCTTCTTCATCATTTGAGTTACCATTCCTTGAGACTTCATTACCGCTTTCCCAAGCAATATAAGCTCTCCTTGCCTTGCCACCCTTCTTGTGATTTTTCTCTTTGTCTTTGTCCTTCTTCAACATTGGACACTCTGGTTTATAGTGATCGGCCTTTCTGCAATTATAGCATGACCCTTTTGACTTAGTACTTTTACTTTGATCTTGCTTAGAGGGATTTGATTGCCTTCTATAATTGACGAGATGTTTATCCGAATTAGATATTTCATTCTTCCTAAGATATCTATTGTGCCTTCTTACAAATAACTACATATCTTCATTCAATTCATTGTCTTCGTCATTTGACTCACTCTCACATTCATCGTTGGTGGATGATTTTGAAGTAGAAGCCTTTAATGAAATATAATTCTTCTTCTTCTCGTTGTCTTTGGATTTCTCATTCTTTTCTTTCATTTCACTCTTTTCATAATTGTCGAGATTCAAGAGCTCTTACTCATGTTCTTCTAACTTGCCTAATAACTTGGTCAAGTCCAAAGTTCTTATATCATTATCTTCCTTTATCTTCGTGACTTTAGGTAGCCATTCCCTAGTAAGACATCTCAAAATTTGTTAGTAGCAACATCATTCGGGGTAGTCTTATTAAGAGCATTTAATCGATTTAATATATGAGAAAATCTCTTTCCAAATTCCCCAATGGTTTCCCCTTGGTTCATGTGAAAGAGATCAAACTCTTGTGTCAATGTATTGATTCTAGCTAGTTTAACGTCGTTTGTTCCCTTATGGGAAACTTGTAACGCGTTCCATATAACTTTAGTTGTTGTACTTTGTGAGACTCTATAATATTCACCAGATGCCAAAGAGGCAATGATCATATTTCTAGCCTTCCAATCGTAACTATGGTTCTTTTCATCTTTTGCATCCCATTGTGTTTCAGGTTTAAGTACTTCAACATTATCCAAGTTGGTCATAGTAATTTTCATGGGACCATCTTCGATAACCTTCCATATATTTTTATCAACATAGTTGATATAAATACGCATATAATCCTTCCATTGATTACAGTTTTCTACGGAGAAAACGGGTACTCTATTATACGCCCCCGTTGGGTCGTTATTCATTTTCTAAGAAGTTATATATGAAGCACTAGATAAACCAGTGATCCTAATACCACTTGTTAGACGATGACACGTATCTAGAAGGGGGGGGGGGGTGAATAGATCCCTTTTAAATATTATTCCAACTTTCAAAAATTTAATTGAAAAATGGTTTGAGGAAGCTCCCCGAAAAATCCACGTCTAAATTTTATTAAGCCAACGGTGATCGGATATGCAATATAAAACTAAATGAGATGCTAACGATGAATGAATCACTGGCACACTACTTAATCACTTAAATCTTTCACTATTGATATAACTACTTCCAACAATGTAGAAAGAGACGAAAATAGCACAATGACAACGAATTAATGTGTTTTAAATTTTATCAAACACTTGGTGGGCACACCACACCAAGTGTGTTTTGCAAATATTTGTAGTGCAGAATTTTTATAAAATTACTATCAAATTTGATAGCAACAATTTCACAAACACTTGGAGTGCACCAAAATTTTCAATGTTACACTATTTCAAGTTGTACTAAAAAATATAACGAAAGAGAAAATCGAAGAACACACGAATTTGTTTAGGCAGTTCCCCTACCGTCCTCACTAAGGGTACCTCTTCCCCCAATTCAAAAACCAAATTGGGATATGTATTAAAATTGCAATGTTCTTACAAAGAGAAATTAGAAACGATAAATCAATCCTATTTGTTGTTGTAGCTATGTTTCTCTTTGTCCCTTGATTCAAGATGAACCAAGTCCTTCACGCGTGTCAAAAAAAACCTCTGATTGTTGCTCCCTTCTTGCAAGAATTATTTATTCTTCAAACTTCGAGCACGATCGCTTTGAATCGATACGAGTGAACCCACGCCTTTCTTCACAATCCTCCGGTTACCGTGATATGGTTGAACAATCTCTTCGATCTTCAAACCTCTTCACTCGGCTGAATTTATGAACCAATGGTGTATGCAAAACCCCTAAATAAAAATGATTTTGGAGGATAAACCCTCAAGGTTTATTCAAGAAAAATCCACAAATCTTTCAACCCAAACTGAATTCGCAATTCCAATGTTTTAACGTTATCAACTTGAATCTTGCACTTTGATCAACAAAAATGATTGTATGTAGTTGTTGACGAATGTTAGGTAAGATGAAGATGATGAGAGCAATTTGTGTATCTATTTCACTTTCCTTGTTTCTTATGAAAAAATAATACCCCGGCTATTTATATTGCCACAAGAGATAAGGAGACACTTGTAAAATGAAATAGGAGAGAAAAATAAGTGATTTGGCGCCTTATTCCAGTTTGAGTCGACCTGATTTAGATTTGAGTCAGCATGATGGACCATTTGAGTTGACCTATTTTTGGTCATCAGTCAGCCTGTTGAGACCCGTAGAAAACAAGAAATTTTTTACTTGATTTGAGTCGACCTGTTTAACTGAGTGAGTTGACTTATTTATTTTCCACTGAATGAGTTGACCTGTTTAAACCAATTAGTCGACTCATTTGCCTTCACTCATCAGAAAATTTTATTCTGATGACTTAAGTTTCCAATCCCTTTTGAATCATTATTTCTTCTAGGATCACACAAGTTTTGACATCATTAAAACACTTGTACCTCTCACAATCATGTCACCCCTCACTCAAATCTGGTATCTCCATAATTTTTTATAATATTCAAAAAATCTGTCAATTTTTTATAAAAAAGAGTGAGCAAAAAATTCTATAATGCAATTTAAGAAAATGGTAGGATTCTAAGTATTTGATAGTGTATTCTAAAAATCTGATACGCATTTTTACTGTTTTTTTTGTTGAAAAAAATCGATGCTTGAGAAAACATATTGTTCTTAAAAAAAACACCATGGATCATCAGATTTTTTCCAAAATGATGAAAAGTATGGTAGTGTAAAATCATTGAATTTTTTAAAAGTTCATTTTAGATGGGCTACAAAAAAATATGATAGGTTAAACTTCAATGGTTGAGATTTTGCCAACATTTTTGTATCATTGTGATCGCACTAATAGTTTTGTATGGTCCATAATGAATCCAGATTTGTATAAATAGAGATCACGTGTTATTAAAAAAAACATTTTAAAATGTCTCAATATTCGTTTATGACAGTTGTGTCATTCAACAGTGTGAAATCTCATATTGATTTTCGACTACCTGAGCACCGGGAGTCTCGTTGTTCTAAGATCCTAATTGGATAATCTGTTACCCCACACTAAGAAAAAAAGTTGGGCATGATCGAGTTTCGTGCACCATATATTGACATTGAAGAAAATGTGAAATACATAACATTGAACTGAAAACTAGTGAAGATTTGAAGGTTATGTGGAGAACATATCACCGTAGGCAAACAAAATGGTCGGTCGAATTAGATGCGATAATTGTTAGATATATATATGTAGATAATGTAATCAAGATTTTGAAACATCTAGAATCATTTAGTAGTGACTAAGATGTTGAATATATTATTTTAATATATTAATATTTATTATATTAATATATTAATTTATTAATATTATTTTAATAATTTAATGGAATATATTAATTGATATTTAAATTAATTATTTAGTTAATTAATATTTATTTATTTAAATAATAACTATTTTAAATATTTAATAATTACATTTATTAAATAAAATTAATTGCTATTTTTTAATTAATTATTTTCATTTTATTAATTACTATTTAATCATTTAAAAATAAATATTAAAATGTAATTATTATTTAATAATATTTACTTATTAATTAAAATATTTAAATATTAATGAACTAAATAAATATATTCAATTAATAAGTAAATAAGTTTAATTTAATTAAAACAAAAGTGCAATCATAATGTATAAAATATATTTATTCTAATCAAACAAACTAAGTATGTAATATGTATATTTAAGTGGAATAACAAAATAAAATAAACAACATAATCTAATGGTTAAGGCGTTAGTCATAGGAGGGATGAGACATGACACATGAGTTTAACTCCTCTTTATTATAAAATTTTGATTCTTTTAGGTATTAAAACTTCTAAGCATAATAAAATCAAAAATAAAAAAAAAATGTCAATTTGATAATATACATCATTAAAAGAAATTTAAAAAAAATGTCAATCACGTCATTAAAAGAAATTTTAAAAAAAATGTCAATCACATCATTATTTTTGTGATTGGGTTTTTTTTAAGAGGAAATTCAAATTTTATTTTTATAGGGAAATATATATATATATATATATATATATATATATATATATATATATATATATATATATATATATATATTAACTTAAGAATAAAAGAATATACCATGACCTTCCATACAAATGTATGAGGCACTACCACCACTACTAGACTATCACATTTACTCTATTATTTAATTATACTTAATTATTATATTTTATTCTATTCTTTTTATTCCATATGTAATATACTAAATATATAACGTTAATTTTATATATTTATATTATTATATTCTATACTAAATATAAGTTACTTTAAAATATTATATTCTATTCATTTTATTCTATATTAAATATATCTTTACTTTTATATATTCATTTTAATAATGTCATTTTTAATTAAATATTAAATATTAAATATTTTATATTATATTTTAAATTCTAATATTATATTATAAATATTAATTAATAATAAATTGAAATTAATTATTAATTAATATTTTAATATAATATTAGAATTTAAAATATAATAAAAATGATGAATGGCGCCATGTAGTGATCAAAAACCAGGCTAGACCGAGAGCGATGTTTACCTTGTGGATGACTTGTCACAAGAAGCTTGCTACGAAAGACCGGCTCTTGAGGTTTAACATGATTCATGAGGAAAAATGTTGTTTTTGTAATGAAAAGGAGTCCATAAACCACTTAATGTTTGAATGTCATGAAACAAATCAAATTTGGACGGCGGTGCTGAATTGGCTACAAATCCCGCATGTGGTTCGTAATTGGAATGATGAATTAGAGTGGATGAGCAAAAAGTGCAAAGGTAAGGGATTGAAAGCTATGGTGTTGAAATGTGCAATAGCTGAAACCGTCTATCACGTTTGGAACCATAGGAATAGAATTGTTTTTGGGGGGAGAGCAATATGCAACATGTGATAGACAACATCATAAATTGTGTAAGTCAAAGACTTTGGGATAGCTCTAGATTGAGGAAGCACATTAGCTTGTTAATGTTGCCTTAACTTTGGTTGTTTTGTTGGCTGGATCTTCGGATAACCTTTGCGTGTAATTGTTTTTGGTGGTAATATATTTTACTTTTTCCAAAAATAAATAAAAATTAATTGAAATTAATTAATATATTTAAAATTAATATATTTATAAATATAGTTACAATAAAATATAAATATTTATAATTAAATATAGTTATAGTTAAATATTTATAAATATAGTTAAATAACGTTATTATTAAAATATTAATTTACTGTAATTAATTAATATTAATTTACTGTAGCTAATATTTACAAAATATAATTAAATAAATATTAATTAATAATAAATTGAAATTAATTAATATTAGTTTACTGTGGCTAATATTTTAATTAATTATTATTAAAATATATTGTAACTAATATTTTAATCCCTATATTTTAATGTAAAAATTTAGTTGACTAAAATATTTTAATATTTATGTTAATTTATTACACTATTAATAATTTATAATTTAATTTACTGTAGCTAATATATATAAAATATAATTAAATAAATATTAATTAATAATAAAATGAAATTAATTAATATTAATTTACTGTAGCTAATATTTTAATTAATTATTATTAAAATATATTGCAACTAATATTTTAATCACTATATTTTAATATATAATTTAGTTGATTAAAATATTCTAATATTTATGGTAATTAAATACACTGTTAATAGTTTATAATTTAATTTATTGTAGCTAATATTTATAAAATATAATTAAATAATTATTAATTAATAATAAATTGAAATTAATTAATATTGTAAGATTATATTATTGTAAAGAAGAATATTGTAACTCTATAATACCAATGGAAAACTATTTTAAAACTATATTATTGTAGTTAATATTTATAAAGTATAATTAAATAAATATTAATAATAAATTGAAATTAATTAATATTATAACACTATATTATTGTAAAGATGAATATTGTAATACTATATTATAATAAAGAATATTATTCTAACACTATAATATTATTACACTATATTATCAATGTAACACTATAATATTGCAACAAAATTTTTTTTTTTTAAAATAAAAGAAAGACATATTTCAAAATTTAAGCAATACAACTTAGCAATGGCCCTTCTATACTTAAGTCTTTGTTATCATCTATATACAATGACATCAATAATATTTTTAACAATGCTATCTATATTAACTTTGTGAGACATGGCATATGTTTTGAATAATGTCAAAAACTTGGTATGATTGAAATGTTGTGGGGAACACAAGAATGTTTTAGGAAACAAAAGAAAGAAGGAATGATCTCATGAAGAAAAATCATATTTAAGAAATTTTGACTGCATATGTTGTCTCAACAGGCTGACTGAACAGGTTGGCTCATTCAGATTTGAGTCGGCTCATTGCTTGCCATGAGCAGGCTCATTCAGATTTGAGTCGGCTCACTGCTTGCCATGAGCAGACTCAATTGAAGTGATTTTTCCTCCATATTTCACGGGTCCCAACAGGCTGCCTGAGGCCAAATTTTGAACGGCTCATTGGGAAGTTTGAGTCGGCTCATCCCTCCATTTGAGTCGGCTCATTGAAGACATTTTTCCCTTTGGTTCTTGCGGGTCTCAACAGGCTGACTAAGCATATTTTGAGATGGCTCATCCGGTATTTTGAGCAGGCTCATTTGTTGATTTGAGCAGACTCGTTCCTGTAGCTGTCAATTTTTTTCATTAATTCTTGCCTTCTACTTTTCTATTTTTATCTAACCAATATAAATAGCTGATTTTATTTCTTTTGAGAGGTTAACAAGAAAAGTGAAAGATATACACACTCCTCTCTTCATCTTCTTCTTCCTTGCATCCATCAACAATCACCCACAATAATCTTTGTTGATCAAGGTGTTAGCTTTGAAGATAACGTTTAGAGTTTCAGATTGGGTCTAGAGAGTGTGGATTTTTCTTGGAAAAATCTGAAGGGTTTTCTCCTCCAAGATCATAGAAGGTTTGGGGGTTTTTGAACACAACCATCTTTCATATATTCAGCCGAGTGAGGTAGATTGAAGATCAAGTGGATCGTTCTTTCATATCACGGTAGACGGAGGATTGTGAAGATCTTTGTGGATTCACAAGTGTTGAAGAAACTCAGCCGTGCTCAAAGTTTGGAGGATCGTAAATCCTTGCAAGAAGGGAGCAATTAATTGGAGGCTTTCTCGACACGCGTGGAGGACTTGATTCAATGTTGAATCAAGGGACAAGAAAAAGATTTGACAGCACACTCAACACGGATTGGTTTGTTGGTTCATTTATTTTCTTCTTGTAAAACAATTGCAATTTTAATAAAATTTCCCAATTCGATTGTGAATTGGGGACAGAGTACTTCGAGCAAGGACGACGAAGGAACTGCCTAAATAAATTTCTTGTGTTCTTTACAATTCTCGCCTTTTACTTTTGCATACTTTGATTTTGTGTGTTCTGAAAATTTTGGTGTGTCTAAGTAGTGCACTCAAGGTATTTGACAAATTGTTTCACTCAAAAGTGACTGCTACTTTGTGAAAATTTTTGCACTACTTGATACAACAAAATCATACTTTGTGTATTGCACACCAAGTGTTTGTCAAAAAGTCAAACCACACAAAAATAAATTAGTTTGTGCTTATTTTCTTTCTCTATATCATTGTTAAGAGTAGTTTATCAATTGTGGTGTTATCAAGTGAATCTTTTGTGTAGTATTAATTCATCTTGTCAACATTCTATTCCCATTTGGTTAAAGCGTATATCCGATCTCCGGTGACTTCAATTTTAATTAGATGATTTTCCAGGAAACTTCCGCAATACATTTTCAATTAATTTTTGAAAAGTAAATTTTGAAAAAAGGATATATTCAACCCCCTTCTAGATCCGCTCTATCGTCTAACAAGTGATATCAAGAGCACCGGTTCATTTAGTGCTTCACATACAACTTATTGGAAAATGGACAATGATCCAACGGGGGCGTACAATAGATCTCCGGTTTTTACCAGAGAAAACTATAGTCACTGGAAGGATTGTATGCGCATTCATATCAACTCTGTTGATAGAAAAATTTGGAAAGTTATTCAAGACGACCCTTTTCAAATAACTATGGCCGGTCCAGATAACGGCCAAATTGAAAAACCGGAAGCACAATGGGACGAGAATGATGAAAATAAATATAGCTATGATTGGAAAGCTCAAAATATGCTTATAGCTTCTTTGGGAAAGAATGAATATTTTCGAGTTTCTCAACATACTACGGCTAAGGCCATGTGGGAAGCATTACAAGTTGCCCATAAGGGAACCGATGATGAAAAGCTTGCACGAATTAATACTCTACAACAAGAGTTTGATCGATTTCACATGAGCCAAGGGGAAACCATTGGTTAAATGGGAAAAAGATTCTCTCACTTGACGAATCGCTTAAACGCTCTTGGTAAAACTACTTCTAACGATGTAGCTACTAACAAAATCTTAAGATGTCTTACTAGGGAAAGGTTGCCAAAAGTTACGGCAATCAAAGAAGCCAATGACGTAAGGACCTTGGATTTGACTACACTTATTGGAAAGCTACAAGAGCATGAACAAGAGCTCTTAAATTTACAAGAGCATGAAGATAACGAAAATAATGAAAAGAACGAGAAGCATAAAGATCATGAGAAGAAGAAGAAGTATATTTCTTTGAAGGCTTCTTCCTCAAAATCTTCCACCAATAAAGATAGTGAGAGTGATTCAAGTGATGAAGACGATGAATCCAATAAGGATATGAGGTTGTTTGTTAGAAGATACAATAGGTATCTTAGAAAGAATGAAATCTCTCATTCGGACAAGCGCCTTATTAACTATAGAAGGCAATCTAACCCCTCCAAGTAAGAATCAAACAAAAGTACCAAAGGTAAAGGATCATGTTACAATTGTGGAAAACCGGGGCACTACAAATCGAAATTCCCAATGCTAAAGAAAGACAAAGTCAAAGACAAGTATCAAAGGAAAGGCAACAAAGCTATAAGGGCATATATCACATGGGAAAGTGATAGTGAATCTTCTAGTAAAGCAAGCTCAAGTGATGAGGAAGAGAAAGTGAATCTTTGTCTTACGGCACACAAAAAGGGCAAAAAGCAAGTAAGACATACTAAATATGATAACTTTGAAAATTTGTCTTATTCTGATTTACTTAGTACTTTTAAAGTTCTCCACCAAGAAGTTAAAGAAGCTTTTAAGCGTGTAGCATCCAATAAGCGTATCTTCAAATACTTAGAGAAAAAGGTTTCTGATAATTAAAATGCTTTGGAAGCTCTTAAGAGCTCTATGGTGGAATCTATTAAAGAAGACAAACAAGAATGACATAACTTTCATAGTTGTGAACTTGTTGCATTTGGCAAAAAGAAGTCAAAACTCTTTAAGCCAAATTAGACAAGATGTCACAACCAAAGATGACATTTGCTATTGATCCATCAAATATTAGAGAATCTATGAATAATCCATATCAAATATATACTTATGTAGTGAGAGATCAAAATAGCAAACATGACTATAAACCAATCTTGTGTTGTCTTTATTGTTGCAAGAGGGGGTCACACTATTGCTAAATGTCGATTTAGGAAATTTTTGGTCCATAAAGGCATTTTTCAATGGTTGCCTAAATGCAACCAAAGTTTCACTCACACACAAGGACCCAATGAGAATTGGGTACCTCTTTCTCTTGTTTAATCATGTAGGTGGAGTGTCTTGAGGCTACGGAGAACGATGGTTTCTTGATAGTGGATGCTCAAGACACATGACGGGTGACATCTCCTTATTCTATGACTTTGTGGCTAAGAAGAAAGGTTTTGTTATCTATGGTGATAATAATAAGGGAGCTATACTCGGCAAAGGTAGTGTAGGTAATCCCTCTTCTACATCTATCTCTAATGTCCTTTTAGTTGAAGGCCTTAAACATAACCTTATTAGCATTAGTCAATTATGTGACAAGGGATACAATGTATCTTTTTCAAAAGAAGGTTGCATAATTAAACATGATGATAAGAAGGATGATATGTTTAAGGGCTTGAGGGTAAATAATGTATACATGCTTGATTTTAACATGGTATCCATTAATGATCCTAAGTGTCTAGTCTCTAAGAGTGATGATTCTTGGCTTTGGCATAGACGCTTAGCACACATTAATTTTGACTTGCTTAACAAAATTGTTTCCAAAGATTTGGTAGTTGGTTTGCCTAAAATAAAGTTTACTAATGATCATCCTTGTGATACTTGTCAAATGGGTAAGTAAACAAACATATCTTTTAAATCCAAAAACATAGTCTCAACAACTAAACCTCTTGAACTTTCTACATATGTATCTATTTGGTCCATCTAGAGTCAAAAGTCTAGGAGGAAATTACTATGGTTTTGTTATTGTAGACGATTATTCAAGATTTAGTTGGACAATTTTCTTAGCAAGTAAAAGTGACACTTTCTCCGCATTTGAAACATTTGCCAATATATCTTAAAACAAACTTAACATAAACATTGTAACGATTCAAAGTGACCATGGAGGTGGCCGAATGTATCACATCTTCATGTCTTTGGATGTAAATACTTTGTGTTAAATAATGGAAAAGAAAACCTTGGTAAATTTGATTCAAAGGCGGATGAAGGTATCTTTCTAGGATACTCAAATTCAAGTAAGGCATATATAGTATACAACAAGAGATTGCTTATTGTTAAATCCGTGCATGTTTCGTTTGATGAATCTTGTTCGAAAGTTGTCAGAAAAGTTAGTGTTGTTATTGGTGCAGGTACTTCCTCTGAAGAGATTGTTAAAGATCAAGATGAGTCTCGTGTTGAACCCTTTCCAGATTTTGTTGAGAAGGAGCCGGAGATAGGATATAATCTTAAAGATGAATATAGCGCATCAATTCAAAATTACTTACCTTTGGATTGGAAAACTTCTAAAGATCACCTCATCGACAAATTTTCTTGGATATATCTCAAAGGGAGTCACCACTCGATCAAAGATAAGTAATTTTTGTTTTCATTATACTTTCGTCTCTCAAATTGAGCCTAAAAACTCTAAAGATGCTTTACTCTATGAAAATTGGTTTTTAGCTATGAAAGAGGAACTTAATCAGTTTATAAGAAATGAGGTTTGGGACCTTGTTCCACCTCTGCGAGGTCATCGAGTAATTGGCACAAAATGGGTATTTAGGAATAATATGGATGAAAACGGTATTATTACTCACAACAAGGCCCGTCTTGTTGCTCAAGGGTATAACCAAGAGGAAGGCATTAAAGACACCCCACCTCGATCTTTTCGACATAAATTTTCCTTGGTTTACCGAATGATTCATACCAACCACTTTGGTACAGACGATCGACCCCGACGACCCGCTCCACGGTCTATGTCCTACCTTAACATGTTGGTTATGCCCGACTCTATTTCTCTTAACTTATCACTCCATCTTGGGGACTCGACTTGGGGGGCTCCTGTTCCGGGATGGGCCTCGAGGACACTGCTGACCCATGGCCCAACATGTCGGGCAGAGGCCCATCTAGTCGGCCACATCTTCTGCATCGTCGGGCAGACTCACGACTGCTCAGGTAATGCCTGCACATCGGGCAAACACCCTATCCGCTGGGCAGGTGACTGGGAGACCGTGTCTCCCCCTCATCTGCCACGTCACCCAATTGTCCACCATTATCTCCTGGAAGATAGGGACATTTGGACCAAGGGCAAGATCACGCGCTAGGTCTTACACGTTCCTACGCGTACCTTGGCAGTTCTTCCTTGGGCCTAGCTAATCCAGCCCAAAGAAGAACCTTGGCCCAGCGCTGGGGGCTCACTATAAATACCTTTTTTTAATAAAGGGTCAGGTATTCTGAAACACTTTCTTACTTACCACTTTCTGTACCGCTTACTTACTTTGACATCGGAGTGCCTTGCAGGTACACCCCCTCCCCACTTATCAAACATTTTGTTGTTCGTGTTCAACTACTGGAAGGCCCTCCTGATCAGGTAAGATCACATACAAACCTTGTTTTGTATTTTAATATAAACCTTGGTAGAGGTGGGTTCTAGAAGATGCTTTTATTTTAGAAGTTTTAGTGTTCTTGATGTTTAGGGCAAAATGCTAGAAATCATAGAATAGAGAGTTTAAATGGTTGAAACATTGATTAAAATGCTTGAGTACGCTGGCTATATATGTAGAAACCTCTGTTGATAATTCTTTGTAGGTTTGGTGTTGTTTGGATTGAATTTGGGGAAGTTCTGTAATTTAAAACGCAACATTTTTGGCTATTGTATGCAAGTAACCGGTTACCCTCTGGGTAGTAACTGGTTACCTGTTTAAAAACTAAGTTATGGGCGCAATTTTTACACTGTTAATCGGTTATCCTCTGGGTAGTAACTGGTTACCACTGTTATGTGCAGAAAAATGTTATTTTGAACTTTCTTTAAAAATTCACAACTTCTTCATCCTTTATCCGATTTAACTGTTCTTTATATCGATTTGAAGCTAATAATATGTTCTTTCTTATGAGACTGGAAAATATTATTTTGAGACGACTTTTCTAATTAACCGTAATTATGTTAGTTAGGAAATTGTGAACTATTGGAAATAAAAAGGTATAACTTGTGAGATGGTTAGGATTACCCTAGGTTATTGCGAAACTGTTAGCGTGTAATACACGGGGTCCTCCATAAAGTCTTGAGTAAGCCTTGAACTGGGTTATACTGAGTCCCATGGGAAGCATCCGTAAAGACTTGAGGTGTGTATTACATGGGGGCCTCCGTAAAGTCTTGAGTAAGCCTTGAGGTGGGTGATACCGAGTCCCACGGGAAGCATCCGTAAAGACTTGAGGTATGTATGTTACTATATCCTCCATAAAGTATTGAGTAAGTATTGAGGTGGGTTACTATGAGTCCCACGGGAAGCATCCATAAAGGCTTGAGGTGATTACTACATAGGGTTACACAGGAAGTCTTGAGTAAGTCTTGAGGTGGGTTATTTTGAGTCCCACGGGAAGCATCCGTAAAGAATTGAGATGGGTGTTACATCGAGACCTCCGTAAAGTCTTGAGTAAGTCTTGAGGTGGGTTACTTTGAGTCCCATGGTAAGCATCCGTAAAGCCTTGAGGTTGATATTCCACTCATTTAGTGTTTGGAGTGTTGCATGGATTTTGTTCCATTACTTTTTGGTTCCTTGTAGGGAAGTAACCAAAGACTTGAGAATATTTAGATTTGAACCTTTAGAGCCGAGAGAATTCTAAGATAGGGAACTCACTGAGGTGTTGTTATCTCACCCCATGTTATTGATATATTTTTCAGGTACTTCAGGTTCCGCGAAGGGTAAGGATAAGACAAATTGATTATCCTTACTTCTTGATGGCTTTTTCTTCCGCTGTGGATATTTTGATATCTTAGGATCTAGTTCTTAGTTTCCTTTTGTTTTGACATCTTGTATTATTGTTAGCCTTTTGTTGTAGTACCTTATGTATTTAGTTGGCTAAAATTTTACAATGTGTTGTACTAAGAACTTATTTGTATTTCAATACCAAACTTGAACTTATATATGAAAAATATGCTTTGATGTATGTATTTTATATACGGGTATTACATTCCTATAGAGAATAGTACCTCATAAGTGCATAAGTTTGTCAACAAGGGGAGAAACAAAAGAAACTTATAATCCAACTAAAGGAAGAAAAGGAAGAGCACATGAAAATTATCTTTAAGCTGAAAAATGAAGTGATTTTTCTGAACTCTACACTTGACAGAATGTCCAAGTCTGTCAGAATGCTGGACAGTGGCTCTGACACATTAGATGAAATTCTTCAGGTTGGAAAAATGGCAGGAGATATGAGTGGAATAGGATTTAATAACATAAAGGAATCTCTTTCAGATTTCATTCATCCCAAACCTAAACCAAAAATGTTGAATCAAATGTATCAACATCATGACATAAGTAAATTCAATCAAGTTGGAGATGTTATAGGTCTTGATTATGATAATCAAGTTGTGATGAAGAAAGGAAAAATGTTTGCAATGAATTTTGTTCAACCTAAAAGAAAACAGAAATAAAATATGTCAGGTCAAAAGTCCCAACATCAGAAAAGACATCATTGTGGAAGCAAGACCCAACAGTGGAAATGTCATTATTGTGGAAGGTTTGGTCACATAAAACCCTACTGTTACAAACTGTATGGTTATCCAAAACAGTCAACACAACCTAGGAATAATCATGGTATGATTAAAAGTAGAAAGGTGTGAAGACATAAGGTTGTTGAAAGTGAGAAAGATTTTTCTGAAGACAAAGAGGAAATTGTTGATGAAAAGAACCACCAATCTACATAGATGGTCAATGTTGATGATCTGAATATTGATGATGTGGTTTCTGTTACTAAGAAAAGTAAAGAAGCATTCTCAATAGAGTCAGAGTATGATGTTGAACATAATTTCCAGGATTTCATACCTCTAGTGAAGAAGCAAAATGCAGTTGGGAAACAAATTTCTGCTTCTTTTAGAGCCTTTTCTTCTCTTGGTGATTGGATGTGTTCTGCTGCCAATTTACTTACTTTTGGTTGATTACCCTTAATGCATAGTTGCTTGGTTTGTTATAGTATGGCTAAAAAGGGGAGAAGTAAGTAGTAGCAGTTTTCTTTGGTCGTTTCCTTGAGGGGGGAGATTCTGCTATTAAGGGGGAGATATTTATTTTTAACTATTTAATGTAGAAGAAGATCTTTGTGAAAAGGTTGTCATGTTTTTCGCTGTTGACATGATGTTAGCCTCTGATTTGGAAGAAGGGTTATTTGGTTAGTTTTAGCCAAAATATGCCAAATGGGGAGATTGTTAGTTCTGTTGTTGTGGGCGTTGTAACACCCCAAAATTTGCCCTCTTATTTATAACCTCAATCGGCTTATGCTCCGCAATGCATACATCTCCCTTAGGTTATAACATTGTAGTCATGCATTCGCGTGATATATTAAGGCATGGGAATAAGGTAGCAATTCAGGCATCATGAAGGCCTGATGCAAGGTTTTTATGTTGGATTGAAAACCTCTATAAACAAAATCCACTGTGGAATTGGAGTTCTTAGTTCATGGACATTGTGGAACTTTCCTTCAAATTCGTCTTATTCGAGGGTCCTCAAGAATGCCAAGTGTCTTAGGCCCTCATCACTGTTGTTTTTGGTTGAACCATATCTTTAGACCGTTCATCAAGTTTTTGCAGGAAAAGTTTGTTTGGTCATTATAAGATAGTACCTCGTTGAGGTTCAGACCATTGCTTTGAAGACACAATTAAGACCTCTCATGTTAGACCCGAGGGAGATTTCAAGATAATTTTGGGCTTTGAGTCGTTATACCTTAGATGTGGTTCGGGGTGTGGTTCATGTTTTTCTCAAGTTAGTCTGCGATGTGGGCAAAATCTTTAGCATAAAGTTTGTGTTAAGATATTGCAAATTATTTTTAATACTTGGCTTCGGGGTGAGTGGTTATAAAGAGTTGTTTGAAATTCTCAAATTTAGTTTCAATTTTACTTCGAAAATAAGTCCACTTTTCTTAGCATATGGGTCCATAAAATCTTTTGTTCAACCAATTTCATAAACCTTTACCCACTAATCCATTTTTAAACCACATTGACACATTTGTGAGGATTTTCATTACACCCAATTTTTAGTCCATTCATTCCAAATACACGGCTAATCAACTTAAGCTGCAACCAGCCTCTACATAACATATCTTGGGCCATACCGAGATTCCATGAACCAAAATTGCCAAAACCATTTTGCAGTGATAAAAAGATCGGTTACAAGTTACAGGAGGCTTTGTCGGAAATAATAGGACTGCAGAACAATTCAGTGTAGAAAAAAGTAACGAAACTAACACAAGAGTGGCGAACAGAAGAAGTATTCGAATATAAAAACTCAGTTACATAATCGATAGCAAAAATTCTACTGAGGAAAATTTCAAACAAAAAGTACAGTAAGAACTTACACCAGAACAGATTCACCAAGAAGGAGAAATTAATAAAAAAACTTCAGAAGATCAAGGCAAAAACAGTTATATAGTTCTAACAAAATTCATAAACCCCTAACTGCTCTAACAGAATCCCAACAGAAATCCTAGCTGATCTAACAGAATTTCAACGAGAAAGACAAAATCACCCTTTATCTTCATCACCTATTAATCCAGAATTCTACTCAACCTTCTTGCTTCTCCACCATTTTCCCCCTGGATTCTTCATTCCTCTTCTTCACCTTCACTCTTCCTCATCATCTTCATTCAATCCTCGTTTCCAATCTTCGTCTTCCCCCTTTACCATCTGCATCCCATCCCTCAGTAATCTCTCACAACCTCTGCATTCTACGACATCATCAGCCTCCAATACTCTTATCCCTCCATCTTCTTCAATTACCTTCATCACCTTCAAACAAATAACCTGCAACTCAGAGAAAACCACAGAAGAAGAAAAACGGAAACTCAACACAAAATCTTCAAGGATCTTCGTCGTCGACAATCCGAAATTATCAGCAAGAACAAACCGTCACTACAACAATCTTCATTCAAGATTTCGACTTTATGTTCTGCGATCCTACAATCATCATTGCGTCATCTGCATTTTTAGTTCAAAGATTAACAACGACGATGATACACAGATTGTAGTAGCCAAAGAAATCCGAAGAGAAATAAAAGAAAAACGACGAATCAAAGTATTCATACCTGAAAGTTGCGTCACCGATTGTCGTCAAGCAAATACGAAAACAATATCAACATTGCAAAAAAGACTCAGAATCCGCGAACGAAAAAGGCTCCGATGCGCCGAAGATCAGTGAACGTCAATTCAAGAGTGTTGATTTTAGAGCGTCAATTTGATAGTCGGATCGATGGAAGGTATGAAGATTCGTTTCATTTTTCGGTGTTGAGTGGTCTTTATCGCGCCGATGAGAGAAGTGTCGCCGCCGTTAGAGTTTTAGAGGAAAAAGATTGTTGGTTTGGAGAGAAGAAGGGTGAGGGCGGCGAAGAAGAGAAGAAGACCTAGGTTTCTTGTTTCTGTTTTTCGTTTAAAATTCTTTCATTTTGTTTGTTTATAACTTTAATTTGAAACTGAAGAGTTTAATGGAAGTTAATGAAATAAGGAAAAGAATAATAAAGATTTATAATATTAATCCTTCATTAAGACCCCTTTAATCACATTAGAATCCTGATAAGAGGATAAGATTCCCTCTTCACGGTCCACTCTGACGGTGACAAGTGTCTACGTCCGGTAGGACCGTCAGATTTCACTCTTACGCGTATCTCCCCACTGTAACAACCATGCACCATCACATCATAAGACGTTCATAGTATCATCACCATCAAGCTGTTAATCGTGGGGCCCATATTAGTCAACTTGGTTGACTTAAGATCCATAGCATGGACACCCAGGCTGATGCGCTAATGGGCCTAAGTTATTTCGCTATTAACACCCCTTATTTCGAGCCCACTTGGAATTGTAACTAATAAATATTTCTATTCTCACCCCATTCTAATTTCTTTATATTTTTTAATTCCTGTTTTATGTAGTTTTCAATTTAAATCCATGAAAAATATCAAAAAGCCTAATAAAATTCCCCAAATATTATAGTAACTTTCTAACTCAATTTAGAACCTTTCTACATTTTTACTTTATGAATTTTGTCATTTTTTTAATTTAATTTTGATTTTTCATTTAATTGCTTTTATATTGAATTCTCACATGAACACATACTTTTGTACATTTTATTTCTCCCACTTCCTGTAATATTTTTGGCCCATTCGTTTTGCTATGATTAGAGGACTAATGATAGTACCTGGAAATATTTTGGTGTATTTTTTAGGCCATTTTATCCACTGTTTTGGTAGTGTGGTTTGTGTAAAATTATGATTGAACCTTAGATAAATTTAAGTGACCATTTGACATAGTTAGACTTTGAATTTTTAGGAGATTTTTAACACGATATTATAGTCAAGTTAGAGACCCTAGGGAATTAATTTCATATTTTTTCCAGGACTTTTGCTATTTTTAATGCCTTGATCTCATTCAACTTTTCCATTGTAAATCCACCCAGTTTAGCTTAGGATTGATGATGCATTAGGACATAGATTAATTAGGCTTAGTCTTAGAATGTTAGAAGGCCTTAGTATAATTTAGCCACTGATTTAAGAATGTTGATATTATGTGAGATCCTTTAATTTTAGGGCTTAGGCTTAGAAATTGTTCAAGTGCGTTTCCATTAAGTGATTAGCCATTATTTCGGTTTTATGACTTATATGCTTTAGAAATTCTTGCAACTTTTTACCTTAATTCATTTGTCCATATTGTTGCATACTCATCTTCATTTCATTTACTAACATTTTCTTTTTGTGCAAGGTATTTTTCGAGGATTCGTTTATGGACTTGGATTTTTATTATGCCTCGATTATATCTTTGTGGTTTGTACTTTGTGATGTAATAGCTTAGAACTTGTATGCTTGTATAGTTCTCATAATTAGGCTAGAAAAGATAAAACGAATCGATAGAAAATCAAATCTCAAAAAATAAAGTAAAGAAATACTCGATCCAACGTCGAGTAAATTTTCAAATAAATAAATAAAGTTTCATGTGACTTTAGGATTCCTCGATTACCATCGTTCCACTCCATTACACTAAAAGAAAGCCTTGTATGTTGCACACCATAAGTTGTGTGTCTCAGCACCACGCAATCGACCCACCTGATCCATCGTTCCATCTCATTTACGTTTCATACACGTTTTTACCCACCATGACTTAGGAGGACCATATTGTTCATTGTTACTTTTTGTACTCGTATTTCTAGCCTAATATCCTCTTAGGTAGATTTGATCTTTCAAAGCTCACTTACCATAGGTCATCTTTAAACTCAACTAACTTAGGGTAAGTCTAGTTTCCCTTAGAGTCTTTCCCTTTCTCAATTTGAGTCTCACTTCTCATATTAAAGAAAAATCAAAATACTTAATAAAGGAAAATGTGTACAATGCGCCACGAGCCTTAAGCTATACGGGAAATGACTAGTGGAGGTCTCCTTCACTCTTCTAGGGTACTTTACAAACGTTCCATTGGGGGCGACCTTGGAAAGTATTCGCTCCTGCATCATAGTCTTTAGTGTTGTACATACAATAAACATAAAATCAAAAACACTCCTTTTAAAAGACAATAAACCAAGACAACACGTCTTCTCTTCTCATCTCATACTCTTTGCGGACGAATGCGACTTGTCTCGATAGTTCAAACAGCGATACGGTAAACACCCTCGAGTCAGAGCCGGTAACACCTGAGCTAGAGCTATGGCAACATCATCCTAAAAAAGACAAACAAGTTTCCGCCTTAGTTAGACGAACTACGGCGACTCTTATCCTCATTTTCCCGATGAGGTACGTAGGCAGTGGGGTAGGGCCCATTCGAGCACATTCTTTATTTTCCCTACATTTTCCCTATTATTTCTTTTCGATCTCATTTCCATTCCATTCCAGATAGCCATTCTTTCATTCAAGCAATATCTTATTTCTCACCCTTTGAAAAAGACTAACAAGCGTGGATCCCGTCGGGTACGACAGACGGATTGGGGTGCTAATACCTTCCCAATTCGTAACCGTCTTCCGGACCCAGATCTTTGGTTCGCAAGGCCTCGTCCTTTCTTTCTTCCTTAGGTTTATGCAACATTACCTTTCCCATTCCTTCGGGATAAAAATGTCTGGCTGGTGACTCTACCTTTTCCGCGCCACTTTCGCGTTTGTACTAGGATGAAAATCCCGGGAGCGGCAGCTGGCGACTCTGCTGGGGATCGAACCCAGAATCTCTGGTTTCCCCTTTGAGAGTCAATCCTAGAGCTTGCCTGTTTCTGTTTACTTTGGGTGTTTATTCATTTGCTGTTGTGCTTTAGTTTAGCTTTACTGTTTTGTTTACAGTTTATCGCTTTACTTTACAACTTTATTTACAGCTTTCTGCACTTTACTTTACTGTTTCATATACTGGCATGTACTGTACTGGCTGTTCTGGTTTTCCTTGGCGGGATGGGATTATTGTGAGATAATCCAAATACCCGGCTTGAGTATACACATAGGATTTAGAGTGGGCAGTCGTGTGGCTTGCGTGGTCTTGAGCACGTGTAGTTTTCACGAGTTCCACACCCAGATCAGGCTCTCTTGGGAGATGTTTTATATTGCCTAGGCAGACCATAGAATGTTCACACCTGAGCTGCTAACACTGGGAACCGATCATCGATGACCTTAGTGGAAACAACCCTCTCCCGTGGTGACAGTGTCAGACCACATTTTGTGGCAAACCCATTCGCACCCGAGGGCCCACTAGGAAATCGCATAGGATGACCTTGTTCTCTCATAGGAACCCCGTTAAAGCGATTGGTCGTATGACGGTAGTATTGTACCCTTCGGGATGAATGTACTATTGTTTCTCGACATCAGTGCTTGAAGCCGGGAACTTATGAGGGATGATTGTTTTTCCGGACTCAGCTGAGGCCTCCCTGGGTAGTATATAATGCCAAACCGATTGCCTGATTTGGTCATGAGCCATTTTTCGGAAATGGTGAACGTATTATTGCTGCTCGGCTTTCAGAGTCCGTGATGTTGACCCATAGTAGCACACCCGTGAGATTGGGAGGGGTTTACAGGTTTGCAGGAACCCTGAACTTCCAACATACCCGCTTTTGCCAGTATTACTCCATGATATGATCCGGTCCTATATGATACTTGATTGAGAAGTCTGGAATTTCTGCACAGAGATAATGACATTATGATCTTCACCAACACTTGGTTATCTGATCCACACCAGCGTCAGACCACTGATCACATGCTAGTTGCATACATGACATCATGGCATTTTAGCATACATGTTCAGTTACTTCCAAGGATCACATATCTGAATTAAATCGTCGGATTTTTTCTGCATTAAAACTTGGATCAAAACAAATAGATTCCTTGGAAATAACCGAACATAGCATTTGCATACATCCTTACCTTTTTGACAGGTGTTCAGGGACAAATTCTTATCCTGACTTGGTTTCTCTTCAGAATGACCAACTTGAATCATGATTGTCAGGGTATGGGCATGGAACAACTCTGAGCGGAGGTGACTGAGATGAAGGCCCAACTGGGGCATTTTATAGTGGACATTCGAGCGTTGTCCCAGGATAAAAAATTGCTGAGAGAAGAATTCAACTTGATGAAGACTCAGATAAAGCTGCTTACAGGAATCATGAATGCTATGTCGAAAAAGGAAAATAGTTGTGTGTTTGCTTTTCAAACAGAAGGCCGTGTTTTTCCCATCTCTTTGGGATGTCCACTAAATCAAGGTTTGTTAGGTGGGTTTCCTCTACAGTTTGAGTCTCTTCACCAGCAATCACCACTTGGCAGTCAGGAAGAGCATCAGATAGGAACCAACTCCGCATGTGAGCTAAATGATCCTACACCAATCGTTACCAAAGAAGTGAGCACTTTCTTTCCTTATCAGGGATCCTCCTCAGCTACTACGCCTTGGTTTCCAGGAGAAATACTTCAACAAGTTTCGTTTGTAGCTCCTCCATTGGTAGCAACCCGTCATCAACAAGAGCAAGAAAGGGTTATTGATCCGATACCCGTGTCTTATGCTGAATTATGCCTACAACTACTCAAAATGGGGTTGATTGAGTCTCGCGAGCTAACTCCTCCTTCCGGTAAACTTCACCAAAGTTGGAATCCCTACGCCTGCTGTGTTTTTCATTCTGGAGCTCCCGAACATGATGTTAATGATTGCAAGGCGTTTAAACATCAAGTGCAAGATTTAATTGATGAAGGCGTAATCACTTTTGGACTGACCGGGCCGGAAGTGCCGCAAGATAAAGCATGCAGGAATACAAAAGAGGTGGTCAATTTCCCTTCTTCTAGAATCATTGCTCAGACCAAGTCTTCAAAGGGGTTACATTAAAAACCTTCATTCTCTCCTCGGCCGAGTATGAGTAAGAGAGTGCAGGGGTATGTTAGGCACTCAAAGAAATATCAACAACAAAATGTTCAATCACAATCTCAGGGTCAGCAACAATAGGCACAGAGACTATTTCAGGAAAGAACAAGAGCGAGGAACCGCAGACTTGATCCTATCCCATGTCCATATGTTGTATTGCTTCCAGAGCTGCTGAAGTTGAACCTGGTTGAGCTCCGTACCATGAGGGCTCCTTCTGCTGATAATCTACCACCAAATTTTGATTCAAACGCCAGGTGCAAGTTCCATTCAGGTGCCCAGGGGCATAATATTGAGAAATGTTGGGCTTTTCAGAACAAAGTACATGACCTAGTCGACTCCAAGGCGATCAAATTCGCTCCTCACCCAAAGGTACTCCAGAATCCAATGCCTAATCACGGCGGAACCGGTGTCATGGTAGTTCTACCAGGTGGTCCATGTTAAGATGAAGTCTTCGAGTTAATCACCCAGGACGCCAGGATATTCATGAAGCAAATAAAGCCAGCAGTATTCAGATACTCTCAGTGATGGCATTTATGTGTTTTCCTTTCTTCATTGTTCATTTTCATCCCTATTGAGGGGAACTACGTCGCTCTGATTCTTCATTGGTCTTTGGTCAATGGAGATACGTAGGCAGAAGATCGTCAGGTCTTTCCGAGCAACCTTATGGGGCAACTTTACTCCCCAGCTTTACTTTTTCCTTCAGACGTCTCGTGTCAGAGTCATAATAACTAGAAGAAATGGTATAATTGCCATGGTTGGGTATATGGCTGCAACTAGAAGATTACAAGTCTGTGAAAGAGCTATTGATCACTGAAAGTATCCAAGACTGACAGGTCTAGACGGAGTCAAGCCTCCTCAACTACGGCAATATTCAGTTTCTTTACTGCATTTCCATTTGTAGTTTCTTTTATATGCTAAACATTTGTCTACATGTATGAAATTTTTTTTCTTTTGAATGTTAGCAATAATAAAACTCACATGTTTTTCTTGAAGTAATTCATTCGCATTCACTTATAATTTTGCATGTGTACATCACAATACCAATTATCGTGCTTAAACTCTATAAAGGAGAATGACGAAACAAACGCAAAATCTCTAATTGTGTGCTCTCGAGTAAGGCCCTGTTGACGATGTACAGACTTTGTTTCAAATCCCTAAACACTGGAGATATAAGGGAGATAGACCCTCGCTAACCCCTTTTGAGCCTTGAAGTAGGAGTTTCTTTTCGTATGAAAAAACCCTCACGTGTAACCCAGGGGCAGGGTAGATGTCAGCTAGTCGGACCAAGCGTTCAGGCTTTCATAAAGGAGTGTATTTGAGGATCCATTACATCCTACTATTCTAATCAAGAGGTCCAAAGACCCGAAACCACAATGGTTATCCAAGTCAAAAGGTCCAAAGATTGAAAACCACAATGGTTATCCTTCGTTGACCAAAGAATGAGGCAGTCACAACCCTCGCAAAGCAATCAAGACAAACAGTGTCACACGACTTGTTCAAAAAGCAAAAAAAAAAAAATGAAAAGCCCACTAAGTCGAAACTTTAAAACAAGCGACTTAGGCAAAGGTTAGGGCATCCCGCTGGATTTCACAAGCAGAGATTCACAAGAATCAGTCCAGGCAAAAGTTAGGGATAAGCAAAATAACGCAAAAGCGAAAGACGGAAAGGATTACACAAGAAAGATCCTCAAATGAGAACAAATTCGTGTGGCACAGACACGAAAGATAGAGGGATGATTGACTCTCAATAATAACCCGATTAGTGATTGAACTCATAGCAGTAATGGTTCCTCAATCGACACGAAATCCTTATGAAAGATGAGTGCTTGTGAAAATTAGCTGAACATAGGAATGGAGAACATCACGAAGAGTGGGTGGGCACAAATAAACTTCGAGCCTATATCCTTTGTTTCTATAACCGTGAACCAGGCCACGATACAACCCTTAAAAGTCCTAACTGAAACAAGGTTATTTTGAGAGCGTACTACCACGAGACCGCGTTCCTGACTCCTATGAGTTATGTTAAAAGACATTTGTTGGTATTGCATGTACATACTTTCATTAAAAATAATGTCGTCTCTTAACCAGTGATTCGCTCACAAAGGTTTGCGACACCTTTTCAATAAAGACTTCAGGATTAGCATGTGTGTTGCATTAGAATTTTCATTCTAAGAATAAACATTTTTTTTGCTTGCATACATTTGCTTGGCATCATAAATGGTTCACATGCGGAAATTCAGTCCAGAAGCTTAAGCTTTCCAAGTTGAGAAGTCTAAAACTTCTGAAATACAGTCACGTCGAGGTGCACTTCTCCGAGAAAGCTTCATTGAGTAAGGACTTTCCCGACTAGTCATGGTAAGATCTAGCCAATCCGGGGCAGTTACGTCGAGAAATCTCTTCAGAATTCAGCCGAACTGGGGCAATCACCTCGAGATTCAAATCTCTCCAAGAACAAAAATTAGTCAGTCTAGTGTAAAACTATTCAAATACTCGTACTGGGGCAGGCCACCCCAATAGTATGAGAATTTATTCTTTCCCGAAGACAGACGATCAGAAGCATTTACCCGGAGTTCAGAGCACCAAGACAGTTATACTCTCAAAGAGTTTGTATGGCACCCTCTTGTCATAACTCTTACTAATTGAGTCCATTACCCATCTAGCGGTCGCTCGTCAAGCCAATTATCTCGTTCAGCGTTTCTTACAGCTCCAAGTTCATCTGCGTTGACAATGGTTACCTCCTCAGCAGGGTTATTACACCAATTTATGCAGTCATTGTGATACTTAAGAGTTTAAAGACACTAAGTCTTTTGTAAAATCCTCTTAAAGTAAAGTCCCGACAAAAGCAAATGATCCCCAGCACGAGACAACTTGAATTATTTTCCTCCCTAGTGGGACGTGTCTCGATTTTGTCATCCCCAACAGACGGATGGAATTTATCCCCAATAAAGTCACCAAGCTTTTCCTTCAGCAGGTTTCCTTGATCTTGTTTCCTCAACAGATCTAAGGTAACTCCTATTCCCCTAGCAGATTTCAGATAAATCATTCTCCTCCCCAGCAGATCCATAAGAGTGGATAGTCCCCAATAGTCGAGGTATCCCCTGGCACGGTCCTCAAATCTAAAGTCCAATTTATTTTTGGCAAAGGTGATAATTCGGGACAAATGAATTACTCACGCTCTTTTCCAACAGAGATGTTATCCCCACAGGGCTTATTAAGATCGAATCCGCGATCATTGTGTTTCCCCACAGAGTCAACAGGGACTTATTATTTCCGAATCAGGAACTCCCTTTGCACTTACGCCATTTCATTGACATGTTCAAGACATAACATCCCCAGTGTCATGGGGCAACATGTCATGCAATTCAACATATGCATACCCAATATAATCCAAGTTTGATATCTTGCAAAGTTCATCCGCAGACTGACCTAAGTCCATCTTCGGGTGGAAAATTTCAAAAGTCTTCCGCATTGAGCAGAAGTCCACCCGCAGTGTGGCAAATTTCTAAAGTCCCCCGCAGTGGGAAAAAGTATCCCTCAGTGAGCAAACGTCCAGCCGCAGACTGGCCAAAGTCCATCTTCGGGTGATAAGTTTCAAAAGTCTCCCGCAGTGAGCAGAAGTCCACCCGCAGTGTGGCAAATTTCGAAAGTCCCCCGCAGTGGGCAAAAGTCTCCCGTAGTGAGCAAAAGTCTAGCCGCAGACTGACCAAAGTCCATCTTCGGGTGGCAAGTTTCAAAAGTCTCCCGCAGTGAGCAAAAGTCCACCCGCAGTGTGGCAAATTTCAAAAGTCCCCCGTAGTGGGCAAAAGTATCCCGCAGTGAGCAAATGTCCAGCCGCAAACTGGCCAAAGTCCATCTTCGGGTGGCAAGTTTCAAAAGTCTCCCAAAGTGAGCAGAAGTCCACCCGCAGTGTGGCAAATTTCTAAAGTCCCCCACAGTGGGCAAAAGTCTCCCGCAATGAGCAAAAGTCCAGCCGCAGACTGGCCAAAGTCCATCTTCGGGTGGCAAGTTTCAAAAGTCTCCCGCAGTGAGCAAAAGTCCACCCGCAGTGTGGCAAATTTCAAAAGTCCCCCGCAGTGGGAAAAAGTCTCCCGCAGTGAGCAAACGTCCAGCCGCAGACTGGCCAAAGTCCATCTTCGGGTGGCAAGTTTCAAAAGCCTCCCGCAGTGAGCAGAAGTCCACCCGCAGTGTGGCAAATTTCTAAAGTCCCCCGCAGTGGGCAAAAGTCTCCCACAGTGAGCAAAAGTCCAGCCGCAGACTGGCCAAAGTCCATCTTCGGGTGGCAAATTTCCAAAGTCCACCCGCAGTGTGACAAATTTCCAAAGTCCACCCGCAGTGTGGCAAATTATCCAAAGTCCACCCGCAATGTGGCGAGGTATTTGAAGTCCAACCGCAGATTGGCAAAGTCCATCTTCGGGTGGCAAGTTTCAAAAGTCTCCCGCAATGAGCAAACGTCCAGCCGTAGACTGGCCAAAGTCCATCTTCGGGTGGCAAGTTTCAAAAGTCTCCCGCAGTGAGCAAAAGTCCACCCGCAGTGTGGCAAATTTCAAAAGTCCCCCGCAGTGGGCAAAAGTCTCCCGCAGTGAGCAAAAGTCCAGCCGCAGACTGGCCAAAGTCCATCTTCGGGTGGCAAGTTTCAAAAGTCTCCCGCAGTAAGCAGAAGTCCACCCGCAGTGTGGCAAATTTCTAAAGTCCCTCGCAGTGGGCAAAAGTCTCCCGCAGTGAGCAAAAGTCCAGCCGCAGACTGGCCAAAGTCCATCTTCGGGTGGCAAGTTTCAAAAGTCTCCCGCAGTGAGCAAAAGTCCACCCGTAGTGTGACAAATTTCAAAAGTCCCCCGCAGTGGGTAAAAGTCTCCCGCAGTGAGCAAAAGTCCAGCCGCAGAATGGCCAAAGTCCATCTTCGGGTGACAAGTTTCAAAAGTCACCCGCAGTGAGCAGAAGTCCACCCGCAGTGTGGCAAATTTCTAAAGTCCCCCGCAGTGGGCAAAAGTCTCCCGCAGTGAGTAAAAGTTCAACCACAGACTGGCCAAAGTCCATCTTCGGGTGGCAAATTTCCAAAGTCCACCCGCAGTGTGGCAAATTTCCAAAGTCCACCCACAGTGTGGAAAATTATCCAAAGTCCACCCGCAGTGTGGCAAGGTATTTGAAGTCCAACCGCAGATTGGCGAGAGTCCGTCCTCAGGGTGGTAAAGTATCGTGAAGTCCAACCGCAGATTGGCAAAAAAAACCATCCTCAGGGTGGAAAGGTATCTTAAAATTCTATCGCAAGCTGGTGAAAGTCCACCCGCAGCGTGGCAGGTCGTTATTCGTCTAACTCCATCCGATAATACACCATTAAGGCATTGTTGCAGCCTATCAAAGTCCACCCGCAGCATGGCAAGTCAGTAGCCATCTGACATCACTCAAAAGGCATCCCCTGTTTACTATTCTTCCCGTCATTCGGTTGAGTTTATTTCCCTTTTCTTCTTCCACAAAGTGCAAATTTTCTGGTTGTTTCTGGTATTCAATCCCTGCATACCTCAAATGTCTGAAAGCAAACGCTATTGTCCATTCACGTTCACAGTGATTGAATAGGGGCAGCTGTAACACCCCAAAATTTGCCCTCTTATTTATAAACTCAATCGGCTTATGCTTCGCAGTGCATACATCTCCCTTAGGTTATAACATCGCAGTCATACATTCGCGTGATATATTAAGGCATGAGAATAAGGTAGCAATTCAGGCATCATGAAGGCCTGATGCAAGGTTTTTATGTTGGATTGAAAACCTCTATAAACAAAATCCATTGTGGAATTGGAGTTCTTAGTTCATGGACATTGTGGAACTTTCCTTCAAATTCGTCTTATTCGAGGGTCCTCAAGAATGTCAAGTGTCTTAGGCCCTCATCACTGTTGTTTTTGGTTGAACCATATCTTTAGACTGTTCATCAAGTTTTCGCAGGAAAATTTTGTTTGGTCATTATAAGATAGTACCTCGTTGAGGTTCAGACCATTGCTTTGAAGACAAAATTAAGACCTCTCATGTTAGACCCGAGGGAGATTTCAAGATAATTTTGGGCTTTGAGTCGTTATACCTTAGATGTGGTTCGGGGTGTGGTTCATGTTTTTCTAAAGTTAGTCTGTGATGTGGGCCAAATCTTTAGCATAAAGTTTGTGTTAAGATATTGCAAATTATTTTTAATACTTGGCTTTGGGGTGAGTGGTTATAAAGAGTTGTTTGAAATTCTCAAATTTAGTTTCAATTTTACTTCAAAAATAAGTCCACTTTTCTTAGCATATGGGTCCATAAAATCTTTTGTTCAACCAATTTCATAAACCTTTACCCACTAATCCATTTTTAAACCACATTGACACATTTGTGAGGATTTTCATTACACCCAATTTTTAGTCCATTCATTCCAAATACACGGCTAATCAACTTAAGCTGCAACCAGCCTCTACATAACATATCTTGGGCCATAACGAGTGTAGATGTTAAGAATTGGCAGAATTTTTGACAAACAAGAATAAGTGAACTTAGTTCAGGATGTCACACCAGATGTTGTGACATTGACAAATAAAGTAACTGTTAATGAATTTAGTTCAAGACATCAGGATGTCACACCAGATGTTGTGACATCGCAAACCTGCTATCTTACTTAAATGATGCATAACAGAACTGAGTAAATTCAGGGGAGTTTATCTGTAATTAATTAAAAAGAGATAAGCACTCTGTTGCACCCCAAAATTTGCCCTCACAATACAAGACTTTGTGTGCTAAAAAGGTTCACAAGGTTCACAAGACCTTTCATGAGGTTCATGAAGTTTACAAGACACTTTATGAGGTTCACAAGGTTCACAAGACCTTTCATGAGGTTCATGAAGTTTACAAGACACTTTATGAGGTTCACAAGGTTCACAAGACCTTTCATGAGGTTCATGAAGTTTACAAGACACTTTATGAGGTTCACAAGGTTCACAAGGTTCACAATACTTACAAGACCTTTCATGAGGTTCATGAAGTTTACAAGACACTTTATGAGGTTCACAAGGTTCACAAGGTTCACAAGACCTCCCATGAGGTTCACAAGACATCTTATGAGGTTCACAAGGTTCACAAAGTTCACAATTGGTCAGAAGATTTGACAATTCCCTCAGACAATGCATCCTCCTAAGCAGTGCATCCAAAACTAGGGTTTTAACTTTAATCAGGCTAAATGGACTTCCAAGACTTCAAGTGAGCTTCATAACATCTTATATGTGTCTAAGAATCCCCATGACAAGTTTCAATACTTTTCTCAAAGGTTTGCTCAGTCAGATGATCAGATAAGTCAAAATCAGTCAAAGCAGTTAAAAAGTCAAACTGAGGTCAACAGTGGTCAAACCAAAGTCAAACTTCATGATTTTATGCCAACATCAAGTATATGAAGTAAAATTCATCATTTGATCAAGGGTTGATCATGATTCATCAAGGATATTTCAGATCATCAAGAATCAGAGGTTTCTAAATTAGGGTTTCCTCAGGAAAAGTCAACTGAACTTTGACCAGCCATAACTTTCACATGCTTCATCACCAATTTTCCATCAAAAGCTCATTTTGAAGGAAATTGAATTCTCTACAACTTTGTGTATCACAATCCAAGCCCAAAAATGCTTCATTTGGAAGGTATGAGCTAAGACATTATAGGTCCTTTTGAAAGTCAACAAAAAGTCAACAACTTCAAAAGGGCATAACTTGAGAATGGTAAATGATATGGACATGAAACCAGTGGGGTTGGTTAGAGGACTCTTCAAGCTTTCCAAAATGTCCAAGAACACCCTCATATAATTAAAATTGAAGGATTTGTGCCCTTGCAAAGTTGGGAAATTTTAGGGAAGTTTATGAAGCAAATAAGGCCTAAAATCAAATTTTTGCTAAATGAGCCCACCAAATTGCCATCCCATCTTTATGAAAACACCAAGCACGACCCAACCCACTTGTTTTATGAATTTTTATTTTTTATTTTATATTTATTTGAGTTTTATTCATTAAAATATCATTTAAATTAAAATAAAATATAAAAATTAAATATTTGAATCCAATCTTTGCTTTGGGATCAAATATTTGACCTTTAAAGATGATTGATACTTTACAAATTCGTGCAAGACCAAACCAACACGAAAATATTTGATTTTTGTGACATTTATGACAATGGAATTCCTTCACACTCAAGGCATCCAAAGAAGCCCACAAATCCAAAGTTTCTTGACCTAATTCAGTCCACTATAAGTATACAACATGAAGCAATACACTAGGGACGAATTTCACTGCCTCCAGAACCACTTTCAAAGTTCAAAAATTCTTCAAAAAAGTTGAATTCGGATTTTGAGATTGAGGCAGTTTCAAAGCTTTATAAAGGTTGCAATGCATTCTATGATGATTATTGAACGTATTTGGATCATTTTCATCATTCAAAACATCACATGGACCTCTAACCGAATCATCATATTCCATTAAATTTTAATTTTTCGATTTATCATGATTATGCCTTCTAATCTGTTTTTAACTGTTGATTATTGTTTAGAATGGTTCTTAGATTGATTCTGGACGTTTTATGGTGAAATTCGAAGCCGCAACGTTCATATGCCATAGCTAGGGTTCAGAAGTTTGAAATTGGGGATATTGGATTACAGGCGATTTCATCTCAAATTAATGGGATAATTGGACTTTAGATGTTTCATATGATTGATTTTTGTTGTTGGAATGAATTTATTTCATGTTTAGTAGGGTTTTTGATTCGTAGGTCTTATAGTGACAGTCAAAATCCGTCACTAAAGCTTCTAGTGACGGACGATCCGTAGGTAAAAGCTAAGACGACGGACAGAGGAAGAAGATGACCATGCGCGCGAATTTCAGTTTTCAAATTTGATATTATTATTTAATTAATATTTTGTGTTTAATATCAGTTGAAGGCAAGTGGCGTAGTGGCAAGCGTATACGCGTATGAAGCAAATGACCTGGGTTCGATTCCCAGGTTAATCTTTTTGTTCAAAATCTCTTTTATTTTGCAGGTTTTTTATATAATAATTAAGAACTATTCTGTAAGCACGTGGTGTGCGTAGCTCAGCTGGTTGGTTTGCACATGAGGGAAGCCAGGAGTCCTGGGTTCGACCCCAGGCTCCAGCAGGTAAGTGGTTTTGTTTCTTTTTATTTATTTTTTACTTTTTAATGTATTTTAATATAATTAACATTATTAATACTAATTCAAATCTATTTTTTAAATAAAAAAACTCAAATGTTATCCTTATGTAAATTATAATGTAAATATTTATTCTCTAAAAACATTTTTTTATATAATTTTATTAATCTATATTATATAAATTGTAAATATTAGTTTATTTGTTTATTTTAATTCTTGTTAATAAATAAATCTTAATGTTTTTTAATAATCAAACCCTAATTTTCTTTTCAATTTAATTATGACTTTTAATTTATTTGTAAACTTTAATTATGTATTTTTTTTCATGTGTAAATAATTCTAGGTTACGCTTAAAATAATTAAAATTCTTAATTTAATTTTGTAAATATAATAATAAGATTATTTAATATGCATATATTTTATAATTTAATTCTTTGTATGTAAATAATTTTTAGTATATGTTTAAAAATAATTAAAATCTGCTAGATATAATTTATTTTCATAATATGTTTATAATTAACCTAATTTCTATAACTTATACATAATTTAAAATTTTATAATAATCAGTACATAATTGTTTATATTTTCTTCTTAATCTTAAAATATAATTGTTTATATAAAAATTTGACCTTTTAATTATTATGCTAATATTTTTTATTAATGCTATTTATTTTCATATTTATTTTATTATTACTAACCCCATTTATATTGTGATTTATTATCATTATTTTTACTAACCCAATTATATTATTATTATTTATTTTGCTTATTTATTTAATTTATCTTAATTATTATTATTATGTAATTGTTTCCTTTGTGTAATATTTTAATAGTAATATTTATATTTTAAATGCTATGGTTAGTAAAATAGGGAGTGAAACATGTTTGTATTTTAAAATCAATTTAGATCACTAATTTAAAAGATAAATATTTAAAATTGTACACTCACACACGTAAGTCGATCTTTGATCGCCATCTCACTTCCTTAAGGGTACCTCTCATGTTGCCTAAAACAATCAAAAGGTCAAGTAGGGTGTATAAAGCAAAGTCCCTCAATTTCACATCATCTAGTCCCTTAACAGATAAAAGATCAAGTCCCTTTCAAATATTGCCTTCGTAATGATCTTGTCCCTTTCGAATAAAGATGATAGTCCCTTCGAATTGCTTATACACCCCACAATTGCCTAAGTAAACAGATGACCCTTCACTTGTCCCTTACATCCAAGGTAATGACTACCTATTCCTTGATAATAGGGATAGTCTTACCATTTAAAGGATTCAAGAACAGAAAAGACTTAAAACTTAGGGTAGGTTCCTCTTAGATACTTACTCACTCTTCAAAAACTTTTCAAACACTTCACACATTTCAAACAATTTTCAAAACAAAGTTTTATACGCATCCGTACATGGATCATTATAAACATTTAAGAAAATTTCTATTCACACACTACACATTTCAAAAACATTTTAAAGTGAGCTAAGTAATTAAGAGCCCATGGAAAACCATGGATGTAAAGGGTGCTAACACCTTCCCTTTACATAACCTACCCCCCGGACCCAAAAATCTTTTAAAAGGTCTTTCCTGTTCTTTTATGCCTTTCCTTTGGATAAAATAAAAGTCGGTGGCGACTCTTGCTATCCGCAACATAACTAAAGTCAGTTCTCCCACCGTGTTACACACTCCAAGGTGCATCTTTAGGGAGCTTAGTTATCTGGTTTCAGTATAATAGAATAACTAACTCACCTTGAATCAAGGAGATAACAAACTAACTAACCCTAATTCAAGGTGATGACTGTGGGATTTATCAGGTCTGGATAATTTGCAAAAAGCCCAAAAACCAAGCATCTATTTAAGGAACTGAAACTCTCAGAGAAGAGCACGAATTTTAGAAAACCAAAAAGGGTGTTTGTGTTTTATAGCAGGTGTTAATTGTTTGTCACTTTATGAGCTCATAAGCAAAAAGTGAATTGTGTCTTGATTGAAACTTTTAAGTAAGATCAAGCTGTTGTGTTTGAAGTGTGACTTCAATTTTATTAATCATTGTAAAAGATCACTGTGTGATTGAGGGGGAGTGAGTAGGTACTCATATCTGAGTTGTGTCTTAGGTAGAAATTGCATTGGGTAGATATTAAGTGAAGGATTAAACTGGTTGGTTTAATTCCAGAATTAATATTACTTATATTGGATTTCCTTCCTGGCTTGGTAGCCCCCAGATGTAAGTGTGGAGATACACTGAACTGGGTTAACAATTTCCTGTGTTATTTAATTTACCAGCACTTTAAGTTTTGTTTAAGTTTTCAAGTGTTTAAACATCTGGTTCGACATCACGTACCTGATCCCAGAATTTCAATTGGCATCAGAGCAGGCACCCTGCCTGTATATCTGGGTGAGATCTAGGGACTGCAAATTTTGGGAACATGGACATAGATGTAGGATCTGTGAATCGACCACCTATCTTGGATGGATCCAACTATGATTACTGGAAACCAAGAATGGTAGCATTCTTGAAATCTCTTGATAGCAGGGCTTGGAAAACAGTTAACAAAGGATGGGAGCACCTTGTCCAAGACAATAAGGATGGGGGAAAAGTGTTGAAGCCTGAAGAAGAGTGGAGCAAGGAGGAAGAAGATTCAGCACTTGGAAATTCCAAAGCCTTAAATGCCTTATTCAATGGCATTGACAGGAACATATTTAGGCTTGTGCATCACTGTGAGCTGGCCAAGGATGTTTGGGATACTCTCAAAACTACTCATGAAGGAACATCAAAGGTGAAGATGTCAAGACTTCAACTTCTCACCACCAAGTTTGAAAACTTGAGGATGAAGGAAGATGAGACCATTCATGAGTTTTACATGAACATCCTGGAAATTGCTAATACTTCTGATGCCTTGGGAGAGAAGATGAGTGATGAAAAGTTGGTAAGGAAGATTCTCAGATCACTGCCAAAAAGATTTGACATGAAGGTTACTGCCATAGAAGAAGCTCAGGACATCTGCACAATGAAGGTTGAGGAGCTCATTGGTTCTCTTCAAACCTTTGAGATGGGAATGAATGATACAATTGTGAAGAAAAACAAAAGCATAACCCTGGTCTCAAACACTGATAAAGAAGAAGAAAGTCATGAAGAATCTGAGGACAACTTATCAGAATCAATTGCTATGCTTGGAAGACAATTCAACAAAATTCTCAAGAAAATGGAAAACAGGCCCAGACCAAGTGGAAGAAACTCAACCTCTGAGAATAAAAGACCTTATGACTCTAATAGAAGGTCAAACTATGATGAAAAGACTAACCAAGGAAAAGGGATCCAATGTCATGGATGTGAAGGGTATGGACACATCAGAAGTGAGTGCCCAACATACCTAAAGAAGCAGAAGAAAGGTCTCTCTGTGTCCTGGTCAGATGAAGACTCAGGTTGTGAGTCGGAAGAAGAATCTGCAAAGCACATCACTGCTCTAGCTGGAGTATGTGAAACTGAAGGAGGATCCAGTGATGAGGATCTGACATTTGAAGAGCTTGAAGCATCTTACAGGATGCTGTGTAAAAGAAGCACTGAAGTATGCATGGAAAATATACAGCAGAAGAAGCAACTTGAGGAATTAAAGGCTGAAAAGGCAAGTCATCTAGAGATCATTGACACTTTGAAAAGTGAAGTCAGCCTACTCAACTCCAAAATAGAGCATATGTCCAAATCTGTCAGAATGCTGAACAGTAGCTCAAATACATTGGATGTCATTCTCAACAATAACAAGCACTCAGGGGATAGTGTTGCACCCCAAAATTTGCCCTCTATTTTTAACTCTAACCAATTTTTTGTTTCACATTCATTTGCATCATCTTCATAGCATAACATTTTTTTTCTGTCTTAATATTAGCCGGAATAATTTCTCGGAATTTACAAACAGACTGGTCAAATTAATTTTAAATTATGCCTAAAATCAGTGAACGAAAAAATGTCAAGTTTAAGTTTGCAAATGTCGGTAATATTAATCTGCGGTTCACGTGGTTTAATTTGACATGCTACAAATATTTTTACGACTATTTTTGGTTGTATGTTGATCAGTCTGAGCGGCTTAAACAGTCATAATTTTTATTTCAAAATCCGACCAAACGCTGTATTTTTCCGAGTCATTTATTTCGCGTTGATTATTTTGACGTGTTCATTTTATTTTTTCGAGCACTTTGGCACTTGACTTTTATTTTTTTGAGTCTATTTATTTTTATATAGAATCTAGAATAAATAAATAGGATTATTAATTTTTATTTTATTTTAACTAATTTAATTATTAAAACTTTATGTGTTTTTTAAATTAATATTTTATTGGGTCTAGAATAAATAAATAGGATTATTAATTTTTATTTTATTTTAACTAATTTAATTATTAAAACTTTATTTGTTTTTTAAATTAATATTTTATTGGGTCTAGAATAAATAAATAAAATTGTTAGTTTTTATTTTAATTTTAACTAATTTAATTATTAAAACTTTATTTGTTTTTTAAATTAATATTTTATTGGGTCTCAAAATAAACACTTAGGCTCATTATACTAACCCTAATTGGTCCCTATATATACCTAACGTGTTGCTGCTGTTGAAAAGGAGAAAAAAGAAATTGAAAGGCAAACCACGAATCTACCAAAAGCTGTTGTTTTCGGCTGGTATCTTGTTTCTAACTACACATTGATATGATGTTCTGATGTTCACATGTTAGATGATATGATGTTCATATATTATATAATTTTAATATAATGTTCATAGAATAATCTAACCATCACATGTTATATATAATATTTTTTTCATTTACTGAATTGTATGTGCATGTTTATTGTATTCCGTTAATATATTTTGCTTACTGTATGTGCAGCATCTACATGTTATATATATATATATATATATATATATATATATATATATATATATATATATATATATATATATATATATATATATATATATATATATATATATATATATATATGATAAATAACTATTTTGTTAAATAAATTTTTTTATTTTATAATTTGATAATTTTGTTCGGATCGTGTCGATACGCTGTTTGTACATTGGTGTGTATGATGCGTGACACTTGTATTGATCTGATCCAGTTGCGATGATCATAATCATGTGCTAGCAACATCATTGTTTTTTTTATTTTTATTTCAATAACTTTAGATCCGTATAATTTTTGATCCATATTGCGATGATCACGTCAAGTGTAGCAAACTATTGGTGGATCGTATCGGTTCAGATGCAATTTTTGTTAATTGATTTATTGTTGTATTTCGATTTTACACGCGTCCGACGGTTTAGCATGGTGATAATTCACCTTTAACGCTTACTGATTCACGTTTTCGATTTACACTCTGTGATTTAATTTAATTTTATTCTACCATTGTTTATTGGTTTGATTTGCGATGATCGCAATTTTGCGTTAGCAACGTCGTTGTTCCTTTTTTAATTCATATCATTTTTATGTTATTCATATACATATATTTAGATCTGCACATTTTTTTCATAACTAACTACCCTGATTTTTTCATAAACCTTGACAATTTCGCCACAAACTCTAAATTTCAAACCTAACACTTTAACTCTGTAATTTTCTCTAAACCATAAACATTTTCTCAAACCTTAACAAACATTTATTATTTCTTATTTTTGCTCATGTTTATGTTATTCATGCACTGTAATTGCTTCGCCCTTGTAATATTTTAAGTTTTAACTTGTAATATTTTCAGTTTTATTTTTCGCCATCTTTATTATGTAACTGTCCCAAAGCATTGTAATAGTTAGGATTTTATTTTCTGCCATTTATTTTCTGCCATTTTATTTTTCTGCCACTCAAATTTCTGCCATTGATCTTATATTAACTGCGTGGTTTAGTAATGTAGGGCGTGAAAACCTACTAAATTAATTATTTAATATTTTTCTATAATCTTTATATTTTTTTTGTAAATAAATGCTAATTATTTTTATAAACTTATTTTATTACTTATTTATAACAATAAATCTTTATTTTGTAAATACTAACTCTTTTATTATTTTGTACATATTAAATTAATTTTTGTTCTCTAAAAATTTCTCAATGACATTCTGTCAATAATATTTTATATATTAATAGTATTTTATTATAATAGTAATAATCATATAGTGTAAATAATTAAAAGCTTTCTCAATAATCTTTAATTGTTTTTCTCTAAACTTAATTCCCTTTTTTTTCCATTAATTCTAATAACTTCTAAAAAATCTAACTTGTCTAACCTAAACTTTTTCTTTTTAATTAAATGTTTAATTGTTATTTCTTTAATTTATTTTAACTTTATTATTATTATAATTACTTTATTATTATTATTGCTTTATTGTTATTATTGCTTTATTATTTTTGCTTCATTATTATTATTATTATTGCTTATTTATTATTTTATTATATCAAATATTCTTGCTTTATAATTTATTTTTATCCTACTATTATGTATCTGCCAAAGCCTTGTAATAACTTATAGATTTATTTTTCCGTCTTTATTTTCTTTGTAAATATTTAACTGCGTGGTTAGTAATTTAGGGAGTGCAAAACTAACTGTAAATAATTGAACTTAGAAAATTAAATACAAGACAAATATCTGAAAAATAACACTCACACACGTAAGCCGATCTATGATCGCCATCTGTACTTCCTAGGATATTCCTCTTGGTTGCCTTAAAATAAAATGGTCAAGTCCCTCGAATATAGGGGTGTCTTAAGCAAAGTCCCTTCGAATATAAATCATCATAGTCCCTACGGTTTAAAAGATCAAGTCTCTTCGAGGTTCCCTACGGAATAATGATCTTGTCCCTTCGAATAAATGATGATAGTCCCTACGAATTGCTAAAGACATCCTTTAAGTTGCCTTCATTGACCATACGATGATCCTACGTTTGTCCCTTAATACATCCAAGGTAATGACTACCTATTCCTTAATAATAGGGATAGTCTTACCATTTAAAGGATATTTAAGAACAGAAAAGACTTAACTTAGGGTAGGTTCCTCTTATGTACTTGCTCACCTTTTCAAACATTTCAAAAACACTTCACATTTTTCAAGCAATTTTCCAAACAAAGGCTTTATATATATCCGTACATGGATCATTATAAAGTACTTAAGAAAATTTCTAAACACACACTACACTTCTCAAAAACATTTTAAAGTGAGCTAAGTAACTAAGAGCCCATGGATAACCATGGATGTAAAGGGTGCTAACACCTTCCCTTTACATAACCTACCCCCCGAACCCAAAAATCTTTTAAGGTCTTTCCTGTTCTTTTATACCCTTTCCTTTTGGATAAAATAAAAGTCGGTGGCGACTCTTGCTATCCGCAACATTTAACTAAAGTCAGTTCTCCCACCGTGTTACAGAACTGGCGACTCTGTTGGGGATTTAATAAAAGAGGGGTACCCTTAGGAATTAGATCACTTTAAACTTGTTTGCTTTGTTTGTTATACTTATCTTGTTGGGTGCTCTTATGTGTGAAAGATCCTAACCCGGATCTAGTGTACCTTAGGTAAATGGCAATAGACCAAGGAAACTGTACGGCGTATACCGATATGGTTGATCTGGTGGCCATAGTTAGTGTGACTTCTTGGTTGGTGCTTATATTCCTTAAGTAATTAAGGATAATATGAGGCTGCCATATGTTGTCAATACACTAACTGACTTATAGAACCCTAGTCATCCCATCTTGGCCTTTAGAAAGTAGTGAGATAACCGGCTTTGGTGAAGACTAAAGTTGGTTGATACTCGATGCTACGCTCATTGAGATCCTAAACTTGGAGGGTTTTGGTTGGCAAGTAAGATGCCTACTGAACAACCACCCTTGGGAAGGATCGATGATATTGAGATCCCTTAGAACCTGGTTACTTTATAGGACAGGATGAACCAACTAAACTTCAGGGGAGGGTACTCACCTTTAAACCTCATGCAAGCCTTCAAACCTAAGGGTTATTGTGTGACTTGTTTGTGTGTGCCACATGTTTGTGATTGAGCATAACATCATAGCATCATCATGTATCATAAGCATAGCATTTTCACTAACCATTTCAAGGACCAAAGGATTTATCTTTGTTCTTTGTTGCAGGACATGACTTCTGCTCGTAGGAACACTATCAGGATCAACTTTGTAGGAATACCTCCTAACCTTAAGGAATTGATTTCTCAGGTTTCTGAAAACTCCCAGTTTATCAAGAGACATGGTCACCTATTGGATCTAGTCACTTCAGGGTTCAATGAAGACATGATGAGTGTTTTGTTTCAGTTCTTTGACCCTAAGCACCATTGCTTCACATTCCCCGATTATCAGCTGGTTCCTACAATGGAAGAGTTCTCCAAACTATTGGGTATACCTATCCTTGATCAGAGACCCTTCACAGGCTTGGAGAAAGAGCTTAAACCAGAGGTTATTGCTGCAGCTCTACATCTGAAGAAGTCAGACATTGTTTTAGAAACGAGAAGCGGAGTTAAGGGTATTCTTGCTAAGGTGTTGATAGAGAAGGCTCAAGTGTTCTTGAAGGCTATGAGCTATGATGCTTTTGAGGAGATCTTAGCCTTGTTGATTTATGGCTTAGTGTTGTTCCCCAATCTAGATCAGTTCATAGATGTTCACGCCATCAACATATTTCTGAGTCACAATCCAGTGCCTACATTACTTGGGGACATCTTACACTCTCTTCATACCCGTACTACAAAGGCACGAGGAACTCTGATGTGCTGCATACCTTTATTATCTAGGTGGTTTATTTCTCACCTTCCCCGATCAGTGATGAAGAATGAACAAGGGTTCAGGTGGTCCAAGAGGATTATGTCACTCTCTCATTCAGATATCCATTGGTGCTCCAGATCTATGGAGAATGTCACTATCATTGACCGTTGTGGGGAGTTTCCTAATGTGCCACTTCTAGGCATAAGAGGAGGCATTACTTACAATCCTTCCTTAGCTTTACGACATTTTGGTTATGCTCGGAGTGATGGTCCTCATGACATGTTGATTCAGGGTATTGTGTTTGACTACGACAACGATCTGCAAGGTTACCGTCAAAGGTTCATACGAGCATGGGGGAAAGTGAACAAGGTTGACAGCAAGACTCTGGAGCCCAAGTACACTATTCCTATGGAAGCTTACCTCAGATGGGTGCGATCTCGTGCTCAGACTCTCATGAATGCCATATCCTGCCATCCTGCCAGTTACTATGGAGCCTGTTGCTGAAGGAGATACTTCTTATACCATCCTTCACCCAGACATGCCCACTGACATGGAAGACTTACAGAGGTCCTGGGTCCAGTTGAAGGAGCAACGGGATACTTTCGAGGCTCATTACAAAGCAAGTCAAGAAAGAATCCTGGAGCTAACAAAGCAACTTCACGAGGAGCGGAATCTCAACTCATGCCTCAACACAAAGAGGAAACGTCCATGGGAGACTTAAAACCCCATCTTTTGTATTTATTTCATTTCATTTTTATTGTAAGCCCAAAGGGCAAACAAATTTATTACTAATAAAAGTTTACTTTCTTGATTGTTTAAACAAATTTAAATCCTGCGGTCCTTGAAAACATTGCATACGCATTTATACACCATATCATTGCATCACAGGTTTCTTATGTACAGGTATCTTATCTTCTCGCCGTTTATTTCAGCAGAAATGGCTCTTGAACAGACTATCAAAGATCTCCAGGCTCAGAATGCACAATTCCAAGAGATGATTCTGAACTTGTCCAAGGGACAAGATGAGTTGAAGACACTACTGGCTAAGAAGAAGAATCCTGAGGACAACAAGGATGATCAGCTGGAACAACTACAAGCTGAGATGACAGAAATGAGGACCCAGATGAATGACCAGGTGGCTCTTATTCAAAGTTTAGCTCAGGGGCAAGAAGAGCTAAGAACCTTTGTCCATAAATTTCAAAGTAATGGAGTCAGGAATCTAATTGTCAGTCAACCTCCATTAAAATAAGCTGATTTGGTTGAAAGGAAGATGAGGATAAAAGAAGGTAAGAGACAGGTTGCCACTGATTGTTCTTCAGTTGAAGAAGAAAGACCTGATAAGGTTAATCCTCCTCAACACAAGGAATGTAGAAGGCAGTTTATCAAGTTCAGCACTCCAATGTCACAAGTTCTGCAATGCTTGTTGGAGATGAAACTAATTTCTTTGAAAAGTCCTCCTCAAAATCCTAATACTACCTCTCCTCACTATAATTCCAAAGCAAGGTGTGAGTATCACTCCGACAGTCCTGGACATGATACTATTAATTGTTGGACATTGAAGAAAAAGATTCAAGACTTGATTGACGAAGGAATCCTAGAGGTTACTCCAGAAGGTCAAGTTGAGTTCTACTATCGTCCATCAAACATCGAAGCTGCAAGACAAGTTGCCCAAAGTAGCAAGAAAGGAAGACTACCTATTCCTGTTGAGATATGGGGCACCTTGGGACATCCAAGTGGAAAATTTGATTTCATGGTGAAATATACTGCTCCTGAAAGTTCACAGATTGCAATTGAAGACATTCAGCCAACTGGATGGGACAACATTTGAATTTTCATTTGTAATTTCTTTTATTTGTTTAACACTTACTATTATGTTAAACTTTTGTTTTCATTAATGCATTACATATGTTTGTCTTGAATTAATCCATTCGTTTCACTATATTTAAAACTATGCTTCTTATTTCTATCTTGTGATATTTAACTCCTGATAAAGTTATAAGCCTGTAGAGGGAGGATGACGAAAACAATACCATAATATTAGGCAGTATGCTTTTGAACAGACTATGCTGATGATGTACAGGCATTGTTTTAATTCCTAAACAGTGGAGATATAAGGAAGTTAATCCCTAGTCAACCCTTTTGAGCCTATGAAGTAGGAGTTTTTATTCTCGCACAAATTAAAACCCTTATTCATAACCTGAGGCAGGGTAGTTACTCGGTTAACTCAAATATGCCAATTATCTGTGTTGTACACAACTAATGATGGTTCTCTGTAATCATTAAACCTGACAGTTAATATCTAGCAAAAAAAGAAGCTCACTAAGTCAAAACCTATGAAGGAGACTTAATAAAAAATTAAGACATCCCGCTGACTGTAACCTTGAAATAAACAGTTCAGACAAAAAGAAGATATAACAAAGTCAAAAGAAAAAAGACGTCACTATGAATCCTCATTAAAGAAAGATGACTGAATGTTCAAATAAATTTTTGGTTTCTGAACCATCATAAATGTCAATGTTATAATTCCAAACTCCTTTGAGCCTCAATGCATAAGTTAACTGAGTATAGGACTGAAGAACATCATGGATATTGGGTTGGGTACAAATAAAATTTGAGCCTTTATCCTTTGTTTCTTAAACCGTGAACCAGGCCACGTTACAACCCTTTAAAAGTCCTAACTGAAGCATGGTTAGTTCGAAAGCGTACTGCTACAAAAATGTATCCTGACTCCTTTAGGGCTTATTATAAAACTTGAGTTAATATCACCATTTTCATAACAATTGTTTTTCTAAAATAACTTTTTTTCAAAACTTCAAGACAGACATAAGCATTGCATTTTTGAATATATTTGTTTGCATATACCCGAGTGTTTGATAAACAGATAAACTTACAGGATGAATGTTCAATAAACCAAAGTCCTTCCGATAAACAAAGTTGCTTCCTGGATCAAAGTCCATGTATACAAAGGGGCATAGTCATTATCTCCCAATCAAGGGGGCAGGCCATGATACTGCCTAACTCATTTGGAGCAATCAGGACAGGATTCAACTATGTTAAGTAGCCAGGGGAAGATCTCCTCGTTTATCTAAGTTACCAAGGGTAACATTATAGAGTTCATAATGCCAGGGGCATAATCACTGTTTCCCAATCAAGGGGGCATACCAAGTTACTGTTCAATTCATTCGGGGCAATCAGGTCCAGATTCAACAATGCTTAATAGCCAGGGGCAGCTCTCCTCATATATTTGAATTACCAAGGGTAACATTATAACGTTCATGATGTCAGGGGAATATTATTATGGGGCATTCTGCTTATTTCTCTTGAGGTAACTACATTCAGATACTTCCATTATGGGACAATTCATCCTCAACCAAGGGGCAATGCTTTCTTGTCAAAACTAATATCCGGAGCGTATATGGTCCATCACAATTTGAAGACACGTTCCTCTCATTATATTACTTTGATATTGGGTTCTTAGCAGAGGCCATTGTGGAAATTAATTGTCTACGCCAGTAGTATCAGATAGTGTCAGTATCATATCTTCAGATCCAGTCATGAGGATTTCTGGGGAGGTATTCAGGAAAGTTAAGAATCTCTGGAGCTTTAAATCCAATTGGTTATACACTCTCGAAGTTGAAACCATTCTGTTTTCAAGTTCAGCTTTACTTTTCCCTCTGAATCCAGATTTACTTTTACCCTATTTACCTAAGCGAAAACGTCCATTGGTTGTGTTTGAATGTATGTATGTTTGAATATGATTGATGTTTACCAGAAATGCATGAAAATGCAGTAATAGTATTTACAAAGGACGAACGAGGGTAATAGTTCAACGAAGCTTCGCCGGTTCATCCCCACAAGACAGCTACAAATCCCCCAGTAGGGCAAATCTATCATCATAAATACTTCGAGTAACATCTCCCCTGGAATTTATGTCCATCTCTTTTATCCTCAGTCGGGATACTCAGGAAATTATTCCTTCAAAAGGAGTACGACGAACGAAGACGAGAGGTTATATACTATCCAATGAAGACGGGAAGTTATGAATACTATACTATCAAGGCGGGGACGAGTTCCTCATATTCTTTACTATATTATCAAACAAGGCGGGGACGAGTTCCTCATATTCTTTACTATATTATCAAACGAGGCGGGGACGAGTTCCTCATATTCTTTACTATATTATCAAACGAGGCGGGGACGAGTTCCTCATATTCTTTACTATATTATCAAACGAGGTGGGAACGAGTTCCTCATATTCTTCAGCAACGAATCGGGATTTATTTTCCCTGGCAGGCAGTTGTTATACGAAGATATCCAGACGCTTCAGGCTGCATGATTCATACATACATCATCTACATCATACCATAACATACATATCCATAAGCACATAATACATTACTTAAGTACATCATACTATGCATGCATACATATTGCATAAACTAACATTCTTCTTGCAGGATAGTTATATGCAGGTAAAATAATATCAACAACTTACAACGGGTCAGAAATGATCCATACACTACTCAAGATGTCCTCGAATAGCAGGCAAACGGTCCGTAAAAAGATCCATTCCCTGGTTCAAGACATCTTTCAGAAGAACAAATCCTGACGTTCTTTTGACCCTTAAGAGCAAATCTTGACGCTCTTTTGGCCCCTTGTTCAAGATTTTTTCAGAAGAACAAATCCTGACGTTCTTTTGAACCTTAAGAGAAAATCCTGACGCTCTTTTGGCCCCTTGTTCGAGACTTTTTCAGAAGAACAAATCCTGACGTTCTTTTGACCCTTAAGAGCAAATCCTGACGCTCTTTTGGCCCCTTGTTCAAGACTTTTTCAGAAGAACAAATCCTGACGTTCTTTTGACCCTTAAGAGCAAATCCTGACGCTCTTTTGGCCTCTTGTTCAAGACTTTTTCAGAAGAACAAATTCTGACGTTCTTTTGACCCTTAAGAGCAAATCCTGACGCTCTTTTGGCCTCTTGTTCAAGACTTTTTCAGAAGAACAAATCCTGACGTTCTTTTGAATCTTAAGAGCAAATCCTGACGCTCTTTTGGCCCCTTGTTCAAGATTTTTTCAGAAGAACAAATCCTGACGTTCTTTTGAACCTTAAGAGCAAATCCTGACGCTCTCTTGGCCCCTTGTTCAAGAATTTTTCAGAAGAACAAATCCTGACGTTCTTTTGACCCTTAAGAACAAATCCTGACGTTCTTTTGGCCCTTGAATAACAGGCAAACGGTCTGTAAAAAGATCCATTCCCTGGTTCAAGATATTTTTCAGAAGAACAAATCCTGACGTTCTTTTGGCCCTTGAATAGCAGGCAAACGGTCTGTACAAAGATCCATTCCCTGGTTCAAGATAATTTTCAGAAGAACTAATTCTGACGTTCTTTTGGCCCTTGAATAGCAGGCAAACGGTCTGTACAAAGATCCATTCCCTGGTTCAAGATAATTTTCAGAAAAACTAATCCTGACGTTCTTTTGACCTTGGAGAGTAGGCAAACGGTCTGTAAGAAGATCCATTCCCTAATCCAAGATACTTCCAGAAGAGATAATTGTCACGAAGATTTATTTCTACTGGTCCATTCAACAATTCAAATCATGTTGCATAAACGATTCAGAGACGGCCTATACGAAGACCTAGTGCTGATATCCAATATCAACATAAAGACATCATCACATCCTGATACCTTAGATGGCATCTCTAAGCCCATCCCCAGTTCTTCCAAGTGGAATCTTCAAGCCCACTCAAGCATATACAATTAATCATCAGTGTTACTTTACGCACCGACGAGTGCAAATTTTTGGGCTTTTGTGTTCAATCCCCTTCAACCTTCCAGGTCATGACTGGCACATATACCAATCTAACCCCTCAGGTTTCAGAAAATTGAACAGGGGCAGCTGTTGCACCCCAAAATTTGCCCTCTATTTTTAACTCTAACCAATTTTTTGTTTCACATTCATTTGCATCATCTTCATAGCATAACATTTTTTTTCTGTCTTAATATTAGCCGGAATAATTTCTCGGAATTTACAAACAGACTGGTCAAATTAATTTTCAATTATGCCTAAAATCAGTGAACGAAAAAATGTCAAGTTTAAGTTTGCAAATGTCGGTAATATTAATCTGCGGTTCATGTGGTTTAATTTGACATGCTACAAATATTTTTACGACTATTTTTGGTCGTATGTTGATCAGTCTGAGCGGCTTAAACGGTCATAATTTTTATTTCAAAATCCGACCAAACGCTGTATTTTTCCGAGTCATTTATTTCGCGTTGATTATTTTGACGTGTTCATTTTATTTTTTCGAGCACTTTGGCTCTTGACTTTTATTTTTTTGAGTCTATTTATTTTTATATAGAATCTAGAATAAATAAATAAGATTATTAATTTTTTTTATTTTAACTAATTTAATTATTAAAACTTTATGTATTTTTTAAAATAATATTTTATTGGGTCTAGAATAAATAAATAGGATTATTAATTTTTATTTTATTTTAACTAATTTAATTATCAAAACTTTATTTGTTTTTAAAATTAATATTTTATTGAGTCTAGAATAAATAAATAAAATTGTTAGTTTTTATTTTAATTTTAACTAATTTAATTATTAAAACTTTATTTGTTTTTTAAATTAATATTTTATTGGGTCTCAAAATAAACACTTAGGCCCATTATACTAACCCTAATTGGTCCCTATATATGCTTAATGTGTTGTTGCTGTTGAAAAGGAGAAAAAAGAAATTGAAAGGCAAACCGCGAATCTACCAAAAGCTGTTGTTTTCGACTGGTATCTTGTTTCTAACTACACATTGATATGATGTTCACATGTTAGATGATATGATGTTCATATATTATATAATTTTAATATAATGTTCATAGAATAATCTAACCATCAAATGTTATATATAATTTTTTTTCATTTACTGAATTGTATGTGCATGTTTATTGTATTCCGTTAATATATTTCGCTTACTGTATGTGCAGCATCTACATATATATATATATATATATATATATATATATATATATATATATATATATATATATATATATATATATATATATATATATATGATAAATAACTATTTTGTTAAATAAATTTTTTTATTTTATAATTTGATAATTTTGTTCGGATCGTGTCGATACGCTGTTTGTACATTGGTGTGTATGATGCGTGACACTTGTATTGATCTGATCCAGTTGCGATGATCATAATCATGTGCTAGCAACATCATTGTTTTTTTATTTTTATTTCAATAACTTTAGATCCGTATAATTTTTGATCCATATTGCGATGATCACGTCAAGTGTAGCAAACTATTGGTGGATCGTATCGGTTCAGATGCAATTTTTGTTAATTGATTTATTGTTGTATTTCGATTTTATACGCGTCCGACGGTTTAGCATGGTGATAATTCACCTTTAACGCTTACTAATTCACGTTTTCGATTTACACTCTGTGATTTAATTTAATTTTATTCTACCATTGTTTATTGGTTTGATTTGCGATGATCGCAATTTTGCGTTAGCAACGTCGTTGTTCCTTTTTTAATTCATATCATTTTTATGTTATTCATATACATATATTTAGATCTGCACATTTTTTTCATAAATAACTACCCTGATTTTTTCATAAACCTTGACAATTTCGCCACAAACTCTAAATTTCAAACCTAACACTTTAACTCTGTAATTTTCTCTAAACCATAAACATTTTCTCAAACCTTAACAAACATTTATTATTTCTTATTTTTGCTCATGTTTATGTTATTCATGCACTGTAATTGCTTCGCCCTTGTAATATTTTAAGTTTTAACTTGTAATATTTTCAGTTTTATTTTTCGCCATCTTTATTATGTAACTGTCCCAAAGCGTTGTAATAGTTAGGATTTTATTTTCTGCCATTTATTTTCTGCCATTTTATTTTCCTGCCACTCAAATTTCTGCCATTGATCTTATATTAACTGCGTGGTTTAGTAATGTAGGGCTTGAAAACCTACTAAATTAATTATTTAATATTTTTCTATAATCTTTATATTTTTTTTGTAAATAAATGCTAATTATTTTTATAAACTTATTTTATTACTTATTTATAACAATAAATCTTTATTTTGTAAATACTAACTCTTTTATTATTTTGTACATATTAAATTAATTTTTGTTCTCTAAAAATTTCTCAATGACATTCTGTCAATAATATTTTATATATTAATAGTATTTTATTATAATAGTAATAATCATATAGTGTAAATAATTAAAAGTTTTCTCAATAATCTTTAATTGTTTTTCTCTAAACTTAATTCCCTTTTTTTTCATTAATTCTAATAACTTCTAAAAAATCTAACTTGTCTAACCTAAACTTTTTCTTTTTAATTAAATGTTTAATTGTTATTTCTTTAATTTATTTTAACTTTATTATTATTATAATTACTTTATTATTATTATTATTGCTTTATTGTTATTATTGCTTTATTATTTTTGCTTCATTATTATTATTATTATTGCTTATTTATTATTTTATTATATCAATTATTCTTGCTTTATAATTTATTTTTATCCTACTATTATGTATCTGCCAAAGCCTTGTAATAGCTTATAGATTTATTTTTCCGTCTTTATTTTCTTTGTAAATATTTAATTGCGTGGTTAGTAATTTAGGGAGTGCAAAACTAACTGTAAATAATTGAACTTAGAAAATTAAATACAAGACAAATATCTGAAAAATAACACTCACACACGTAAGCCGATCTATGATCGCCATCTGTACTTCCTAGGATATTCCTCTTGGTTGCCTTAAAATAAAATGGTCAAGTCCCTCGAATATAGGGGTGTCTTAAGCAAAGTCCCTTCGAATATAAATCATCATAGTCCCTACGGTTTAAAAGATCAAGTCTCTTCGAGGTTGCCTACGGAATAATGATCTTGTCCCATCGAATAAATGATGATAGTCCCTACGAATTGCTAAAGACATCCTTTAAGTTGCCTTCATTGACCATACGATGACCCTACGTTTGTCCCTTAATACATCCAAGGTAATGACTACCTATTCCTTAATAATAGGGATAGTCTTACCATTTAAAGGATATTTAAGAACAGAAAAGACTTAACTTAGGGTAGGTTCCTCTTATGTACTTGCTCACCTTTTCAAACATTTCAAAAACACTTCACATTTTTCAAGCAATTTTCCAAACAAAGGCTTTATATATATCCGTACATGGATCATTATAAAGTACTTAAGAAAATTTCTAAACACACACTACACTTCTCAAAAACATTTTAAAGTGAGCTAAGTAACTAAGAGCCCATGGATAACCATGGATGTAAAGGGTGCTAACACCTTCCCTTTACATAACCTACCCCCCGAACCCAAAAATCTTTTAAGGTCTTTCCTGTTCTTTTATACCCTTTCCTTTTGAATAAAATAAAAGTCGGTGGCGACTCTTGCTATCCGCAACATTTAACTAAAGTCAGTTCTCCCACCGTGTTACAGATAGGACTGGGCTGGGATTTAATAAAGCTCAAAACTTTGAGGCTAGTACCAGCCAAACAACTCCAAATCCCATGAAGTCAAACAAGATGTCCAAGCAGATGTCTCAACATCATGACAAGAACATGATGAAAAAGAAATATCAAAGATGGAGATGCCATCATTGTGGAAGGTTTGGTCACATCAAACCTTTTTGCTACAAGCTGCATGGATATCCAAATCAGAGGTCTCAGCAACTCCCTAAGCAGAAGACAGAGGTCACCAAGAAAGTTTGGATACCTAAAGCTAGTCTTCATGCTGATCAAAGCTACAAATACATGCCCAAGAACAAGTTCAACAGACAACCTTGGAACCCTAAAGATGGACACTACACAGGGCAGATGCATCAAAGGAAACCTCACAACAGACACAAATGGTCCAAGAAGGTTGTTGCCTCTATAACTCATACATCTCTCAGAGTATCTGCTAAGGAAGACTGGTATTTTGACAGTGGCTGCTCAAGGCACATGACTGGACTGAAGAATCTGCTGGTAGACTTAAAGTCACACTCATCCAGATATGTAACCTTTGGAGATGGAGCAAAGGGGGAAATCAAGGGAGTTGGGACCCTGGACTACTCAGGTGTACCAAGTCTAGATAATGTGCTGTTGGTAAAAGGATTAACTGCTAACTTGATCAGCATAAGTCAGTTATGTGACCAAGGTTACAGTGTCAACTTCACCAAAACTGAGTGCATAGTGTCTGATAAAGAACAGAAAGTTGTCATGAGGGGAGCCAGATCAAAAGACAACTGCTATATGGGGGAACCCCAAGATTCCAGCCTCACATCTACTTGTTCCTTAGCCAAAGAAGAAGAAGTGAAGCTATGGCATCAAAGACTGGGTCATCTCCATCTCAGAGGAATAAAGAAGATCATATCCATGGAGGCTGTAAGAGGGATCCCAAGACTCAAGATTGATGAAAGTAAAGTGTGTGGTGAATGTCAAATAGGCAAGCAAACCAAGATGTCACACCCAAAGCTCCAGCATCTGACAACTTCCAAAGTCTTGGAATTATTGCATATGGACCTTATGGGACCAATGCAGGTTGAGAGTCTTGGTGGAAAAATATATGCCTATGTGGTTGTTGATGACTTTTCAAGATATACATGGATAAGCTTCATCAAAGAGAAGTCTGATGTGTTTGATGTATTCAAAGATTTGTGCCATAGAATCCAAAGAGAAAAAGCAAGTTGTGTGGTCAGAATAAGAAGTGATCATGGAAAGGAGTTTGAGAATAAAAAATTCTCAGACTTCTGTTCTTCAGAAGGGATCAATCATGAGTATTCTTCTCCTATCACCCCTCAACAGAATGGGATTGTTGAGAGGAAAAACAGAACTATTCAGGAGTCAGCTAGAGCCATGATTCATGCTAAGAAGTTACCCCTGTACTTTTGGGCTGAAGCTATGAACACAGCATGCTACATCCACAATAGAGTCACACTAAGAAAGGGAACTGTATCCACCATCTATGAAGTCTGGAAGGGCAGAAAACCTACAGTCAAATACTTTCATGTGTTTGGAAGTAAGTGCTACATTCTGGCTGATAGGGATCAAAGAAGAAAGATGGACCCTAAGAGTGATGAAGGGATATTTCTTGGATACTCCATAAATAGCAGAGCCTACAAGGTATTTAACTCCAGAACCAAGGTTATAATGGAGTCAATAAATGTGATTATTGATGATGCATATACAAATGTTGCTGATGATGTTGGAACATCTGCTGACAATCAAACTGAAGTTAAAACAGAAAGTGATAATCTTGATTTCACTTTAACTGAGGCAAGGTCAGAGCAATCCAACAAACCTCCCTCCATCAGAATCCAGAAAGATCATCCTAAAGATCTGATAATTGGTGATCCCAACAGTGGTGTCATCACTAGATCAAGAGAGATGATTTCAGGCTCCTGCTTTGTTTCAAAGATAGAACCTAAAAACATCAAGGAAGCTCTGAATGATGAGTACTGGATCTCTGCTATGCAAGAAGAATTAGGCCAGTTTATAAGGAATGACGTATGGGATCTTGTTCCTAGGCCTAATGACATTAATGTGATTGGCACTAAGTGGGTGTACAAGAACAAGTCTAATGAGCAGGGAGTAGTTACAAAAAACAAGGCTAGACTTGTAGCTCAAGGATATACACAAATTGAGGGAGTAAACTTTGATGAAACCTTTGCACCAGTAGCAAGGCTTGAATCAATCAGACTACTCCTAGGAATTGCTTGTATCCTAAAGTTCAAGCTATTTCAGATGGATGTTAAAAGTGCCTTTCTAAATGGGTACCTTAATGAGGAAGTATATGTGGAGCAACCTAAGGGTTTTGTTGATCCAAGCTGTCCAGATCATGTATATAAGCTAAAGAAGGCTCTGTATGGTCTAAAGCAAGCCCCAAGAGCATGATATGAAAGACTGACCACTTTTCTCATAAAACATGGGTATAGGAAAGGTGGAATAGACAAAACCTTGTTTGTGAAGGATGAAGAGGGAAAGGTCATGATTGCTCAGATATATGTGGATGACATAGTGTTTGGTGGGATGTCAGACAGGATGGTTAAACATTTTGTTACTCAAATGGAGTCTGAGTTTGAGATGAGCCTAGTAGGAGAACTAACCTACTTCCTTGGACTGCAAATAGAGCAGATGGAGGACTCCATGTTCATATCCCAAAGCAAGTATGCAAAGAACACTGTCAAGAAGTTTGGGAGGGACAATGCAAGCCACAAGAGAACACCTGCCCCCACTCATTTAAAACTGACAAAGGATGACAAGGGTGAGAATGTGGACCAAAGCTTATACAGAAGCATGATTGGAAGCCTACTATATCTGACAGCTAGCAGACCAGATATAGCTTTTGTAGTAGGTGTGTGTGCAAGGTATCAAGCTGAACCAAAAGTGAGCCATCTAAACCAGGTGAAGAGGATCTTGAAATATGTTAATGGTACATGTGACTATGGCATAATGTACTCTCATGGTTGTGAACCAATCCTCACTGGATTTTGTGATGCTGACTGGGCTGGAAGTGCTGATGATAGAAAGAGTACATCAGGAGGATGCTTCTTTCTAGGAAACAATTTGATTTCTTGGTTCAGTAAGAAACAAAATTGTGTATCCTTATCCACTGCTGAAGCTGAATATATTGCAGCTGGTAGCAGTTGTTCACAGTTGGTATGGATGAAACAAATGCTCACAGAATACAATGTCCCACAAGATGTCATGACATTGTACTGTGACAATTTAAGTGCAATTAACATCTCCAAAAATCCTATCCAACACAGCAGAACTAAGCACATAGACATCAGACATCACTTCATCAGAGACCTTGTGGAAGAGAAGGTGATCACATTAGAGCATGTAGCCACAGAGCTGCAATTAGCTGACATATTTACTAAGGCTTTGGATGCTACCCAATTTGAAAACCTAAGGGGTAAATTGGGAATCTGCTTATGTGAAATATAGCAGTTATGGAGAAGTGCCAGCATGTCTTATGACATCGTGTGGCATGATCACCAGATGGCAGCACCAGTCTGGCCAATAACTGTTAGTATTCCAATCCTAAAAACTCCACTAGTAACGGATTCTATAAATGTGAAAACGTGCTCTCAGCTTCTCACATTCCCACTAGCTCCACAAAACATTTTGCATGCTACAGCTGAGTATCTAAGCTCATCAAAATCTATCAAACCTAAATCCTCTTCCACTACATAGCTTGCTCACAAGGAAGTATGCTATGCTGCACAGGATTGGAACAGTCAATTGGGTTCCCACAAACCACACTTCTTCTATAGCTACTGGGCTGGGAAGATTCATTTGTGCTGTAGGCACCCAAACAAAGTTGGACTATGGGGCTTATATCTTTGATCAAACACTAAAGCATGCAGGAACATCAGCAACCAAGCTTCCAATAGCTTTTCCCTCCCTGCTTTGTGGAATCATTCTCAACCAATATCCAGGCATCCTTACTGATAAGGATTCTGTCTGTAAGAGAGAAAGTCCACTGTCCTTTCACTACAAACTGTTTCTGAGCCATCATGCTGCAGATGTTGAAGCTCCAAGTGGGACATCTGCTGGGCCATCTGCTGTTAAGACTCCCATATCAAAAGCAGCCCTGATTGCAGAGCTCAAGACCACTTGCAAAGAGCTGGATGAAAGGAAGAAAAAGCTGGATAACATAATTCAAAGACTAGAGCTGGAGGAAGCTGCTGGAAATGTGGATGGATCTGATGCTGAGTCTGAGGATGAAGAGGATACAGAGTATGATGAGTCTGAGTGAAGCTGGTTGTGGTGGAAAATGTATTGACTGTTTTGCTTTGTAATTTTGAATGTTTTGTTTTTCTCTCTGCTTATGTAATGTTTGGCCCCAAATTTCTATCTAACAAGGGGGAGAAGTGTACTGAACAACAATGTCTGCTGCTATTTTCCTGTTTAATGAACAATGCTGAAGTTAATTTCTGTCTTCTGAACTAAGTTTTTTTAATGCTCATTGGTATATCAAATTCTGTTGAACAAGTCATAGCAGTATACATACAGGTTTGAGGGGGAGAAAATTATTAACTCTCACATGATTCAACAGAAAAGAACTTTGCTGCACTCTGATAAAAGAACTCTGCTGCTCTCTGATAAAACCAGAAGATTGTATTAGCCAAAAATTAGCCAAAGGGGGAGTTTGTAGATGTTAAGAATTGGCAAAATTTTTGACAAACAAGAATAAGTGAACTTAGTTCAGGATGTCACACCAGATGTTGTGACATTGACAAATAAAGTAACTGTTAATGAATTTAGTTCAAGACATCAGGATGTCACACCAGATGTTGTGACATCGCAAACCTGCTATCTTACTTAAATGATGCATAACAGAACTGAGTAAATTCAGGGGAGTTTATCTGGAATTAATTAAAAAGAGATAAGCACTCCAAGGTGCATCTTTAGGGAGCTTAGTTATCTAGTTTCAGTATAACAGAATAACTAACTCACCTTGAATCAAGGAGATAACAAACTAACTAACCCTAATTCAAGGTGATGACTGTGGGATTTATCAGGTCTGGATAATTTGCAAAAAGCCCAAAAACCAAGCATCTATTTAAGGAACTGAAACTCTCAGAGAAGAGCACGAATTTTAGAAGACCAAAAAGGGTGTTTGTGTTTTATAGCAGGTGTTAATTGTTTGTCACTTTATGAGCTTTTAAGAAAAAAGTGAATTGTGTCTTGATTGAAACTTTTAAGTAAGATCAAGCTGTTGTGTTTGAAGTGTGACTTCAATTTTATTAATCATTGTAAAAGATCAATGTGTGATTGAGGGGGAGTGAGTAGGTACTCATATCTAAGTTGTGTCTTAGGTAGAAATTGCCTTGGGTAGATATTAAGTGAAGGATTAAACTGGTTGGTTTAATTCCAGAATTAATATTACTTATATTGGATTTCCTTCCTGGCTTGGTAGCCCCCAGATGTAAGTGTGGAGATACACTAAACTGGGTTAACAATTTCCTGTGTTATTTAATTTACCAGCACTTTAAGTTTTGTTTAAGTTTTCAAGTGTTTAAACATCTGGTTCGACATCACGTACCTGATCCCAGAATTTCAACGAGATTCCATTAACCAAAATTGCCAAAACCATTTTGCATTGATAAAAAGATCGGTTACAGGTTACAGGAGGCTTTGTCGAAAATAATAGGACTGCAGAACAATTCAGTGTAGAAAAAAGTAACGAAACTAACACAAGAGTGGCGAACAGAAGAAGTATTCGAATATAAAAACTCAGTTACATAATCGATAGCAAAAATTCTACTGAGGAAAATTTCAAACAAAAAGTACAGAAAGAACTTACACCAGAACAGATTCACCAAGAAGGAGAAATTAATAAAAAAAACTTCAGAAGATCAAGGCAAAAACAGTTATACAGTTCTAACAAAAATCATAAACCCCTAACTGCTCTAACAGAATCCCAACGGAAATCCTAGCTAATCTAACAAAATTTCAACGAGAAAGAGTAAATCACCTTTTATCTTCATCACCTATAAATCCAGAATTCTACTCAACCTTCTTGCTTCTTCACCATTTTTCCCCCTGGATTCTTCATTCCTCTTCTTCACCTTCACTCTTCCTCATCATCTTCATTCAATCCTCTTTTCCAATCTTCATCTTCCCCCTTTACCATCTGCATCCCATCCCTCAGCAATCTCTCACAACCTCTGCATTCTACGACATCATCAACCTCCAATACTCTTATTCCTCCATCTTCTTCAATTACCTTAATCACCTTCAAACAAATAACCTGCAACTCAGAGAAAACCACAGAAGAAGAAAAACGGAAACTCAACACAAAATCTTCAAGGATCTTCATCGTCGACAATCCGCAACTATCAGCAAGAACAAACCGTCACTACAACAATCTTCATTCAAGATTTCGACTTTATGTTCTGCGATCCTACAATCATCACCGCGTCATCTGCATTTTTAGTTCAAAGATTAACAACAGCGATGATACACAGATTGTAGTAGCCGAAGAAATCCGAAGAGAAATAAAAGAAAAACGACGAATCAAAGTATTCATACCTGAAAGTTGCGCCACCGATTGTCATCAAGCGGATACGGAAACAATATCAACAACACAAAAAAGACTCAGAATCCGCGAACGAAAAAGGCTCCGATGCGCCGAAGATCAGTGAACGTCAATTCGAGAGTGTTGATTTTAGAGCGTCGATTTGATAGTCGGATCGATGGAAGGTATGAAGCTTCGTTTCATTTTTCGGTGTTGAGTTGTCTTTATCGCGCCGATGAGAGAAGCGCCGCCGCCGTTAGGGTTTTAGTGGAAGAAGATTGTTGGTTTGGAGAGAAAAAGGGTGAGGGCGGCGAAGAAGAGAAGAAGACCTAGGTTTCTTGTTTCTGTTTTTCGTTTAAAATTCTTTCATTTTGTTTGTTTATAACTTTAATTTGAAACTGAAGAGTTTAATGGAAGTTAATGAAATAAGGAAAAGAATAATAAAGATTTATAATATTAATCTGTCATTAAGACCCCTTTAATCACATTAGAATTCTGATAAGAGGATAAGATTCCCTCTTCACGGTCCAATCCGACGGTGACAAGTGTCACCGTCCGGTAGGACCTCCGGATTTCACTCCTGCGTGTGTCTCCCCGCTGTAACAACCATGCACCATCGCATCATAAGACGTTCATAGTATCATCACCATCAAGTTGTTAATCGTGGGGCCCATATTAGTCAACTCGGTTGACTTAAGACCCATAACATGGACACCCAGGCTGATGCGCTAATGGGCCTAAGTTATTTCGCTATTAACACCCCTTATTTCGAGCCCACTTGGAATTGTAACTAATAAATATTTCTATTCTCACCCCATTCTAATTTCTTTATATTTTTTAATTCCTATTTTATGTAGTTTTCAATTTAAATCCATGAAAAATATCAAAAAGCCTAATAAAATTCCCCAAAAATTATAATAACTTTCTAACTCAATTTAGAACCTTTCTACATTTTTACTTTCTGAATTTTGTCATTTTTTCAATTTAATTTCGATTTTTCATTTAATTGCTTTTATATTGAATTCTCACATGAACACATAATTTTGTACATTTTATTTCTCCCACTTCCTGTAATATTTTTGGCCCATTATTTTTGCTATGATTAGAGGACTAATGATAGTACCTGGAAATATTTTGGTGTATTTTTTAAGCCATTTTATCCACTGTTTTGGTAGTGTGGTTTGTGTAAAATTATGATTGAACCTTAGATAAATTTAAGTGACCATTTGACATAGTTAGACTTTGAATTTTTAGGAGATTTTTTAACACGATATTATAGTCAGGTTAGAGACCCTAGGGAATTAATTTCATATTTTTTCCAGGACTTTTGCTATTTTTAATGCCTTGATCTCATACAACTTTTCCATTGTAAATCCACCTAGTTTAGCTTAGGATTTTATGATGCATTAGGACATAGATTAATTAGGCTTAGTCTTAGAATGTTAGAAGGCCTTAGTATAATTTAGCCACTGATTTTAGAATATTGATATCATGTGATATCCTTTAATTTTAGGGCTTAGGCTTAGAAACCGTTCAAGTGCGTTTCCATGAAGTGATTAGCCATTATTTCGGTTTTATGACTTATATGCTTTAGAAATTCTTGCAACTTTTTACCTTAATTCATTTGTCCATATTGTTGCATACTCATCTTCATTTCATTTACTAACATTTTCTTTTTGTGCAAGGTATTTTTCGAGGATTCGTTTATGGACTTGGATTTTTATTATGCCTCGATTATATCTTTGTGGTTTGTACTTTGTGATGTAATAGCTTAGAACTTGTATGCTTGTATAGTTCTCATAATTAGGCTAGAAAAGATAAAACGAATCGATAGAAAACCAAATCTCAAAAAACAAAGTAAAGAAATACTCAATCCAACGTCGAGTAAATTTTCAAATAAATAAATAAAGTTTCATGTGACTTTAGGATTCCTCGATTACCATCGTTCCACTCCATTACACCAAAAGCAAGCCTTGTTTGTTGCACATCATAAGTCGTGCGTCTCAGCACCACGCAATCGACCCACCCGATCCATCGTTCCATCTCATTTACGTTTCATACACGTTTTTACCCACCATGATTTAGGAGGACCATATTGTTCATTGTTACTTTTTGTACTCACATTTCTAGCCTAATATCCTCTTAGGTAGATTTAATCTTTCAAACCTCCCTAACCATAGGTCATCTTTAAACTCAACTAACTTAGGGTAAGTCTAGTTTCCCTTAGAGTCTTTCCCTTTCTCAATTTGAGTCTCACTTCTCATATTAAAGAAAAAATCAAAATACTTAATAAAGGAAAATATGTACAATACGCCACGAGCCTTAAGCTATACGGGAAATGACTAGTGGAGGTCTCCTTCACTCTTCTAGGGTACTTTACAAACGTTCCATTGGGGGCGACCTTGGAAAGTATTCACTCCTGCATCATAGTATTTAGTGTTGTACATACAATAAACATAAAATCAAAAACACTCCTTTTAAAAGACAATAAACCAAGATAACACGTCTTCTCTTCTCATCTCATACTCTTTGCGGACGAATTCGACTTGTCTCGACAGTTCAAACAGCGATACGATAAACATCCTCGAGTCAGAGCCGGTAACACCTGAGCTAGAGCTATGGCAACGTCATCCTAAAAAAGACAAACAAGTTTCCGCCTTAGTTAGACGAACTACGGCGACTCTTATCCTCATTTTCTCGATGAGGTACGTAGGCAGTGGGGTAGAGCCCATTCGAGCACATTCTTTATTTTCCCTACATTTTCCCCATTCTTTCTTTTCGATCTAATTTCCATTCCATTCCAGATAGCCATTATTTCATTCAAGCAACATCTTATTTCTCACCCTTTGAAACAGACTAACAAGCGTGGATCCCGTCGGGCACGGCGGATGGATTGGGGTGCTAATACCTTCCCAATTTGTAACCAACTTCCGGACCCAGATCTTTGGTTCGCAAGGCCTCGTCCTTTCTTTCTTCCTTAGGTTTGTGCAACATTACCTTTCCCATTCCTTCGGGATAAAAATGTCTGGCTGGCGACTCTACCTTTTCCGCGCCACTTTCGCGTTTGTACTAGGATGAAAATCCCGGGAGCGACAGACGTTGACATTAATTTTGGTAAAACTAACCTGACAGTAATATTTTGGACAAGATGTTCTAACATGTTGAAGAACAAGTTCTATAACAGATTTAGCAAGTTGTCAGATAAGAAGTCTTTACATGGCTGCTCAGAAATAAATACATATGTGGTTATAATACTTGGCATATGCTAAGCCAAATGCTAAAACATCTTCAACTGTCATGATAATATTATTGTTTTGTGATGTCAGAGCAGATGTCTTAAGATCTGTCTGTCAGTTATGGACAACTTTACAGAAAGTTTTGATTTGATTCTGGAGGATTTTTAGTAGGTGTCTGTTTCTATGATTAGTGTGATTGGTGGCGAAAATCAAGGAGGAATTTTATAATTAACAGAAGCTTTTATGTTTCATATATTTGAAGATATTTTCATATCTTTTAGGTTGTTATTTTTGGAAAGATCTGATATTTCTATTCCTATACAATTTATTCAAAAGAGATTTCAAGACCAATTATCTTTTAATGAAGACCAGATCTGTCTGATTTCATTACTTCATCAGATCTGTCTGGATTCTTTGCCCAAGCCCATTAAGATCATTCACTATTTAACAGTGGTGCAACCCTAATTAAAATTGACAGAAATTAGAGATTGAAAAAGTTGTGCATTCTGAGTTAGGGTTTTTGTTTTGTGTGTTAATTGTGAGCCATTCTAACATCACATAGATGTTTGAATTGAACTGATTTATGAGTTATATTTTGTCCATTCTAAGCTTTTAAGCATGAATGTTTGTTCTTGATTGAAGCTTTTAAGCAAGATCAGGTTGCTTATCTTGGAAGATTGTTCTTCTATTTCTTTGTAAGGTTTTGGTTGATTATCACAGTGTGTGATTGAGGGGGAGTGAGAGAGGGTTCTCTTATCTAAGGGTTCTTAGATAGAAATTGCATTGGATAGTGATTAAGTGAGGGGTGTAAACTGGGATTGTTTAACTCTAAATTGATACTACTAATAGTGGATTTCCTTCCTGGCTTGATAGCCCACAGGGTAGGTGAGTTTGCACTGAACTGGGTTAATAATTCCTTGTGTTCATTTATTTTCTACAACTATATTTGTGTCCATGACATTGTGTTAAGTGCAAAGATCAGTTGTTCATACATCTCATAGGACATTTGTAATCTTCTATACCAGAATTTCAAAGGTTAACATTGATGGGACTTCCTGTGGTTTACCTCTTAAGGAAGTCTGCAATGGGATTTTTAGAAATCATTTTGTGATCATTTGGGGAGTTTCGCTTGTAATTTGGACTCGGTTGGTGCATTTTTTGTGTAGTTAATGAGAGCGATTCTGGCCATGGAGTATGCCTCTTGTCAAAATTATGGTTGGAAATCGACTCAATTCTTGTGGTGAAAGCGTTCAGTACACCATTTGTTGTACCTTGGCAGTTAAGGAACAAATGAGAAAATTGTATGCTTAGGATGTGTCATTTAAATTTTTTGGCGACTCTTATTTACAAGAAAGGAAATCAATGTGCAAATAAACTTGTTAACTTAGGCTTATTAGTTTCTAATTTTATGTGGTGGTCGGATATACATACAAACCTTGTTTTGTATTTTAATAGAAACATGCTAGGATTTCCTAATTTTAGAATTAGATAGGTTTGAGGTTTCGACATTATATCCTCCTCATTTTTTTACCTATTTTTTTAAAATATATTTATTGCGCTTTTGCCTTTATTTTGAAAAAAAAAAGGTCTTAAAATACTAACATGATCTTCTAATCATGCATATGTCTAGGACTATTAAAAAAAATATTAATTTAACTGAACTACCGAATCAAATCGAACTGAAGTTAAAATAATTGAATCATAAAATATAATCAGTGAATCAAACCATATTTCACAAAACAGTGCTAGAACCTTACCGAAGTTGAAACTGAACTGAACTCAAACTGAAAATGAAAAATATTAAAAATAAATTTTAATTTCTTTTTCAAAAAAATTGATGGTTTGAAAAAAATTATTTTCTAACAGTTCAGTACAGTTTTAAACTTTTGAATGATATATTAAACTAATAATTTGATTTGGTTTGATTTTAAATAAATTGAAATAATTCGCTCCAGTTTAAATAAATTTTTCCTATAATTTGATTCGATTCGGTTCAATTTTCTTAATAAATTATTTCATAAACATACTTGCATAAATCCTATATCCCATTTTACTATTTGTAGTTGTTGAATTAATTTAATCATTTATGAACAGTCTTGCATAAGTCTTATCCCACTTTGCTATTTGTAGTTTGTTGAATTAATTTAATCATTTAGTTGAACTCCACTACTCTTTATGCTGCCCCAATCATCTAATAAGCAATCCCAAATGCCATGCTTTTGACCTGCAAAACCAGATCTCCTCAATAGGACCAAACATGTGTATATTATTGAACTTGATCTTATTTTGTTAGAGAAAATCAAAGTTTAATATATCCAATACACACTTTCCCGGATAATATAAGTGGTCGTTAAAAGATTGCATACAATCTTTTATTAAAATGTAGACATGACATTTCAACATCCGAATCTCCATAATCTTTTTTTCTTCTTCTCTCCAACATGTTAGGAGAGGATTGGTTTCTCTTAACTGAATTTGACCTTTATCTTTTTCTTAATTGCCAATTTTTGTTGTTTTTTCCAAACATTTCAATTTTCAAGTGACTTATAATACTTTTGAAGAGGGCCAACACGTAGTACATGATAACGTGGTTAAACATTTTCAAATTAGACAAAGTTGTCACCATTAATCAAAACATCATTAAATTTCAATAAGTTTCACTCACACTTTCGTAACATTTTTTTAATTCGTGTAAAATGTCTAAAATATCTAATAATTTAGAACGGAGAGAGTATTATATATGACCAACAAAAAACAAATAGATAACTAAAAAGAAAAACGATCCACTCAATCCTACAATAACGGTCGTATTTGAAGGAAAAAAAATTAAAAATAGTTTTTTGAAATAAATATTTTATTTAAACTTTTTAATATAATATTTAATTAAAGTTTATTCAATTACATTCTTTTCTTTTTTTTTATATATAAATCCTGATTATATTAAAATAAAAAATGAGGTGCAATCAAGGATTACAAAAAGAGAATCCATAAAACCTCTTCAAAAATGGAAAAACCTAAAGAAATATATACATAATATATTCTTTACAAAATCACCTCTAATCCCGATCGGGATATAGTAAAAAATAATGGAGGAATCTGCGGTGATACTTATATTAGCAAAATAATCAGGGACAATTTTCTTCCCTAAATATGTGCGTAAGAATAATGTTGGAAAAGTTAGAATGCCTAATGCTATCAATCCATCTATTACGGAGGCCGATAGGAATTAACCGGTGGTTGGAGGAAGCTTTAACCACTAACAAAAAATCAGATTCGATCCAAAGCTTACGCCAACCGCGAGACTTAACAATATCCAGAGCGCTCAGAACAACAAGAAATTCCGCTATGATCGAAGAGCCTATATGAATTTTCTCCACAAAAGCAAGCAAGAAAATACCACTATTATTTCTGAAAATGCCGCCTCAACTACAACAATTGAATGTCGAATTAAACGTACCATCATAATTAACTTTGATCTACCCCTAGAAAGGAGGACACCACAAGCTTCAAGGATATTCGGCGCACACGGCAGGCGAATAGAAACGCCAAAAGCATCAATTAAGGTGAAATTCGTCATCGAGATAGAAAAGAAATTAGAAGCATAATTACCATATAACATTGTTTGCTTCAAAATAATGCTTAAAGTGCATCTAAGGTCCAGGCGTAAATTCTCGTGTTTGAACTTATTCCTCGCAACCCAAATTTGATTAATGGTGAAGATAAAAACTGCTTTAAACACAAGATCAACCTGGCTAGATCCATTCGAATTACAAAGTTGTAACCAATCCTCCATAGAATTCAGATTTGCGGAGATACTAGAGATCCGTAAAATCCAACTTCAAAGATACTTGGCAAAGCTGAAAGTAAAAAATATATGATCCAAACTTTCCTCACTCGAGTTGCATAAGAAACATTTAGAAACCATAAAAATGCCCCTCAACCGAACCAAAGAATCAATGGGAATTTTGTCATGAACCAACCTCCAAACCGTCATGGATTTGCTAAGAGGATTGTGATTGCACCAAATAGATTTTTCCCAAAAGCAAGTAGAAACAAAACTATTTTTAAATGAAAAATCCTCTTTTGAAGAAAGAAAGCCCATGTCCTTTTTATCCCAAACCAAGAGGTCTTGCAGCAGAGAGTTACTAACAAGGGCAACATGAAGCTTATACTACAAAAACGGAAACCACCGAGACCAATCAGCAAGAAAATGCCAATGACCATCCGAAATGAAATCTGTCACCACCGAATTGGCCGAAATACCATGAGAACGAAGGAACTCGATGGAAGTGTCAAGAATGAGAGGATAATCACACTAAATGTTTGTCCAAAACTGAATTTCCGTACCATTACCCAAAGATCGCCTCAAATTGCTGTCAAGAACGGATAATTAAGCTTTAATGCTCGCCAAATCAACAAAAAAATATTGTATTTTATGATACCATTACGCTTCCAGATTCTATTTCTGAGGAGGATCGCCCAATCCTCCGAGCTTATATGTAAAGTCCACAACAAACGAAGATTAGAGGCTTCCTTCATCTTGGTCAAATATCGAACACCAAGGCCACCTTGATCATATGGCTTAGAAGTTTTTTTCCCAAGAAACCATGAACAGATTCCGCTTATGAATGTCCCTGGTCCAAACAAATTTTCTACAAGCATTCTTTTTTTTCTTCAGTAGATAAATCGACCAAGAATATATTTGGATGGAATACGAAATCATGCTATGAACGATGAACTTAACGAGAGTCAGTCTACTGGTCACAGAAAGAAAAGCCCCATTCCAAGCAACAAGCTTTTGAATAATTCTACCCGATATAGGAGAGAGATGAATCGATTTTAGGCGCTCCTAGAAAATAGGAATTCCAATATAGCCGAAAGGAACACAACCAGAATTAAAACCTGTATTGGAGATAATCCACTCAAGATGTGGTTTGTTAATAGAACCAAAATAAACAAACGATTTCACAAGGTTGATAGTTTGCCCCGAAGCCGTGGAATAATTTTGAAACAAATTCTTGAGGGTTATAATATTAGAAAGCTTGTCGGTGAAAAAGATCATAATGGCATCCGCATAAAGGCAATGAGAGGGAACCAGATTGTTCCTAGACGACATAAACCGCTCCAAACCACTGTTAATAACCAAGTTTGAAATACCTTGACTAAGGACGTCTACAACCAGACAAAACAGCAGAGGCGACAGATGATTACCTTGCCACACCCCTGGTGCACTTAAAATAACCATGCAGTTGGCCATTAAAATTAATCGACAGATACACAGAAGAAAGCAGAATACTAATCCAGTCAGTGAATTGCTTGCAGAAGCCAAACTTTTCCAATACCGCAATAATGAACTCCCAACTGATTGTGTCGAAAGCTTTCACAATATCCACTTTCAGAATTAAATTACCATTCTTATTCTTATTGTGAAGAACATTAACCGCTTCATATGCAAGGCAAGTACAATCTATGATGTTTCTCCCTTTAATAAAACCTCTTTAAAGAGGATCAAGGTCTATACACACAAAAATAGAACCTATCTACCTTCTAACCTTGACATACTATGAGTTTAGCTTTCCATTTCCATGGAAGCTTCCAACAAAAGATGAAAATGAAGAAGATGTTGCATTAAGAGCAAAGTCTTTACTTTAAATGCACCCAATCTTCTTAGAACCAAGAGAAAAAGTGTTTTAAGGAATATTAGGTCAAGTGTCAAAAGTTACATCCTAAGAAATAGTGAAACAAATGTTTATAAAGGGGATGAAATCCGCACGCCTCGCTGAGCGAGGTATGCTCGATGAGCGACTCTTCATTAAAATCACCAGCTCACTGAGCGACCAAAGGGCTCGCTGAGCGAAAATGGCCCTGGAAAGCTCGCTTGGAGCTCACTGAGCGAGCTTGCAGCGAGTAAAAATTCCTTCAAATTCTTCCAAAAGTTCTCAAAGGCATCCAAGATGGAATTTGCTTCAAAATTCTTCATTGTAACCTAAAATTACACAAACTGAAGTTAAACGAATAATGCTTAGAACGACTAAAATTAAACTGCGAATAAGTAAAAGAAACAAAGGGGAAAAAGCATAAGAGATCCAAATAACCCTTGAAAAGTGCCAAAAATCAACTAAATACTAACACTAATATGCACTTATCACCTGCCTAACGTCTTCAATGTTAGAGAAGGAAAACTCAAAAAATCTTTTACCAAGTGAAGTAATCCCCCATTTTTGCAGGGATGCCCAAAAGGTAGAAAGCTTCTCCTTGAGTTGAATATGTTGGATTTATTAATTCAGCATCACCCTTAGGGATTCGATGGGCTTAACATCCCAACCCATGTCGCTTAATAAGCGCAGCCCCTTGAGGGCTCTATACTATAAGGAAATAAAGTTGCGCCTTCACTAACAGCAATTGCTTTTAGTGCAGTGGTAAGCGCTTGATCCTACAAGTGGTATCAGAGCAAGGTCATGGGTTCGAATCCCCCCGGATGACACTGGGGGGGAGATTGTTGGATTTATTAATTCAGCGTCACCATTAGGGATTCGATGGGCTTAACATCCCAACCCATGGCGCTTAATAGGCGCAGCCCCTTGAGGGCTCTATACTATAAGGAAATAAAGTTGCGCCTTCACTAACAGCAATTGCTTTTAGTGCAGTGGTAAGCGCTTGATCCTACAGAATAACAGTGAGTGAGGAAGATCGATTGGGCCAGATTATCCTACCATGGAGGTTGTGTTTCTAAGTTTCTAATTACATTCTCAAATTGCTATTACGGTGCTTACTTTTAAGTTATTATACATGTTTGCATTTATAATAATAATAATAATAATAATAATAATAATAATAATAATAGGGAATACATTAACAATGATACGTTTTCATTAATTTTTTGTGAAACGATATTATGATGCTTACATTAACAATGATACATTAATAATAATAGTTATTTTAAAAAAAATAGAGTAATTTAGATTGGTCTAATCCATCTAGGTAGTATTTTAAAATCAAACCAAATTGTCTGGTCAATTCAATCGAACTGTGAATAGAAGAGAACATTGATTTGGTCTGATTGCAAGATCGAGTAAGTTAATAAACTAGTGGGAAAATGCCAAAACCGTGCGAAACCAATAAAAACCAAACAAATCGGCGATCTTGAAAAATCGACGGGTTCAATGCTTGTTTTTTTCTTTTCCTCAGACAAAACGGTGTCGTTTTAATATGTTTTTTTTAAATTAAAAGTAAAATATAAAAGAAAGCAAACATAGTAGAAATTTCATTTTCCTTAGACAAAAATGTTCGCATATGCCGTTTGTTGTCATTCATGTTATAAATATTAGGATTAAATGCCTTTTATCCCCTGCCATATTAGCGTGTTTTGATTTAACCCCCCATACGTCATTTGTTGTCGTTCGTGCTATAAATATTAGGATTAAATGTCTTTTATCCCCCGCCATATTAGCGTGTTTTGATTTAACCCCCCCCCCCCCCCCACATACGCCGTTTGTTGTTGTTCGTGTTATAAATATTAAAATTAAATGTCTTTTATCCCCTACCATATTAGCGTGTTTTGAAGAAACAAATTACTATAGTGAATCTAGATTCTGGCATATCTGCTAAATTTGGCCTTTGGTATTTCAAAAAGCTACTTGGAGTATTTTAAATATCAGTATCATAGGATCACATATAAGTTTCTCAATAATCTAAAGAAAAACTACAAAGACTGCGTCAAGGACAATGAATATTCAACATGCATTGGTCTATGTTGTTGAGTTGCAGATGAAGCAGTTTGTCGGACTTGTTGTAGATGTTGCAGATGAAGCAAGTAGTCCCACATCGAAAATTGAAAAAAAGAACAAGTGTTTATATAGGTTTTTTAGACATTATTTTCCAAACTTTGAATAATTGGCTGAATTAAAAGTGTAATTGGATTGTTATTGATGGGTTTGTGTATTTGATTTGACCCAATTAAAATTATTTTTAAAATAACAATTAAAAAAATAGAATTAAATTTACAAAAATATAATACGAAAAAAATAGAATTAAAAATAAATTTCAAAATATATAATATATAAAAACAATAAAAATATTTTAAAATATATAATATATAATAAAAAATTAATCCAGGTGGATTTTAAATTAATAAATTAAAAATAAATATAAAACTTAATACACAGTCAGTAACAAGAATGAAACCACGTAAGCGAATCATGGTGACATGTGCACACCAGGATTTTTGCAAAAGGAATCTGAAAAAGTTGAGGGGGATCCACAAAAATATTTCTGAAGGGGGTAAATCAAAACACACTTGTTTGACAGGGGGTAAACACTAATTAACCCTAAATATTATTGAAATGTATATTTTCTTTAACATTTGACAATTAGGGTTCACTAATTATTAAGCTAGTTCAGCAGGGTACAACCCCCTGGTCAACTTTGGTTTTTCACATACCCTTTTAATATTTTCATATAATGTTCAGCAGGGTACATCCATCTCATGTAAGCCGGTCCACACAATTGAGTCTCTTTTACCAGATGAACAACTACATGAACCATTATATCAAAAAACGAGAGAGGAAAATACATTTCAAGATCACACAAAGTAATAACTATTTCTTTTTGCAATGTCGGTAAGATCGCGGGATCGATCACCTTACTGCAAATTGACTTGAAGAAAAAACACAATTTAGTTATTACGTTTCTTACTTGTTCAGGCAGAATAGAACGTATACATATTGGTAGAAAATGTTCCATTATAACATGGCAGTTATGCGTCTTCAAACTCTTTAACTTGAGGTCTTTCATAGACATAAGTCTTCTAATATCTGAAGAGTATCCTTCTGGAACTTTAACTTGACTTAGAGATTTATACAATATCGTTTTCTCCTTTCTAGATAGAGTATACGCAGCAGGTGGTAGATATGTTCGTTTTCTTTTCTGCAATGGTCCTAGTTCAGTTCTTATCTCCATCACTACCAAGTCCTTTCTTGCTTTAAGGTCATCCTTAGACTTTCCTTGTATATTGAGTAGCATACCAATAACACTATCAAATACATTATTTTCAATATGTATAACATCGAGAAAATGTCTTATATACAACGATTGCTAATATGGAAGATAAACAAAAATCGACCTATTCTTCCACCCACTCTTGACAAGTGTATGTGAAAAAGGCTTTCCAAACTGAGTACTCACATATTTCACCTTTTCAAAAATCTGATCACCTGTCAACATAGGTGGAGCTCTACCTTGTTTTGGCTCTCCATTGAATGCTTTTCTCCATGCACGATAGTGATGATTAGAATTTAAGAATCTACAATGACCGAGAAAGACATTCTTCTGACCAAACTCCAATCGTGTCGAATCTGTTTAACTTCACAAATAGGACACGCAACTTGACCTTTTATGTTGTACCCTGATAGATTTTCGTATGCTGGAAAATCGTTAATTGTGCCAAACAACATCGCCCGCAAGTTGAAACTTTCTTTCCTATACCCATCATAAACCTCCACACTGTTCTCCCACAAAAACTTTAAATCTTCGATTAAGGGTGCCAAATATACGTCTATGCCATTCCCTGGTTGTCTAGGCCCATAAATTAACATAGATAACATCATGTACTTACGCTTCATACATAGCCATTAAGGTAGGTTATAAATCATAATGATGACATGCCAAGTGCTATGTGAGATACTTTGAAGACCGTGTGGGTTCATTCCATCAATAGATAATGCCAAGCGAATGTTTCTTGCTTCTTTTCCGAATTCAGGATACTCATCATCAATTTTCATCCACTGTGGTGAATTTACCAGGTGTCGAAACTTTCCATCAATAATTCTTTCATCTGCATGCCAAATCATGTGTCTTGAATCGGTCTCACTACGAAACATGCGTCTAAATCTCGGAATAATAGGAAAATACCATAAGACCTTTGCTGGAGACAACCTTTTCTTATATCGAGAGACACCGCATTTAGGACCTCATTTAACGATGCATACTCGTTTCAAAATAAGACGCAATCGTTTGGATATGCATGTATCTTTTCATAGCTCATGCCGATAAATCACAACATATTTTTGGCCTCATATGTTCAATTGGGAAGAACATTATCCTCTGGAAGCATATCTTTCATTAGGGCCAATAACTCTGTGAAACTCTTATCCGACCATCCATTGCCAGCCTTTAAGTTGTACAACTTTAAAACCGCAGACAATCTTGTGAATTTAGTGCAACCATTATACAGCGGTTTCTATGCATTGCTTACCAACCTCTCAAACATTTGGGGACAATCCTTAAGATCATCTTCAAGTACTTCTTCAATCTCTTCGACTCGATCATAATCGTATGTATCTGTACCATTGTCGTTTGAAGCATAGGTCGTATTATCCACCGGTTCAACATTTCTATTACTTTTCTCACCATGCATATCCCAACATGTATAACTTCGATCAATTACATGCCTCTTTAAATGCGATTCCAACTGAGTTGCATTAACATTACACACAAAACAACAACCCAAACAAGGACATTTCATTCGACTGGTGTTTTCAGCGTGCACAACAGCAAACTTAACGAATTATGATACCCCATTCTCGTACTCTTTTGTTAATCAATTTACAAACATCCATTTCTTATCCATAGTCACACTAATTAAACTAATCAAAAACAAAACTAAATAAAATATATACTTGTAGAGTTGTAGAATGAAATACAGTGTTCGGATAAGGTAGAATTACCAAAATTCCCCATGTACACATATCATAAAATGAAATATCATTAATTGACCAGTTTTGAGTCATAACTTGATAAGTGGCAATATGTAATAACAAATAAGCACCTATTCATTCTTCATTTTTTATTTGTCAATTAAATATTTTCTCACAACAGACAGGTTGACCTCGTTAGACCAGGTTGACCTCCAGGTAAGTGGACAACAACAGAACACCAGGTCGACCTGATGATGAACAACAATGGCAATGACAACAACAACAACAACAACAACGACTAAATAATCAAGAACAACAACAACAATGACTAAACAATGACTAAATCAATAACTAAATCATCAAGAACAACAATAACAATGAACTAAACAATGACTTACCTCTTCTTCTTCTTCATGGAGAACAACGAACGCAACAACAATCAATGGATCAATGGATGAAAGAAAATAATGAGAAACAATGACAACAATGTCACGCAGCAACAATGTTAGGCAGCCACAATCAATGGATGAACGAAAACAATGAGAGTTTAGGGTTTAGAGAAAAAATGAGTGAAATAAGAGAGCGAAAACAATGAAAAGGTTTATGAAAATGAAGGGTGGAGTTTTATATTTTAAATAATCATTGACCTTAGAAAACACTTTTCATAGAAAATGATTTCTAAGGTCAATGATTATTTAAAATATTTTAATTTAAAAATAACCTTAGAGAGCGTTTTCTGATTAAAGCGCTCTATTAGGTTTTCTCATATTTTTTAATTACATTTATTTTATAAAAACTCTTAGAGAGCGTTTTAATCATTTTAAATATTATTATTTGATTAATTTGAAATATTATTATTTGATTTATTTTAAATATTTTAAATAATAATAATAATTGATTAAATTCTTTAAAATATTTGATTAAATACTTTAAAATATTTTAAAGAAAATATTTGATTAATTTCTTTAAATATTTATTATTTGATTAATATTTAAAATTAATCAAATAATGCAGTTAACTAAAATATTTGATAACTTCTTTAAATATTTAATCTCAATTTATTTTGATTAATTACATTTATTTAATAAATTATCTTAGAGAGCGCTTTCTTGAGAAAACGCTCTCTTAGGTTAACATATGATACACTTTAGAGAGCACTTTCTTTGAAAAGCACTTTCTAAGGGTTTCATATGAGGACATGTCGACCTCATTAGAAGGTAGGTCGACCTTTTACTACCCAGAAAGACAGGTCGACCTGTTTTATATAATGCGTCGACCTGGCAGTGCCAGAATCTGCCAATCAATTTTTGTGAACAATTTTTTCTTACACACAATAACACGATAAGGGATTGATTGAAAAATAAAGATAAATATAAACCAAAGTAATTGAAGTATCATTACATTTAAAAAGAAGCAACATAACAACACATTAAAAACATGATCAGATTTTCCCCTTTGCCCTTTATGACCAGATGTGCCAGAAGACGAACCCCTATCATTTTCATACATCTCGAGAAACTGGTTGAAGTTCTGGTTGAAAGTGTTGAAAGTTTCATTCTCACATTTGATTTCTTTTTCCATTTCTTTGTTTCAGGCATGCTGAGCCTCATAGTGTTCTTGCTGTTGAAGTTGCATATTATGCAACATAGCACGAATAGTCGGCTCATCAGTAGAAGGAGAAGTGTAATATGGTGGAGAATATGCTTGAGATGACTAATTTTGAGTCCAGCCAGTGTGTTGCCACTTTCCCCAACCTTGATTATCATAGAGAACATCTTCTTCATTTCTATTCCAACCATAGACTGAGTCATGTTCCTGTACATCTGTTTTGAACCAGTTGCCATGATCTTCCTCCATGGGCTGAGTTTGATCATCCTGATTTTCCTCATCAAACTCAATGTTGTCACCACTAGGAGCATTTTCTTGCTCACCAACTGCTATAACAGATTCCATTTGACTACCAGGTCTCAACGTTATAACAAAGTTCTTTCGAACAGAATCCCATGAGTGTCCCATAAGACTGAGATATTTGCTATTAAATTCATGATTTGGATTGATGGACATCATAGCCAACCCTTTCACAACAACCTTTGCATTATTCAAGATGGACTGAATGAGAAACAAATAACTCAAGGCCACATTTTTCTTTTCTCTCAGTGCAAAAATGCGACTAGTAATATAGTAAGGCCAATTAACCTTGACTTTCTTTGTGAGAGCATACATCAAGGCTACTTCGGCTTTGTCAATTCTGGAATATCCGCCTTTCTTGGGAAGAATATTACGCGACATAATCCAATGAAGAACCCGAATACCCGGTTTCAAACAACTAGTTGTGAATTCCTTTGGGAACATATCACTACTTACCGTATCGTTATCATGAGTATACCACAACATCTTATTTAAGTGTATCTTATATTTAAAACCAGTAATAGGGGAGACATCAGTTATCAAGGCTTTGTCTGCAAATCTAGCCCTCAAAATTCATAGCACTCAAATTTCCCATCCTAAACTCAAATTCATAACCCTCAAATTTTCCCATAATGCCAACATAAAACACACGAACCAAATTCTCATTATACTCAGTTCTTAATCCTAGGAAAGAATTTATGTCTTGATGGTCCATGAGTTCCACAATATAATCCCAGTGCAATTGACTAGCAGTAAGTCTAGAATAGACATATTGTGGAATAATTTTTCTATCCTTGAACTCCTCATTATATAAATCCCTAATTTCATCTCCAAGGAGTGATAGAGAACTTACCGATATAGACGAATGAGATGTTGAGGCAGACTGACTAGACCTTTTACCAACAACTTTTGTTGAAGCCATGAGGATGTTGAAGAGATTGAAAAAAAAATAGAAATTTTGGAAAAGAGAATAGGAGTTTTAGGGTTTTAGAGGAATTTTGGGAAGAATTGGAAGAAGAATAGAAAATGATTTAAAATATAATCAAATAATAAATATTAACCATTTGAAGAGTTAAAATTTGAAATCCCCATAAAGTGGAGCAACTCCCCATGCGCACAGCGCAATTTGTCACAAATTTGAAATCTATTGCGTCGACCTGCTTACTTAATGTGTCGACGCAATGGACAATAATTTCAAATAAATTAAATTTTAAATACCTTAGACAACACTTTTCTTAGAAAGCGCTTTCTTAGGTTTTCGGATAATATAAAATAATTTAATTAAATAAATTATCTTAAGCGTTGTCTAAGGTATTTAAAATTTAATTTATTTAAAATTAATGTCCATTGCGTCGACGCAATAAAAGAGCAGGTCGACACAATGGATTTCAAAATATAACCTATAAGAGCGCATTTACAGAAACACGTTGTCTTGGATTTACTATATTTATTTATAACCTCAAGGGCGTGGGTTCGAACCCCCGTTTGACATTTTTGATATTCTGAAAGTTCAATATATTTATTGACATTAGAGAGCGCTTTTAGTAGGGGTGTTCGCGGGTTGGGTCTAATTTGATTAAATCCAATACCCGACTCGATTAATATTCTTTGGGTTGGGTTGAGTGTTCAACCCGTACTTTTAAGACCAAACCCGAACCAAACCAACCCGCTTATCAATGGATTGGGTTGGGTTGGGTTCGTGGGTAACCCACTAAACATAATTTTCAAATTCTAAATAAAATATATCAATTTAATTAACTTATTTATATTACAAAAACATTAAAAATATCATACACTTTTAGTATTCAATTTGAATAAAATTTATTGGTTAACACCTAACAACTCTTGTATGATTCATATAAAGTTAGAAAAATATACAAATGGTGTAAAGTATAATTTAAAATTAAGAAATATCTCTCTTTGAATAAATAAAATTGATCTCTCAAATTTTATTTAGACTTATGCTTTTACAATTAATAAAAACTATAATTATATTTAAAAAAATGCATTCTAAGAATTACGCTAGATAATTTATAAATAAAATAAAATAAAAATAGTGTGACATATATCAATGGGTTGGGTTCGCGGGTTCGTGAATTTAAAACTTCAAACCCGTTACCCGAATCAAATACCAATGGGTTTGAATGGGTTGGTTCGGGTTGGACCCGTACATGATTGGGTTGGGTAAAAATAAGGGTTGAGTTGGGTTGGGTGAGTGGGTTCGTGGGTTGGCACGTACCCATGAACACCCCTAGCTTTTAGGAAAGCGTTTTCTAAGGTTTACCTGTATCAGCACTTTTGAGAAAAAGCGTTGTCTAAGGTGGCTTCAGTTTAGGACTTTTAACAACGCTTTTATAAGCGATATCTAAAGGCTGGCTTTAAGAGCGTTTTTTAGCGAAATATTTAAAATACCTATAACAACGCTTTCTCCAAAAAGCGTTGTCTTTGTTGGGCTGCTACAGGCCAATTTGGACATAGTGTTTGTTATTTTTCTTTTACTTGCTCTCCAAGCCACCTATTGTATATATACCTACCTTCAATAACATTTAGGCTCAATTTTGCATATATTCACATATTCTATAATATCACTAGTGTGAGAAATTTTCACATTCATTATCTTCTTCTTTCTTCCTCCCTTTTTATTCCCTTTATTCTTAAGCTTTGTACACATTTCGATCATGGATATTCATGATCATGAAGATTCATCAACAACCAACAACGATACAACACGAAACAACACAAATTCTACAATCAAGAACCTAACTCTTGATCAATCGAGTCCTTATTACCTTCATCACGTTGAGAATCCATGCATCATTCTTGTTACACCACCATTATTGGAGAACAACTATGAATCTTGGAGCCGATCCATGAAACATGCACTCTTGAACAAGAATAAAATTAAATTCATCAATGGAAAAATCATAGCTACACCAAAAAATGACGTGTTCTTTGACACTTGGGAACAATGTAGTAATATCGTACTTGCATAAATCTCTACATCTCTTTCTCTGGATATCACTCAACCCCCATTTATGTGGACAATGTTGCTCAACTTGGACCGATCTCCATAATCACTTCTCCAAGACTGGTCATTTCTGATTATCTGATCTTGTTTAACAAAAATACACTATATGCGCCAAGGTGAGAAATCAGTGACGACATATTTCAATGAGTTAAAGACTCTTTGGGGGGATCTGGAAACCCTCAGAGTTCTTCCCACATGCACTTGTGGTGCACATACAACCATCAAAAAACAACGCGACATGGAATATGTAAGTAATTTTTTCTTTGTATTTTGGTTTGTATTTTGTGAATAATGTATTTTGACTTAATATATGATATTTTGATTGAATTATATAAGTGTATAGTTTAATTTAATATCAATTATATATACTTTGTATAAATTGCTTAAAATATACTATTTATATTTATAACAAAATTACTGCCTAGAAGAGAAATTCAATGTCTTGAGTGTTAATATAGAACTTAACTTCTATAATATCTTATGAATTGTGAAATAAATACATTATTTTGAGTACAAAATATATCCAAGAGTTAGTTTGAAACTTAACCTACATATTCATCTTTCCATCAATACGGAGATTAATTTTTGTTCAATTTTTTTTATTATATAAAATGAGAGTGAGTGACATACAAAGTATTTTGATTTATATAGAAGACGTCGGGAGATTAATTTCCTTATGGATCTAAAGATATTTTTGATTTTTTTAAAGATGACTCTTCACTACTATAAAGGATATAAAGAGCAACCTAATACTAAATACTATTTGATCGTAGGGCTCTCAAAATTGGCTCACCATGGACCATATATATTCAATCATCTATAACTTGGGTTGAAATGACTAGTTAATATAAGCCACACAAAGTTATTAAGTGGGTTTCTATTATCGCCTAGATTAATTAGTGGAATTGCAATATTAGATCATAGTTTTGTGTGTGGTCATTCTAAGTTTCATTCAAATGCGTGACAATGAATAATATTTTGCAATTGGATTTGAACTATTGTAAACTCATTTCATTGTTATCACTTTAAGGAACACAATAAGATATAATGTGACTCTTCATGGACCCTTTTCTTAAGATATAAATGTTAAGGGCTTGTGGGCATCAATGCACCAATAGTGCGATCGAGGATCCAAGATAGAAGATACTATAATATATTTATATGGTTATTATTGATAATAAGATAAACCTATTGTTGCTGAGACCAAGTGTTTAGCACTCACCTTCTTTTGTCCACATATAAATTGGATTTTTCCTAGACCATGCTTTCAAACGCTTCTTGTTTTTATGAATCAAAAAGTTGTAATTGCGGATTCTCAAAAAAAGCAAATTTGTGGAAACATGGAAATGATGAGTGCCAAATAAAAAGTGCCAGATAAAGGACACAATTCGAGGGACAGTCCGGATGCTAACATGATAGGTCCAAACAAATGAGACTAGTGCTAGGTGCCTTCTTTCAATATTACTACTCTTATAAATTTTTATATGTTTAACCTAAAAATACTTTATACTCAAATTAATGTAATGGTAGATGATGTTTAGGTAGCCAAATAAAAGATATGTTGAATTAAGGACAATTTTAGGTAAATTAGTTGAATGTTTTTTCAAATTCAAAGAATCTCATGTGAGTTGTGAGTTGAATGTTTTTTCAAATTCAAAGAATCTAATGATTTAGCATCAAAAGCTTGAGTTTATGTTTCATAGTTTATGTTAATAAACCCGAGGAGAATGTAAGGAGTATTGATCATAAAGAGTGTTCGGTAATTTTGAAAACATCAATGTCTAAACATCGAGTTTGACATTACATCTCCGTCTAAAACTTTAAGGCATTAGAAATATGAGTTATCTTTATTATATATCTAAAATTTCTTTAATTTCTAAACGATGTGAGACTTAACCACTCACATATATATTTCAACAATTATCACTCAAGTACGAGTCACTCAAATCAGAACTTTGACCCACTCTAGAATTTCACTTCACCTCTTTCATCGAGCCAAACCTAGACCCTGATACCGCTTGTTGGAGGAGTTTGGAGAGTATAGAAAATATCAATAGGCTAAACGTTCGTGACTCATAAAAGACTTTGACATCATATCCACCAAAAATCTTAAGACATTTGATATGTGAGTTATCTCTCTTATATATCCAATATATATTTTATTTCTATTAGATATGAGACTTTATCGCTTGCACTTTAACTCATTCATAGTCGATATTGTACTTAATCATTCACACTTGAGTCGAACCATCATCCCCTTAAGTGTGAGTCTCTTACATCTCATACTTGCACAATAGTGTCTACTATGAATGAAACATGCATTCTAATACACTACCAAGAATACTCTTTTTGATATAAGGCTTCAACATCGAGAATTCATATTCTCTCCCCAACCAAGTAGAACAAAGACTCCAACACCACTTGTTAATGAGTTAGTTAGTGAGAGTGTAGAGAGAAGTAATGACCTAAATGTTTAAGACCCATAAGAAATTTTGCCACCACATTTTCATCTAAAATCTTAGAACATTAGGACTTCATATGAGAGTTTGGAGAGAAAAGGATGTGAAGACTTTAAAAAAGGAATGGAGAGATTTAAGTAGAGAGGGGTTTAAGGAGGTTTATTTTTATTCATATTACAAAATCCTTTAAATTTAGGGAACTAAAAAATTGTATTGGAGGAGGGTTTTGATAAATTATTAAAATAAATTCTATGTTCTTATAATATTTTAAATTTTTAAAATATGTTAGTGATAAAAATTTATTTATCATTCTATACAAAATAATTCTCTTAAAAAATAATAACATTTTTTTATATTAATTTAAAATTTTCTTTGTCCCGAAGCCCTTCCCTTTCCATTCGCTCCCAACTCACAAACAAAGTTTAAATATATAAGTCATAACTATTATATATCCGTCACGTAGCTCATTCTTAATATACGTAAAATTTAACCACTTACACCTGAATTCAACATATTTTAGTACTATGTTTGATTAAAAAAAGGTCATAAAATCAAATGGAATGAGAGACTATATAAAATTTTAAAACTTTTGTCCAAAATATACCAATTATCTAAAATACCAAAACAATTTTCTTTTATGCTAAAAAACTTTTTTATCCCCTCTCTCTCTCTCTCTCTCTCTCTCTCTATATATATATATATATATATATATATATATATATATATATATATATATATATATATATATATATATATATATATATATATATCGAATTCTAGTTTCAACAAGGGTATCTTCATGGTTCAACAAGAGTTGTGAATGCTATAGTCGAAGCCACTTACACCTGAATTCAACATATTTTAGTACTATGTTTGATTAAAAAAAGGTCATAAAATCAAATGGAATGAGAGACTATATAAAATTTTAAAACTTTTGTCCAAAATATACCAATTATCTAAAATACCAAAACAATTTTCTTTTATGCTAAAAAACTTTTTTATCCCCCCTCTCTCTCTCTCTCTCTCTCTCTCTCTATATATATATATATATATATATATATATATATATATATATATATATATATCGAATTCTAGTTTCAACAAGGGTATCTTCATGGTTCAACAAGAGTTGTGCATGCTATAGTCGAAGTCAGTTCAAGCATGTTGTCAAATATGTTAACATATGTGTTTAAGCTAGCATGTAGAATTGGTCCTTGCTTGTAAGTCCAATTGTTAAGTTAGCTTAGTAGTCTATAAATAAACTAGTTCTCTCAGGTTGTTGAGAGAGGTTAATTATTGGTATTCACTTGTAATCTTTGAACTCTTATTGAGAAAGTGAATAGTAAAACAAATTTAACCAATTCTTCTTCTTATTCTTCATTCTTCTCTCTTTTCTAAACCTTATAGGGTTTCTTGTGTTTGATCAAGAAACTCAATCTTTTTCTCATATTTTGATTTTTTTTTTCTTGACGACATCAGTTCACAGCAAATTGGTGTGGTGAGCGCGGAGGAAAAAATGTCATCAACAAAGTATGAGATTAAGAAATTCACTTGTATGAATGATTTCAGTCTGTGGCGCTTGAAAATATAAGCCCTTATTGATCAACGAGGTTTGTTAGAAGCGTTGAAAGGATCAGAGAAGATGGACTATGCATTATCGGAGAAGGAGAAGTCATTACTGAGTAGCAAGTTTTTCCACTGTATGTAGTTGATAAAACTGCGCGATGAAAATTAGTTTGTTCCCTTGTTAGTGTAGAGTTTGTTCCAAGGGGGAGATTTATGGTATTATGATTGAACTCTAGTGTCCACAAAGGTAGCTTCCTTAGGGTTGTATACAACTCTTGTTGGAAGAAGAGCCAACAACCTAGATTTGAGTACTGGTGGTACTGAATTCGGTGAGAGTAGTGGATTAAATGGTTAGATAGTCATTGAACTAAAATCCACTTAAAGCTATATTCAGACCCTATTGGTTAAGTCTGAATATTGAATCGAGACTGGCCTAAAGAAAACAAAAAAATATAATAAGGATATTGTTGTTCTTTTTCTAGTACTATATTTTGATTCAATAAAACATATGCATGGAAACAAATGCAAAGCTTTTGTTAGATTTCTAGAGAAATTATTTTGAGAAAAGGAACTTCAGAAATATTTAAGAATAAACTCTATTGTATTTGTCTATGCTGAATGTTTTATTATACTAGATAATGATCATATTTATAGAAACAGTTTTCTCAGTTTGTGTGTTAACATTATTGCTTGTCAGAAGTTTTGAAGACAATTCAATATTCATCTATCACTTATGACTCTTGTTTCAAGATGAAGTGCTAGTTCTGAATAGAATCTTAGAGACATATGATTGAAATATGATATCTTTGTCATGATCTAAAGCAATTTAAATTCTAATAGTTGATTGGTTATGAATGTTGTATGGTTCTAAGATTCCGAGGAAGATTCCTTACTTATGATATAGCAGTTTAAGTAAAAGATTTCTTGCAAATCTTTGTTGTACTTAAATTTTTATAAAGATGGAAATGATATTGTGGAATTAATACATTTGTTGGATAAGAACCCTTGGGTAATGATGTTCTCTTCTTTGATAATTGCTAATATTATTCCATGATTTGTGAAACATCATTGTGTCCTTTCTGACACGATTTTTATTCCTTTTAAGATTCATGTTCAGATATTTTTCTTCTTCTTATCTTCCTTCTTTTCCTTATCTTTGGTTGTGTGCTAAACTAACCAAAATAGAGATGAGTACCTAAACTAATTCTCCTTTGAAGTAGCAGGTTATCATCAATGAAAAGTTTGTGGATTTTGATGAGTTGCTCAAAATTGGTTTCAACTTTTGGAAGTCTTTATCTCAACAAGGATGGGATGGCTACTTTGATATGCTTTATGGTTTTACTTATCCAAAACTTGTCATAGAGTTTTGGATGAATGCTTCCATTGAAGAGCTTAATTTAGAGTGTATCATTTTGTCTAAAGTAATTTATGTCTCTATCACAATTTCTTCTAAAGCAATTACTAATATAATCAATTGTAAAAAGGTTGGTGAGATTTCAGGAACTTTTGTTTGGGACTATTATCTTACTATTTGGCGTGTCTTTGTTGATCCTTTCAAAGTATCAAAGGTCTCAAATCTTCTTCCTGAAGTTGTTGTTTAGCGTCAGATTCTAAACTCAAACTTACTTCCCAAGGACAAAGATTTAGACCAAGTGGACCCTATAGAACAATATTTGCTTTTGCTTCTCAATTCAAATTTGAAGATTGATCTACCTTAAGTTATGTTTTATCATTTGAAGAAGTCTCTTTCTTCTTTTAAAGAGGGAAAGACTTTCTTCATTCCTTATGGATGAGTAATTTTTGAATTACTTGTTCATCAGGGGATTATCATAAATTCTAAGGCTATTTCATCCAAGATTTGGAGAGATAAGCTTGAAGTTATCTATGAAAGATTATGATGTTAGGGTTTTACTTAGTTATGCTTTGTAATCCTTGTTGAAATCAATGAATAAAGATTTTTATTATTAATTTTGTGTTAGTTTATGTTGTTGTTCAGTTCTAACTGATTGAATATACAATATATGTTGCTTAAAATAAATTGCTTAAAATAATAGGAGAAAAAACTCTTAATTACGCTCTCTTCATTAAATTGAAAGGAAAAATTACAAGAAATATTATATTATCTACTTTGTTGGATATACCCTAAGGAACTCCCTAGGATCATATGACATATCAAGATTATCTAAGAAATCTTGTCATTCTTCCCTATCAAACTCTAAGGCCTCCTTCTTCATTTGATGTTTGCATCTAAACCCATAAGATCTCTTTCTTCAGTGTGTCTTCACAAAGGTTGATGAAGAGGAAAATGCTTCATAAGCTATCTGCTTGTCTGTAGATTCTTCAAATGCTTCTTTGCCTTTGTTTGATTGAGTTGCTACATTTAATAATGCTGACTTTCTAAAATCTCTCTTTGGAACCCAAATTATATTTTGCTTATACATCTTGGTGTTCTAGAAATTAAGTGATAAACAAAGGAGGCTTACATAGTCCTTTTTATAGACGTGTTGACACATGATTCTAAGTTTAATATTAATTAAGTATTGGCCACATCTTATCAATACTTTAATGCTAACTCTTGATTACTATATTTAATAGTCTGACCTATCTAAAGATTTTTTTAATTAGCATAAGTTTATGTTTGATTAATTTTTAACTGTTTGTTCGTGTCAGTTTATTTAATTAATGTTTGTTCAAAATATCTTGAGAGTTAATGTCTGAAATAAACATGCATGTTAATCGAAACTCAGTTTAAGGTAATATAAAATTCCATTGATCAAGCAAAAAGAGGGATACATCATTTTTTACAAAGATGACCTAAGCCTAGACTAAATCCCTAGCCATGACATCTATGTAGAAATGTCTTCCACTGTTGTTGTAATCTACCTCTTCATCTTCTGAGTCAACATGATCTTCTTCTTCCTCTAGCTCTAGGATAAAGTAGTCAAACTTCGTGACTCTCTTCTTCTTCTTCTTCATTTATCTCCTCTAAGGCCTCAGTGAATAGTGAGTAGAATCTTTTTCTTCTTCAGAAGACGGTTCAGACTCTGCAGTTAATTCCTCATCTGAAGGGAGAGATGACAGAGGAAGGGACTCAATGGTTAAAGAAGCAGTTGCTTCTTGCAGCTGAAGGAATCATTCTTAGTATTTGTAGAGCTCTTAGTGTTCTTTGATATTTCAGAGGAATTATGACTCTCAGTTAGGGATTCCATTTCCTTAAGAAGTTGTTGATGAAAGTAGATTATGAGGGTAGCCTTTTATAATGGCTTATATGGATACTAAGAGATGGTTATTAATCCTTGCTTGATTCTTGGAAGTGTAATTACCACTAAGATTTGAATGAGTGCATTGTAGAATCCATAATTACTCTAGTTACTTGATTCGTCTTCTCCTTGGAAATGGATCAAGTAATGATGTTTTGTATTTCATTAATTAGGTAATTTTTTCCTTCTCTTTCCTTATTCTTTTAATTTCTTTCTATTTTTCTTATTTATTTTTGTTTGTGTCTTTTTTATGTGACAAAAGGGGGAGAAAATAGTAAGTATTTAAAGTGGAAAATGAACCCATTGAATATCCATTTAAGTTGTATATACTGGTCTTTTTTTTCTGTATTGGTTATTATATGCCCGAGCACATAATTTTAACCTTCTTGTACATAAGTCTAAGTCTGAGCTTACAAACCTCTAACTTTACTTATTAGACCCAGAAGGAGCTTACAAACCTCAGATTTTTCCGATGTTGCTAAAAAGGTTAAAATGGGCGACATATTTTAACTCTCCTGTACATAGTAATAAATAAGAGCTTACAAACCTCTATCTTATTTTATAAGACTCAGAAGGAGCTTACAAACCTCGTATTCTGTTGTTTCCAAAGGAAGTTAAAATGAATTCATTTGAGTTTTCTTGAGACTGTTTGACTCAAGGGGAGCTTATAAACCTCATACTCTGATGTTACTAAGAGAAGTAATTTATTTTCTTAAAAAGTAGTTCTTAATGATGATCTAGAAAACTCAACTATAAACTATTATACTTAGGGAGAGCTTGCAAAACTCATACTCTATTGTTGTAAGGAAAATAAAAGGCCCACATTATCTTGCTTAAATACTTATGTTTGTCATCATAAAAAAGGGGGAGGTTGTTGGAACAATATTTGTTCTTGACTTAATTCTCTTTAGTTTTGATGATAACAAAGTAATAAAACAAACGATGGTTTATTTGATGTATGTTTTATTTATTGCAGGTTCTATATCAATGTACACGAATAATTGGAATTTGTTTTACATGAACATACTTGAGAGTTGCTTCATTTCTAGCTTCTAGTGGCGGAAAATAAAGAACAATTTGTAGATGTTAAGAATTGGCAGAATTTTTGACAAACAAGAATAAGTGAACTTAGTTCAGGATGTCACATCAGATGTTGTGACATTGACAAATAAAGTAAAAGTTAATGAATTTAGTTCAAGACATCAGGATGTCACACCAGATGTTGTGACATCGCAAACCTGCTATCTGACTTAAATGATGCATAACAGAAGTGAGTAAATTCAGGGGAATTTATCTGGAATTAATTGCTAAGAGATAAGCACTCCAAGGCGCATCTTTAGGAAGCTTAGTTATCTGATCTCAGTGTAACAGAATAACTAACTCACCTTGATTCAAGGAGATGACAAACTAACTAACCCTAATTCAAGGTGATGACTGTGGGATTTATCAAGGTCTGGATATTTTGCAAAAAGCCCAAAAACCAAGCATCTATTTAAGGAACAGAAACTCTCAAAATAGAGTACGGATTTTAGAAGACCAAAAAGGGTGTTTTTGTTTTATAGCAGGTTTTTAATTGTTTGTCACTTTATGAGCTTTTAAGCAAAAAGTGAATTGTGTCTTGATTGAAACTTTTAAGTAAGATCAAGCTGTTGTGTTTGAAGTGTGACTTCAATTTTATTAATCATTGTAAAAGATCACTGTGTGATTGAGGGGGAGTGAGTAGGTACTCATATCTAAGTTGTGTCTTAGGTAGAAATTGCCTTGGGTAGATATTAAGTGAAAGATTAAACTGGTTGGTTTAAATCCATAATTAATATTACTTATATTGGACTTCCTTCCTGGCTTGGTAGCCCCCAGATGTAAGTGTGGAGATACACTGAACTGGGTTAACAATTTCCCGTGTCATTTAATTTACCAGCACTTTAAGTTCTGTTTAAGTTTTCAAGTGTTTAAACATCTGGTTTGACATCACGTACCTGATCCCAGAATTTCAATTGGCATCAGAGCAGGCACCCTGCCTGTATATCTGGGTGAGATCTAGGGACTGCAAATTTTGGGAACATGGACAGAGATGTAGGATCTGTGAATCGACCACCTATCTTGGATGGATCCAACTATGATTACTGGAAGCCAAGAATGGTAGCATTCTTGAAATCTCTTGATAGCAGGGCTTGGAAAGCAGTTAACAAAGGATGGGAGCACCCTGTCCAAGACAATAAGGATGAGGCAAAAGTGATGAAGCCTGAAGAAGAGTGGAGCAAGGAGGAAGAAGATTCAGCACTTGGAAATTCCAAAGCCTTAAATGCCTTATTCAATGGCATTGACAGGAACATATTTAGGCTTGTACATCACTGTGAGCTGGCCAAAGATGTTTGGGACACTCTCAAAACTACTCATGATGGAACATCAAAGGTGAAGATGTCAAGACTTCAACTTCTCACCACCAAGTTTGAGAACTTGAGGATAAAGGAAGATGAGACCATTCATGAGTTTTACATGAACATCCTGGAAATTGCTAATACTTCTGGTGCCTTGGGAGAGAAGATGGTAAGGAAGATTCTCAGATCACTGCCAAAGAGGTTTGACATGAAGGTTACTGCCATAGAAGAAGCTCAGGACATCTGCACAATGAAGGTTGAGGAGCTCATTGGTTCCCTTCAAACCTTTGAGATGGGAATGAATGATACAATTGTGAAGAAAAACAAAAGCATAGCCCTGGTGTCAAACACTGATAAAGAAGAAGAAAGTCATGAAGCAGGTTCTGAGGATAACTTATCAGAAACAATTGTTATGCTTGGAAGACAGTTTAACAAAATCCTCAAGAGAATGGAAAACAGGCCCAGACCAAGTGGAAGAAACTCAAACTCTGAGAATAAAAGACCTTATGACTCTAATAGAAGGTCAAACTATGATGAGAAGACTAACCAAGGAAAAGGGATCCAATGTCATGGATGTGAAGGGTATGGACACATCAGAAGTGAGTGCCCAACCTACCTAAAGAAGCAAAAGAAAGGTCTCTCTGTGTCCTGGTCAGATGAAGACTCAGGTTGTGAGTCAGAAGAAGAATCTGCAAAGTACATCACTGCTCTAGCTGGAGTATGTGAAACTGAAGGGGGATCCAGTGATGAGGATCTGACATTTGAAGAGCTTGAAGCATCTTACAGGATGCTGTGTAAAAGGAGCACTGAAGTATGCATGGAAAATATACAGCAGAAGAAGCAGATTGAGGAATTAAAGGCTGAAAAGGCAAGTCATCTAGAGATCATTGACACCTTGAAAAGTGAAGTCAGCCTACTCAACTCCAAAATGGAGCATATGTCCAAATCTGTCAGAATGCTGAACAATAGCTCAAACACACTGGATGTCATTCTCAACAACAACAAACACTCAGGGGATAGGACTGGGCTGGGATTTAATAAAGCTCAAAACTTTGAGGCTAGCACAAGCCAAATAACTTCAAATCCCATGAAGCCAAACAAGATGTTCAAGCAGATGTCTCAACATCATGACAAGAACATGATGAAAAAGAAATATCAAAGATGGAGATGCCATCATTGTGGAAGGTTTGGTCACATCAAACCTTTTTGATACAAGCTGCATGGATACCCCAATCAGAGTTCTCAATAACCCCCTAAGCAGAAGACAGAGGTTACCAAGAAAATTTGGATACCTAAAGCTAGTCTTCATGCTGATCAAAGCTACAAATACATTCCCAAGAACAAGTTCAACAGACAACCTTGGAACTCTAAAGATGGACACTACACAGGGTATATGCATCAAAGGAAACCTCACAACAGGCACAAATGGTCCAAGAAGGTTGTTGCCTCTATAGCTCACACATCTCTCAAAGTATCAGCTAAGGAAGACTGGTATTTTGACAGTGGCTGCTCAAGGCACATGACTGGACTGAAGAATTTGTTAGTGAACTTAAAGTCACACTCATCCAGCTATGTAACCTTTGGAGATGGAGCAAAGGGAGAAATCAAGGGAGTTGGGACCCTGGACTGCTCAGGTGTACCAAGTATAGATGGTGTGCTGTTGGTAAAAGGATTAACTGCTAACTTGATCAGCATAAGTCAGTTATGTGACCAAGGTTACAATGTCAACTTCACCAAAACTGAATGCATAGTTGCTGATAAAGAACAGAAAGTTGTCATGAAAGGAGCCAGATCAAAAGACAACTGCTATATGTGGGAACCCCAAGATTCCAGCCTCACATCTACTTGTTCCTTAGCCAAAGAAAAAGAAGTGAAGCTGTGGCATCAAAAACTGGGTCATCTTCATCTCAGAGGAATAAAGAAGATCATATCTATGGAGGCTATAAGAGGGATCCCAAGACTCAAGATTGATGAAAATAAAGTGTGTGGTGAATGTCAAATAGGCAAGCAAACCAAGATGTCACACCCAAAGCTCCAACATCTGACAACTTCTAAAGTCTTGGAATTATTGCATATGGACCTTATGGGACCAATGCAAGTTGAGAGTCTTGGTGGAAAAAGATATGCATATGTGGTTGTTGATGACTTCTCAAGATATACCTGGATAAGCTTCATCAAAGAAAAGTCTGATGTGTTTGATGTATTTAAAGATCTGTGCCATAGAATCCAAAGAGAAAAAGCAAGCTGTGTGGTCAGAATAAGAAGTGATCATGGAAAGGAGTTTGAGAATCAAAAATTCTCATACTTCTGTTCTTCAGAAGGGATCAATCATGAATATTCTTCTCCTATCACCCCTCAACAGAATGGGATTGTTGAGAGAAAAAACAGAACTATTCAGAAGTCAGCAAGAGCCATGATTCATGCCAAGAAGTTACCCCTGTACTTTTGGGCTGAAGCTATGAACACAGCATGCTACATCCACAATAGAGTCACACTAAGAAAGGGAACTTTATCCACCATCTATGAAGTCTGGAAGGGCAGAAAACCTACAGTCAAGTACTTTCATGTGTTTGGAAGTAAGTGCTACATTCTGGCTGATAGGGATCAAAGAAGGAAGATGGATCCTAAGAGTGATGAAGGGATATTTCTTGGATACTCCATAAATAGCAGAGCTTACAGTGTATTTAACTCCAGAACCAAGGTTATAATGGAGTCAATAAATGTAATTATTGATGATGCCTATACAGATGTTGCTGATGATGTTGGAACATCTGCTGACAATCAAACTGAAGTTAAAATAGAAAGTGATAATCTTGATTTCACTTTAACTGAGGCAAGGTCAAAGCAATCCAACAAACCTCCCTCCATCAGAATCCAGAAAGATCATCCTAAAGATCTGATAATTGGTGATCCCAACAGTGGTGTCATCACTAGATCAAGAGAGATGATTTCAGGCTCCTGCTTTGTTTCAAAGATAGAACCTAAAAACATCAAGGAAGCTCTGAATGATGAGTACTGGATCTTTGCTATGCAAGAAGAATTAGGCTAGTTTACAAGGAATGAAGTATGGGATCTTGTTCCTAGGCCTGATGACATTAATGTGATTGACACTAAGTGGGTGTACAAGAACAAGTCTAATGAGCAGGGAGTAGTTACAAAAAACAAGGTTAGACTTGTAGCTCAAGGATATACACAAATTGAGGGAGTAGACTTTGATGAAACCTTTGCACCAGTAGCAAGGCTTGAATCAATCAGACTACTCCTAGGAATTGCTTGTATCCTAAAGTTCAAGCTATTTCAGATGGATGTTAAAAGTGCCTTTCTAAATGGGTACCTTAATGAGGAAGTATATGTGGAGCAACCTAAGGGATTTGTTGATCCAAGTTGTCCAGATCATGTATATAAGTTAAGGAAGGCTCTGTATGGTCTAAAGCAAGCCCCCAGAGCATGGTATGAAAGACTGACCACTTTTCTCATTAAACATGGGTACAGGAAAGGTGGAATAGACAAAACCTTGTTTGTAAAGGATGAAGAGGGAAAGGTCATGATTGCTCAGATATATGTGGATGACATAGTGTTTGGTGGGATGTTAGACAGGATGGTTAAACATTTTGTTACTCAAATGGAGTCTGAGTTTGAGATAAGCCTCGTAGGAGAACTAACCTACTTCCTTGGACTGCAAATCAAACAAATGGAAGACTCCATGTTCATATCCCAAAGCAAGTATGCAAAGAACATTGTCAAGAAGGTTGGGATGGACAATACAAGTCATAAAAGAACACCTGCCCCCACTCATTTAAAACTGACAAAGGATGACAAAGGTGAGAGTGTGGACCAAAGCTTGTACAGAAGCATGATTGGAAGCCTACTATATCTTACAGCTAGCAGACCAGATATAGCTTTTGCAGTAGGTGTATGTGCAAGGTATCAAGCTGAACCAAAAGTGAGCCATCTAAACCAGGTTAAGAGGATCTTGAAATATGTCAATGGTACTTGTGACTATGGCATAATGTACTCTCATGGTTGTAAACCAATCCTCACTGGATTTTGTGATGCTGACTGGGCTGGAAGTGCTGATGATATGAAGAGTACATCAGGAGGATGCTTCTTTCTAGGAAACAATTTAATTTCTTGGTTTAGTAAGAAACAAAATTGTGTGTCCTTATCCACTGCTGAAGCTGAATATATTGCAGCTGGTAGCAGTTGTTCTCAGTTGGTATGGATGAAACAAATGCTCACAGAATACAATGTCCCACAAGATGTCATGACATTGTACTGTGACAATTTAAGTGCAATTAACATCTCCAAAAATCCTATCCAACACAGCAGAACTAAGCACATAGACATCAGACATCATTTCATCAGAGACCTTGTGGAAGAGAAGGTGATCACATTAGAGCATGTAGCCATAGAGTTGCAATTAGCTGATATATTTACTAAGGCTTTGGATGCTACCCAATTTGAAAACCTAAGGGGTAAATTGGGAATCTGCATATGTGAAATATAGCAGTTATGGAGAAGTGCCAGCATGTCTTATGACATCGTGTGGCATGATCACCAGATGGCAGCACCAGTCTGGCCAATAACTGTTTGTATTCCACTCTTAAAAATTCCACTAGTAACGAATTCTATAAATGTGAAAACGTGCTCTCAGCTTCTCACATTCCCACTAGCTCCACTAAACGTTTTGCATGCTAAAGCTGAATTTCTAAGCTCATCAAAATCTATCAAACCAAATTCCTTTTCCACTACATTCGAAAAAATGTCTCAACATCAAAACTCTAACTCCATTGATGAGGGTCTCAATCAAGAAGATGTAGTGCTTGGGGTGTCTGTTCCCCTGAACAGTATGCCTGCTCCACAAGAAGAACCAAACAACCAGGCTGAAGAGGACATACCTGCTCAACAGGATGTCCCAAGAAATGTTGAAACATCTGAGGACCAGGACAAAGCCTCAAATGATCAAGCCACTGATGATAAAGCCACTGATGATCAAGCTCCTTTTGATCAAACTTCTGAAAAAGAGGCCTTCCAACCTCCACCTGTTGAAAACCTAGATGATGACTCTGACACAGAGATCATTGCATCTGTTAATCCTAGCATAGCCAAGAGGCTTAGGGCAAGGAAGGAGAAAAAGCCTGCTGCACATGCAACTCCTGAAAAGAAATAGTCAACTCCAAAGAAGGACAAGGTCAAAGTTGCCTTTGGACCTACCAAGCAATGGAGTAAGGTAAGCACCCAGAAGAGGAAAGCTACAACTCCACCTGACTCAGATGTTGAGGAGGATGTCCCAACATCCCAACCAAGGAAGAAGCCAACACCTCCCAGGATTGCCTCTGTTGTTCCTGAAGCACCTCTGGACAATGTGTCCTTCCATCATGTCTCCAGTGTAGGCAAGTGGAAGTATGTTTATCAAAGAAGGGTGGCTTTAGAAAGAGAGCTGGGTAGCAATGCTTTGGAGTGCACTGAGGTAATAGACTTAATCTCCAATGCTGGTTTATTCAAAATTGTTTCCAACTTTTCCCATTGCTATGAACTACTGGTAAAAGAATTCATAGTCAATCTGCAAGAGAGGTGTGCTGATGGGAAATCTGAGGATTTCAGGAAGGTGTATGTGAGGGGGAGATGTGTTGATTTTTCTCCTAGGGTGATAAATCAGTACCTAGGGAGAGAATCAGATGGGCCAAATGAGCTGGGCAAAACTGACAACCAAGTCTGCAAAATCATCACTGCCAACCAGGTCAAGTCTTGGCCAGTCAAAGGCAAACTATCTGTCAGCTTGCTAACAAGGAAGTATGCTATGCTGCACAGGATTGGAACTGTCAACTGGGTCCCCACAAACCACACCTCTTATATAGCTACTGGGCTGGGAAAATTCATCTGTGTTGTAGGCACCCAAACAAAGTTGGAATATGGGGCTTATATATTTGATCAAACTCTAAAGCATGCAGGAACATCAGCAACCAAGCTTCCAATAGCTTTTCCCACTCTGCTTTGTGGAATCATTCTCAACCAATATCCAGGCATCCTTACTGACAAGGATTCTATCTGCAAGAGAGAAAGTCCACTGTCCTTTCACTACAAACTGTTTCTGAGCCATCATGCTGCAGATGTTGAAGCTCCAAGTGGGACATCTGCTGGACCATCTAATGCCAAGACTCCTATATCCAAAGCAGCCCTGATTATAGAACTCAAGACAACATGCAAAGAGCTGGATGAAAGGAAGAAAAAGCTTGAGGACATAATTCAGAGGCTAGAGCTGGAAGAGGTTGCTCAGAATGATGATGGATCTGATGTTGAGTCTGAGGATGCAGAAGATACAGAGTACACTGAGTCTGAGTGAAGATGGTTGTGGTGAAAATTGTATTGTCTGCAGTGTAATTTTGCTTTGTAATTTTGAATGTTTGTTTTCTCTCTGCTTATGTAATGTTTGGCCCCAAATTTCTGTCTAACAAGGGGGAGATGTGTACTGAACAATGTCTACTGTTGTTTGCCTGTTTAATGAAAAATGCTGAAGATAAATTCTGTCTTCTGAACTAAGTTTTTTTTTAATGCACATTGGTATATCAAAGTCTGTTGAACAAGTCATAGCAGTATACATAAATGTTTGAGGGGGAGCAAATTATTAGCTCTCACATGATTCAACAGAAAAGAACTCTGCTGCTCTCTGATAAAAGAACTCTGCTGCTCTCAGATAAAACCAGAAGATTGTGTTAGCCAAAAATTAGCCAAAGGGGGAGTTTGTAGATGTTAAGAATTGGCAGAATTTTTGACAAACAAGAATAAGTGAACTTAGTTCAGGATGTCACATCAGATGTTGTGACATTGACAAATAAAGTAAAAGTTAATGAATTTAGTTCAAGACATCAGGATGTCACACCAGATGTTGTGACATCGCAAACCTGCTATCTGACTTAAATGATGCATAACAGAAGTGAGTAAATTCAGGGGAATTTATCTGGAATTAATTGCTAAGAGATAAGCACTCCAAGGCGCATCTTTAGGAAGCTTAGTTATCTGATCTCAGTGTAACAGAATAACTAACTCACCTTGATTCAAGGAGATGACAAACTAACTAACCCTAATTCAAGTTGATGACTGTGGGATTTATCAAGGTCTGGATATTTTGCAAAATGCCCAAAAACCAAGCATCTATTTAAGGAACAGAAACTCTCAAAATAGAGTACGAATTTTAGAAGACCAAAAAGGGTGTTTTTGTTTTATAGCAGGTTTTTAATTGTTTGTCACTTTATGAGCTTTTAAGCAAAAAGTGAATTGTGTCTTGATTGAAACTTTTAAGTAAGATCAAGCTGTTGTGTTTGAAGTGTGACTTCAATTTTATTAATCATTGTAAAAGATCACTGTGTGATTGAGGGGGAGTGAGTAGGTACTCATATCTAAGTTGTGTCTTAGGTAGAAATTGCCTTGGGTAGATATTAAGTGAAGGATTAAACTGGTTGGTTTAACTCCATAATTAATATTACTTATATTGGACTTCCTTCCTGGCTTGGTAGCCCCCAGATGTAAGTGTGGAGATACACTGAACTGGGTTAACAATTTCCTGTGTCATTTAATTTACCAGCACTTTAAGTTCTGTTTAAGTTTTGTGGTGTTTAAACATCTGGTTCGACATCACGTACCTGATCCCAGAATTTCACAATTACTAGTGTGATTGAACATATACTTTGAACTGAAGGCCTCAGAATTCAGACGAGTGATTACATTTGGTTATTGTATATTAGCTTTTGGTACCACTCAGAGTTAGTGATAAAGTTGTGATTTCTCGTACTATTGTAAGACATACTGCATTATCTTATCAACTTATTAGCTAGAGTCTACTTGGTGCAAGACTTAAGAAAAGAAGAATATTTCTATGGACGACTGATGTCAACAACTCTATTAGTACAAATCCTATTGAAGACTCAAAGGTTAAAAGGATTATCCATTGGATTTAGAATCTGTTGTGTATCCACCTTCAACGGCTATTGTATTATGGAGGAAAGCTAAGTCACTTGATCAAATTATCTTCTCAACAGCTAGTTTCTGCAGATTGCTATAAATATGATGAAGATTCAAAGCTTGGATTTTTAACAAGGTTTTTAGCCGTGAAAGAGTAGCAGGATCAAGCAATTATCAACTCATTGTAATATGCATAATTTTTGTTGGTAGTTGTAATTGTAACAAACTTAAGATTTCTTACTATTGAATATCTTAGAAGTCTTAAGTTATTTAGATATTTGTTATGGTGATCTACAGTACCTCTGATACCTATATCTTGTACGCCTTATTCTCTATTATGCTAAGCCTTTAGTAGTTTAGATTAAAGACTCTTGTTACGTGCTTGAGCAAAAGTATTGAGCCAAAATGCTTAAGCCACGTAAATATCAGTGCTTAAGTGCTTGAGTTGCGAAAGTCTTATTCATCTAGTCTGAATAAGCAAGAAGTATCAAGTGTGCACCTGAGTAGGATATGACTCAGTCTGGATGACCAAAAGAGCATAAGGTTCGGTCAGAGAATGAACAATTAGCCATGGATAGTCAGGCTATGCAAGGGAACTCTTAGACATATGCTCTAAGCAAAGGGAAGTCTCTTCCAGAAGATCTTAGAGAAGGATGCTTGGATCAGAAGGCTTGAGCAAGGTTAAGTATTATACATGTTCTATAAGTAAGGAAAGTCCCAGCCGTGGGTCTGGATGAGATTATCCACTATTGTTTTTCTTCCAAGAAATGACCGATACTAGATGACAAATTATGGATTAGATAATGTTATGATGTCTAGATCGCGAGATGGTAAATGGGATCACAAACATGGAGTTACCTTTAGTGATAATAATAATTGTTGCAGATCACACACTAACATGATTCCTCCTAGACGAAGAAAGTTCGAGTAACGTACTCTATGGCGACACAATCGAGTAGTTATGAGTCTATCAGCTAGATATGAATCCATGTAGTGGAGGAAGACTCTTGGATTTCAACGAGTAACTCACCCTTATGGAATGAAAGATATACCATTATCGTTTGAAGAAGGAGAAAGCGAAAGAAGGGTAACCCTCTATTTCCTGATAATGTCGTCTAAGAATGCTTTCAGTGGCATCCTTGAAAGGTTTTTCCTAGAAAAATAGATGTCATAACTTCCCCAGTGTACCTTAAAATAGTATATAACAACAACGCCGATGAACCTGTTGTGATTCACAACAAATTGTAGGTGGCTAGGTGTATCCATAAAGTCATACTTAAAAACCTTCTTACTTTAGTAGTATTAGGGGAGGGTCAGGGGAGAGTCAATATGTTCGACCTTAACATGCGCGATGACAGAGTCACACCAATTCCAAAAGATGATTTTGAAGTTGTATAGCTTAATGATAATACAACCAAGCTTGTGAAGATAGGGCCCGACCTTCCTTCCAAGGTTAAGAACACATTGATCGGGTACCTCTAGGATATTACATACATATTTTCTATTTCTCCACATGAAATGCATGGTATCAACCCCATTACAACATGAAATAAGTTGAACATGATCCAAATGCGATAATTCCTAGTACGTCTTACAACACAGAAGAAGGCAAGCTCGAGAGAAAGCCAAAGCCACCACCAGAATGGTCGAAGGACTCTTAGATTCCAACTTCATTTTTGAAGTAAAATACACAAAGTTGCACTCCAATGTTGTACTAGTTAAGAAAGCCTCCAGTAAGTGAAGAATTAGTGTAGACTATAGTGACCTCAATATAGCATCCCCAAAAGACTCATATATGTTGTCTAATATCGACAAATTAGTAGATAAAACTATTGGATACAAGTTGCTATCATTCATGGAAGCTTATTATGAGTACAACTAGATACCTATGTTCTGATGTGATAAGAAGATGATGATCTTCATGATTGAACAAGCTAATTAGCAGTACAATGTTATGCCTTTTGGATTGAAGAAAGTAGACACAACATACCAAAAGAGGATGAATATGGTCTTTCGATAAGAGATTGGCGAGATGATGAAAGTATATATGGATGACATGATTGTGAAATCTAGTTAAAATGAGCCTCATGATCAACATCTTTGGCGAGTATTCAAAAGAGCTCGGCAATATAACATTATAGTATAGGGAAACTAACCTGTGGTTAGCCCTTTTCTTTAAAGAAGGGTTGGCTAAGAAAAGATGAAAGAAGATATTTTCCAAGCATAACCAATTTTCCCTTTGTATTCATACTAGTATTTGAACGCTCTTACGAAAGGTCGGGCAATTAGGTGGAGTTGCGAGGGGGAAATTTGAAGGTGACAAAATACCTCATTTTAAAAAGCGGTCAGAGGGAGCAGAACACCCAACTTCTGAAAGATGCAATGATAGAAAGGGATAGAACACCCTTAACACGTGATACATATCCTTTTGTCATTATGGATGGTGGAGATAGACCAATTAGACTATGAACCCGCATCGAAGGTGGCCTTCTCCATAAAAGCCTCCTGGATATTGGAAGAAACAATCCTCAGGTACTCATGGCCTACCCAAGGATATTCACTCGCACATATGGCTCCATTAACTTCTCATGTTGAACCATTTCCATCCCAGCATCATAAAATGAACCATCCTGATCAACGATAATAGAACATTGATGAATAGGATTCTCTCTCTCTCTCTATAGAGAGAGAGAGAGAGATAAGATAAAGAAAATAATCTCATGCTCTGTCATCTTATATAAAGCATGACCCAATTTAATTTGGGTACGAGCAAGATAGGTTATGTGAATGACAAATTCCCCCATTGATAGATCGTCCTCATCACTTGAAGAATCCAAACCTCACCCAGAGCTACCGTTAGGTACATTCTAAACATGGTTGGGAGAGTTCACACAGTAGAAAATATTCACGTGTTTTGGGTTCTCAACTCTAGAAGATGATGGGAACTCATCACTATCGAGGCTAAGATCATTATTTATGGATACATTTCACGGGCTAATGATGTTCCTTGAAAAGAGAAGACACGAGGGGAATAATGACCCAAAAAGGAAGAGACAACAAAAGAATGAAGTTGCTGGAACACACAAACAAAAGAATGAAATCAGGAGGGGAAACCATATTCCAAATGATAAACAAAGGAAAAGATACGTTTGAAAGGAGCCAACCTTTTATAATAAAATCAACGGCGAACCAAGGATCCTTATCAACATTTGAAGGGAAATCTAAAGGTGATGGATCAACTGTTCCTTGGAAATATAAATGGTTCAGATGCACTCAAGCACCATATGTAGGGGAACCAAGCTCTAACATGCGGATCTAAGACTACACGCTTGAAAAGCCATTGAGTCGTCTCAGTTTTGGGAGAAATTGTTATGGATCAGCCAAAGGTCTAATACAATGGTCCAATAAAGCACAAGCTTAATCAAGATTATCCAACATATATAGTCATTACACGTGAGATTCAAGGTACATTCTTCTGATCTCCACTTTTCATTATATTAATCTTAGACTTTGTCATTGACTTGTGTGTTAAAGTGATAACCTTACATCTCCATCTCGTGCCACCGTGCCAGAGTGGAGCATCACCGATTCTAAAGTTCTACATCATCAATCAACACCAATACTATACTAACTAGATTGTCGACCTGTGCTCCGTACGTGATTGATTTGAATATTTACCTTAAATATTATTTTAAATAAATAAATATATTTTAGTAAATATAGTTACACATAATGTATACTACTACTAATAATAATAAATATTATGAATTTATCCTATAATATTTCCCGTGAAATTTTATAAATCAAAGAAGTTACAGCATGAAAATCAGTATCATTCAATATATATATATATATATATATATATATATATATATATATATATATATATATATATATATATATATATATATATATATATATATATATATAAAAGTGAGGATATTCTTACTCCAGGAGTAAGTTATTAAAACTTACTCCACATCTTGACCATTGATTCATTTGTAATCAATGGTTATAATAATTAATAACTATTCAATATGTGATTAATTGTTTCTCTCTCCATATTTAATTACTGGCTAATTATTATAACCATTAATTAAAAATGAATCAATGGTTAAGATGTGAAATAAGATTTAAAAACTTACTCTTGAAATAAGAATATCCCCAATATATATATATATATATATATATATATATATATATATATATATATATATATATATATATATATATATATATATATATATATATATATATATATATATATATATATATATATATATATATATATATATATATATATATAATTGGCTCCCTTTTAAATATTAAATAATTACCATCAAATAACTTATTTATTAATTACTATTGAATGGAAAATAATTTTTTTGTCTAAATTACATAAAAGTATATTATTTCACATTTAATTATCAATTTAGAATATGAATAATAAAAACTCTAACTTATCAGTTTTAATACAATGAATTTTTTAATTCAATAAACAAAAAAATTAAAGAAAACATAAATATGATAATAAATAGTGGCTAGTCAATAATAAAGAAAAATTGATGAGATTTTTTAGTTAATAATATTTTCAAATAGTATAATAATTAATCAATGTCTTCAAAAACATACCTTGTATATTTTATTTAATGAAATAAAAAATATTTAAAGAGCTCAAGTTTTTATTTTAAAATTAGTATCAAATATATTTTTAAATAATATTTTTAATTTTATGCGATAAAATTTTATAAAGTAAAAGGTATTTTAATCCAAAAATATAATTATGTTCAATATAGTCAACTTAAAAAGTAAAATAAAAAAAAACTTAAATAAAGTATAATATAATTCAATATAAATATAATCAATACCATAAATTTATTATAGGAATACTAAACATCATAAAAAATATCTTTCTTCTTATACCACTTATTTTTCACTTGACAAACATATAAATCTCTGATAATATTTAATTGGTACATACTATTGAATAAAAAATAGATGAATATTAATATAATTCTCTTCGAAACAATCATTTTAAAAAGTTAATTAAAGCTTTAAATTGAATATAATATAAATAATTTCAATACTATCAATTTATTATGATAATACAATTTTTATTCATTACATTAATTTATACCATATCAATATTAATTATATTTAAATTAATAATAAACTCAATCGCATCTTATTAACAAAACCTATAATATTTTTTATTATACATATAATGTTAGTTAACAAAAAGATAAAGAAAATTACAATAGTGGAAGGACAACTTGTATCCCACTATATTAAAAATGAAAGAAAAAATAAAATAAATGACAAAAATAAAAGTAAACAAATAAAAGCTAAAAAAATCAATTATAAATAAAAAAAAACTAAATCATGGAGGTGAGATGATTCTTGAATAATCTTTCTGAAGAAAATGTCGCAGTATATTTCATCAGATAAAATTTTGTATTATATGTTATTGGTTTGTCAATTTGTCACCACATCCATTTCATTCATTATTTAGATTTCTCTTTTTTTTCTTCATGTTTCATATGAAAAAATAACCATATATTAATAAAAAAAATGAAAAAGGAAGATAGAAAAACAAACTAACATAAAAATATATCAATAGAAAAATAATTGATTTATAGAATTACATATAAAAATATATACTTACGTGAACAACCATTTTATAGACTTCTCAAACAAAAAAGATGCAACATAAATCTATCCTCTTCACCTTATTCACATGAGAGAAAAAATCATATTCATATCAAAAAATAAAAGAAAATTAGAAAGAAAGTTAAAATATTAAATTAACAAAAGTTAAATCAATAAAAAAAAGAGTTTAAATATTTAAATAAAATAATTTGAGTTTGTATTCTTCCACAAAAATCAATAAAAAGGCCGGAATAGATTTTTTTATTTATACAAAATTGAACCATACCACCAAAACAATGTTTGTAGGTAATGATGATAACTCAATATCACATATTTATACGTAGAATCATTATGGATAAAACAAAATACATGATTATGAATATAACTAGGGTCATGCTAACCAGTGTCATGAGGGCACTAATTAAGAATTCCAAATAAGGAAAATATATTATGTCCCTATCATTCAATTCACACATTATTCTTTAAAAACAGTTGATTATTTATCTTTTCAATGCATTGAATACACATATATTTAAGAAAAACATATCTTTTTATTTATTAAATAATATTTAATTTACCATTTTAATCTCTTAACAAGTGTCCTGAGGGTACTCGTTAGCATTTCTCATATAATTAAAGAAAAGAAGTTACAAAATATTTTAAATCTTTGAACTATATATAATTAAAAGGAGTTACAATATATGTGATTATGTAACTTATAAACCTTTAAATTACTTAAAAGAAAAGGAGTTACAAAATATCATAAACCTTTGAATTGCTTTTTTTTCCTTCTATTTTGTAACTATTATTCTTTAATCATATTCATATTCACTCATTTATTGTATTAATATAGATTTTAATTAATAATTTAAATTATTATTATTTTATTATTTTTTATTATATTCATTCATTCTTTTATTGTATTAATATATGTATTTTAATTAATGATTTAAATTATTATTATTTTATTGTTTATTATTGTTTTATCCATAATCATAAACATTTGAATTACTTTTTTTTTGCTATTTTGTAAATCCTATTCTTTAATTATATTCATTCACTCATTTATTGTATCAATATAGATTTTAATTTTTTTTAAATAAAATTTATTTAACATTATTATATTTGTGATTAATATTTATTATTTAGAAAAATTAAGTAATTCAAAAGAAAAATTAAAAGAGAAAAACTAAAAAAATAATTAAAAGAGGATTACGATTATAAGATATAATAGTATTAATTGAATATAATAGTGTTAATTAAAAAAATTGTATTATTATTGTTATTATTATTTATTATTTTAATAATTATTAAAATAAAATATATTAAACATAATTATATTTGTTATTTGTATTTATTATTTTTAGAAAAACTAAGTAATTCAAAATTTCTATAAAAATTAGAATTTTAATATTAAACAAAATAATTAAAAGAGAATAATTAAAAAAACAATTAAAAGAGAATTAGAATTATAAGATATAATAGTGTTAATTGAATATAATAATATTAATTAAAAAAAATTATTATTATTATTATTTGATAATTAAATATTTTTTAATAAAATATGAGAATTAGATTATTAAGATATAATAGCATTAACTGAATATATTATTATTATTATTATTATTATTATTTATAATTATTGTAATCGGTTATTATATTACTATTTTTGTTATTATTATTATTATTATTATTTTAATTATTATATTATTATTATTTATTTTAATATAGAGTTTGTATAATTAGGGTTTGTACTTAGAATTGTTACCGAATGACATGTGGCGAAGATTATTACGAAAATGACATGTGGTTAGGGTTGCCATTAGGGGTGGCAAAACAGTCCGCCCGTCCGTCCCGCCTAATGCCCACACACAAAAAAGAGTGGAGTGAGCATCTCCGACAAATTGAAATGGGCATAAAAGTCTAATCCGCCCCGCTAAGACGGCGGATTGGCGGGCGGCGGGCTTACCCGTCTTCTTTTTTTAATATTTTTTCTATTTTTTTTAAATAAATTAAAAGGCTCTTTTTTACATTTCAATAAAAAAAAGTTAAACCAACAATTAAAAAGTATAAATCAATTATTTGGAAGGTGAAACTAAATTGATTTATGATTGGAAACAAAATTTTGATATTTTTTTTAAGATCCCTTAAGAAGTGTTTATTTCATAGGTGCGGCGGACTTTGGAGGACGACGGGTTTTGGCGGGACAGATTTTGGCGGATGGAGGTCTTTAGCGGACGAGCTTTGGTGGGCAGCAGACTCAAAATTCCAACACAACCCGCCATTTTTTTACGGGTGCGCAGGTCGGCCTGCCCATTTTGATACCCCTAATTATCATCATGACTTCTTTTGATTTATATTAAGTAGAAATTTTACTAAAAATAATATAAATTAATTTCAAATTATTTAATCACTAGTGCAGAAATGACTTTTTACATCGGGCGAAAATGACTTTTTACATCGGTTCCGAGTCCGATGTAAAGGCAGCCGATGTAATAAGTCGTAGACATTTTACATCGGTTTTAGGACCGATGTAAAAAATATATCAACCACATCGGTTAATTTTTAAGTCTGATGTAAAAAAAAAATATAATTTTTTTTTTCTAATGTAAAAAGGACTTTTTACATCGGTTGGAAGATAAAACCGATGTAATAGGTTGGCTTTTACATCGGTGCTTTCAAATATCCGATGTAAAAAGTGTGCCATACAGGGTACTTTTTACATCGGTTCCCCTTTGGCCCGATGTAAAAAGTGTGCCATACATGGTACTTTTTACATCGGGTCCCCTTTGGCCCGATGTAAAAAGTGTTCCATATAGTACTTTTTACATCGGTTCCCCTTTCGCCCGATGTAAAAAGTACTGTAGAAAATTTATATAATTTTACTATTTTTTAGCAGTTCCTGTAATTTTTTTGGTACCTAATTATTTAGCAATTCCTGTAAATTTTTTTGGTACCTAATATTTCCTTCACATAGACCATATTTAGGTCGCTATTTTCATATATTTCTCATCAATATTCAATAAACCAAATATGTAGTACACATATATTCTTCCAAATGTACAAGTACACATATATTCTTCCAAATGTACTAGTATACACATATAATCATCTCAATATATAGGAGGTTTATACTAAAATTTACTACTACAACAACAACAACAAAAAATACACATTCAACCAATATTTCCCCCACTTGAATATCAACTTACAATATCCACAAGAATATGAGTTGTAACTTCGGTAGAAAACACAAAAATCAAATTTCCTGAAAATAAATAATAACACCAATTAACCAAAAGACAACACCAAAGTCAATATCTTCAAATAGAGAATTCTATATATCTTACCAGATAAAGCTTAACTTTTATACAACTCAAAGAAACATGTTGCCCAACGGAGTCGCAAATCATACAAATCATCTTCTTTTAATTCTGTTGGGTCATTAAATACCTACAACACATAAATAACAATATAGAGTTATTTTGGAAAATTCACATTAAGTTGCAAAATGCAAAGTAAATAACAAAGTAAAGTTATATTTATTACCGTCATCCAATTATCGGTTATCTTTGCAGAGACAATATCCAACATATTTTTCATCACATAGTACCCACAATCATCAGAGTTATTTTGTTTCCTTGTCTACAAATGAATATATGACATCATTTTCCAATACTTATATGATAAAATTAAATTTAACTTATAATTTACACCACTTACTATGGGTCGAAGCCATGTAGGCTTTCTTCTAATGCCTTGTGCCGCTTGATGAACCCCTAAAGCACTAATAAAGAAGGCAAAAAAACCATATAAAGCCACATAAAATATGGAATTACTTTTGTAACAAATTATGTATATAAGATATAGTGAACATAAAAGATAAACTTACGTTGTAACAAGTTTCGTCATGGTTTGATTAAGTTCCCGATGAAGTGAACAGAAGACGACCACCGTATTGTCTTTTGGACAAATGACTATTAATTGCCAATGAGATCTGTATGTGCGTGTTGAAGTACAAAAGTCAGAATTTCATATTAACAAAGTTATAAAATAGAATTTCATGCACATACCCATGAATAAATGGTAGCAAGTGACACACTTTCTCTTCGTGATCACGTAACATGTCTTGTATGTATTTTCTAACTTTTGCTTCAGTTTTTGCCACATTATCAACATACGAACACAAAGCAGAGTCCAATATCCCATATACTTCTGATTGTGATGTATCAATACACAAACGATGAATATACCTAATTATAACATAAACATTAGAATCAAAGTGACAGGAGTTATAACATATGAAAATATTTGAGAGTAATAAAAAAGAAAATATACTTACGTGGACCATACTTGCAAAGTAGAAACGTCAAGCCAATGTTGTCCCATCAACAACTCTCTGATACATTTTGCTGACATATAAAAATTTGAGACATTCACACAATGACTTAATTCTAATTCAAAGTAATCCATTTGTGTGTCACTCCTTTTCAGAACCATTTTTACTAATCTCTCAACATTGTCTTCCTCTTCCATTTTGCTTACTTTTACAATTGAACAACTTCCTTTTCCGCTTCCATCCACAGTTTCCCTTTGTTCAATGCAATTATTATTTGCTGTGCTTTGGGAGATACCCATAGACTTAAGTGTCTCCATGAAATATTGTTGCATTGCCTCACGCTCTTCAACCCACTGTTGCGCTAAATCCGCTCTAATTTTTGCTTCCAATTGAGATGACAATTGTGCAAATTGTTCCGATACATCGATATCTTGTCTTTGACGTGATCTTCCAAAGAAAGTGCTTTGTTTATGGTGTTTTCCAACACCACGAACATGGCCGCCATGCTCAGATGTTCCAATGGCTGCTGTTAAGATATCGTGACGTCCATCCGGAACAAATGCACCCTTTTCAACTTCTTCAACTAGAGAGTCCTACAAATGCACCACAACTTTGTCAATATAGTTTTTATCAAACAAAATTATAATGATACTTGAAGAATTTTACTTACAATTTTCTCTGCAACAACTTGTGTAGCCTGTGATGTGTATTCTCCCCCTTTCTTTTGTCGTGCTCTCTTCCATAACTCATGGCGTGAAGGTGGAGATGGGCTACCCGTATCATCTACATTAGAATCATCTCTCGATAATCTCCTTTCATTTATCATTTTCTCTTCAAGCAAACGATACCCTCCACGAGATAATACATGTGGGTATGCATTCTTAGCCACATTTTTTGCACCCTTTTCACTTTTTTCCTATTAAAAATTGAAAAAGTTACTAATCATACTAAATATAATAACAATGTTACTAAGCACAATAAACATAATAAAAATTTATAACTCATACTAACCTTAAATTCAGATGAATCCCGAGACTTCAGAAATTCTTTCCATACTTCTTCTTTAATATAAGGATATCTGATATATGCCGGAGCGAGACCATCTTTGGGCTTTCTAATATATTCACTTGTGAGCTGTGTCTTAAAACCTCTCCATCGCTCTCCAGCATATTTAATCCACTCTTTCTTCAATGGATCCTTTTTTGCATCAAGAGGTTCTGGAATAGTGAAATGAGCCTACACATATAATATATATAGCATATGTTATTAGCATATGAATATAAAACATAATTAGACATCAAAATAAGCAAAAATACCTGAACATCAGTCCAAATGGCCTCTTTTATGTCATTATCTACGTTTTTCCACTCATCTTTCAAAATACTACATCTCTGTCGAGCAAGAGATGCTATGTAACTCTTAAAATTTGAAGCATTTTTTCCAAAACCCGTACATTCATGGGTTCTTGGATCAAACTTCACCTTTATCTTCTCACCTGTTTGGTGAACTTTGTCAATTTGTGTCATTAAAGTGGGACCTCTAACTCTTTTTTTTGTAGGGTCACTAGATGAAGAAGGGTTGTCTGTTGAATCAGCCATGTATCTGTTCACATAAAATAAAAACAATTAGACAAAAAATTAGACAAAAAATATAGCAAAAATATAAAAAATTATACATTAAATTAAGCAAAAATATAAACAATTAGACATCAAAGCAAGCACAAAATAAATAAATAAATAACTTACTAGTCCTCCCATATCCCTTCTCCATGATCTGTGCGAATAGCATGCACATCATCCTCTTCATTTTCTTCAATGAAGGTAGGCACATTTCTTGAGAAAGGAGGAGTTTCGGAAATATCAAGGTTGGCATCTTGATTTTCATCACTATCATGCATCTTTCCTTGTATAACCACCGACCACCTTTTATCAGAAGGATCTGTGACATAAAACACTTGTTTTGCTTGAGACGCCATAATGAAAGGTTCGTCCGCATAAGCTAACTTGCTAAGATCAACCAATGTAACTCCAAATTCATCGATTCTTACACCACTATTGATATCAATCCATTTGCATTTAAAAACGGGAACTTTAAACACAACATAATCAACTTCCCAAATCTCTTCAATCACCCCAAAGTAGGGTGTAGATGCCATAACCGGATTTTTATCTTTAGCACTAGAGAAGTGCATGGACTCGGCCACAATCATCACCCCACTATTTTGTGTGGTACTACGGTCATCCTTTGACTTTGTATAAAAGCAAGTTTTATTAATATCATATCCACTCCAAGTTATTATGTTACATTTCGGCTCATAGGACAACCACTTAATTGTATTAGATGCACTATCATCATTAGCAATTTTCTCTTTAAACCACTCAGAGAAACTCTTATTGTGCTCTTTTAACAACCATCTTTCATTCATCTTGGGGTGCCTTTTCTTTATGATGCTTTTGTGAGCAGATAAGTAAGGTTGAACTTCATCCGTGTTATTCAAAATATACAAATGAGCTTGAACAACCACATCAATACTTAAACTCTTGACATTTAAACCTTGTGTACCCATACCCTCACATCTTCCATCATGACGAGACTTAGGAACCCCTACAGCATCCACTTCTGACAAATAGTTTGAACAAAACTCAATTGCCTCTTCTGCAATGTACCTCTCAACAATCGATGCTTCCGGCCGGTGTGGATTTTTTGTATAACCTTTTAGGATCTTCATGTATCGTTCTGTTGGATACATCCATCGTAAAAAAATTGGGCCACAAATTCTAATCTCCCTTACTAGATGAACAATCAAGTGAACCATAATGTCGAAAAATGAAGGAGGAAAATACATCTCTAATTGGCACAAGATAACTGAAGCCTCATTTTCCAAAACATCTAACTTTGATGGATCAATGGATTTACAACAAATTGCATTGAAAAATAATCACAACCTGGTTATAGTCTTCCTAACATTGTTAGGCAATATCCCACGAATAGCCACTGGTAGTAGTTGTTGCATTAAGACATGACAGTCATGAGATTTTAAGCCAATTAGTTTGAGATCTTTAATAGATACAAGCCTCTTGACATTTGATGAGTAACCATGCGGAACTTTAATACTTTGTAAACACTCACAAAAACTTGTTTTCTCTTTTTTAGACAAAGTGTAGCAGGCAGGAGGCAAATATATCTTGTTGCCTATATGTTGTGGAGTTAACTCTTCTCGTATACCCATCAAACCCAAATCCACACGAGCATTATAACCATCTTTTGTTTTGCCATGAATGTTGAGAAGTGTTCCGAGTAAACTATCACATACATTTTTCTCCACGTGCATCACATCAATGCAATGTCTTACATCAAGACTAGACCAATATGGAAGATCGAAGAAAACTGACCTCTTTTTCCATAAATTTTTCGTATTTGATTTCTTTTTGTATTTACCAAACTCAACATTAATGCCCTGTTGTCGCTGATAAACTTCCTCTCCAGTTAAGGGCTTTGGAGCTTCACCATGCTCTTGTTCCCCATTGAAAGCTTTTCGCAATCTACGATATGGATGATAACGAGCTAGAAATTTTCTATGTCCAAGATAAACAATTTTCTTTCCTTTCTCAAGTTGGAGGTAACTTGTGTCTTCTTCACATATAGGACATGCATTATGCCCTTTAACTTTATAACCAGACAAATTACCATACGCCGGAAAATCATTGATGGTGCAAAACAACATGGCATGCATATTGAAATGTTCACCAGAATACGCATCAAAAACATCCACCCCTTCATCCCATAATACTCTTAAATCATCAATCAAGGGACTTAGATAAACATCTATGTCATTTCCCGGTTGTTTTGGGCCAGAAATCATCATGAATAACATAATATATTTACGCTTCATGCATAACCTAGGAGATAGGTTGTAAATCATCAGGAGAACAGGCCAAGAAGAATGATTAGTACTTAGATTACCAAACGGATTCATTCCATCAGTAGAAAGTCCAAGTCTAAGGTTTCTCGACTCTTTGCCAAAATTTGGAAACAAAGAATCTATTTTCTTCCACTGCAAAGAATCAGCTACATGACGAATTTG